>JBAMBO010002939.1:0-597954 GCA_037044535.1 Lordiphosa magnipectinata
TCGGGTCACGCAGCCGATAATCTGTGAATCATTTTCGTAATTTGTTCCATGGTGCAACTTAACGTAACTAAATGCATTGTTTTGACTTGGTGTTGCCCATGGTTTTCGCTTAGACATAAACACACACAAATATTGTAAATTTATCTCTCTATTGTATTTGCATGTAAGCTGCTCTCTGTCGGTTCGCGATCTAACGGCTTGCATTCTCTCGCTTATCTATTTAATTTCTTCTCGCTTGCATTTTGGGCATCCGCTGGCTTAGCCTGCCCACACGCATAGTTAGTTGCTTATCGTAGGTTGCAGTGGACAGTTGGTCCACTCTCCTAATTCTTGAACTCATTTGCTAATTGGAGGTTCCAGCTGACAGCCGGTTCCACTCCTAACCAGTCGCAATCTCGAAATCGTAGCGGACACTTGGTCCCAACTTTCGCTTGTATACTCAGTCTTTTCGCAATCTCAGCATCGAAGCGGACCTTTGCTCCCAGCTCAACTCGCAAATAAAAACCCGAAATTGAAACAAAAACCGTCTAATTTATTTAAATAAATCGCAACTAAAACTAACAAAAAAGCTTGTTAGTCAAACATTGGTGACCCCGACGTGATATGTGCACTAAACAATTATAAAATTATTAACAAATTGTGAACAATTCGTGTGCGCAAACTCACAAGCATTACCGGCACAGTTACTTTCCGAATTCATTTCGTTTCGTTGACCTGTGTGTGTGTGTGGTTAAATTGGTGAGCAGAAAAAGAATTCTGTGGGTGTGTGATCAATTCGCTTACAACAATAAAAAAAATATTGATCAAAAAACAATCGAGTTACATGGTCGTTTTATCTGTCGGCTTTTACATAAATACCGCAACGCCCGCGCCTGCGTAAACGCACACACACGCACACACATACATACATACATAGCAAGGCCCGTTGCTTTGAGTGCAGTTATTCAATTGCCGTTTATTTCGTTGCTGTTGTCTTTCGATTTTCGCGCATTTGTATTTTGGCTGCTGTTGCCATGCAAAACGCAATGGAAGAGCCAATCACGCGTTCGTCGTCTGCAAACAGGGTGCTGTTTCTAAAACTCAAGACTGCTTCAATTTATGCCCGCTTGCAGAAAGTGCAATCTATATTGACTGCCGAGTTTCTCAGTTCATGCGTCGACATTGGTTTAACAGTGAGATCGGAGCAGATTGAAGATTTGCAGAAATCGTTTGATCTCGCTCATGATAGCCTGGAATGCTTGAACTTAAATGAAATCGGGAGTCAGTTGCGGTTAGATTTCGATGACTTAGCGAAGTCATTAAATATATTAATTCGACTCGAAATTCGCCGGCGCCGCAATCCAATGCCATTAAGTTCAGCACAACACGAGCCCATATCGAATACGACTGCGTTCAACAACATTGTTCCCGATCCTGTTGGTGTTTTCAACCACGTACTTCCTGCACCCGTTGACGCACTTGAACCAGTTAATTCCGAGCCTGTTGCCGATTTCATCCATGTGGATCATGCTCCAGTTGATGAACTTCAACTCATTTTTACTGGTCGACTTGCTGCATTCAACCACACAGTTCCTCAGCCTTTTGCTGAGCGTGAACCAGTTGTTACTGATCCCTTTGCTGCATTGAGCTACATAGTTCCTGCTCCTGTTGCTGCGCTTGAACCAACCGTTCCAGCTATTGCTTCTGTTCGCAAGTGCCTTGGTGTTGCTATTGATCCTCAACCCAAATCTGAAGCATCGACCGGGCCGCCTGCTGCGACTTTTGAGGTGGATTACAATTGCCGGACTGAACTTTGCTCTATGGTGTCCGCAATCCCAGAGATTCACCAGGTTGGTGCCAACATAAAGAATCGGAAGAACACATCGACATCGCCCAAGGATTCTACTTTGGATAAAATCTGGTTTTTTGGAATATCGATCGCTAACAATTCTCGTATCATTTGCATCGATAATCAACTTTTCGTTTTGCAGGCACACATCGCTAAGAGCTTTGGGCTAGGAAGACTCGACAACGCAGAAATGTTGCACGAATCCATCCCACTGATTCGCAACGTACATTGCTTGGAGCACTTTGGCGGGAAAGAGTTTCATCCTAACATTCGACTCTTATCGCCGCCGCCAATGCCTATGTTCCTGTTTCATTGCGCTTCGTCCCATGCACCACATTGGGTGTCAACTTTGTCTGTAGCCCTTTGTCTCTGCAGCGATGATGTGCTCCTACTTGCTGCTGGCGTCCCATGTCAAAATAGGATCGGCCAAACTGTTAAATGGCGTACCTTGCCATGTCGCTTTATATTCGTCACGGATTTTGGAATATACTTTCCTAAAAATAGCCAACCATTTATAAACGAAAAATTATCGGATACACCGACTGATATTGGGGCAGCCAGGTCGGCCACTGATGAATGTTTCAGATACATTAGCTTGCACGTTCAAAATGTGGACTACTCAGCAATGACAATCATCGTTTTGATAGAATTTACCATAAGAGGAAGTCACCCCAACTTCTTTGTCTACGTTACTAACTGGCATGTAACGTTCTACAGCAGGAATCCGGCCACTTCTTCCAGCTCACGGCCAACTAGGTTGCTGCGTGGAGCAATTCTATTCAATGACCTGACCTGGATCGAGCAAACTAAGCTGGTGCCTAATTCGTCTGTTCATTATGCTTTGCTCATTATGTCACTACCAGATGCCAGCAAATATCTATATCGTAATACTACTAGAGCATCTGTACAACTCGGCACACATTTGTTAATGCGTCTCTGGAAAGCTTTTTGCTGTTTGAAACATCTTATTGCATCTCGATCGCTGGACTTGGAGATTCATCAGTTCATCATTCAGCTCTACCGATGTCACCTTCAAATTGCTGTCACGACCAGCTCCCATAATCTCATGTTCATGACGGAACCTCGAAATTATATAGCATTCATTTGGATTGGATGCTGGGCAAGTGATGGAAAATGGCTTGTGGCAAAGCATCAGCGTCGGAGCTATCTATTCACACAATTTAGATGCGCTCGCAAGGAGTTACGCTTGATGCTGATTCAGAAGACGAAACATAGACTACCCTGCTCGTTCATGGACTTGCCTGTTGCCAATCTTGGAGAGCAACAATCCTGCTTAGACTGCTTCACTGTAGTCTTTAACTCTCATCTTCTTGTTCTAGGTCTGGCTGTCAATATCGCTGTCGACAACAATAGGACCCATTCTCCCTTGCGGGTGCTGCTGCCAGAAGCGCATCAGTGGCGCACTCCGAAGCCTGTTTGGGCGATCGGCAACTTGTTTCTGGTTAGAGACGAGAATCTCCTACTCTTGAAATGGCCGTTAGCACGAGTGGTCGAGCTAATTTCTGGAGGAGAGGGTGCATCCCGAGTGGCTCTGTTACGAACTACAATTGGAGTTATAGTGCGAGCAGTCATATGCGGCTGCTGCTCCTTATAGATGACGTCGTCTGTGCACCAGCATGGACTATACATTCCTAAGACAGTTGTCGGCGAAACATGGCTGCTTCCCTTGGTCTTTGTTGAAAGGCTGGCTTTCAACGGGGGGAGTATGTCGGGTCACGCAGCCGATAATCTGTGAATCATTTTCGTAATTTGTTCCATGGTGCAACTTAACGTAACTAAATGCATTGTTTTGACTTGGTGTTGCCCATGGTTTTCGCTTAGACATAAACACACACAAATATTGTAAATTTATCTCTCTATTGTATTTGCATGTAAGCTGCTCTCTGTCGGTTCGCGATCTAACGGCTTGCATTCTCTCGCTTATCTATTTAATTTCTTCTCGCTTGCATTTTGGGCATCCGCTGGCTTAGCCTGCCCACACGCATAGTTAGTTGCTTATCGTAGGTTGCAGTGGACAGTTGGTCCACTCTCCTAATTCTTGAACTCATTTGCTAATTGGAGGTTCCAGCTGACAGCCGGTTCCACTCCTAACCAGTCGCAATCTCGAAATCGTAGCGGACACTTGGTCCCAACTTTCGCTTGTATACTCAGTCTTTTCGCAATCTCAGCATCGAAGC
Source organism: Lordiphosa magnipectinata (assembly GCA_037044535.1). NCBI lineage: Eukaryota > Metazoa > Arthropoda > Insecta > Diptera > Drosophilidae > Lordiphosa > Lordiphosa magnipectinata. The sequence continues at coordinate 4,027 of JBAMBO010002939.1, forward strand.
GGACCTTTGCTCCCAGCTCAACTCGCAAATAAAAACCCGAAATTGAAACAAAAACCGTCTAATTTATTTAAATAAATCGCAACTAAAACTAACAAAAAAGCTTGTTAGTCAAACAGTATATTTAAAGTTTTCCAAAATTTGTTTCCATTGATCCCGAGATTGGCCATTCTTGCCTCCATCAAAAATTAAGCCTCCTTAACGCAGTCGCGGCAAATGTCATTCGGTGTCTTGACATGCTGCGTAACAAGTTTTGGTTTGTTTTTTTGTGTGTTTCCTTCTTAAAAAAAAAAAATATATACAAAGTGAGCTGCATTAATTTCCGTGCTTCTTTCCGACTGTCAAATTACTTGAGGGCGCCGCCATGTCTGAGAATTTTTTTTTATTTGTGGGTATTGCAACTGCGTTTCTTAGACCTGGGCAAGGATCAACAGGACCCTTTTTGGGTTGCATGCACAGACAACTTTGGGTTTTTTTGTGCATTTTTTACTCTTTTTTTGTACTTTTTTTGTTTGGGTGGCAACAGCAAGAGACCTGAGATGAACCTGGTTTCCGTTTATTTGAGAATATGAGAAATGCAAATTCGCTTGGTTAAATTTGTTAGGAAACGGGGGGTAAGAAAAAAAAAACTGCACTAATTTGAACGAAAATGGAAATATGCAGTTTTTTTATTTTGGGTCTGGAGTCTGGCAAGTCATGGCCGTTTTTTTTGTGTTTGGTCATTTATCAAATTTCATTTTCCATGTTTTTTTTTGTGTATCAAAACAAGAACGAAATGTGTCGTTTGGGCGCGTTGTCGGGGCTGTCAATCAAAAGGCATCTTTGATTTCATTCTCTACCTGAATGTGGTACTCTGCACATTTGCATTTCAAATCATAAGCCTTAAAATTTGGCTATATTGATGACCCTACAAGCTGAAATCAAATCGGACCATCATCAGCTCGTGGTAAATAGATTCGCAATTAGTTTGCCAAAATTCCATATATCCAAATTGGCAACCCTTTTTTTTTTTTAAAACGATTTAGATAAATTTGCAATCGGCTGTAAATTACAATAAACACAAATCAACCCTTTGCCCTTACACACTCACTCTCTGTTGTTATTAATATTTCATTTTAATGAAGCGCAACATAGGAAACATGAAATATCATATCCGATTACCAACAAAGTTTGGGATCAGACAAACCTTAATGGGATTAGCTGGATGAGTTGATGAGCAAACTTAGTTTATGAGGAATCACAATAGAGATTTTTGAAGTGATTTATTTAACTGAGTGCTTTGTTGATGTATGTAGCTTGCGTATGTTTTGTCTGTTTCTGCATCACTTTGAAGTAAGCCCCTAATGCTTAAGACACTTTTAGTACCGCTTTTAGTGTTGTGCAATGTGTGCTAGCTCATAAGCTTTCAGTTACAGCTTAACGCACACTACACAGAGAAAAAATTTATATGAAATGTCAGTCCTTTTCACATTCATTCATATCGAGTTTTCTCCGATATGACTAAGATCAAATTGATATGCTCGAAATGATCACTACGGTATTTTCGAACATATCGTTAAGATATTTATAAGACTATCTGTATTTTTCGCCTTTTTAAATATGTAATATTAATTTTATATTTTATAAGATCGTCTGAATATAATAAAGAATCATTTTGATATTATAAAAATATCATTATTCAATATCAAAATTATATTTTTCAATATCAAGGAGACATTTAAAATATCATTTTTGAAATAGCACAATATTATTTAATATGGTGATCCATTAAATTTTTTTTATAATATTACAAATAAAACACAATAAATGGAATTGAATGGCTGAAAGGAATATCTCACACATCTACTTTTTAAAGATAATTTCATTCAAATGTTGACCGCGACTACGCCGTTAATGGTCCAATTTTGGATCACTCTTTCCAGCATTGCTACGGCCATCTCGCGAATTACGCGAGTAATGTTGGCTTCCAAGTCTTGAATCGTTGCTGGCTTATCGACGAAAACTTTTGACATCACGTAACCCTACAGGAAAAAGTCCATTGGTGTGATCACAAGATCTAGGCGACCAGTTGAGAGGTCTGGAACGCGAAATAAGCTGCTCACCGAAATGATTTCTCAATAAAGCCATTGTTTCGCGCGCTTTGTATACCGTACCACCGTCTTGCTGAAAACAAATGTCACCGACATCAAGGGCTTCAATTTCAGGTAACAAAAAGTCATTTATCATGGTGCGGTTATGTTCTGTCCGGCCTCATTTTTAAAGATATACGGAACGCAGTTCATAAACCACACCAAACAGTAAATTTTTTTGTATCTAACAGTAGTTCGCCCAAATGCTACAATTTTGTTTGTTGACGTACCCATTTAGCCAGAAATGTGAAAGCAGCGGACCTTCATTGACCTGTTGCAAAGCCCATTGACTGAAATTCAAGCGCAAATTCAAGTCTGGCGGCTCCAATTACTGAACGATTTGGATTTTGTAAGCCTTTAAGCCAAGATCCTTGTGTAAATTCGCCAAGTTGTCGAATAAGATAAACCCAAATGTTGAGATCGGCGTCGAATCGATAGGTCACGGTGATCAGAAACACTCTCCGCTGTAATCGCAATATTCTTCTCACTACTGGCTGGATGTGGTCTATTTGGTCGCGTATTATCGATGATTTTGCGAATAATGAACTCGGAAGGTCGATGAAGCAAACCATATGTAGCTCGACGAAGTGCACGAAAAACATTTTTCACAGAACGCTAATTTTCGTAATACAGCAGAATAATTTGGAGATGTTGTTGCGGTGTAAGTCTTTCCATGATGATTTGTCAAACAATCTTTAACAAAAACAAGATGACAGAATGACACCAGTCACGCCTGATATCTGAAAAAAGAATTTAAAAAAAAAACCTCTTAATGAATTACTTTTAACAATATTTGTATACCTTCGCAAAGGGTATTATAATTTTTACCAGAAGTTTGCAATGCATAGAAATACTCATTTCCGACCTCATACACTATTATATATTCTTGATCAGGGCGACCAACTGAGTCGATTGAGCTTTATCAGTCCGTCTGTCTACCTGTTTCTACGCAACTAGTCTCTCAGTTTTAAAGCTATCGAGCTATGTAATATGTCCAAACCGACATGGTCGGATGACTGTATCTTATAGGTGCCATAGAAACTGCCATAGGTCAAAAAATGGGAAAACTATTTTGTTTTCAATGTTGACATCTCCAAACTCAGCTATAATCAATAGTATATGCGTTTACACGGATTTGCAAAATTTTATCAAAATCGGTTGACTATATCTTATAGCTGCCATAGGAACCATCGCACAGTGGTTTCTACCATAGGCCAAAAATAAAAAATGCAAAGTGAGAATTTTGGCTTCAAACGTGTTGTCTCTCTCTCGCAAAAGAATGAGCTTTTAATTCTATAGTTGATTTTGTGTCATTACAACCGTACTCCATAAAAGTGGCTTCAAAAGAGAGAGGATGAAATATATTAGTTCTTACTGTGAGAGCTTTTTGAGATTTAACTTTAAATCAAACTAATATTAAAGAAACTTAAAGTGAATCGTCAAAAGAAAGGTGCTAACTTTATTTTTTAATAAATTTAATGTTTTTGGTTTGTTGAGTTCTTTTTTAAATTCCATTGTCCATGTGATATAAATTCAGCTAAAGTAATAGTGATGATGCCCCCCAATTCCCCCGATTGGACTTACTTGGTAAAATTGTTCAACCTTCTAAGATTCTAAAACTACAAAGTTTAGCTGCCGGAAAGTACCGGAAATTGTGTTAAATCCCAAAGCCTAGACTAAAATCTGTATTTTATTTACTGGATTTACTGTAAAATCTGAGATTGCAGCGATATATAGTATGTTTTATAATGAATTTGAATTTTTCTTTTTTTTTTGAGGATTTAACAATTAAATTTTTATACCCTTGCAAAGGGTATTATAATTTTGCCCAGAAGTTTGCAACGCATAGAAATATTCATTTCCGACCCCATAAACTATATATATTCTTGATCAGGGCGACGAGCTGAGTCGATTGAGCTTTGTCCGTCCGTCTGTCTGTCTGTCTGTCCGTCTGTCTGTCTGTCCGTCTGTCTGTCTGTCCGTCTGTTTCTACGCAAACTAGTCTCTCAGTTTTAAAGCTAACGAGCTGAAATTTTGCACAGAGTCTTCTTTTTGAAGCACGCTGCTAATATGTCGGAACCGACCGGATCGGATGACTATATCTTATAGCTGCCATAGGAACCATCGGTCAAAAAATGGGTCTTAGTGAGAAAAACTTTTTTGTTTTCAATGTTAGCGGCCTTAAACTCGGCCATTGTTAATATTATATGCTTTCAAACAGATTTGCAAATTTTGGTCAAGATCGGATGACTATATCTTATAGCTGTCATAGGAACAATAGGTCGGAAAATGGGTCTTAGTAAAAAAAAATTTTTTGTTTTCAATGCTAGCGTCATAAAACTCGGCGATAATAAATATTATATGCTTTCAAACAGATTTACAAATTTTTGTCAAAATCGGATGACTATATCTTATAGCTGCCATAGGACCGATCGGTCGGAAAATTGGTCTTAGTGAAAAAAACTTTTTTGTTTTCAAGTAAATCGTTCTTAAAGTCAGTGATTCTTAATATTAAACGCTTTCAAACTAATTTGAAAAAGTTGATCGACATCGGGTGACTATATCTTATGGTTGCCATAGGACCGATCGGTCGGAAAAAGAGTCTTAGTGAGAAAAACTTTTCTGTTTTCAATTTTATCTTTCTTAATCTCCGCGATTGTTAATTTGATATGTTTTCAGAAAGATTCGCAAAATTTGGTCGAAATCAGATGTTTATCTGTCGGAAAATGAGTTTTAGTTAAAAATTGTTTAGATTTTTATGTAAGCGTTCTTAAACTCTGACATTTCAAAAACAGCATTTGCAAGGGTATAAAAACTTCGGCACAGACGAAGTTAGCTTGGCCTTCTCGTTTTTTTTTATGGTAATACAATTTATGTTAATACAAAAACTAACATAACAAAACAAAATAAATAAAAATTAAAACACATATAAAAAATTGTAATATAACTTTTTTCTTAGACTTGGTAAAATTGAATGTGTCTTCATTTTGTGACTTTTAATTTTAGATTACAAGGTTTTGGTTATGGTGATCCTCACCTTTCCCTTTGGGCTTAAGCCTGCATTCGTGCTCACTTTCACCAATAAAGGAAACTACGTTTATCGAAGGTTGTGCTTTATTGGCAATCAGGACAAACGCTTTCAATTATATCTATTTATTTCTTTCAGTTTCGAATTAAGTCAATAAGAAGCTTTAAGCTTTTACACAGCCTTAATCTTCACCAGAGTGTGAGCAGCTGCTCACACTTTCGATTTTGAGTTTAGGACTTTAAATATGTTGTTACAGTTGCAAAAATTAGTTCAAGTCTGTTGACAGTTTCAGACAAGATCTTTGGGTCCGTCAACAGTTAGCAGCAGATTTCCCTTCATTTACTAAACGGACATTGAGATGGCATCATATTATTATATTCATGATCATATCGATTGGATTGACATTTATGGCGCATAAATTTCGCTCACTTTCTGCACTCTCTCCCTCCTTTCTTTTTTGGGTTCTAGCAGCCCGGCGGCCAATTAAGTGCAACGAATCAGGCCAGGGATTCGTCACACGTTTTGCAAAAAATTTAAATACCAAATGTCTCGTCATCGTCATCATCCCTGCTACCTTTTGCTGCCCCTGAGTGTCATCAAAACAATGTTTGCCAGTTAGTTTATGAGCTGTGCTGCGCCTCATTTCTCATCTGTTTTTCATTTCCTTCCTTTCCCTCGTTCCATTTTCAATTTCACATTAATTTCTTTTCAATGCCTTTTGCCGTGTGTGTGAATGTTGACCGCAGCGAAATGTGCAAAAAAAAAAAAAAATATAGTAGGAAAAATGTCATAAAAAAGCCGAGAGACAACAATGTTTGTCTAGCCTTTGGTGGGGGGGTCATAAAATCACCAAAAAGAAATAATAGAAATTTGGTTGTTTTTTGGTCAAGCGCAACGACAGGGGGTCGAAGTTTAGGGAAATATGTGGATAAACTGAAGGCTAGTTCTTTATCAATTAAGGCATAAGCAGGAGGCGATTTTTGTAAAGGTTTTGGCGTAGTGGCAACGGAGTGTTGCGATCCGTAGGGGAGTTGCCGTCTACGGTAAACTAAATTTACTCAGAGTTTTAGTATAAAGGTTGTGGCGTAGTGGTTGAGTGTTGGGAGCTGTTTTCAAAACATCTAATGAAAAAGCGTTGAGCCATTGGCGTCTATGGTTAAGTAACTTTATATAGAGTAACATTCTAAAATCAAGTATTTTCTTTAGTCAGCAAGGTCTTAATTCAAGTACAACATTTTTGAGGATCGACTGCGAATAGACCAATAAAGTGTTCAAAAGAAAAATTTTAGATATAAGACATATTTTGAAACCATTTAGACCAGCCATTGTCACACCTTGCACGCAGGATACGAACACATTTCGCTATTCACAAGGACATGAGACGAACGCATGCCGAGGCTTGTGCCAAGAGAGTAAACAGCTTTTCAGTCGCTGGCCAACGTTTGATGATGTAAGTAAGAGCAGGTTTGCGTCGCTTCAGTTTCGCACACTAATATACTCTCACTTTTTTGCCCCGCTCTTTTTGACAAACGCTGTTCAAGAGCATTTGAATCTTTTTAGTCTCTTTCCTATGGATTTAGGGAAAATATTTGGATGAAGAAAATTATGTATCAATGCTCTTGTTTCAAGACTAAATTCTAAATGATTTTTCAACTTTGCAAGCTTAATCAAAAAGCTTCTCTCCAAAGCTTTGCCAGCCAATTGAGTGAGAGCAACTCTGCTTTGAGCCTCTTCGAAGCTGTGTTCAAGCCAAATCATCGTATCGCCCTGTAATTTCACCTCAACTTCCGGCAATTAGTTAACCTCATCATTCAAATGAAGTGGCTGCAGCCACTCCTGATCTTCACTGTCAACGAGCACTAATTACAATGTCGAGTTCAACCCACACACCAATCTGAGCCTGAACCCACATACCGCATACCGCAAACGGACATTTGTCCTGCTCCTGCTTGACGGATTGGATCGGCATGATTAATGATGTGTGGTTGTGGCATTGCGTGACAAGTTTGTTAGCAAATGGAACGCATCATGGATGCGGTTTTTGGTTAGGTTTTCATTGTGCAGCTTGCGGCTGACACCTTTACGCACAAAAATCATCATTAATCTTGCACAACTGTACCACGTAACTGGCAAATCTTATTTAATGAACTTATCATAAACTGCCATGTCAAAAATGTCTCATAAAATCGGGACCGGGTCCTGGGGCCAGCCAAAAAACCAACAGAGCGTAAATTTCCAGGCTGACCGCAACACACAAACACACACACAAACACGAATAATTTTAATAGCGAAATCAAAGGTAAATTCGTTAGGATCGTGCGACCCTCAACAGTTTTGCATATTCGTTACCCAAAACTACCTCAAAGATTAATGAGGATTTTTTTCAATTTACTATGGCTGATTTTTTCTTTTCTTTAGCGTTGTTTTTTTCTGCTAGATATGACTCTATTTTTCTCTTTTCTTCCTTTTTTTATGGCTCGTTTAGGGTAATGGTAAATAGGGCGCTTGTCTCGTAATTTACATGAAATTGCTTCATTTTTGAGAAGGTTGTCCTGCGGCCCTATTTTTTTTGTGACCGCTTAGCATCTTCCATCAGCGTCATGTCAAAGCTTCACTTTGGGAATTCAGAAATCAATCGCATAAGATCCGTGTGGCCCAGGTGCAGCTGCCTGCGCGGAGAGAAATGCCTGCAAAATTTGCCATGAAATTTTCCATCTTTTGCCGGTCAGAGATTTTGTGTGGCTTTTGTCTTAAATTATGCAATGGTCAGAGTGAAAAATGCTTGATCGATTTTTGTGTAATGTTTACTATGAATGGACACTGCTGGCAGAGGAAATGTGTAGAAATGTGCATGAAAAAATGGAACCAAAAGTACAGAGACCGAATTGAGCTCTCTTTTGTCTGCATTTTAAATCGATGTTCCTCGCAGAGGCGACTTGCTCCCAGGAAAGTTCCTGGCTTTGTCGCAATGGCGATCAACGATCCTTTGAAGAATCTGTTGATTAGTTTGATACAAGTTCTAGGTGTACAGGGCTATAACTTACACTAAATTGTGTTAACTGTAGGCAAACACACTGTGTCGAACCAACTCATATATCGAAACGAAACAACTCTTATTGAATCATTTCATTTCATTTAAACCACTTTCCGAGAATGACTAATCATTAAATGGCCAAAATATACGAAATGGGAACCAAACTTAGTAAAAATGCATCGAAACTGACTTCAATTACACCATTTTCTGTTGTAAATTAGTACAAGAGCCTGCCAGATGTAATCCATGAGCGTTATTTAACAATATTATTGTTTGTTAGCGACCTTTCTAATTATTAGAATGTAGATGTTAGCTGGCTCTAGGTTGAGAAGAAAAACAAAAACACTGAGAAAAACAAAAACACTGAGTTTTTCTTCTCGACCTAGAGCCAGCTAACATCTACATAGTTATTTAACAATAATTTATGCTCCCATTTTCCTTTTGGACCAAATTTGAACTCAAAATCGCAAAATTTTGGCGACAGCGAAAATGGGAGCTGATAACACAGGCTTACAAACTTTTGCATCAGAGAAGATAGCAAACTTTCCATAAGTATTTGTGGTCGCTGAATTCAAATCAACTGTCAGTTTTCCCCCAGCAGGTTTAAGAGATATTTGCAGGTTTGTTTACATTTGTAGGGCATGTGGCCACATTAGATAACCTTTTCCATCCTAATTTGTTTTAATGGAAGCTGCATTGAATAAAGTTACAGAAAAACCAAACGGGATATTTTGATTTTGTTCATTAGATAAGAATTATAGGATTTTAAGGCCTATTTCCAGAACAAAGAAAAATGTATGTCACGAAATTGCCAGTTTTTTATGTTAAGTGGCTATAGTGAGACCACAAAGTCTTCATACCCTAAACGGCAGTCAAATGGTGGGGTCATACTAATTTATCAGCCGCTTGAATTCAAAATGTTTTATCAAACTAAAGTTCAAACAATTATAAAATCACCTCACAGCTTTCAAAGTCACATAAAGTTCTACCACAAGTGTGCGCGACTTCGTGATCCTTGGTGTAGGAACTCTTGAGGCACTTAAAATTAAAGAATATGGAAAACTAATGAAAAAGAGTGCCAATCTATGTGCCAATTATATTTATTATTTTTTGTACATTTTTGTTGCATCTCGTATTTGCCTTCAATTTGTTCGATGTTGTCCGGAAAAATGTGCTGCAAGTTATTTATTCTCAATTTAGTTCAGCAAACCGGCCGTGCTTGCAATCCACACAAGCCATCGATGTGGCAACGCTATGATTATTCAGTTTCTTTTCTGGAAATCAACAAAATAAATGTGACTAAATAAATGGCCCATCAGCTGTTCGAAGCTGTTTTTTTTTATATGAAGTTCAACATAAAAATTTATTTATTTATTTTTATTAACTTTTTTTTTCAAGTTAAAATAATTTTGAAAAATGTTCAGCTGTTACACTACTAACTTAATCTTAAAATCATCTGTGTACATTAGAACGTACCTGGCCTGTATGACACGACAGTTCAAAGATAAATTAAGGGGAAATTGGAACTTTTAAGGCCGTGACGAGGCCAACAAACCTTAAAATATTCAATTTTGAATCATTGATAAATTGTCTATAAAATATACTGAATTTTTTGAGATATGTTGGGCAAAGATCGTATGGACAAAAGTACGCCCTAATGCACATATACTTATATAATTGAGGTATACAATCTGTCAGCGATAATCAACCTGACATAATCTAAAAAACATCTATGCACATATACTTATTTCACTGCGGTATACAATCTGTCAGCGATAACACTAGTTAACAGCCAAAAAGACGCATTTCTACTGAAACTATTTTTAAGTGTAGTTTGGATTGGTGTTCTCAAAAATCAATTTCAAATTTTTTTTATATCAACGTTTTTCGAATATGAATTATTTTCATTCTTTCGGTAGGTACACTTATTTTTTAAGCCATATCTCACTTCATAATCGGCGGATGGAGTTATTCAGAATACGAATCGAAAGGTAATTCAATTGTCAATAATCGCAAAAACTGACTATTTTCAAATCAGTTAAGTAGTTTGAATACAATACTAAAAAATATTTCAAAAAAATCGATTTTTTGCTCGAAAGCGCAATAAATTTCGTTTACAAAGGCCTAAGAAAAATATTTAAAAATTCAAAAAAAATATTTTTCTATTTTCTACTTAAGAACCACATTTCTGCGAAGAAAATAAGATATCGATGAACAGAATCTATAAATAAATACAGGAGCTGTAAGCAATCAAGTGCTGAAAAAAGGTATTTTTGAGATTTTTTATGTATAAATTTTCATTTGCTTCGACTTTTGTTCTGTTCTGGAATTTTTTTTCTGATCTGACTATTCGCCCACTTTTTATATTGACCAAAAGACGAAGAAAATAGAAAAAAAAAACTTTCTAAACACTTAAAATACTCAAATTTAACTGTTAGTTCCTTCACTTAAATTGATCCAGCTACAATACTTATTCATAGATTTTCTTTATCAATACCTTATTATCTTTGTAGAAGTGCGATTCTTAAGTCGAAAGAATAAAAATAAAATGTTTGGATATTTTTTTTATATATTTCCTAGGCGATTAAAAATGAAATTTCTTGCATTTTCGTGCAAAAAATAGATTTTTTTTGAACTATTTTTGGTCATTGTATTCAAACTTCTAAGCCGATTTAAAAACAATATTCTACGCTACTATTGAAAATTTAATTACCTTTCGATTCATATCTTGTTTGACACTATCTGACGATTGTGAATTGAGATATGGCATAAAATGTAAATGCACCTACCGAAAAAATAAAAAATGGTTTTTAAAAAACTTTGCCATGAAAAAATTTTTGAAATCGATTTTTGAGATCACCAATCTAAACTAAACTTAAAAATAGTTTTAGTAGAAATGGGTCATGTAATCAACCAGAAGCTGCAACAATTGAAAAGGGTAAAGTGCTTTGATAAAGTGCCAGGAAATCTTCTTTGGTATAAGCTTGACAAGATGGGAGTCTCTTTGAAATTTAGCCAACTTTCTCGAAAGAGTATACGGTCAAACGGAAGCGGCGGTTTGGACGGGCTACTTTGAGACTGGAGTCGAAGTACACCCCTGTTGTGGGCGCTGTATTTGGAAGATCTGCATAGACTATCATGCAAGGAGGCCTGAGTGTATCATAAATATAATTTATATTAATGATTCGAGCTGCAAGGATATATTATATATACTTTGGCCGAGCCAAAGTAAGCTTTCCTCTATTTTTACTTTCTTTCATTTTTATAATTTTCTAGTCAAGCATAGGACTTCTCCCAGAGTCGCTACAGATGACCGTCCATTGATTCGTTGAACGTTTGCCCAGATCCCGGTAACTAACTCATAGATCATCATTTTCGACAGCAGCTGCTGGTGCAGCGGCGCCATATCCCACTCCAGTTAGTTTAGTTGGCCTAATTGCATTGAGTGGACAGTCAACGCCCATAGGTTTCGACCTCTATCGGCGCTAATCTAAAACGTTGCCTTGTACGCGTTACACTTTTAATCTTTTGTGTCGGGGCATTCAGCAAAACAAACGTGGCGGCGGCCACGTGTCGCTGACCTAGACGAGTGCACCACATACAGTACATACATAGCCAGCGGAGTGGGCATGCTGGTAGATTGACCGCAACAATGGTTGCGTTTAATTACAGTTATTGTCGCACCCTTCGGCCTAATTTGCATTTGCATTTATGTGGTACACCTTGGTCATGGCACGAGCCCAACGGGTCACGGGCGCAGGCGCAGGCGCGCGGGCGTTTTTGGTATTGTAATTCGCGCAGGGACGCATATGTCACAATTGCGCAAAAGTCGTTAAGCGTTTTTCCCCATTACATTGCTTGGCGCAGCCAGCAATGAAATTTATGTAAATTAAATTAAAAAAAAAACTATAAGAAGGCAAAACTTCAACAAGCGGAACCAAAGACAACGCGGCATATGGCCAACAAAAAAAAACAATTGTGGATGACTTACACTCAAATAAATTTTCAACAGCGTCAACTGTCAGCGCCCATAAAACCAAGAAGTAGCCATACGCCCCGAACCCTTCCACTTGAGATAAAGATCTAAAGAATCAACCAACAACAACTGACACGCCCCAGGGGCTAAGCTTACCGTTTGCTTTTGTGGCAAAAATAGTTTTTCATTATTGTTTTTCTCAAGTTTTCAGACCCAAATATCTCCAAGTTCTTAAGCAGAAATATTTGCAGGGTACTAAATTTGGAGAATTAAGAGAACTTGTCGGAAATTGACACAGACTTAAAAAAATGTCTATTAAAAGTTGGTAGTTGACAGAAGCTTGAACTTGTGTTGGTAATTAGCGCTAGATCAAACCAAAAAAAAAAACAATAAAAAAACCACAATGCAGCTGCCCTTCTTCACTGATCAATAGGATGAGCTCTCAAATGATCTCAGGCCCCGTTCTTAGACTTTGAAATATCTGTAAATTGACTTTTGTTTTTTTTTTTGTTTTTTATACATTTTTTTTGGGGTATTTTATCAACGCTTCATTTGGCATTTTCATTTGTGCGAAAATGCTTTGTTTGTCTTGCCAAAGAAAGGAAAAACAAACCCCTAGTAAGGGGTTTTTTAAGCGCCTTTTGTGTGTTTTTTATGTGCGGCTTTTCAACAGTTTCTTTCTTTTCATTTCACATTAGTTTTCACCCATTTTTCTCCCATTTTTTCCCATTGAGCTCATTAGTTGAGCGCCGTTTAATTTGTCATGGTGGCTAAATCAATCCACATTTAAAATCCATTTCCGTATGTACGTGCATAAGGTGTAGATCCTCGTGCATTGGTTGGCATCACGTGCCACTGAATGCGGCCCATGTGGACGAGTTAAGTGCCCTGCGTCGCTTTTAATGGCACATAAATTAACATAAATGACGCGTTGGCTTTTGTTTTGCCAATGAGTTGGCACGAGGCGCTCGATTGTATGTATGCGATTCCACTTTCAATTCCCGGGGTGGTAGCACCCACTGTGGTTTTTGTTTGCCCATCAGATTTTAGATAGAAATCTGCATTAGCCCGGGGCGGCGGGGCAACCCTGCCATCGAGCACCCATTTAGCTTAAGCATCGAAAGCTGAAAGTTAAGTTACTACCCCTCACCCCTCATACGATGGTTGAATGGGGCGCATGCGTGTAGAGTCACTGTGTGGCACAGTGGGACATACATATTAAAATGCCAATTAAACACCAAAATAGCAAAAAAAAAAACCGAACACTGAATCGAGCTTTATAAATTATCTAGCTGTTGCATAGTTTAGATATGTTTATATTCAAGTTTGAACAGGCTGAGTGTTGATATTAACAGTTGAACCTGTTGATCGAAACCGGTTTTAAATTGGGAAATTTCCAGTTCATAGCTTAAATAGTTTCTGAGATATATTAAATGGCTAGCACTCACAAAACCTGCAGACCGATTTTCCGGGTCACAGCGTAAATAATTCGTTTGGACAGAATTCGAGTTCATTATCCGAGGTAGAAAAATCCGCCTCAGGGTGTGAAAATATCCGGAAAATTCTACATGCAAAAATCTATTTTTCTCCCAATTGACTTGAAACTGGGTTTAGAAGGATAGAAAGCCAATCAAGTGAGAAAGTTGGTCAAGCCCGACTATAATACACTCTGTACCAGCTCACTCCGCCGCTAGCTTTTTTTCCTGATTATTATATTATAATACATGAAATCGGTATTCAGGAGACACCAAGAGAGGGCGGTTCATTATTTTGAAAGATGTCAGTGCAAACACCGCTGAAGGCAAATTCATATGGCCCACAGGTACTCGGCACTCCGGCGGCCTTGCAGCGGGGCGTCGCGACGCTGCGGAAGTACAAGCCAAAAAATTGTTAGTAACCCTCGTGAAAACACGAATTTTTGTTATTAATGTCTATTATCAAGACAGAGAAATATTTTTTGAGCATACTGTAAGACCTGATATTACCCACTAAAAAAGTCTTATACAAGGAGTCACGCGGTTATGTTGCAATATTTTAGTTATACGTTCATCTTTAAGTTTCTCTCTCTTCCTCTCTCTTTCTAAGATTGTTTTTGTTGAATGGAATGCTGTGGTGGTGGGTGGGCAGTTAACACTGTCCTTTTTTTGCTTATAACTTGAGTATCGCTCATCCGATCTTTAACATTTTTTTAGCAAGTCCAAAAATAATACTGATTACTAAATATCTCTAGAATGTACAAACTATCTATATACAATACTGTGGACGGTTTGATGTTTTTTCAAAATTGCGGGGGCGGCAGGAGGCGCCTTGATCTGCCTCCAAGTATAAGAAATATATGTCTCATACATGTCAAACCTCTATCTCTTACCATCTCTGGGAGGTCTGTGCTTTCAAACAGACGGACGGACAGGGCTTTATCGACTCGGCTGTTGATGCTGATCAAGAATATGGTCCGAAATGATTTCTTCTACCTGTTACATACTTTTACACAAACTTAATATACTCTGTGTACCTTTGTTACAGGGTATAATACTTTGTGATTTCAGTCTCCGATGTTGGAAAAAAAGGGGTGCGTGGAAGGGTTCAAGGCCTATTGTTATTTTCTAGCCGATCTGAATGAAATTCCGTTTGTAAGTCTTTATGACCAAATAAATGGAAAAAGTATGCTCCAGTTTTGAAAACCCCACTAGCAAAGTTGGATAACAGGTGGCGGGAGTGTGTTCAAGGCCAATCTAAATAAAATTAAATTTGTAATCTCTTTAGGACAAATAAATGGAAAAAAGTATGCTTAAATTTTGGTGAATAAAATTCCGTTTCTAATCTCTTCAGGGAAAATAAATGGAAAAACTACGCTCAAATTTTAAAAAACATGCTTGAAATGTCGGAAAATCCCTCCAGGGCGGGGGGTGTGTTCATTGACTTTAAGCCAGTGGTGTTCAAAATGCCAAAAGCCTATCCCATGTGATAGGAGCTCATAGTTCTGCCTGCGTCGCAGCCGACACACGTATAGAGAGAGAGAATACGTGTGTTCTATAACAGGGTTTCCCAAGCAGAGAGGGCGAAAATGTGACTGTGTCTCTCTCTAACACACAGTGATGCATGACTTCGGCAAGCATTCGGTGTGAATTGGCGAGTATGTTCGTGCCCCAGGGGCTATCGCTGGGGAACTCTGTTCTATAAATATCACGCTTGGCGGCATTTTCTCTTACGATGCGCGTGTTCGGCTTTTAGTTCTCTCACGTTTGTTCGTTTGCTTCTCGCTCCTGTTAAAAAATGTCAACATTTTTACTTCGGGATTCGCTGTTACGCACACAATCGCAATTTAAACTGAAACTGATATTGGCTTTATCAGCTATACTGATAATAAAGTATATATGGGCATTTCCAGAGCTACGAGCGTGACAATCGTACGAATTTGTTTGCCTTTATTATGAAGATAAACAAAGAAAAATTTTACCATAAATTTCCGCATATTGATTTTTGGATAGC
The DNA here is from genome assembly GCA_037044535.1 of Lordiphosa magnipectinata. Classification (NCBI taxonomy): domain Eukaryota; kingdom Metazoa; phylum Arthropoda; class Insecta; order Diptera; family Drosophilidae; genus Lordiphosa; species Lordiphosa magnipectinata. Next base: position 19,680 of record JBAMBO010002939.1, read on the forward strand.
ACTTGAGTAGCACTTTATTTAATGTAAACGCTGAGAGTTGTAGACAGTAAGGTCCCAAGATACAAGCAGACAAAAAGACATACGCATCGTGACAGAGTACGGAAGTGCGTTTTGCCTGCTTTCACAAAAAAGCAAATCTCTGCGGAATGCGTTCGAATTGTTTAATGCAACTAACTTTAATATGATCTGCAATGTTGTAACTATATATTTATAGCTGTATTTATATATTTGCCTCATTATGATACGCAACGTGACATACGTTACGTGACAAGCCTTTCTCTAACGCTGTTCTTGTGTTGCTTTTCAAAAATTTATATATGTATCCTTTTGCGTAATCCTAAAAAACATAATAATTTTGACCCGGAACTTATATTGATAAACATAAGATAAGTTAGCTGCATAAAATGAATCGATGTTTTCGGTTTCTGGTTTACCTTTCTGTGGAAATGCCCATATGGATACTGATGGCGGCGCGGGGAAGCGCGGCGGGTTGTTTGCTAGTATATATTATATATATTCAGGCCTGTTCCCAATTCCGAAAAGATTGGAATTGTCGCAAATCGAACTGATTGCTGTTTTGAATTCCGCAAATCGACCAAATTTGTCGTTTTCAAAAGTTATGCTGAAAAGTCGGCGGAATTAAAAGAAATTGATATTTGAGACTTTAAAATGAATGTTAAAAATTATAAACTTATTATTATAATATTGCTTAACATTCTTAGAAACGATTTGCGTCTTTTCTTCATTTGTTTGATACTGAAATATATTTTAAAAGAATTTTTATATAAACAATCGTTCGGAATTCGGAACAGCAAAATGTAAAACGTTCGTTTTCGTTTCGTTTGTGCTTTTTTATAACGGTCGGAATTCGGAACTGTCCTGATAAATACATATTTGACTTCTCTTGAATATCTCCATAGAAACCTGTATCCCACCGCAACTGTTATTTGGCACAGCAGTAACACCTACTCAAGCAAGCTAACGTAGGTCCTTCGAGCCGGATATGTGGATTTTTTGTATATATGTTTGTGCATTGGTGGGTTTAGCAGAAGAACAAAGCGCTGAGCAGGTATCAAAACAAAACAATTATACCTCAAATAGTTTAAACGAAGCGAAGTATAGTACAGGTTAAAACTAATCCATATATTTGGCGAAGTTAACGGTAGATATTGACAATATTCCAAGAATTAGAATTTAATATTTACGAAGTGGCACAGTTTGCGCAAATATTCATGGGAATATCATTCCCATTTTCCAATTGTCATAGCTAAAAACCCTTTTTATATCTAGAATTTAAAGTACTGGGTTCAGTGGACAGCATAGTTCTAGGAAGCAAGTTATTAGTTCAAGTACAATATAATTTTTTCTTGAGTAGGAATCAGACATAGTACAATGTCAATGGAATGGAAAATTCTATTTATTTTAATAGCAATCTGTCCTTAAAATTCCCAACTGTAACGAGACTAGGACGAGATTTACACGATAAAGCCAACTTCATAAAGTTTTCTCGTAGAATTCTCCTGATTTTCCAACCTACAATGAAAACTTCATGAAGTTTGCTTCATCCTGTAAGTCCCGACTAAGTCTTTGGATATAAGTTGCCTTATTTGATTTTTCAAGATTTAATTTTGGGGGTTCATCAATGTCAACAACACACACACACACACTAACGCAGTACTGAGTTCTGCGTACTGAGTATCGAGTACTAAGTACAGAATGTTTCTCATCAATGCATTGTTTGAAAATTTTGGTTTTTTTGGCAACGCATCTCACGCATTTCCATACTTTACTTGTATAGAATTCTTTCAAGTTTTCTCACCTAGTTCAACCACTGTGCCAAACCAACAAAAAAAAAAAAGAAAACCAAACACAAATCGTTTTGGCTTCATTAGGCGATTAACGTTGCGTCGTCGCTCTGTGATTTCGATTCCCTTGCTTTTGCTCTCGATCGTGGCCCACGTTTAGAATGTTCATTTTTCAAAATGCGACCAAGTCAAGAGCGAATTCTGTCAATCAGCGAGCAAGTTGTGGGACATGGTTAAACCGTTAAAAAATTCACCATTCCCTCCCCTGCCAGACGGTCGTCGTCGTCGTCTCGTTTGGTCGGGATGACAAAGTGACAGGCAAATGTCAGCGATTTACAAAACGTTTAAGCTTCACAACATGGCTCGCTTGTCCACTTCAGTGAACAGCAGGAGGAGGAGGACGAGGACGAGGAGGTGAAGGCTTTTCCGCCCTTCAGAACTGTACACGACTGACTGCTCGTATTTGTTTTTCATAAGGCAAAAAAATGTAAATTTTCACCCAAATAGAGAGGAAAGCGGCACGCGTGTAATCGCCCGGAAGCGTTTCTTTTTTGTTATAGTTTCGGCGCAGGCGCAACTTCCTACCCCTGCTAATAGTGCAACGGCATGCAGATGCACACACACACAGACATACAGTTGTAGCATTACATCAACCTCTTTTTTTTTGGGGTGGGCCAAAGCTTTTACACAAAATGTGCATTTCATAGACTGCAAAAAAGAAACAAAAAAAAATATTACAAAAATTTGCATGACTTTTATGACCTGCGGCTTGGGTTAGACGCAGCCGGCACGTGGCCGTCTGACCAACTGTCGTTCCCCTTACAAATGTGTCGACTCATTGGCCAACTGCCCACTCATCATCGTCATCGTCATCCTCCTCATCAACACCGTTCCTCTGCACTTTGACTTTGACACTCTTCAGTTCCCAAGTGCCCACTTCATCATTCGCTGACGACTTTGCCTCGATCGGGGCGCTAAGCTAATTAGCTGCTGGCTGACGCAAAAAATTTGCAAACCGCCAACGGCATCGGCATCTCCCAGCGGTGCATGCAACAATGCAACAACCCTTTGCCCACTGCCGTTGCACTGGAAAATTTGTTTATCATTAACAGATTTCGGATGAAAATGAAAATGAATTATAATTACGTAGCGACAGCGACAGCGCAGCGGCAGCACCTACCCCCGTTTTTTAGGCACATTGCGGGGGGATTTAAATATTAATAGTTGCCTGCTCCTGCCACACGCGGCGCCTTTTGGATTCCCTTTGTTTGCATAATATTTGACAATTATTTTGGCTACACACTCACTGACAGTCTAGGCTGGGCTCTTGGGCTCTAAGCCGGCTTAGCAGCATCATCACCTGACTGGGGGGTAACCGCGCGCGTTTTGGCGTTTTGCAGCTTGCAGCTTGGACCCGCGGGCACAAACCAAAGAAAGAGAGAGAGAGGCGTTTTAAGGGTTTCTCCTTTACCCATTTTTCGCCCGCGGGCTCTAAAGATGTTTCGCGGCATCTGTCTCCTGCCCCCGAGCAGTGGCAGCCACTTCCTTTTGCGGCCAGCTGTTGATTAACTTCTATAGAAGAGGCTGACTTGAGAATTTTTTTTTTCCATTCATTGTACACAGATTTGATTAGTCAATTATGTAAATGAAAGTGAATTCATTTCCGCCAAATATTTGCGGTAACTTTATTTTACACTTGCCAGTGAGTTGGTGGATTTAACCGGGAAAAGTTGTCAGAGATTGCACGATTTATAGTTCTCTATCAGAATAATGTTTCATTTTTAAAACTGCGAGGGTGGTTTAATAAGTACCCTAGTTGGCAGAGACTAAAACCGAAACGAATAACGGTATGGGCAGCACATCTAACCCATGAAAACACGCACATACATCTTGCAGATGTCACTAGTGAGTACAACTGGAAACGTACGAAGTCTTAGCAAGGTTTGTAAAAGTTTTGGTTGGATGGTGGGTCCAGCCATTAGAATTTCATTCAGCGAAAATCCTGTCGAAGTTGCTGCAGAACCACCAAATACGACCCGAAGCCTGGTCGCAGTGCTGTCGTCGTTAAGAACACGATGATGTGGCAGAAAATAAAGGCGGCGATTTAGTAACTCGGGTTCCACCAAAGACATGTGATTCAGTTTTCGATATTCTTTGATGAATGCTGAATATTGCTTCATTAGGTGCGGATGACGCTCTAGCTTACGCTCCAAATTGAGAAATCGCTTATATGCTTGAGTATACGAATCGTCAAGCTTATCCAAATTTCGTTTTACAGGCGGTGGCCTGTGACTCCGCACTATGATCATCCCCCTCATTCTCTAGACCCAAGAGTTAATTTCTTGTTTAATGATAACCACTTTGACAGAAGGACGTAAGAAACCGTCAATTTTGACAGGTTGCTCTTTTTTGAAACTCAATTCTCTCTGTGTTTTTTTTTTTGTGAATAAACTTTTCCTCAGATTTTTGAAATCTTCTGTATGTCAACAGCGAACATGTTGCGTCAAATAAGTGGCATGATTTCCCTGAAGGGCGAAAAAGTAATAATAATAATGCATAATTTATCATTTGAATTGAAATTTTCTATAAGTGACAATGTGTGCGATTGTGTGTGTGATATTTTTTTTTTTAAAGAAAGGAATTCCCGAAAAATGATTGTTTTTGATCGAGGCATCGCGCACTTAAGAAATGTTAGGTTAACAGTACTGCCCAGAAGCAAACATATTAAAGCTCAAAACGCGAACAAAAATTGTTCATTCATTTCGTCCATACACTGTCTAGATCAAAACTTTTCAAGTTACTGGAGCAGCTTGTCAAGATGATGGCGTAGTTTGCACAAATGGCAGAAACATTTTTCTCTCACACATACATATATACATTAAGGCGCGTCAATATGTTTGGGTAAAAAAAAAAATCGTGTTAAGCGTCCACCGTAATCGGAATCTAAGAAGAACTCTAAGAAAATTTCACCATAAAACTGTGTCTAAAATCAATTCCTAGCTCCCGCTGAGAAGCATAAAGATTTCTATTTATTTTGAGGTATTAAGGTAACTACAAGTGGCTGTATCGGAAGATTTGTGTCATGAAGATCTTGCCAGCATGAAACCGGGACAAACTGTTCATTCTTCTGGACACATACCTTCCGATACAGCTTTGGCTATTCGATAGAGATATAAAACGTGAAGGCATATTTCACAATGAAATGGGTTCAGAGTGATAATATGAAGATATTGTGGTAGAACTTGGTGCTTACCAGAAACTGTTCACAGGTCACAAGTAACTTCGTCAAAGTCCACTAGCTGTACGTGGAAAATGTGTTATATTTTTTAAATACCTTAAATACCTCAAAATACCTTAAAATACTTCAACCCGAAATCTTTATGCTTCTCAGCGGGAGCTAGGAATTACTTTTAGACACATAGTTTCATGGTAAAATTTTCTTAGAATTCTTCGTAGATTCCGATTCTGGTGGACGCTTTTTGCAAAACAAAATTGACGCTTCCCAATATACATACATAAGAATGACAATGAGACTGTTTTAGTGACCTCTGGATTATCAATCAAAGAATTTTTTGGCAGGCGCTTGGTCAATAAGTTATGATTTTCATCATAACGCTTCTAAAACAAGACACGCACAACACCACAAAGGAGGCTGGTTGATCGTATAGCTATTTTATAAACTTTCACAGCTCAATCATCAGCGATCTTTTGCCCAACTTTAATGAGTTGTCAAAGGCTACCTCATGCCAGAACTGCTAAGACAGCTTGGGAATCCCAAGTCAGACTTGTAGCAAAAATTCCGGCAATGTTTAATTTTTTTTTTGCATTCATATTCAGAGGAAGAGAATAACTTGAAAAAGGCGATCGCGCAAACAACAATATGTGTGAATTACATTTTCATACAAAAAAATTGACAGTGTAATAACAAATATAAGAATAGATGCGGAAGGTACAGATTTAAGTTAGCCATGTTGCCTCTTTGTCGTTCGATCTCTTTCCTTTGTGCCCAATAGCAACAGAATAAATAAGCAGCCATTTTAAGGGAATAAATACATATGTATCTAAAATGTTCATCAAACAAATTTACGTTTATTGAAATTTTTAACTATCGAAATTTTTACTATTAGAGTAAAAACCGAAATTAACCCACATATTTGTATCTGTTTCGGTACTGATAACCGGTTATGGTAATTAAAGTCATAGGGTTACGGTTTCGGCTAAAAATTTTAAAGTGTTTTTTAAGCGTTTAAAGGTTACGGTTTAGGTTACGGTTTTAATCTCTGCTAGTTAGCCATCAGATTGCAAGTTATCTAGAAATTATTTTTGGATTTTCAACATAGTCGCCCTTACGGTTCATTTATCCCAACATGTTGTTCACAGATTAAGGTAGATTCAATACTGTTTCAGCTGAGTGTTCACACTATTTCTTCCACTTCAAATGAGAATTGTGAACCTGAATCAAGTTTTTTTGTACTTACATTAAGATATTTGAAAAACCTGAACAAGTGCTTGAACCATTTAGCCTTCGTAAATTCTTTTATTCGAATTTATGTTTCCCACTCGATTGATTTATGAACAATGTGTCGATGGCAGCGATATTAACAAGGAAATTAAATTTTCCAGCTCTGTCAGCTGTGACGATCAGCTTCTTCCCCTTCCCCCCTGATGCGTTTTATCACATTTACAGGCAATTAATTAAATTTTATTTCCATCGATTGGCCAAGTGACATACACATGATGTCCCTCAGGCGGAAGCAGACCAAGAAAATTTAAATTTTCAAAGGGTTTTCTTCTCGTCTTGAGAGGTGTGGCCGGGGCCCGAGACATTAGGAAATTGGTCTAACGATGCGGGTGAGCACAGCTGCGCGGCAAGTGCAACCAGCAGGCAGGGGTACCGGGAAGTCCCAAATACACGTGTAATAAAAATAATTCAATTATCGCTCGGCTGTCGAGCGTGCTCTGAATGGACTTCAAATTAGAGGCAAACCCACAAGAATTGTGCGAGTCGATGACAGCGGCAACCTGTTCCCTTGCCAGCGGCTTAAGCGGGTCGCGCTGTGGGTTTTCCACAGAAGCCGAGACGGCACTCAAATCGAATTACACTGCCAAAAACACACTCGCTCTGGAAAACTGAGGGCGTCAAAGTGTTAACAAGTGTCCCTGTTGCACGAGCTAAGCCAAAACACAAACAAAACACACGAACCCAAGCCGGGTGGGGAAGTCAACAATAGAGCGAGCCGGCGGCAGCTGTTGCAACACTGCGGGGGCGTGCGCCGAAGATACCTCCTGGGATGTCCTTGCCTTACCTGCCTCGGGAAAGCAAAACAAATCAGTTGGCCCAAGCCGAGGGATAAGCGCACAATGGTTCAATCCTATGCTAACAGCTCTGTAAGATTTAGATAGATCAGACAACAGAAATTGTGTGTGTCGCAATCTTCACTAATTCCAAAATGCTTTTTTAATTAAGGGTAAAACCGGAAGAAAGTAACTGCATCCTCACCTTTCATTCAGCTAAACGGTATTTTAAGTGGAAGAAGAATTTTTAGCTGTTGATAAGTTCTCGATAAGACTATTTCGCTACTTATGTCAGGACAAACTATTAAAACAGAAATAATAATTATAACTATAAAACTATAAAAATAGTTTTTTCTAAGCTGCAGTTTTTGTTTCCCCGAATATATCGCTTGCCAAATTACCATGCCATTTTATATTCCCGAGAAACACGTCTAAATAATAAAAATTTTCGAATTTCATATTTCGCCCAAAATATTCAACTTGAATCACGAGGACATAAGGAGGCACCAACCCACAAGATTCTTCCCAGGTTCAAATGCACCCAAAAGAAGTGGTTGTTGGGTGTGGATTTAGGGCCGTACTTTTTTATACTCTGTACCAAAGGTTCACAGAGTATATTAAGATTGTGCAAAAGTATGTAACAGGAAGAAGGAATCATTTTCGACCCCATAAAGTATATATATTCTTGATCAGTATCAACAGGCGAGTCGATATAGCCATGTCCGCTTGTTCGTCCGATCGTCTGTCCGTCTGTCTGTCCGTCTGTATGAACGCTCAGATCTCAGAAATGGTAAGAGATAGAGGTTTGACATGTATGGCACATAAACTTCTTAAACTTGCAGGCAGATAAAGTTTGTTTTCAATTTTGGCCACGCCCCCTCCCGCCCCTATATTTCCCACAGTTTTGTAGATAGATGGTAGATGGCTAGATATTTAGATATTTAGTAATCAAGATCATTTATCGATTTGCCAAAGAAATGATAAAGATGGAAGAATGATGCTCAAGTTATGACCAAAAGAAAGTTACTTCCCCCGCCCTGGCAGTGGTGGCGTCATCTATTGGCGCCATCTATTGTTCATCAGCGCTGCTTTCAACTGCTACTCTAGGTACCGAGATAATAACAGTCGGGCTTGATCGACTTTCTTACGTGTTTAAGCCTATATTAGTGAGGTCGGGTGTGATGCAACGGTAGTGTGTGCCAGATGGCCTGTTGCTAAAAAACAAAAAACAAAAAACTTTTACACAATTTTCGCACACCAATACACTCTCACGTTTTGGCATCGCTCTCGCGGACCCACTCTGCTTTAGAACTATTATAAACAACTTCTTTTGGTCCAAGTTAAGCGATATAAATGTGTACGACATGTGGCTCCCACACAGCGGACCCCCTTTGACACTCACTCTTGTGTTTTCTGAAGTGAGTCCAGGCTCCAATATCGACAGACGATAAATCAAAATTTGAAATAGTTTACGAGATATTGCGGTTTAATTGTATTCTCTCACTTGATTCGGTTCTCAGTGGAAAATATGTCGAAGTTCCGGACTCAAGCCGGTTTGACAGCCCTGGTCAAAATATAAAAGCAAATAATATTGGAGTTTAAAGCTAAGTGTGCTGGTGATTAGTACAACAACAATTAGTTTTTATCAGGGACCGTAAATACTATAATTTTTTTTTCAATTAAAAAATAAGAATTATTTCTGAATTAAAAAAAAGTTTTTTTTTTTAAATTTAATTAAATTTTTATTTTAAAAATTCAAAAAATAATAATTATCAAATAAATTTATTATTTATTATTTAAAAAAATAAAAACTAAACTCGAATCACTTATTAACCGTTATTAACCGAGCGGTCTATATCAAATATTTTTACATATGGGTTATTCTTTTTAAAACCGAACGGATTTGAAATTCACCATTTTTGATTTGAATAAAAGAAAATTCGAAATTAGATGTCGACACTTCCACCAACACGTAATTTTAGGTTTTGCTAAAAATTTTTTTTATTTTTTTGATAAACAGTTTCAAAAATCGTCAAAAACGAAAAAATGGAAAAAATGTTTTTTTAAAAACTGGATTTCTCAGGTTTGGTATATCGGACAGGTCTCGTGTTGATATTGCTGAATAGTACTTTACTGTATCTATCAAAATACAAATGTAATAACTTTTTTAATTGTTTAATAATATTAAGGAATTGTTGGTAAAGCTTATATATAAATTGTTCTCAGTGATAACTACCTTGATATAGGTTCTGAAAATATAAATTTTATTGCCCTAAACTTAACTTAAATTACGGTGCTTTCAAAAAGATGGAGACTTTTATAGTTAAAAAGATATTCATTTTTGAAGTTATAAACAAATAAAAATATGCCCTTAGCTTTGCCACGACGTCAGTTTCAACAGTGTTGCCATAATATGAGGACCGAAAGTTGCTAAATGTGCAAAAAATTATTGCTAAAAATAGGTAAAAATAAAAAAAAGTTGCTAAAAGTCAAAACTTAAAAAAATATTCATTTTAGAACTAAAATCTAAAAAAAATTACACAAACATACTATTCAAGGAGTTCAGACTACAATAATAATTAAAATGTGGTCTGCAAACAGCCTGGAGACAGAATCTCTATTGGTTACTTTCATTATTGAGCTTAACGGGAAGGTTGTGATTTCGCCGTAAGCAGCAAAAGCATCTTCAGTGAATTTTTGGCTAGTTAAAATTGAACCTAAATATTTTGCCAACAATTCAAAGAGGGGACAACATTTGCTATATCTGTGTAGTTCATTTGTTCAAAATAATATTAAATAATAAAGCAAATAAAAGTTCTTAAAACCATCCTAATGCACAGACAAAAAGTGATATTCATTGATAAACCATGGGGTTAAATTCAGTATTCATTGGATAGGTCTGGATATTATTAATATTCGATTTTGGGTCGTAAAATATACATTCAGTTTAAGAAATAGTTCTTAGCCGGCTCAAGGCCGTGTATATTTTATGTGCTAAACCCAACAACTATCCATTTAATGTTAAATTAGAATAAGAATTTTCATCTAATGCAGCTGAAAATCGTCAAAAGGATAAGAAAAAAAGATTATAATATCAATTTTGAAAGGATATGAGCATATCCATTCCAAATAGATATGAGGTTACCAGTTTTTTTTCTGAGTGCTTAAAATCTCATTCAGGTTCAACATTTTGAATGGTCCACAGTAGTGTCATAACCCGTTAGGTGGGCTCAGTACTGATATCAGCCCTGATTTGAAAGAGATGATACTAAAAACATGGCTTTCCTTGCGGAACTTTTCGTAATGAATTTGAGACTGGCAGGGCGTTCCTTATAAAAAAAACTTATGAACTGGAGCTATTTCTAATGATTATGACCTAGTTCATTACTGATTTATTTACATCTAAGGCGTTGTACTAAGGGGCTGTTTAATAGCATTGTTGCTCGGCTTTCAAAAGGATTTATTAGTCATTATTTTGCACTACGACTCGAAAGTAGCGAATTGCTAAAAATAATTTTTAAATTTCCAGAATTGTAGCTAATATCATTTTCAAAAATTTAATAGCATTTCCACTTTTAAAATTGCTAGATCTAGAAACTAAATAGCTAAAATGGCAACACTATGTGACTGAAACTTGGCAATAAAGCTTTATAAAAAGCTTATAAAGCTTCAAAAATGTCAACTTTACGCAAATTGGACGTCTATATTATATAGCTCCCTTAGGAATGCTGAGTTGTGGTTTAGTTTGGTTTGACCACAGTTCACCCTAATCCACAACAAAATTCAATTAATCATAGCATTCGAGATCTAAATTCCGATTTTTTTGTATTGCACTCAAAAATGGTGAGTTTTAAATCTGTTCGTTTTATAAAAGAATAACCCATATATGTAATGGCGGATTAATGAACACTTTTATGGTTTTTTTCCATAACTATTATTTGCAGTCCCTGGTTTTTATACAAGGGTATACAAGGGGCACTCAAGTGACTTTCTCTTTTTGCTAGCTTTTGGAAACACATCGCTGCTATAGATCACCAATGTTGCAGAATCAGATCATCTATTGATCTTATTGATTACAGTGGTCCAATCTCTAAGATCTGAAAAATAAATCGAATTTTCCCATTTTCCCCGGCATTCTTTTTAAACTGTTTCTTTGATTTGCACTGCAGTTCATTTATTAATTATATAAAAAAAAAGATCTCAAACATTGTTAAATTATTTCTAAAGTTTTAAACAATAAATAATGGTCAAAAAAATTTGGTTCTAAGCGAAAACTACATAACAGCAGCGTGCACAAAAAAATATATAGATATATATTGGTAGAATCTTAGAGCTAGAATTTCCTATGTATGTACAAGAAGAAGCAGAAATAAAATGTCATCTTAGGAACTAGATAAGCGTCATAGTTAAGCCTTTTCCCCCCGTTTGTCAGCGTGGCTCCAACTCTCCCTCGCCAACTCTCTCTCTCTATTAGACATAAATGGATGAGGGCAAAGCCAGACCCACCTCGAAATAGTTGCGTGCATCCACCTTAAAGCGTTTCAAAGGCGACGACTCCGTTTGAACCGCTGGCTCTCGCACACGTTTCAACTTCCTGACGGGTGTCTCCAGACAAAAGGTGTGATCGATGGTTCCACTGGGAAGATTTTGCGGCAGCTTATGCAACGGTGAGGCGGGTTCTGGAGTGGCTGGTAGCGTCAGTGGCACTAGACTGAAGCTCAAATCACTGGCCGGATCATCGGCGGGCGCATACGAGGGCGACAGTATGGTGGGACTTTGAGTCTGCAGTTGCTGCTGTTTGACCAGGGTGCGACGACGCAGATTGAACGACTTGCGCGGCTTCTTCTTGGTGCCCACGTCTGCCTTGCAGGCCGAGTCTAGAATGGCATCAATGAGCTTGTCCAGCGTTTGATCACCCATTTGAGTGGAGGAGGGTTGCGGGGTAACCGGACGCGGCGGTGGTGGTTCCAAAGTGGCTGCAAAATCAGACTCCAGCTTACGCTGTTTCAGTTGCCTTTGAGCAGAGCTCTCCATATAGCGCGGCTGTTCCAGGAAGGGATCCAAAGGTACCAGACCTCTTAAAGCCAAATGTTGACCAGTGGGTGAATATTCCTCGGCATAGCGTGGCAAAGTGCTGGCATATCTCACACTCTGCACCCGTTGACGTGGCGAGGATCTGGCCTCGGGTGTGATGTTATGTATGTCAATCAGCGGACTATTCCGCCGGATTGAAGCCGGCGCTGGAACTGGAGTGGAGGTATAACCCACAAAGGGCACGTTCTCTTTGTTGGCAATGGTGGCGCGTCGCTGGCGACGTAAGCGTCTTTGGTACACTGGCTGTGGTGTGGCCAGCTCGTGTAATCTCTGGGCCGAGGCCGTCCACTTAAGCATGGTTGGTGTTGCTGTTGTTGCTGTTGTACAAATTGGTTGGGCCGCTCTCGTCCACGGCGTTCGCTGACAAACTGAAACGGTTCGGGGTAGCTGAAAGCAATTTATACCCTTACGTCTGCTTAGGGGTTGTTGCGCAAAAGGACTAGGAGTCGAAGTTGGATTCGGGCTCTCAGGCTCTCGCTCTCGCGCTCTCAGCCACCCTCGGGCCACCTTTCCCACAGTCGTCGTCCTCGTTGCCGATCTCTATCGGCCATCGCTTAGTTATTAAATTTTTGCTTTTGCCCTCAAGGAAGTGCTCAGGCCATCGTGGGGTCAATTTGAATGTCGCCTCGTGCAACAGGCAAGCACAATTGACACTTGCTGACCAGCCAGCCAGGCTAATTACTGGCGGCTACTTCCTGTCGCTTAGTTCCTGATATGTGTATTAATTGCGGCTCTTTAGCAGCCACAAATGAAAAAAACGAAAGAAAAGACAATTCCAACAATTTTTAATTGAAAACGTTGCCAACTTCCGCAGGAAACATTTGAAACATCGTACCAAGTTAAGTTGATCCTGTCAACTGATCAGAAAAACTATCACCGGGGTCAGGTGTTAGTTTTGTGGCAAGGCATGTGCTGTCCATATGTTACCGAAATCACACATTTCTTAGTGACAAGTCCAATTCCATAGCTTTAGAGCAAGGAGAGTCATCACAGAAGATGAGGAGAAAAGGTCAATTGAAAGCGCAGCACAAATTATATATATTTTGACATACAATCGAGAAGGCCAAGCTAACTTCGACTGGACCGAAGCTTTAATACCCTTGCAAATGCTGGTTTTTAAATATCAGAGTTTAAGAACGTTGACATTAAAATCAGGGCTGCACCGGCTTTGAACCCAACCGGTTCGTAACCGCAACTCCGACATATATTACACAGCGAACTGAACCGTTGCGTGACAAAATATTTGAACCGGAACCTGTTCCGAGCCCAAATTATAGATTCGGTTCAACAATAATTATACCTTAAAAAACCTAGAGTACTGGAAAGCGAAATTTTTGTTACCATGCAAGTACAGTGCTCGCTTTTTAATAATTCTGGATAGAGGTATATAGTTCATGTTAATAACAGCCTTTTTAGGTCCTTGCTTCAAGTTTACAAAATGATTCTCAAAAGAAAGAAGTTAAACGGCATATTGGTAATATTTTTCATAGACTACAAATCTTAAATATGACTTCAATCACACTATCAGAAGATGACGATTTAGAAAGTTATCTGCGAAATATTGGCGCACGCAAATGTTTTTCGAAAAACAAAACTATAAATTATATCATGTTAGCCTTCGGACTTTCAAATTCATCATTGACTCAAGTCTAAGTTAAACAGGCCAATAATGAAGAAATTCGGAAAATTATTTTGTGTAATTAATAAGTTAATAAAATTTCTTTTTAAATTGTTTAAAACGTGAGTCTATCCAAACCTCGAACCTTAAAATCTCAAACATTACCATTAGAAAATAACCATTGATACATTCTGAACAACAGAGACTGAAAAGCTCTTAGAACAACTCAGAGCAAGACAGACTATTAAAGATAGATTGGCATTCGGAATTGAGTTCGGAAAAATTTTTTACAAAAACTTTGAGTGCCACATTGTTTTCCAAAATTTAAGGAAAGCCTTTGTTCATCTAAAAGTCGTTCATCTGTTTAAATTCAGCATCTAAACCTCCTTCAAATTCTATTCACTTCTTAAGTTTAGTCGTAAGTTCGCTTCTTTAGTTTTTATGACTTCATCCTGATTAAAATCTAAATTTTTTTCCTAATAAGCACCATTTCCGACCTATTATCGTCCGATTTCCACAAATTATGTGAATCTGTTTGAAAGCATGAAAAAAAAGATAAGCGAGTTTAAGAACTATAAAATTGAAAAAAAATGAGTTTTTCTTACTAAGATTCATTTTCCGACCTATCAGTCCTATGACAGTTATAAGATATAGTCATCTGATTTTGACCAAATTCCGCAAATCTGTTTGAAAGCATTTAATATTAATAATGGAAGAGTTTACAACGCTAACATTGAAAACAAACATTTTTTCTCACCACGACCCATTTGGTCCTAAAGTCCATTTTTTTTTTGGCATAAACTCTAATTATTGAGATATATAGTGTGCTCCAAATTTTATTTGTACGCATATTTTGGGCCCCCAAATTTTGTTCAATTTGCAACACTATTTTATTAAGCTGCCATATCACCGATCTGGCCGACTTACACCAACATAGTTGGTTTTTAAGCAATTGAACCAAAATTTGATTTGTAGCTGGTAGTTGCAATTGTTTTGGTACACGTATGGAACACACTCGTTCTCGAGAAAAAATTTAACGGATCCACTCTAACTTGAGAGCAATTTGACTAGTGACATTTATGCTATATTACAGCATCAAGCAGATAATCATGTCTTATGAGTTGAATATCAGCAAGGACAGCATGTCGCGCATCATAAAACGTGACTCAGTACATACAAGTGACACACCGGCCACTTGCACACAGCAGCATTGAAACAAAAACGCAAGACAAAATCGAAAGCATTGCGTCGCCAGTGCGCGAACAATGCCCGCAGACGAATTCTGTTTACTGACGAGAAAATGTTCATCATAGAGGAATCGTTCAACAAACAGAACGAAAGAGTGTATGCTGTGTCATCAAAACAACATAACCAATAGCCATCACGCTTATGTGATGGTTTGATGGGGAGTCGCCTATGATGGGTTCACCAAGCTTAATTTTTGTGAAAAAGGAATCAAAACTTCTGCGAAAGTGTATCAACCCCGACGTTATGAAAAAGGTTTGGAAGCCTCTCAACACGACATTATTTGCAAACAAGCCGTGGACCTTTCAACAAGACTCCGCTCCAGCTCACAAGGCAAAAACGACTCAATCAGACTAAAAAACCAATTACCGAACTTCATTTCTACAGATGATTGGCCTGCTGGTAGCCCAGACCTGAATCCATTGGACTACAAACTGTGGCTTGGTCTGCTCGACACCCAAATATTGAGTCTTTGAAGCGCGCCCTTGTCCGTGCAGTGGACAATTTCTCAATGCATGAGGTGCGCACTGCGATCGATGAGTGGCCAGAGAGACTTCGACGTTGCTGAAAGCCACAAGGCGTTCATTTCGAATAATTTGTTCTATGATTTGTAGCCATTCAGTGAACGAATAAAAAGAAGAAAAAAGTTTTGAAAAATATTCATTTTACGACCAAAAAACCGTGTACCAAAACAATTGCGAGTACTAGGTAGACGTTTTTTATCTCCCAAGACGACTCAGCCTAAAACACTATTTCACATAGCTGCCATATGACCAATGTATTATTTTCGAAAGACAAAAAGCATATACATAACAAACTCGGACGCAAATATATTAACAATACCTTGGATAACATTTCCCCTATTTTGTTTAAATTAAATTAAAATACACAAAATTTTGACACAAATCAAGCCATGTGTTCAGTAAAATAAACTGCACACTTTGGGTTTTGGAAAACTTTTAGGGCAGGATTTCAAATGTAAAGTTTTGGTTTCTATGCTCGTAGAAAAATACGATGTTATTCTCAAAATCACATTTATTTTTTTTTCTTAATTTATTCCACAAAAATTGATTTTGTGCTATGGTTCCTATGGCAGCTATAAGTTATATTCATCCGATCCGGGCGGCTCCAGCAAACAAAATTTCAGCTCGATAGTTCGACACACAAAAAAACAATTTGTGAATCCAATATTTACCGCTTTTGGCTAAGAATTGTTGATTCAGTCACTTTTCTTGTTGATTTAACCAATTTAAAAGTTCAAACAAGATAAAATTAATTTAGATTTTAAACCTTTGCCTTTGATTTCAATCTGCTAACACTTTTGATTTCGGCTGCGCTTATTTCAAATGCCTCTTTTATATTAGTCTAGCTAGGAACTCGAACTTGAGAACTTCAAGCAAGCAATTATTAGTGTATGTTTCTAGGCAGATTCAATACAAGTAACATTTTGGATGTGCTGCTGTGGCGCAAAGGGTTAAGACGTCATTCCATTCGGGTTCCGTCCAAGGGCTTCTCGTCCTGATCAAGAATATCTATGTTGTTTATGGGGTCAGAAATGAATAATAGCATAAATAAAATAATAGCAATGAATAAAACATCTTTGGCTTCATTTTAGGCGGATAAGTTTACGTTCCTAGAATTCAGATGTATTGAGATCAGGGCCAGTTCATAGTCACAGAAACGAGCTGAAGTTATGGCAATGTATACTTTCTTGCTCACCCACACAAGCATTATCTGATGTAGATTTCTCGTAGTTAATGACTCTCTTTTAAATATGCTTACAAATGAAGGAAAAGGATCCGTTGCTTACTACCCACACATAAATCTCTTGAACTGAAGACAGATGCTGCCTAACGAGTATACTATATATAAAACCGTACATTCTAATATAGATTTCACACGTTTTTGCGGTGAAAGTTGTCATCGGTTTGTTTGTCTTGCGCTCTTCTCCCTTCAGGCGGCAACCCAAAAATGCAAGAGGGAACGAATTTATCAACTTTTCAACTCTTTTTAAAAAAAATTTTTTTTTGCTTACAAAAGAGTAGGGAAAGGCAAAGGGTTTTTTGTGCAAAAAAAGGATATATATATATATTTCTTGGTTTTGCTCCCCTGGGCAAAAAGGATATGCGCGTTTTCCCTGTTTTGGTATTGAGTTATGGCTGTTTACATAGCCACACAAAAGGATTAAAAGAGAAAACGATCGAGAATCTTAAAAATGTTTGCCCGGGACCCTAAGGCGGCGGCTGGCTGTGTTGATTAATTTGATTTAACGAGCGTCGTTTCCTGAATCTTCCCAAAATTCTCTGGTGAAATTAACATAAACCGCACGAAGGAAGCACTCAAAATCAATTTGGCATTTCAATTTTTTAGTTCCATTTTTTTTTGGACGATTTTACGCTTAATTAAGGACGACACGAAGGGACCAGGACTGGCCGATCGCTATGCAAATTGCGAGAGAGGGAGAGGGAGAGTGCGCGTCAGCAAGAGCCACTTGACTTTCACTCTTCAACTCTTTACCGATTTGCCTGCTCAATGGCCTGTGCCAAATGCTTGGGCACTTTGCTCTTGCTCGCTCTTTTTTTTCTTTTTGGTTCCTCTGATCCTTTTTTGCATGCGCTCAATCCTTTTGTATGATTGTTTTGTTGCCCGTGCAGTTTGATTAATGCCCTTTCGCTTTGGCATTGTATGCGAAATTTATCGATATTTGATTTGCTGCGCCGCCAAAAGGAAAAGTGTTGCAAATGTTTGTCGCGCGGCTTTGTTTGCGTTTTGCATAAGGAAATGGTTAATCCGTTGGGTTATTTTACATATGTACGAATTTGGTCGATGGCAGTTTATTAACCCATTGACAGGAGGGGGGATTTTTGAAAAAGAAAAAGAAATGTGATTTGTTTACTTAAAGCGGATGAGTTGTAAGTGGTTATTGAGAAAGTGTTCAAGAGAGTGAGCACTTGTGTGATCACAAGTATAGATTTTTATATATTTATATATAATATAAGTTTATTATTATTAATATTTCAAGCCAATACAATCTTTTTACAATTTTAGGAGACATTTCTCCAGGTAACACTGACTTACTTGGGATTAAAACCTTCTGGGGAAAAGGAAATTTTTTGTTACAAATCTTGGGGGCAACTCATAAAATGTGTAACAGTAAGCTAGTTAAGTTTGTAAACTTTAAAGAACGTTAAATGTGAGTTAAGCTCAGGTTTTTGATTTTGTTTTCTTTTAGGTGGTCTATTTAAGCTTTTATTGAAATTATTTTAACTGCACTCAGAAGTTCTAGATCAATCGGTATGGAATTTATACCGTTTTGTACTTAAAATTTTAAGAATGTTTTGTTCTTGGACTTACTTAAATGAAGTACGAAACATTCTAGAATAGAAAAACGACTGTTAATATTATTAAAATGAGAATCAACGTTCTTGAGTCAAAAACATTTCGTACTTACAGTTGGCCAAAATATGTAAGAAAGAATCGTTCTTAGTTCAAGTACAAACTTTCTTGGACTGAGGACAAAATTAGGCTACAATGCAAGCTCCAAAGACTGTGCTACGGAAAATGAGAACTATTTTAAGTCGAAAATGTTTTTTTAAAATTCCCTCCTGGTTCTAACACTTTGGTTATGGAGTGAGGGTAGATTACTGACCTACAGTATAAACATCTTGGTCTTTGGTTATTTAATTCCCTCTGGATTTTGCTATAATACAGACTTGAGTTTCAGGAACCAATTGGGAAAACCTTAAGGCTTAAACTAAAACATGTTGTACTTATATTATGAAGCACTATTTTGTTTCAAGAATGTTTTGAGGTTGACTTTAGAATTTATAAGACTTTGATGTACTTAAGACTATAACAAACTAATAGTATGACCAAAAATATTTTATAATAGTTAAAAATGTACTTAAAATATCCCAAAACAGTCTTAAACAAGTATTTCGGGATTAAAAAAATCGTTCTTGAGATAAGACTTTTTTACTTGAACCAAGTATTTATGTTCTTACCTTACTATTGACACCGTTTGTACTTGATTCAAGTACAAAGTTCTTTGTTTTTTTTTCTGAGTGTAAAAACTTTGTCCATCTCTTTATTTCCACCTAATTCAATTTTTCACGAATTTTAGAAAAAATTCATTGAGCCAGCTTCGAGTTAGCTAAGATCGGAACCCCTTTAGAACCTTTTAATTTAATCATAAAATGAGCATAAGTATATAAGTTAAATTAGTAAGCTTAGAATAAGTTGTTGAATGTGTAGAATTTTCAATTTGTATTGTTTTTCCTTTGTCCCATACTGCTTTATGGTGTTCTGGTATGGTGGCTAGCATTCGGGAAGCCGTCAGTCCTGAGCACTTTACACAAGGTACAGAGAAGTGCTGAAATATGTAGGAGCGGCGCCCTCCGAACCACCCCAACGGAAGCACTAAACACCATATTTCATTTTCTTCCTCCCTACTTGATGTCTAAACAGTTTTGCGGGCATTACAGCCCTGAGCTTAAGAGAGTCTAAAGCCTGGAACGCGCGTATTTCAGGACACTCAACTATACTAAATCGTCAAGACGCGGTTCCCGCCATTACAGACTATTGTATAGCCACAACTTCATTCCAGAAACTTTATGACGTCAGTATCCCTAGTAGACGCAACTGGCATAATTTACCCCACAGTAGAGCAAATGCCATCCTTAGATGGATCTACAAAGCAGGAGGGGGAGTTTTCTCCACCGACCTAAATATGAAAATCGCTCCCTGTCCATTGCAATGTGTATCAAGCAGAATTGGTGGCCATACAGGAGGCCGCAAAATACCTCAGCACACTCATGATCGAAGAAGGGAACATATACCTTTACTCAGATGGTCAAACTGCTCTAAGGGCTCATGACTCGTATACCAATAAGGCCAAGACGCTCACGGAATGAGGTAGATCCTTAAATGCGGTCGCTCAGCATCTTTGTATCCACCTCATCTGGGTACCTAGACACCGTAACATTAAGGGAAACGAGTCAAACTGGCGACAAACTGGCAAGGCAGGGTACTACCATTCAGCTCCTCCCGAAGAAGAGCTTGATACAAGCTAATCACATGGGATGAAACCTGGCGCCTGGCAACGGAAAGATGGAATAGCCATTCGATTTGCGCTGTAGCTAGGGTCAAGTGGCCCTGGTTTAACCTGAAACGAACCAATAGTCTTTTGCAAAGTATGGATAACATCTCACTTCGGGTTGGGGCCCAAATGGGTCACTGCCTTATCGGCAGGTATGCCAATGTAGAAGCTGCAAGTGTAAGGAAGAGGAGGAGACATTACTACATATTCATTGCCATTGCTCTTAGTATAAGGAAACTCAAAACTCTTGATCACCCTTTACTACTTAACCTCTCGGAAGTGTCCGAGATAGAGATTCCGTCTCTATTGAAATTCTCAACGTTGTCACAATGGTTCAGTCGGAGGAAACCCCCCCTGGCTTAAATAGGGAATTGTATCGTATCGCAATGGGTCTATCTTGGCCTAATTGTAGGGACAGTCTTACAATCCCTAGCCATCTCAACCTAACCTATCCTATTCATTGTGGCTCATCTCATTCTTTCCACCTAATTCAACCTCCAAAGAAAGTTGAAAAAAATTTAAAGAGCCTGGTCCGAGTTACCTATGATCGGAAACCCTTTAGAAAACTGGTTATGATAATACCTTAAACCTTCGCATACCTCTCTACTTTCAACCTAATTCAGTTATCTTAAAAATTTTAAAAACCTTCAAAGAGGCACCAAAGAGTTACTTGGTGCCAAAATCGAACTGGGCATTACTATATACAATATCAAAATTTATTGTGCCGAAGTTAGTGAGCTTAAGATTTTAAATGTTCACCATTTTACTCACACTAAAGTTACTTTAGGACGGCACCCCCCCTTAGGGATCATGGTCATATTTCAATCTTCATCATCATCAGGCATCATCAACACTCAAACGCCTACAGGAGAAACTGCCAACAGAAGCCCTACTTCTCAGGCACAAACGCTCCATGAGTTGGCAAAAAAAAAAGGGATTGGGATTCAGCAAATGTCATGTTTATGCTCATAACTTTCAAACTCAAAAGTCGACCAACTGTCAACTGTCAAATACGAGACAATTTCGAACAAACGCAATTCTGTGCAAAAAAAAAAACGAAGCACCCAGAGGAGTCTGACCCTGAAAACTGGAACACAACATGCCAAAAATTGCAGCCAGCCTAAAAGGATGCGCAAGGAGCAGAAGCAGACAAAACAATGGCTGGCATAATGAAGAGCACACAGACAGGCAGACAGACTGAGATGCACACGCAGACGCAGACACACACAACGGGAGACATCTCAGGCGACCAACAAGAGGAAGTAAATTACAAAGGAAGCAAAGGATGCGGCCAAAGGGAGGAATGTCCAGGGGGGGAAGGAGGCAAAGAATTGCATAAGACGCGAAAGCGGCAGAAATTATGGCAAATAATTTAGAGCAGAAATTGCCAGTCCCAAGACAATTGATAAAAAGGGATCGATGCTTGAGTGTGGCTCGCCTCCCCTCTCCTTTTGTGCAGTTTCCTTCGTCCTTGTGCAGCATGTACCGATGTTGTTGCAATTCGCCTTTGCCATAAATTTGCAACAATTAAAAATAAAGTTAATTAAAATTTATGTGTGACAGTTTTGCACACTTCTGGGAGGACGAAGGACATGTGTAAAAAACGCTAACACCGGAGAATTTGCCAAAAAATTTCTATGCTCCAGCCCAGTCTAATTGCTGGGTGTGGCAGCCCACTTGAGAGACCACCAAAGACAAAGGCAGTTAGGGATCTATCAAGATGTTTTATTTCGGTTTTTTGTCATTGTTGGGAAAAGCAAAATGAAGGAGTTGAGCACTAAAAACTGAAATAAGTACAAATCAATGGAAAATATTTTATTTCTACTCTCCACAGTATCGTTTAAGAGGTTCGGTCCGATTGTAAATTTTGCTGCAGTGGGGCTGGTGTGGGTTGATAGTGGTCCTCATCTGCTCTGAGATTATGCGCATAGCGAATTAATTGAGCTTTCAAGCCACACCGCGCGTGTTGAAATGAGAAAACTAAACGCGGCGTGCAGAAGAGCTACGTTATGAGTTGAAAATCCCGGTCAAAACGTGTAGAAATCTTACATTTTGGTGTACATTTGCATATATTTGTTCTCTGTGTATCGGGCAGATGAGCTCTCTTTGTTTACGTTGAAGCACTAGCTGATATATTGTGGTCTGTAGTGATTTCAAAGCAACCAAAATATTTTCTTTTTTTACCTTCCAAAGGTGTCAAAAGGCCTGAAGAGAGTTGCGAATTCGGTAGCGAATCACATTCTTAGCTTTCGCAATAAGAAAATAAGTAAAAAAAATTCGGTCAAGCCCGACTAGACCATACTCTGTACCTCCCAAATTTTGTATAAGTGATTGTATCGTTGTTCTAGTTCTACTCCTTAACTTTGAAATAAACTATTCCAAACAATTTTACGATTTTTTTCAATGAAGATATGCCAATTTTAGTACTTGGGTACGAATATACAAAAGATCCAATATAATAATAATAATGTTTTATTGTAATAATAATAATTTAAACGTATAACATTGTGAATTAAAGTAAATAACTGAACATAACATTGTGAATAAAACTAAAAAACTAAAGATATTATTACCGACTTGGTTGCTCGAACCGTCCGTCGGCCAGGCACATTTTGCCTCACGCCCGACTTCGCTGGTCTTCCCAAGATATCAGACCGTTCAGCAGACCGTTTCCATTTTATTTTTGTTGCATTCTAAATTATCTCTAAAATCTCCTTTCTATAAATTAACGCTTTTTTTTAGAAGGATACCAGCCCCTCCCTATTCTCTTTATATGTATCGTCTAGGATATTATGTAGTTCCTCCTTTGTTAGATATGGTTTACCCAGGGACGCGCATCAGTGATCCTTAAGGCAAGGACATCTTCCTAAAAAATGTGTCAAAGCCTCATTTTACCCTGTATTACAAAGTGGACAAGGCACGTTTAGCCATCTGTTGTATGTATGTAATTGATGCCAACGTAACAAGGTCAAACCGCGCTTTCATCACCCATGTGATATTACTGGTGGCCAGGTGCTGTAGTTTAAGGACAGCTATATGGTTGAGGAATCTGTAGATTCTTGTTTGGCTTCATCCGTTCCGCATGCTTCTACTAAATAAGAGCTTTCATTATCCTTAGTCTTATTCTATTCCAATCTTGCACGAAGCTTAGACCATTTTTCCAGTTAAGAGTGAGAGGAGCGCATACCTTATCTAGCTCTTGTGCCCAAAAAACGTTTTTCATGTGAGAAAGTGCTGCAGTCGACGCTCCGCATAGAAAAATCGGCTTTTTCATACGTATCCAAGGTGTAAATCTAAGGTATAGAAGTGCTCCAATTCTAGGGCGTATCCAGGGGTCTTCGGTGACAGCCTAAGCACTTTCTTCATGAAATATATCTGCAGACTATCCACCAGCTCAAAATAGTTATGTCCCCATAACTGTGCGGCATAGGTCGAACAGCTCTACATACAGCGTTAAACAATTTCCATTTAGCTCTGATGCTTACATTGGGTTTTACCAAAAAGGAGTTCCATATGCAGTTGATACTGGCTTTTGCCTCAGCGTTTCTTCTGAATATATGCTCCATAAGATCCTATATATTGTTGGTGCCACAAAGTATGCAATAAAATTTTCATTAGAATTCTTTACAAATTACTGTTTTTGCAAGTCATACCTTTGGGCAGTAGACAATTTTGTTATTTTATTATTATCGAGCCAATGTTTTCAAAATGGTATATCCTCGTTAAAAATAATCGTTAAATTCTTTGGGATAGTTTATTTTAAAGTTAAGAAGTAGTACCTTACGTTAAGTCTCGACGTGATGGACCATTTATGAAAACAAATTCGTGTTCAGCACACGAACATCATCTAAAATCACGAAAAAGCCTTCAATATACTAGACTTTGTTGACTTGGCTTATGGGCTTAAATGCCAAATTTGACATTTATTTTTCATTTCAACAGCCAAAAGGCCAGAACACAATTCAATGGAATACGTGTATGGAAAAGCCCAATACAAGTGCAAAGTCAAAGTTTAATACTGAGGACACTTCACACAAGAGTAAGCGTTACAGAAAGGCTGACAAAGTATAACAAAACAAGAAAGAAAGTCGGTCAAGCCCGACTATAACATACTCTGTACCCTTACACTCGCATTTGCTCAGGAGTCAAACGGCCAGTTAACACCCCGCGCACAACGCGGTGCGCTCTCTAAGTTTCCCTCTCTCTCTCTCTCTTTCTCTCTCGCACTAAGATTGCCTGTGTTGAACGGTTGGGGTATGTTGCTGTGGTAGTTGGTGGGGGGGGGTGGGTGGTGTTAACTGGCCGTTCTTTGCCCATAACTTGAGTATCGTTCATCTGATCTTTATCATTTCTTCAGCAAATCGATAAATAATTTTGTTTACAAGGTATCTCTAGAAGGAACAAACGATCTATCTCCAAAACTGTAGGAGATATGAAGTTTTTTCCAAATTGCGGGGGCGGGAGGGGGCGTGGCAAAAATTGAAAATAAACTTGATCTGCCTGCAGGTATAAGAAATATATGTCCCATACATGTCAAACCTCTATCTCTTACCATCTCTGAGATCTCTTCGTTCATACGGACAGACAGACGGACAGACGGACATGGCTATATCGACTCGGCTGTTGATGCTGATCAAGAATATATATACTTTATAGGGTCGGAAACGATTCCTTCTCCCTGTTACATACTTTTGCACAAACTTAATATACTCTATGTACCTTCGGTACAGAGTATAAAAATACCAAAAAACTCATACGAAAGCTACAACAACAATGCATAGACTTCTTACCTGCCAGAAGGCGCCTATTTTGCATAAGTAGACATACACCGTCGTGTATGATGGGCACTGCAATTGGCGCCTTCCTCGAGTTGAATATTTATTACCACGCTGTGTGCTCTGAAATTTTCAAAGGCTCTCGAGCCAAAACAATGCGCCTGTCATTTTTGATGCGCTGCCCAAGCGTAACCGATCGGTTGAACAGATTTATTGGCTCTCCCATTCTGCTTGCTCCATAGCAGCACGTTCCACGCTGTGAGGAAGCGTGAAAGTGCCGACTGACCGTTTGGCCAGCCGGCAAGGAACAAAGGAAGCGGCCAAGCGGCCACTCCTGATACAAGATGAGCCAATTTCCTTGCAAAATTCCTTACTAAATTAGAGCAGAGAGGTTGGTGGTGGTGGTGGATGTGGTGGTGGCGGCAGCTGCGCCAAAACTGACCCAGTAGCTGTCCGAGATTAGGAGCGACGCATCGGTTGCGGCTATTATCCTTTTACCTAAGACCTTTTACCTTTTTGCATGCATGCAACTTTGGAGAATGTTGGCTGAGTCGTCTTAAATCCACTAAAGGAAAAACCAATTATGGAACAACTACAAGCAGTTGACCAGCCAGCTATGACCCTGAGAAAGTTGCCTCAGGAAGGGAAACTTAACCGCAATCATTACCACAGCGCACCCACAAGTCCTTGGGTGCCGTAATTGTCGGAAGTAAGGGAAACTACACAGATGCAACGCTTGGTTGCATATGTCTCGAAGACTCGCCGGGGCAGTCTTTTGGCTAATTGCAGCATTTAGTAATCGTGAGCAGCAGCTGCCTCTGTCGTCTCCGTCTCCAGGCGACTTAGTTGAGATTTGTCTTGTAAGCCCTTAACCCCTTTTGGTCAACCTCAACCCTTACCTTACCTTTTCTTATAATTGAGCCATGGGTTCTCCTCTGGTGTCACAATATTTGCCGGCCCGTTGCCAGTTCCTATGCTAATTCCAACATGGATTTTCCATGTCCATAAAATATGATTGGGCGGCCTAATCCTTTTGCATTTTTTAAATATTTTCCTGCAGCATGTCAAAATAGATTTTCACAATTTTTTTTCGTTATGCAAATTTGACGCCTGGGGGGGTAACTCTCTCTCACTTTGTCAGTCAGCCCTTAAGTCCATTAAGGTGTTACAATCTTTGTCGAGTAATTACAGGCTTGTTAGCTATGGTTGCAACAAACATTTCCTCTTGTTTTTCCATATTTCTTTTTTCTTCTGAGGGTGCGAGGATTTCCAAATTCTCTGTGGGAAATGGTTTTTTTTTTTATTTTTATTTTTTACCTTGTCCCGATACATGAACATCATTTATGAGTGTTTGCGCGAAAACAAAAGGATCAAGGGATCAAAAAAAAAAGATCAGTTGTCAATCAAACAAAATCTGAAATTTCCATATTGAAATCTTTCTGCTCCCTAGGCCCAAGCAAAAATCTCACACATATTGCATGGCTAATTGCAGAATATTGAATAATGAGTGCTGCATAAATCGGATTTAATAGATTTCCAATGGAACTTGGAGAAGATAGCAGCAAGCATGAAGGCAGTCCATAAAAGTTATTAGATTTTAAGCTTTTCAAAACTTTGCCAATTCTATTTGAGTTGTTGACCGTTGCTAAACATGGAACTTGGGAGTGCCTCAACTAGTATTGGCACAAGTTTACAGAAAATAAGTAAGCGTGAACTTCAAATTAAAACCAAATTTTCTCAAGCTGCCATTTCATATGTGTTCCGTCCAGAGTTAGATACTCAGCCTAAGCAAAGCACGACAATAAAAATTTGTACAATTTGTTTAAGCGCGCATGTGCGCGCTCACACACATGCGACTAAACTGACGGCAGATCTTAAGGCTGATCTTGACAAATAACAACGCTCTGTGCATCCAAGTGTGGTTTGATCTCCAGAATTCAGTTGTAAGCTTAGCTTTGCGGAACCACTCAAGCATGTACTAAAATATCATGGTCAGCCGTCAGTTCATCATTCAGACGCATGTGTGCATGCACCTTAAGGGCCCGCGCACACATGCAGCTGAAAGATGAACTGACTGATGAACAGGCCGAGTTTTAAGCACTACATGCATGCAAGAGCGCACAGTTTGCGATTAAGTGAACATTTTAATTCAGCCATAAGTTCAGCCTTGTTTGAATAAACAAGCATGCTTGTTTATTTCAACTCGCTGATATATTTAGTAACGGCGGCAGTTACAATTCAATCCTCGTCTGCGAAACATTATTAAGCTTAACATCAATCATATTGCTCGGCCGGAAATGATCCGAGAATTTATGGATTACAAAAGATTCACAAAGACGATACACCATTAACACCCATAGCATCATTCCAACTAAAAAACAGACTACAGAATATACAGGATGAGGCTGATAAAACGATGGTGTCGTTGGATTTCATTTCATTATTCTAGCTGATAAACCTTTTTAACTAAGACCAAATATCCGACTTCATATATTTGGGGTATTTTTACAAGGATTTTATAGCTTTTTAAATGATTTCTAGAAAGTCAATTTAGCATAATATTTTAAGAGTGAACCACTGAACCGAAGAGAAACCGCGGTTCAGTTAGTTCCAAAAACTATTTAAAGAACCGAACCGGCGGTTCAAAAACTGTGTGAACCACTTAACCGAACCATTCCTTATTTCCGAGCGGTCCCTGGATTTACCGTAATGTCACAACAAACCGTTCTGTTGCTGTTATTGCTATATTTCCTTCAAGGATTTACCTGAAAGCTTTCTCCAATTTTATTTAAAATATATACTACTCTCAAGTATCCATATCCATTCTGGCGTATTCATAAAATTTTATTAGATACTTTCGTAATTGACCATATAAATGATGAAATTCGTCCAATATCTCACTAATCTCGTGAGCCCATATTCTTTTTATACACTTTCCTTTCACGTTTTCTTTTGCTTTAATTTTTTCTGCACTTTGAATAAGATAAAGGCTCAGGTCAGCTACATGTGTGCGCACCTTCAAAATTATTGTTGTGCTGAATCAAATTCTGTTGTCAGCAAAGCTTTCGGCTCAGCCGTCAGTTCTTAGCCTTTAGGGCTTAGATCAATGCTTATCAAAAATAGTTTTGTCATTTTCTGTTTAATTGGAAATATTGAAACATTGTTGCAATTGTTTACCAGATGTGTTAACTATGAGATCTGGCTACTACTGGTTTTTAGTCCAGTTTTTGCCTCGTCATTTGGTGACATATCAATCGAAAGGGACTTTTTCTATGACACTTACATATCCCGTTTGCTTGACATGATATCCCAAAAAAAGAAAAAAACAATCTGGCGCAACGTCATGCTTGGCCAGCCACAAAACAGGACAACATCTTGAGATTTACATGACACAGTCAAGAGATGGGATGGGCCGTTTTAGAATTTCAATTTTCTAGCCTAAAACACGGGACACATGTCAATCAAATGAAATTAACACGTCGTCATCATACACAATGCCAGGCATCGAAAATTCGGGCTCTGGGAAATAGTGAGAGGCGAAATTGCATTTAGCTTGGGGCGTTTGGCGGTGCAATGGGTGGTGGTTAAGTCGCATTAGGCGCTAATGTTATTTTTTTGCTTGCTCTCTTCTCTGCATTTTTTTTTTTTTGTCGATTTTTGCTTTAGCGATTATTGCGGTTGATTGCATTTTACAGCGCAGAAATCGAGCGACGCGGCCCACGGGCTAATGGGATTACGTAATATCCATTAATCAGCCAAGTGAAATCGGTATGCCAAATAGGTTGTGTAGCTGCATTCCCGTGTGTCATGTGCAACTGGCAAAGTAGATTGCATGCTACGCGGCAGCGGCACCCGCACATCCCCATCCCCTCTAGTTGCGATCCTTGCTGCAGTGGACACGCGCTATCTGTAATTATGTAATTACGCGTATGCGATACCAATACCTGACCCATCCAGTCGCATCCTTACACATATCGCACTAATTGCATTAAATTGTTCTACACGGCCGTACGATCCTTGACCAGATGACGCTTCGCTTTCCCCTAATGTGTCCTGCTATCGATATATTGCTTAGTGCGTCCGTTTAATAGTTGTTTGGACTAGTTTTTAATTGGCCCATCCGCTGGCAATTGGGAATTGAGCCATTACACAATATCGAAAACAGTCAGCAGAAGATCATAGATAAAACATTAATGTTGTTTCAATAAATTGTTAATTAAAAGTATTATTTGAAGTTGTAATTTGTGTCTGTTCGCAAGACGAAAAGCGACAACTAAGAGCTTACTCAGTTGGGACTTGCACTTCATGAAGTTATCTTAGTAAATAGGAGAGAGAACCCAACGTGAATTTATACTTATTATTTATCCAATCTGGCAAAATTCTGTTCAACTTTACGAAGTTTGTTTTATTGTGTTAAGCGCCAAATATACCACATAAATTTTGGCGCAAAACGCTTATATGTGTTAGTGAAATATCTACACGCATTGCTTGAGTGTGACGCATACAACCATATTTCACACATACATTTGTGTGGTGTATCAGGATAACCAGTTGGTTAAGTCAATAGCTTGGCATCCCTCTAATAGGATCTTATTCGTAGAATTTTTTGTTTTGGCGACAAATACTCAAAACTTTCAAATAACTTGGAGTGGATAGTGATGTCTGCTGATGAAAGGATCAGAAGATTATTAAAATATTCTACGTAAACATCAAATGTTTAACGAATTTCTATTTATATATACACAAAGAAAAACAATCTCAAATTCATTTTAATATTCACTTGATTTAAATTATCTTTTTAAAATGATCCATTTTTTCATTTCAATTGGCAAGGAAATAATATCTTTCTGATCCAAAATAATATCATATACTAAAATTGATATTAAATAGTTACAGATAGATACTAAAAATGTAATAATGATATGTTATAAAATATCAATTTCAAATTTTTTAACATATCAATATGATACATGGTCATATCGAAGTAAAAGTGATATGAAAAATATCATTTTTTTTTCACGTTTTTTTTAAGTTCTAAAAAAATTATTTTTCGTTTTTGAAATGACTAGTTTTCTGTTGTCACATATTTAAATTAGGCTTTGCAGCTTGTGGACTAAAATATGCCAGCTAATTTTCAACTAAAATCCTTTCTCTCAAGAGTTTATCAGTTGGAAATTCATTGCCCGAGTGCTATCCAACTCTTTCTTTGTATAAAAGTCGCCTTTGCCGCCGGTTTTCTGATCGATAATAATGCGTTGATGCCATTAATAATAAAAATTATGGGGCGTTTACAAGAGGTTGTCATGACAGTCGCCTGACATTTATGCAATTTTATGTGCGTCGCCAAAGAGGTTGGTAATCGAAGAAAGAAGGAACAAAAAAACAAAAAAGGAGGAGGCCCGTACCCACCCCACAAAACGCTGGCCGTCATCGTCATCAATGGTCGTGGCAGTCCGGGCAAATGACAAGTCTATCAATTTTTCACACACTTATGACACGACGAAAGGCTGCCAAAGGACCAACGGCAACATTTTCCAAGCGATTAGAAGGCCCGACATCACAACTTTTCCTCAAAGGGGTTAAGAAATCCCCTCCTCTCGTCAGTATTCCGTGTAGGGCATGCAAAATGTTGGCTTCATTGCACAATTTTCGCTGCATATCGAATGCAATAATATTCGACAATTTACGAAATTTAAACGTCATGAATTGCAATGTCTTAAATTACAAATTCGGATACCCTTCCTATTGCCTTTGCTGCTGCTGCTCATTTTTCCCTTTGTTTGGGTGGAAGGGGAACTATCATAAGTTTGCATCTGTCATATGAGTAGAAGATGAAGAAAAGTTTTGAGATTGACTCCTTTCTTAAGGTTCAGTGAGATAACATCTTGATGATGAGATCGTTTAAGCAATTGCAATATCTTAAGAACATTGTAAAGCTCTGAGCGCATCACGTGCTGCAGTCAGTGTTTAAAGCTGCTTAAGAGCGTAGACTAACAAGCTTTATAGACAGTATGTGTAACCAAATTCGAGACAGAGACACAGAATTACCAATTTTTATACCCTTGTAGAGTGTAAATTAAAATTGTCCAAATGTTTGTAACGCCTAGAAGGAAGCATCTTCGACCACATAAAGTACATATATTCTTGATCATCATGACGAGCTGAGTTGATATAGCCATGTCCGTCTGTCCGTCAGTCCGTTTCAATGCTATATCCTCCGTCAGTTTTGAAGCTAAATACGCTGTACATTTGTTGTAACCGGCGGGATCGGACGACTATAGCATATAGCTGTCGTAGGACCGATCGGTCGATAAAGTGAGTTTTAGTGAAAAAACTTTTTTGTTTTCAATGTAAACGTCCCAGAACTTCGTATTTATAAGTTTTCTTTGCTTTTTCATAATTCCACCACGTTTAATGAAAATCGGACAACTATAGAGCATAGCTGCCATACAAAAGTTTGGTCTGAAAAAAGCCTTAGTTAGAAAAACTTGTTTGTTTTCAATGCTATCACTTCCAAACTTGTTATTGGTCAATGTTATATGCTTCCACAGATTTCTGCTAAGCTTCATCCAAATCGGATGACTATAGCATAAAGCTGCCATAGGAACGATCGGTCGAAAAAGTAGTTTTAGTGAGAAAAACTTTTTTGTTTTCAATGGTAAACGCCACAGAACACCGTATTTTAGTTAGTTTTTTAAGTTTTTTATGCTTTTTTATAGTTCCACCACGTTTGATGAAAATCGGACGAACTATATAGCATAGCTGCCATATCACAAACTAAAAAGTCATAGTAAGAAAAACTTGTTTGTTGTTCAATGCTATCGCTCCCAAACGTGTTATTGGTCATATATGCTTTTACAGATTTCTGCTAAGCTTCATCCAAATCGGATGACTATAGCATATAGCTTGTCATAGGAACGTTATCGGTCGAAAAACATAGTTTTATTAAGAAAAACTTTTTTGTTTTCAGATGCTATCGCTCCCAAACTTGTTACTGAGTCAATATCTGTATGCTCACTACACAATTCTGCCACAGTTGTGATTCAAATCGGATGACTATAGCATAAAGCTGCCATAGGAACGATCGGTCGAAAAAGTAGTTCTAGTGATGAAAACTTTTTTGTTTTCAATGGTAGCGTCTTTATACTTTCTAGTTATGAATATTATCGGTTTCCACTTAATATTGTCACAACGCTAAAATTAAATTTTGGAATGAAAATCATTTAAAACCTTTATTTAAATAAATTATACCAGCTGCAAGGGTATAAAAACTTCGGTCTAGCCGTTGTTGTTGGTTGCTGGTACAGATGCATAAGTATTAACCCAACTCCAACCAACTATTTTCTGCTTTGACAAATTCGAATAAGAATCAACACATTCCACACCTTGTGTGACATTCCAAAACCATTGCCCACTTTTGAGGGCTGCCTTTTCATGCCAAGAGAATATTGCCTACTTTTAGGCTGGTTCGAAATAACAACATCAATTCATTTTGTTTCGAATTTAATTTCTTTTGATTTATCTTTAAAGTAAGCCCGCATCGCTCTCTTTCGCTCTCTCTCTTTATGTATTTACAAAAGTTAAGTGCTTACTTTAACTAGTTAAGGGTATACAATTCACAATATATACTTGAGTACAATACAATACATATGTAATATTTAGTAATATAGTAATTTAATTAGTTAATAATCCTCGTCCTAAATTCCTTAGCTGATTGACTGACAAAAAAAATGATACTATAATATAATTGTTTAACATAAAATTTGTTATATTACGTGACCTACACACAAGCAGTTTTTTTTTTTAAATTTTGTTTTTTTTTTATGTGTTGAATGGACCCCCTAACCTAGTTAGCGAATGTTTTGTTTTTAAGTTTACAATATTTACTACTGGTAAAAAAAAAATACAATTTGCTTTAATTTCTGGTAATTTATGTTCAAAGTTTGTTAGTTATTTAGCTAAAAAAGTTATACTACAAGCAGCAGTTTAAAATCCAACATCCATAAAAACCAAAGGAGGGGGGAGAGTTGATACTAAAAAAAGAAGGGTAAATTAGGTGGGAAGAGATGAAGCTGAAACTTTGATGTAGAAGTCGAGGAAAATCACTTAGCTACGATTAAGGTTGAACCTGTGCTTTAGTCGACTTTTGACTCTCTCCAAGTGTCTTTTTATGTGAGCAAAAATGTAATCAAGTCTCTGTCTGATTTCCCGCATAGTTTAACCTGCATTATAATTAAAGTGCGTCGAATGAAGTGGATTTGTGTCGTTACAAATTCTCTTTTGGGCTTAAGTGTTTTGTTATTTGTTAAGTATGTACCAAATTTAAGTTTGACTAAAAGTTAAAAGTTCAGCCCCCACTTAAAATATTACACTTCAGTCAAGAGTGCGCAGAGAACTACGTCTGGGCAGTTTAAACCTAGTTTCAAGTCAATGTCCATAACAACAAGTGAGAGTGTATTTGCGAAAATAAAGCGACGCGAAGCAGCTTCTACGAACGCTGGCCAATGAATGAAAAGCTGTTTTGCTCTCTTGGCCTCAGCATCGGCATGCGTCCGGCTTGAGTATGTGTAAATAGTTGAATGTCTTCGGCCCCTGCGGACCAAGCGTATGCATCGCTGCATTAATGCCACATTGACAAAGAATCGGTTAACTTAGCGTTGATTTTTGTACCTATGCTGCCTTGAAATTCCCTACACAGAAAAAAGAATCCGTGTTATCCGGGCTACAATCAATCCCAAACGATGGTAGAAGTCGGTCCAGCCAGAATTTTCTTAAACCAAGTACGGGAAGGATTGATTTGAGTAAGAATTTTCCAATCCCGGAATTCTTGTCTTGGTCCCGACTTTAGCTCGGGAGAGCTGGACTTTGATTTGATCTCGAAGTCGGATTGCTTTTTTAACTACCTTTTTCATTATCAAACCAGCAAGTTCTAGCCGGCTCGAGGTCATTAGTTTGCATACAACAGTAAAAACAGGACACAAACAACATTATAATGGAGGCTGGTCGGTATTGAAGTCTCTTTAATAGACTTGGCCCATCGACTGCGATTCAGCAGCTATCTTCTCATGCTGTAAGTGCTATTAGCTGAAAATTTTGTGTACGTGTGCCTGAGAGGGCTTTTCTCTCTCAGCCTCGAACTTGCTCTCGGTTTCTTTTTGCTCGTTCGCTTTTACAGTGAAATTCCGTACTTATTTCAATCTCGAGTCAGCATCATTTGATTTTCAAGTAGGACCCGTATTTGAAATTACCATTTTCGGATTGATACAAGCCTTTTAGGATTGTGTCTATACTTTCGTACTTGACTCAAGTAGAATCTAGTTCGACTCTTACTTGAAATTTTAATCCGAAGGTAGAAACTAAATCAATTTTTTTGAGCTTGATGTTAGCTAGCCTCTTTTTATGTATACTAGTTATAGCAGTTCTGATTTGTAATCGGCTTTTTGGCTTTGGGACCCCGGTCATAATTTAAACATTTTAAGCCTGGGTAGCCCAGAATGAGCTTACGGGCGCGTGAATACCAATACAAATGCACAAAATATATCTCAAGCAATAACAACAACAAGAAATAGAAATCCGATTTTTGTGTGTGTGTGTGTGGTCGTTGCTGTCTCAAGCAAAAGAGCGCGAGGCGAGCGCTGAATACGCAAAGGCAACATTGTTGTTGCTTTTAAATTTGCCAGATGCATAAGAGAGAGAGAGAGAGAGAAAGAAGAGAGTCACATATGATGTTGTTGTTGCAGGTCTGCACGCGACAACAACAAAAGCACGCTTGAGAAATTGTTGATGCTTTATGCAGGCTTATGGGCGCGTAGAACGTATGCGTGCGAGCTACTCCTTTGCGCAAAGCAACAACGAGTGCGTGGCTTGCGGAATGAGCGCGGGCACCCCTGGCTTAAGCAGAAACATTGAGTGCTTGTAGGAAGCTTATTTTGGGATCAAAATTAATTCAAATATCAAGCTAAAGGCAATTTGAAGCCATTTTTTTCGATTTGAGTCGCTGGTATTCTTATACCAAGCCTTGTGAATTGGATCCGACTGTTAAATCATATCGAGCTTGAAAATAAGCTAACATAAATCAATAGTGTTTTCAAAAAATGTCAATGTCGAGCTTATATCAAGCTCACACGAGCTAAAGAATTCCCATATCGAAAGGCAATTCTTTACTACTTGGTTTGAACAAATCAGGCATTGAACGAATGCTAACATCGTTTGGGATTGATTTTAGACCAGATATCTTGGATTTTGTTCTCTGGGCATATGCACATTTGAAAGAACCTATTGAATTGCACATGCTTGCCTTTGTAGTTTCTATTTGGATTGCATGTCAGTTTCATCGTCAGTAAATATGCTATCAGGTGAATTTTTTTAGATTTGTTTGATCTAAGTCATTTTGTCACTGGGTTAAGCGGGAATCTAGGCGATGTTACTAAAGTTTCAACTAGTTCATTTAGCTTTAAGGCGAACTCCTGTGTCTTAGCAAGCAAGACAGGTCCGCTATCAATTCCTTTTTGAGAACGGATTTGGTGTAGATGCGAACTTTTTCTATCTCTTATCTTATAAGGATTGGTTGAGACACGATCCTTACTTAACTAGTTTTGAATGCTCTAAATGAAACTGATGCTTATTTTATACTTCGCTGCAAGCTTATTTTGATTATGGTTTGTTTTAAGTCGCTTAAGTTGCTTAATTACAGCAAATTGGTAAACAAACACCTTCAAACAAAAAACCATAGCTAAAATTCGGGCTGCGAATTTACAACATTTGAATTCCTATGTCTTTATTCGCCGCCTGCAGCAGCTTAAATATGAACTGGTATGTTTGTTTGAAGTGAACAGCAAAACAAGTCCGCTGATGAGAGAATTTGGTTGTTCTCGAAACAGCGATCGTTGTATGGACATACCCAATTGCTATTCCAAAATGTTGTAATTAATATCTGTTGATTTGTGTTGTTTATATAGAATTATACTCAACCATAGACCTTAAGCCAGCCAGATTTAAAACTTTGATTAAGATCAAAACAGGTCACTAAACCCCATATACACTTAAAACTGAAATGTTTTGGAAAATGACGCAACATTGTAGCAGCTATTATAACAAAGTTAAATGCTAAGCTTGCAATGAAAGTAAATGTTGGAAAATTAGCTTACAACCGCTTGAAATGGTATGCAATAACTTTAGTTTTGGTACATAATGTTTGCCTAAGCGATTTCCATACACGAAAAAAAGTTCTTATATGAAATCTGCGCTTAATGGGGCGTTTGCCCAGAAGTGAGAGTGTATTGAGGTGCGAAAAAAATAAGCGACGCAAACCAGATCTGTCCTACTTCATGCGGCTAAAAAGTTGTTTGCTCTCTTGGCACTTTGACTTTGACCTAAAAACTTGATAAGAAACTAGGGAGCTGATTGAATCGAACGAACTAGTAAGTTCTCTGTAAGCCACAATGCCTACCTTTGGGGGATTCATAAAAATTCTGTCAAATTCATTTCTAAATAAGTACAATTCAAAAAAATTGATCAGGAATCTGAAATCCTAAGATATTTCGGTGCTGTAACTGAAGTAATGCCTAAGGCTCTCTCATGGAGAGAATACCTAACTTAACCCCTCAAAAATACCTTTGAATAGTAAACTGTTTATGGATTTAAATGGATCTACAACCCCTGCGACATAGTGCTAGTTTATATATAAAATTTTTGTTTTTTTTGGTATGTGTTGTTGCCTAAGAAGAAAATGTCTGACAGTCGACGAATGAGTGTGTGTGTGTGTGTGTGTGTGTGTGTGTAACCTACAGTGTCTTTAGCATATTGGTGGTGGCCTTCCCGGCACTATTCTTGTATGTTTCATAGGAGGTCGCTGCCGCAGCGCCCACATGTAACGGTGCATATCCCGCCGACCCACTATTTACCACCGCAGCGGCCACCGCCGCCTCTGCCCCATTAACCACCGTCACCGTCGGCGGTGTCAATGGTTTATGCGGCTTATAACGTTGCAAGGCTTCGGCCGATGTCATTTTGAATGTCTCAATCATCTGGAAGCGTACACGCTCCATTAGCGTATCCATATCATCTTTGGTCAGGCCCTCAGTGCTCACCGGCGGCAGCGTGGTAATAACTATCCGTCCCGCATTCAATATCTTCTTCTTGTCGTCGAGGAATGTGCAATAGGAGCTAAAGACCACCGGCAGTATGGGTATCTGCTCGTCGATGGCCATGTGAAAGGCGCCCTTCTTGAATGGATGCAGCTCGCCCGTGTTGCGTCGTGTCCCCTCTGGGAATACCCAGAGTTTGATGCGCTGCTTCTTGATGCGATGATTCACACTGTTGAGCGTGTCACGTGCCTTCTCGCCGCGCACTCGATCAATGAAGATGAGACCGGCCAGCCAGGCGGCCAAGCCGAAGGGCCAGGCATAGAACAACTCACGCTTGGCCACCACCGTGCACTTGTTCATCACATGCCAGATGTCAAACATGCCTGCGAAAGATGAATGTGATGTTGTGATGCCATGATGGGGGAGGAAAAACACCACTAGCTCACCTAGAACATCCAGTGAACTTTGATGATTGGCCACAATAATGCAGGCCTGATCCTTGGACAAATGCTCCTTGCCGCGCAGCTCCCAGCGTAGGCCAATCAAAGCGGAAATGCGATGACACCAGGTGCTGGCCCAGCTGTAAAGTAGAAGGAAAAGGAAATACCACATTAATTAGAAGTGGGAAAAAAGAACTGCAGACTCATGACTGGCTTATTGAGAGCTCGGAGAACAATTACAGGTGGCAAAATGTTTTAACCCAGTAGTCTTCTTATTTCCCTTGACAGGCTCCTTCACCTGTCTTACAATACAGTTCAGTTCAAGCAAAAACATCACAACAAAAACAACAACAAAAAACAAAGAAAGAATTTACAAAAAAAAACTACCATTTATCCAGAATGTCGAAATACTGGACACGTGCTTTACCCGTGGAGCGCACCCCGAGGAATATTTTCCCGCAGAGCAAATCCAAGGCACGCATGATCTATGTACCACAGCCCGAACATCTAGCGGGCAGAACCTCCATGAGTCTGCTCTTGGGCTGGGAATATGGTCGCATGTGGCTGATTGAGCGCGATAAATTTGTTCGCGAAACGACCATCAAGTCAAAGCCACGTTTCATCAAGCCCGATTTCCAGAGGTGGCTAACAAAACGCGCCATAGTCCATGATCGACGGCAGCTGTTCCACATACGCCAACAATCGCAGACTGCGTCTTTGAAGAAGAGACACACCGATTCATCGGTAGCAGAACTGAAGACCACAGAATTGAAAAAGGTATTAAACGCAAGGAGCGCTTAAAGTAAGGATTTGTGCCATCCACCCCCCAAAATTCTATGTCATAAAAAGATTAAATGGATGATGATTAGCAATCAAGTGGAAAGTGTGTTTTTATTTTTGTTTTCTATTATATTGAGGTAAATAAATAGGTGCCTGGGGAGTTGCCATCAATCGAAACAGAAAACAGACCGCAAACGGCGATACCAGACACCGTCGCACGACCTCGTCGCATTAGCAATGCGCCACTTCCCCACCTTCTCCTCCAATTCGCCCAGTTACGGGCACACGTGTCAATCGTATATATGTATATCGTCGCCTACCCCACTCCTCCCCCCTTTTCCAAGTAGACATTCGTTTTGTTTACAACCTTAACTTTTTTTTGAGACCACCTGCAATGCTGTTAAATATTGATATATACTTAATGTATAGTAAAGGTCTAACTCAAACCCAACTCAGTATGAAGGGGGCACAAGAGCAGAGCGCTTTGTTGTTGTAGCTTTCTTATAATTTGGTGATTGAACTGCGGGGTAAGCAAGCAAGCTACATGCACCTTTAAACAGGCACCCTTCTTTTATTTAGAGTTTAAGTAAATACAAAAATCGAAACAGAAATAGAAAATAACAAATTTGCTTTCAAAAATCTATTGTATGACTGACAGCTATATAAGTAATATATTCATCAGAACCGTCTGGATCCTAAAAATGCTAAGTCTTTGCTAAGTTTCAGATTGAATTGAAGCCCTACAGGTTCAACGCTAGGCAGAATAGGTTCGATAGAAGGTGTAACTTAATTAGTTCGAAAAGACTCACCTACCTATAGTTACCTACCTCATACATATACGAGGTTTGTTCAAAAAATATTGAAAATTTTGAATTTACGAGGGCTACGAACATTCGATTTTCGATTTGGTGACATAACGTAGGCACCATGATGCAATAACTACAAGGTAGCGCAACCGGAGGTGCCTTTTCGCATGCGAGAGAATTTATAGAACCACAGGTCTGAAACACACACAAAATTCAGGGCCACACAGTCGTTTTTTCACATTTTTTGACAGCTTCCGATAGAAGTTTTGCACTACATCAGAAAATCGCTGGCGACTATGTCGATTCGATACATCAGATTACAACTTTGAATCATTGAACCAAGGCCGACTAAGTATATCGAAGCAGCGCAGTGCGCTACCTTGTAGTTATTGTCTCTTTCTTGTGCTGACAAGTTCGGTCATTTTCAAGGTTTACTTAAATTTTTGCCAGCTATTTTGTTTGCTCGTGTTTTGGCTCATCGTCGATTTTTGACTATTCAAAAAAATGAAATCGTTGTCAAAAACTACACTCTAATAATGCCGCAGCTTACGTATTCTCCCTACCTGGCCTCCTGTGACTTTTTTCTGTTCCAAAAACTAAAGGCCCATGAAAGAACGACGCAACGACACGATTGAGGCGACAAAGACGGCATCAAAAAAGGTCACAAAAAATGACTTTTTTTAAGTGCTTCGAGAATTGAAAGAAACGTTTTCATAAATGTACTATGGTAGGTAGTTCCGGCTGGCCCTTTGTAGGGGCCACACATAGACCTTACGGTACTTAGTGAGGCCGATTGGTTTTTCTGGGTACCATTAGAAATCCAAGAGGATCTTTGACGTTTTGGCAAATGCCAATAGTTGTTTGGTAGACTTCCTTGCCGCCTCTTCAAGAGAGGTGAGACTTGAAGAGTGCAGATGTCTTAATCTTGTGTTAGCGATCACTGCGCAGCTGCAGATGAGGTGTTCCAGAGTTTCGTCGACTCCAGGTTCCTTACATTTCCTGCAGATGTCAGTTGACGTGATGCCTAGCTTTTTCGCGTGAGCAGCTGACCAGTTAGTATGCCCATAAGCAGTCTACAGTCTCTTCTTTGGAGCTGTAGCATATAGTGCGTGAGTTTTTTGTCTTACACATAATTTTTGAGATTCTGCAGCCGGTTGTGTTCTTTCGCTTTTCCTCTGCTTCTTTCTCCACTATCTCCTCCATCTTGCTGTATGGAGATAGGTATGTTTAGTGTTGCTTCTTGGCTTAGTGCGGTTCAGGCTTTTGCAAGACTGTCAGCCATTTCGTTTCCATCAATGCCCCGGTGGCTGGGAAGAATAGATTTGTACCTTTCAAGAGATGCTGAGGGAATCTATTGAATCCCTGCTTGCCAGAACATTTTTGGAGTTAATAGCGTGTCTCTGCATTGCTTTGATTGCCGCTTGGCTGTCAACGTATATGTTTATTTGGTTGTTTGGTGCGTATTCCGTTCTGCCAATTCCGCTGCTTTTCTTATTGCGAAGACTTCTCCCTGGAATATGGTGTAGTGGTCTGGCAGTTTATAGGAGAGCCTCAATTCCGGTTCCTCGCAGCCATCTTTGAGCCGTCTGTGAATAGGTGCATTGCTTCTTGGGCCAGTCCGGTACGCTAGTCTTCTGGTCCCAGTAGTGCTGATTCGCCTGTGAAGTTGGTTTTTGGGATCATGTAGTCCGTGCTACTGTTGATCACTCTACCCAACATGCTGTGTCCAAAGCTTTGTAGTGCCATGGTGCCTGTCGCAAAAAGACGTTGGGTCGTCTTTTGCGCCAGAAGGCGTGCTTGGATGTCCAGGGGGTTGATTCCTAGGATGTGTTCGAGTGATATTGTTGGAGTGGACCTCAGCGCCCCCGTGGGCCTTTTCCATCAGCTTTAGATATGTGGACTTCTCCGTGGCTTGCCACCATACCAATATGCCATGTAGTAGTATCGGTCGTATTACTGAGATGAAGAGCCAGTGCGTTAGACTTAGTGATAGGCCCCAAGTGCTGCTTAGCATCTTCTGGGATGCATATAGCGCATTGTTTGCCTTTTTCACCCTTTCCTGCACATTGAGTCTCCGTGACAGTTTACTATCGATTACTACTCCAAGGTATTTTACGTAGTCCATTGCGGGACCTTGTATCTCTTGGTGAAGAGAATCAGGTCCGTCTTCTCCGCATTGCTACTAAGTCCGGCTTCTGTGGCCCACTTTAGTATCTCTTTCAGAGTATTATACCCAAGTGGGAATATTTTAAAGGGGACAAAATAATTTAAATTTAAAGAAAAAAATTTTGTTAAAAAACACAAAATTCGCAATACTTTTTGAACAAACCTCGTACATTCTTGGATAGGTCCGTGAATAAATTTTGATTTATCAGCTTTCTACTTATCTACCTGACATCGTTTTGTTCAATTTTCCCTTTTTAGCAGGAGCATGTTCTTTTCCAAATATTTGTATTTGTATTTTTTTTTTCAAGTGCAAACGTTTCTATACGTTAATTTTTAATGTAATTTCGTCTGTATATTTGGTACGTGACAATTGCTGACGCGGTTTTCGTAATTGGGCCATTTTAAGACTGTTCGAATAAGCACACGTGGACATGAGTCAGTGGTTTTCCTAAGTGTTTAGTTAGAGAATTCCGAGAATTCAGATATTCAGAGAAAAGCATTGAATGGAACTTGAATCTGATTGTATGTTGGCAATCAAATTAGGATATTAATAATTCAAATCAAAGTTGAAAAATTTTTCAACTTTTTGGTTTTTTAGTTTTGAAAAAAAAACCTGTGATTCAACTCAAGCCCAATTTTACAGAGAAGTACATATATATAAGTATCAATTACACAAGGCAGCAAAATTACACTTTTTCCAGTATATTTAAGGGCTGGTGGTGATTCTAGATGATTTTTGTATGCTGAACACTAATACGTTTTCAGAAATGGTTCATCACGTCGAGATTTTTAGTAATTTGAGCTTAAAGTTGCAAGTTAAAGTTTAGACGCGTCTTGTGGAGAACCTATACTTTTGTTTTGACTTTCTTTGATATTTTCGGAAAGAACTATTCCTTAACTTTGAAATAAACTATCCCACACATTTCTACGATTTTGTTCAATGAAGATATACAACGGAGCCCAGTCGAGGATTTTCAGTCAATCTAACTGCATTTATTGTTTTTTCCATTTATTTTATGTATTCTTAATTTCAATTTACCTCCAGTGCTTCTAAAAGTATGCTAGACATTTTAATCCATAGGAAGACACCTGTATGAAGATAGTTTAGCTCAGAGTTCATGGACAAAATCCGAGGTTTTGAAAACAAAAGCATACTCTTCGGCTGATTGTATATTAGAATGATGGTCGATTTTAAATGGGAGTACAGTTTTAAAACCAAATTAAAAGATCGCAAAAGCGCATACCTCAAGCTATAGTGCAATATTCAAAGAAAATAATTAGCCATGTTTCGAAGGAATTGTGAGTGGTACTTTTGGGCACGTAAAGTTGCCAAGTGTAAAAAATTTACGATTTTTTCCAATTTTTATGTAAAGGCTTACGAATGGAAACTTCATTATATTTTTTTTCATTAAAATCTCTGCAAGCTCCGGCAGCTGTTGCATTTGTAGTTTTGACTATTAATTTTTTATTGTTTGCATCAATTTAAAGAAAAATCAACTTTAAAAGGCTGCCATTCAAAAACCGCTTTGTAAAAGGGATCAAAATTGTGCCATAAAATAGCTTAATGTATTCAAAATCATTTCCGACAATCGTTTTATCCAGTTTCCCAAACAAAAATTGGGATTTTTAGCCAAATATTCATCCCTCTGGCCCAGAGTGCGTTTTTGTAGCGCTCTTTTGATCCATTTTGGTGCGCCACCGCTAAAATGTTTAAGTGCCGGAATGGGTATAAGTCAGTGCTGCAAAACTGTTTTGAACTGAACCAGCTCGAGCCGGAACCTTGAACCGAACAAAGAAAAAAAAAAGCTGAGCCTGAACCTGTTCCGTTTGATTGACTGTTCGACCGCGACTGACGGATTATTAAATGGCGAACAAATACCAAAGACTACTCAACCTAGTAAAGATGCAAATATCGTCTGTTCCTGCAGTAGGAGCTGAAAGCTGCTGCGAACATTCTTTTGCTCATAACTTGACTATCGCGTTGAATTTGAATCTTGTCACTTAGGAGTATAGGGTATATTAGATTCTTTGGGTGCGTTCACACACACTTGTGAACACCTGCTAGAGCAGTGCCAGTTGACGTTTGCCATATACATACGTGCATTCTACTCAGTCTGAACAGACTACCAGATAACTGGCAACCTGCGCTTCTTTTCATTTTCCAATTCAGATTGGAGTATTTTTGTAACAATTTGGCTTATAAGCAGAAATAAAAAGTTTATATCTGGTATTGTCATTTATAGGTACAATCCTGGTATATACTCAAAACCAGCTAATTACTCTATATTATATTGTTCGACGTCAACCAAGGCTATCGATTTCCACTAAGGTAACAATTTAGCGCACAGCTTTAAATATATAATCTACATGTCTTTTATGGGGCAATAAGTACGTCCGACCCCAGCTAGATAAGTCTCAATTGGGGGAGTAAATAAATGGTTCTTATGAGCAATACTCACAGCAAATTGCGTACATCGCAGGGGCGCGTGAGAAAGGCTGGGATCAGTATGATCGAGTTGAACGACACGATTCCATAGTACATGAGAAATTTGAAATAGTAACGAAATATATGATTCGTCTCATACAGAAAGGGCAGCATAAGCAGCACAAAAAGTCCCAGCAGTTCGATCAAGGAGCTCATTGTGAAGAGATCGTGGAATTGATACTGATGCAGTGGGCGAGCGAGCGGGCGGTCGAGGCCTTGACTCCACTTCTTCTGGTTAAGGCAGCTTGCAGTCTTTTTGGTGTGTGTGTGTGTGTGTGTGTGAGTGTGTGGTGAGTGCTGCAAGAAAATAAGAGAGAAAAAGAGAGAGAGAGAGAGTTTCAGTTGATTCTTGTTGCGTGCAACATTTACATGACAATTAGGCGAATGCACCACCACCATAT
Organism: Lordiphosa magnipectinata; assembly: GCA_037044535.1. Taxonomy (NCBI): domain Eukaryota; kingdom Metazoa; phylum Arthropoda; class Insecta; order Diptera; family Drosophilidae; genus Lordiphosa; species Lordiphosa magnipectinata. The sequence goes on from JBAMBO010002939.1 coordinate 63,774, forward strand.
ATTTAAACTAGCTAGCCCAACCGACTGCCGGAACAAAAAATCAATTCAAATTTGCTCCCAACAGGGAACGAGAAAACCAAATCAAAACAAAGTAAAAAAAATAAAAATAAAATAAAAACTGCAAGCCACGAAAGGCTATGGACATATATAAACACATGAGGGTTCTATGAGCGAAAATAGTGCGAGAGAGGGAGAGGAACAGACTGCCAGAGATCAAGAAACTGAGTACACTGAGCAAAATTCGTTAAGCCCACCTTTAATTGTGTACCTAAGGCTACAAGTAAGTTAATGCGAGTGGGTTGCTTGCACCAGAGTAAGCGAAACAAGTTCATGCTCGCTTTTGAAAGTGTGAGACAAATGCAGAAGACGGACATATAAGTAAGCTACAACAACAAACCGCTCACACCGCTAGCTCATATTCAATGGTAGCTTAACGAAAGTTAGACAAGACTGTGGAATTTCACTTTTTCCAGTTCACAGAAGAAGTGGAGATGATTTTTGAGCGACAAAAACAAATCTATCTACCAATATCACGTAAATTTTTAAGTTAACCCTGTTTATAAAAACAAATTTAATGATAAATGTCCTTAAAAGTGTGCAACCATTATTTTCTGAAATAATTTAAACGACAAAATTTTAAGTCAGTTTTGGCAGAGTTATATCTAATCTAAACTTTATATTCATTCAGATTGTCGGAGGAGTTAATGGTGTTCAAAATAAATTAGTGTTAAGCCAAGAGGCTACCTCATGCCAGAACTGCTAAGACCGCTTGGGAGTCCCAAGTCAGACTTGTAGCAAAAATTCTGACAACAGTAGCAAACGCCAAGTCACAGATGCTTTGTATATGTGTTTGTGCAAGCTCTGCCAACTCATTAAAGTTGGGCAAAAGATCGCTGATGATTGAAATGTGGAAGTTTATGAAATAGCGATACGTTCAACCAGCCTCCTTTGTGGTGTTGTGCGTGTCTTGTTTTAGAAACGTTATGATGAAAATCATAACTTATTGACCTAGAGCCTGCTAAAAAGTTCTATGACAAATAAAAGAAAAATATTATCCGAAATCAATTTCATTTATAAACATAGCATACTTTAAAGGGCATTTATTGTGATTTATTTTATGAGTTTAAACAGGGTATGTAGCTTGAAGTTGCTAGATCATTTGTATGCTTGTATTGTGAAAAACCCACATTGCTTATTAAGCTTTCCATAAAATTATAGTATAGTACTTTTTTTAAGCGAAGACTTAATGTGTTCAAATAGACTAAATTTCAAATACCCAGCAGTAAGTATGCTATATACAGTTTTTAGCATTGTACACTTTTGAGAGCTTACCTGTTAATAGAAACAGTTTTTTAGTTCAATCACATGTAGTCCTCGCCTAAAAAAATTGAACAAATGTTTTGGAGCGTTGGTTTTTCTAAGAAAGTCTTTACATCGATTTGATGCCAAAAAAGTCGATGGATCTAGTTCGATTGATTGGTGAACGAATGTAATGTGCAATCATGATGGCTGGTTTTTGAGATTGTGATGGATGAAAAAATCAAAAAACTTCAAGCTGGCGTTAAAAATGATAAGGACAACTTTCGCGTATACTATTTTATACTAAAACTTCCGTCAAAGCCGTTCAGCATAAGCCAATCAACTTTTTGTTGATGGATGATGCTTGATGTATGCTGGTGAACACGGCCTTTTGACTATCTTATGAAGAATTTTCTGAAATATATTCTTGTTAAGCCCTCGAAAATCATAAAAACAGAAAACCGATTATTGTCATGGCTGTCTGATGCACACGAACTCAATCGCCGCCAACAACAACAAAATCTACGCTGAAGACGACGCATGCATACTTTTAGTAGCGTTTGATTTCGCAAGAGGCGTAGGAGAGAAAGAGATGAGTGAAAACATACGAAGTTGTTCTTGCAATATAGTTTGGCGTGTGCTATTCGTAAGTGCATATACGTGCGGTTATTGCTATGCACAAAGCAACAACGAAAGTGCGGTGTGGGTACCCCTGGTCTATACACAGAAAAACAATATGATATGATCAGGGGCTCAATATTATATTTTTTCATATCAATCAAAAACTGATATGACACACTTGAAATTTTCCTGTCCGAAAATATCAAAGTGAAATTTTCACTTTCACAAATTTTAATTTAAGCATAATAATGTAATGAGCTGGTTTTGGGCCTCTGGATGAACAAGTCTGAAGCATAGTAATAACAATACCGAACTAGTGCTAATGGTTGAGAGGATGGTCACACTGGATGGATGATGCGAGCATAGAAGGAGGCGTTAGTGGATTGCGGGGTAGTAGGAGATGGACGCTGAGGAAATGGACGTGGGTACCTAAATGGACGGAGACCGTATTGATAATGTAAATAGTAATTGTGTAAATAATGTGTAAATAAAAACCGGAAAACTCCGAAGAGTCGGTAGTTTACACTAAGTACTATTATTTATTGTTTTATGGAAACAGTTAATAACGAATTTATAATGTCTTGACCCTGCCTTGACTGGGAATCGAACTCGGGACCAAGGCGTCTTACTGCATTGGGCCAATGGGCACTCGTGTGGTCGCCTGGCTGAGAGCCTTAAGTTTCGATGTACAGCACTATTTGTCTCTTTCCTTTTTCGCATTTTCTATACATCCCTTTCCTCTTGTGATAGTTTCGAAAATTTAATCCTTTTCTAATATTATTTGACAAATTGATATTATTTATTGTTAAAATGAAACGTTATAGTTTAGAAATGATATAAAAATATCAAATTGATACATTACGTTTTAGTGAAGAAAAGATTTGAAATTGTACGAACCTTTTTCCAAAAGGAAAAGATTCGGTTGGGGTAACGATTTGGTGGGGCAATATCCGGTTCGAGGATCACTTGGCTATGGAAAAAATGGAGACTTGAAGTAGTAGAAGTGATTCAATATATTAAAAGCAGCTTGAAATGAATTGTGCAAGTTCTTGACATAAAAATATGCCACTTTCGAGAATATATTGGTAGTATTTTAAGAGTGCAAGTACTTGTTCTTGCAAGAACATCAAAATTATTGAATAAACGTTTCTTAAACATTTCATATTTCCCCCTTTTTCTCAGTGCATACAATTTATGCGGAAATGCACATTAAGCAAAGTTCTGACTCCATCTCCGCATGTTGTCCGCTCATTATCAACTGGTATGAAAATTTGCTTCAACTTATAAACATGCTCAGTGAAAATTCCTGACGTATAAGAGTTTAAATATTTTCAAAAACAAAACAAAAACCCACATCTAGGCCTTCAATTTTAGGGGTAGCAAAGCCGGCCAGCACTCTCACAGAGAGAGACAGAGAGAGAGAGAGAGAGAGCAACATAATGAAACACCGAACGAGGCAAAATGTTTATATAAATAAATAAAATTTTGCATGCTTGTTTGTTGACTTTTCTTACTGCTGCCTCTTTTGCTCAGTCGCTTTACAATTAAATAAACCAATTTAAATTTAATACAATTGACAGACAACAACGCCAACGCGCTCAAGCCCAGCCTGACAAAGAATGCGTTTTGAATTCAGTTCCATATTGGAAATTGTCAATTTTTAGCTATTGTATAGATTGGATATAGATTGGCAGGTAAGAAAATGAGGATTACGTTTTAGCTGTGACTTATTCTCCTTGGATTCCTCTTTTTCTTTTTTGTTTTTTTTTTTTTATTTTGACGCCGCAACGACGACGACCGCCGTTCAACGTCAAAACGCGTTTATATTCGGTGAGAATTTCCGTTACCGGCGTCCGCGCAAGTTTCTGAGCAACTGACGGCGACAACTGCCTCCCGGCCAGAGTAGAGCAGAACAGAGCAGAGCAGAGCAGAGCCCACCCTCATGATGGTACCACTGCTTTGGCGCAGGTCCGTCTGTGTGTGACGTCATGTGTACGTACATATATTGATTTCGCTGGGCGCACAAAATTCAAAGGGAAGCATTTGATGAAATTGCATTTGCCACTAAATATCGATAAAAACAATAGTTTTGAATTTAATTTTTAGATATTCCAAGTGAGGAAATATTTTGAAGGATTTTTTTTCATGTTTTAAAAGTGTATTTTGCGTGTAAACAGGAAGAATTTGCCACTTTCAATAAAAAGTTTAGCACAATCTTACTCAAAACATTTTGTTGTACGATCACTTTGTGTTTTTTTTTTCACTTACAAGTATCAGACCTAGAGTTGGGTCTAACAGTTCACATACTGATGAACCTATTCGTATCTAAAATAAATTTTATATAATTTTTGGTACCAGTTAGTATATATTTCATTATAGTTCTTAGTATAAGAGCTCTTAACACCAACTCTAAACATCACCTTGTTTGCCTAACAATTTAATGTTTAATTTTTCCCCGAATTTGAACTGCAATCTTTTAAAATGTTAGCTGTGCTTAATCTTTTCGCTTGTGCCTAGTGAGTGAAAACGTAAAAAAAACAAATAAAGTGTCAGTAAGTCATCCAGGGTTCATTTAATTCCACTTATATTTGTATAAGAATTCCACTTTATGATCTAAGTAAGAGCCATTTAAGAGCTAATAGCTTTGCCGGATTTTTGGTTAAGCTGAAATGGCTTCTGAACATTCATCTATCACTTCCATCTAATAGTATCTTTTGTTATTTTTTACTTAATATAATATTTGACAAAAATTTGAATTATTTCACAAAATCAAATATGTCGTTTAGTGTCATCATTATTTGAATCGAAAGGGAACTTAACTCAAAGCAACGCTGCTTTTGGGTTTGTGTCCCTGCTACACGGGGTTCGTATCTAAATAAAAGCGTTTAATTGAAGCCAGCCAATTTACCTTCGGCTGTATCAACAATTGCATACCCTACCCTTATAAAAGTAAAAAAACAGTATAAAATATTACCAACTCAATTAGATACCAGTATACTTGAAAAGCTAAAAGGTTAAGCCCTACCCTACCTACGTCGATGATGCATGCCCTTGAGGATAAGCACTTCTTGAACTCCGAAAACTCCCAAATCGGATCGATTCGTGGATCGCATCTAAAGACGCATCGTTTTATCGATATGGTATCCGAAATATCCGAAAATTAAATATGGGAAAAAAGTAATAAAAAAGTAAAATAAATTGTTCTTTGATAGTCCCTATAAAGAAGTTTAGAGACTTGTACAATTAGTATCGCGAATTTTGTGTTTTTATTTCATAAAGTATTTATTAGTTTATTAATATCTATTTTGTCCCCTTCAAAATAACTCCGTTTTCCCTGTGGCAAAGACCACGCTTGGATGCACCGTGCCCCTGCAATCAAAGAAATCTTTTGACTGAACTTGGAGCGCTTATTTCGTACTTGGCTCATGCGGCAGCTTCTACATGAGTACCAACGAAAATCCAAAATCTAGTATACGCAGACCGCGTAAATTCAAAGTTCGCGATACTAAAACAAATATATGTCTCCTACTTGATGCAGGAACAGCTAATACAACAAATGCGACGTTATTAAGTTCTTTACAATGATACTTTTTCCCAAAAACTTAAAAGCATTATAATTAAGAGGCAATTCTTTGAATTCTGTTAAAAAGATCATTATTTTTTAGGCCGACAGCTTTAACAAGCTTGTTCAATTATTAGTCGTGTGTAAATACAGCTTACACTTTCTGACACAATGTGCTTACGATCATTTCGTGTATGTCACACCATAGTGGCTAGCACAAACAAGCCGAGTAAATGCGCGGGAGTACACGAAAATTAAGGTATATCAATATTTTTTTCAGATTACAAAATTCTTGAAAATAAAAAACGGTAATTTTCTAGTATAGGGACCTTACCTAAAAGAGTTTAAAAGTATACCCACAATCCGCGCAAACTATGAACATTCAACCTGCAAATGGTAATGCAGTAAAATTTTGGAGGTAAGTAGTTAAACAACTGTTTTTATACTCTGTACCGAAGGTACATAGAGTATATTAAGTTTGTGCAAAAGTATGTAACAGGGAGAAGGAATCGTTTCCGACCCTATAAAGTATATATATTCTTGATCAGCATCAACAGCCGAGTCGATATAGCCATGTCCGTCTGTCCGTCCGTATGAACGAAGAGATCTCAGAGATGGTAAGAGATAGAGGTTTGACATGTATGGGACATATATTTCTTATACTTGCAGGCAGATCAAGTTTATTTTCAATTTTCGCCACGCCCCCTCCCGCCCCCGCAATTTGGAAAAAACTTCATATCTCCTACAGTTTTGGAGATAGATCGTTCGTTCCTTCTAAAGATACCTTGTAAACATCAAAAATTATTTATCGATTTGCCGAAGGAATGATAAAGATCGGATGAACGATACTTAAGTTATGGGCAAAAAACGGCCACTTAAAACAAAAGCTATGTTCCATAAGCATATAATTTTTCAAATATGACCGAAAAGTTCACTAATTTGGCCTATTATTTGACTGTAAGATCTTAGCTTAAGAGTAAGTCGTTCGAAAATTGTTATGTTACAAATTTGTAAATATTTTTTGTATACAAAACCTGCATATTTCAAAATTCCTTTAAAAAGAAACCATAGATGACTGCCGCGATTATTTTGCATGCAAATTATTCATAATTTGCGATCTATCGAAGAGAATTTTTGTATAATTTAAAAAAAAAAACATTTTCAATCTGCATTTTACCTTAATTGTTTTTCTCAGTGTATGTGCCAATGTGCCAGATGGTGTCACCGACCTTATAATGCTGTTTCGTTTACCTGAAGCTAAAAAAGTTCGCGGGTTTGTACACCGGAGTGGACTTCAAGCATTTTTTAGGAGGTTTGCAGTCCTGGTTAAAAATGTAAAAAAAAATGAAATGTGTGTGCTTTTTACTGAAAAATTAAGACAAAAAACTAAATGATTTGTCTTTAAACTTTGCTGTCTAAACTATAATCGATGCGGCAATACCACAAAGATATTTCAAATTAATCCAACAGCCGGCAATACTCAAATTCTACAATTTAGAAAGGTCGCTAACTATCAACTTTAATCCTAAAATATTGATTATAGTAAGGTAATTCTCTGTGCTTTTTTAACATAAAACTTTTTTAATAAATAAGTATGTAAGTATAATTATACATAACATCAGGCTCTTAATTTGCTGCACTTGGCAACCAATGCAAAATCTTACAAAATGACCCTCCCCCGTGTATTGATTAGGCCTTTGGCTGTCGTAAAAACGTGTCGTGTATGCCTCAATCGGGGGGAGAAAGAAGAAAACAAAAATATTTTTGTTTACTGTTACACACATAAATGCAAAAAAAAAAAATTGATGATCTGGGGGTAATCTATAAAATGATCATCTCAAATGCAAGGCGTCTGGCTTAAGAAGTACGTAAACAAGGGAACAAGTGACAAGAAAGCCGCAAGAGAAATACTCTATACGGAAAGTTAAAAAAAATAATTATAATAAACTTCGGCTCGACCGAAGTTTATATACCCTTGCAGCTTGTACAATTGATATAAATTAAGGTTTCAAAATGATTTTCGTCGAAAATTCGTAGGTGAGCTATTTCCCAAACTCAGCAATAGATGGCGTCACTACTTTGACCATTTGCTTGACAGTTTTATATAAGGCACGTATGCGATATATTCATTTGATTTTGACCAAACTCCCTAAAATTGTGTGGTAACTGATAATATTTATAACTGGAAAGTATAAAAACGCTACCATTGAAAACAAAGAAGTTTTTCTCACTAAAACTACTTTTTCAACCGACCGTTCCTATGGCAGCTATATTCTATAGTCATCCGATTTGGATCGAAATTGGCTCAATTGTGTGGTAGCATAAAATATTGACCAATAACACCTTTGGGAGCGATAGCATTGAAAACAAAAAAGGTTATCCTACTAAGACTTTTTTCAGACCTAGCTTTTGTATGGCAGTTATACTATATAGTTGTCCGATTTTCATCAAAAGTTGGTGAAATTATGTGAAAGCATCGAAAACTGATAAATACGTTATATCTCCCAGAGTTTTGTAGATAGATGGTTTACCGAAGGAATGATAAAAATCGGATAAGCTATACTCAAGTTATGACCAAAAGAAAGTTCGCTGTATCAGCGCAGCAGCAGCGCTGCTATTGTAGGTACAGAGCATATTACAGTCGGACCTGAGCGACTTTCTGACTTGTTTTACCAAGCAAATTTTGCAGGCTTACTCTAACAAACAAGCGACTTTTTGAGGCATACTCGACCCACCTTTGGTTAAGTAAGAAAACAGAGCTCCAAATGCCTAACAAAGTGCCACTACCCTTTGTCGTCTCAAGAGCAACGATCGTCAGTCGTTGCTATGCCTACGCCTCGTTTTTGTGTACAAGTAAGCGTTGTGTCTGTGTGTGTGTGTCTGTGTGTGTAGGTTGGAACGAGATAAGCAAGTCGGGCCGCAGCAATCCACCACATTTCAGAACATAAAGTCGGCGCGCACAGTAGACTTGAGGCAAGTCGTTGGACAACGTTCACCACGCGAACGCGAATATCGAGCACAAAGCGCAGAGAGCGGACCACGTGAAGCTGAACAAATTGAAATTAAATAATGGCCACCACAACAACCACATCGAGTAAGTGAACCCAGCCAGCCCCCACCCAATTCACCCATCAATCTATTTCATTAGTCGAGGGCTATAAGCTGGGCAAGATTCTCAATCAGGGTAAGACCAAACAGGTCTACGATCTACCCGAACATCCAGGATTATGTCTACTCCTTAGCAAGGATCGCATCACAGCCGGGGATGGTGTCAAGGCCCATGATCTGGCCGGCAAGGCAGAAATCTCGAACACCACCAACGGCCAGGTGTTTCGTCTGCTGAACGAGGCGGGCATTCGCACTGCCTATGTGAAGCAGTGCGGCACCAAGGCCTTCATTGCCCGCAAATGTGAGATGATACCCATTGAGTGGGTAACACGACGCCTGGCGACCGGCTCGTTCCTCAAGCGCAATGCCGGCGTACCCGAGGGCTACAGGTTAGTGGCACTTTGGCAAGGTTATCGACTAGCTGTGCGCTCTTATCAGTGCAGTTTGGTGGTAAACAGATGCAGTGCAGCGAGGTCGCTGCAAGTCAATCACTGATCACTGATAGCTGATCAATGCGCTTGGTTTTTTTTTCAGATTTTCACCACCCAAGCAGGAGACCTTCTTCAAAGATGACGCCAATCATGATCCCCAGTGGAGCGATGAGCAAATTATTTCAGCCAAATTCGAGCTGAATGGCCTGGTCATTGGTGAGTGGTGTCCTAGATTAACTGTGCTATACTCTAACTCACATGCTTGCTTCATCTCAAGGTCAAGACGAAGTGGACATTATGAGTCGCACCACTTTGCTGGTCTTTGAAGTTCTGGAGCGTGCCTGGCAGACCAAGAACTGCGCTTTGATTGACATGAAGGTGGAGTATGGCATCGATAGCGATGGACATATAGTTCTGGCCGATATCATTGACTCGGACTCGTGGCGCCTGTGGCCGGCAGGGGATAAGCGTTTGATGGTGGACAAGCAGGTGTATCGAAATTTAACCTCAGTCACCTCCAGCGATTTGGACACGGTGAAGCGCAACTTTATTTGGGTAACCGAGCAATTGGCTGACATAGTGCCACGTAAGGATCACTTGGTGGTTGTCCTAATGGGCAGTGCCTCGGATACTTCGCATTGCGAGAAAATTGCCACCAGTTGCCGTTCCTTGGGTCTCAATGTGGAGCTGCGTGTGAGCTCCGCCCACAAGGCGCCCGAGGAGACATTGCGCATTGTGCGCGAATACGAGTCGGTGATGGGTAACCTAATCTTTGTGGCCGTGGCTGGTCGCTCCAATGGTCTGGGTCCTGTTGTCTCGGGTAGTACCAACTATCCGGTCATTAATTGCCCGCCCGTTAAATCGGACAACATGCAGGTGGATGTGTGGTCCAGTCTAAATGTACCCTCTGGCTTGGGTTGTGCCACAGTTTTATATCCGGAGGCGGCTGCTCTGCATGCGGCCACCATATTGGGACTGGGCAACTTTATGATTTGGTCCAAGTTGCGTGTGAAGCAGTTGAATAACTTTGTCACCCTCAAAAGGGCCGACAAGGAGCTGCGCGGTGTGCGTAATGCCTAAGAGATTTGGAAATCTCTGGAACTTTTTTTTTCCTACTTTGATAAAATAGATGTTTAGTGATAGAAACACAGATATTTGTAATATTTGTGGGATTTTTTTAATGAGATTTATGTAAAATTCAATACATTTTTTTTCACAAGTTCTACTTTCTTTTTTTTCTTTGGGAATTTAGGGTGATCCGAAATTTTAGCTGAAAGCAATCAAACCATTTAAGAAGAACCAACTTAAAAGAACTTGGTTTGGTTTTATTTCAGTGGCTCAGGGATAAGACCAAAACTCGAAGCGGAATTGGGAAAAAACAGGAAGCATAATTTGGAATTTCCTGAGAGCCAGCATATGTTAACCAATATTGTTGGAACCAAAAAGAGCACAAGCAAGATTAAGAAAGGTCTATAAAAATAAAAACTGTAACTTTACTAGATGGGTTCTTACATTTTTATTCATTCTCATTCTGATTCAATTTGTACACCCTTTTTTAGATCTTCGCTAAACTTGTTCATAGAGTATGCATGAATAGTTAGTGATAGCGTATTGTGCCCTTTTTCTTACAATCCACAGTGTTTTTTTTTTTGCCTTTTTTTTGGCATAAACTCTAGTTGTTGGGATATTGACCCCAAATTTGGTTTGTACGCATATTTTGGACCCCAAAGACGACTTGCAAAGATTCACTCAATTTAGACCAATATTTTATATAGCTGTCATATAACCGATCTGGCAGTTTTGCTCCAACCTTGTTGTTTCTTATGCTACTGAACTGAAATTTGGGTTGTACTCGTATTTTGAGCTTTTAATAAGACTAACAACATCGGGTTCGACTTGGACCATTACTTCATACAGCTCCCATATAGCCGATCTGGCCGATTTGAGCTAACTTTGTTGGTTTTTGCACTATTGAACTGAATTTTAGTTTGAACATGTGTTTTAAGCTCCTTAAGCGACTTACTGAACTATGTTCAATTCAGCACACTATTTCATATAGCTGCCATATAACCGATCTGGCCGATTTGCACCAATTTAGTTGGTTTTAAAGATATTGAACTGAAATTCGGTTTGAACACGTATTTAAAGCTTTTTTAGCGACTTATCGAAAATGGTTCGTTTCGGCATACTATTTCATATAGCTGCCATATAACTGATCTGTCTGATTTGCTCCAACTTTGTGGTATTTTACGCTATAGAGCTGAAATTCGGTTTGTACTTTTATTTTTAGCTCTAAATACAACTTACAAAACTTTTTTGTGTTACCAAGCAACCAAGCAAAAAATTTTTTTTATCTCTTTCTCATGTAATATTTTCAACTTAAGCACGAATTCAGCTGCAATAAAGCCGATTTTCTCGAAAAGTCGCACGTTGTAGCAAGAAGTGTTAGTTACTTACAAATCTGCACACTTTCGTTAACCACTTTGCATTTAAAACCCAGTGCAGCGTTGTGCCATGCTCAACTATTATTCCACAAAACACAGCTACACTGGTTAAGGGTCAACCTGAAATTACATATTAACAACACGCGGCACAATTGGTCAACAGAAAACAAAAATGACAAACGCGTTGTCAACTTATAATCTTAAATATGTGGACTAAAAATTGGAATTTTTATAATTTTTATTTTGCTGCTAACTTTTTAAGCAGACGCACTAAAAGTTGGAAAATATTTGCTGCCAATTTCACAAAAAACACGTGGCACACAAACAGCTGACTTCAACAGCACGTCAACAAAACAGTGTTGCCACAAAGTTTGAATATGTTTTGTTTTTTATCTAATAGGAGTATGTAAATATTAAAAACCAGTTAATATTTGAAATCTAAAAAAAATTTTTGGGGTTTATGCCAAAAAAAGGTAAAAAACCACTGTGCCTGTCTAGCTTTCAATGAACTAGAATGGTCGCTTTCGATTTTCTGGTACAACGCGAAACTTTGAGCGATGACTGTCTGTTTTTGTGTGTGTTCAGACCTGGGGTTCGATAACACTCGGCAACAAGATTCAGTATATTGATGGGTTGGTGGATATTATACATGATTTTCTTATGCAGAACACGTATCTGCATCCGGAAGTGGTCCATCACGTCTAGATTTTTACTTTTTGCGGCAAGGTGTTCATGCAAAATATTTCATATGCTGGTGGAACTAATGTTTAGGGATGCCTCAATCTCAAGGTATGTCACATGACGATCTTGCAACTATTAACTATTGACATTAGTGTTACCAGTTCCCGATAAATATTACCCCACAAAGCAATGCAACATTTTCAAAGAGAAATAAATGACTTTCTATAAGTTTCAACATACAAAAGATTGACTAAGCCAGAATTTTTTATATTTTTTAACCTTACAATCAAGCTAAATTGCACAAAAGTCCTCAAAAACTTAGTCCTCGCAGAACCGAAACTGTTCATTTCATCGCGACGCTTGCGGGAACGATTTGAGCGTCCCATTTTGAAGGTAAATGTGGAAAAATTGCCACGAAATTGCGTCGAATTTTAGTTTAGCCCATAGAGTTCTAGCCCATATAGTTCTAGCCCATATAGTTCTAGCCCATATAGTTCTAGCCCATAGAGTTCTAGCCCATATAGTTTTAGCCCATATAGTTCTAGCCCAGAGAGTTCTAGCCCATAGAGTTCCATAAACTTGATGGTTTGAGTCTTTGCTTTGTCGTAGCCAGGAAAAACACCAGGAAGCTCCACAATTAAAAATCGTTAAAGTGTTGACTCTAACCACTTGTACGCATTTATTTCAAAAGTGTAGCCCACCTTTAGGCCGTCTACGAAATGTAAGTTTTCTCTTATAAACTGTCCCAGCAATACTTATATTTACGAGTTGTTAAGAATTATTTTTAATAACTGAATTCGAACTAAATGGTTTTCGATTTGGTAAGACTCATCTCTTGCAACAAAAACAAGATAGTCATGATCACAATCAAAAAAGATTTCGTACTTATAAAACCTAGTATAAGATGTGTATAACATCTAACTGGCTCACTTCTACTGGTAACCCTCTTGATGTGGGTATGAAGGGTTATTTGTTTGGGATGGATATAAAAACAAAATAAGGTGGGTGTCATGGGACGCCCGGTACGAGCGAAGCCCTTTACGACGATTAATTTGATTATAAATTGAAATACCGGCGAAATGGCATTTTTATTTGGATTCGTTTGGATAAACTCAATCTTGAAATAGCAAAAAATATAACTAATTTTGAACAAATTTTGGACTATGATTTCTGACCGGGAAGAATTGTGGTTGATTGTATAACTGAATGTTTTATAGGAAAAATCCTTTTCTTTAAGAACTCAAGCAGATTTCCCATTTCCACTGTTCCTCCACTGTTAACCTCCTGATAACCTACTGTAAACCCAATGTTAGCCTACTGTTAACTCACTCTTAATCCACTGTTAACTCACTGTTAACCCACTGTTAACTCACTGATCCCCCCTTCCCCATTCCCCATGCCAATCTCCTACAAACTTACACACAACCTACCTTCTGCTACGGCAAATGGTAAAATGGTACAATACGCAAAGACAAATGTGTAGATATCGAAATCTGTCGCAAAGACAAAATTTTTCTAGATTTAGTTCCCCTGTCGAACGACCATAAAAGAGCTTAAGAATTTACAACCAGAGTTACCCTTCAGTACTGAGACAGAGCTGAATCAGTCCTGATTTGGAAGGAATGTTACTGAAATAATGTCTGCCTTTACATGCAATTCAGCCATGAAATTATCACAGACAGGGCCTACGTCATGATCTACTCTTCTTTCAGGCATGATTTCAGTACTGAAATCTTGGGTTAGTTTCATGGGTTGTACTAAAAACAGCAATTCCAACTACTTAGGTCTGAAACAGCACTGACAAATTCAGTACTGAGGCGTTGAATTGCTGGGTAGTTAACTTAACCATAAGCCAGATACTATAACTGCATAAAAGCGGCATCAAAATACCAGTATAAGAGAAATAATATTGCTTTATGACTTAAATTCATTGGAGATACTTGAACTTTTATCAACGGCCCTAAAGGATCAGTAAAAGAGCCATTTAATTTCAACTTTAACTCAACTATACTGGCGTATAACCCAATCGCTTGTCGTTTTAGTTCCTTTTCAGCATTTTCCCCAAACGTTTTTCCCCCCAATGGCTCATATTCACTCGCTAGTACATTCTTATCCAGAGATCAGCATGACATCATGTTTAATGAAATCGATCGCATGAATGACCTAATAAATACAACAATAAATGAGCAATGAAAAATGCCATGAATCAACGGCCAACAAATTCTACACAATTCCACAATGGAAAATTGCATTGAGCGTTTTTTTTTTTTGTTTTTTTGTGACATTGAACAGGGTTGTGTTTGGTGTTGGGGGAAATGGTGGTCAGAAATTTCATCAGAAACAGACGCGGTGTCGCCAGCCGCCTCCTAAAAGTAGAGACACGCCCCCAACCCACTCCCCACCCCAACTGCCAACTGGCAAGCTCAATTAGCCATTGGAATCGAGTGACGCGTTACCCGCTATGTTAATTAATCAATGGAAAATGCCGTTTTGTACATTTGTATATTTTAATCATTTTTAAATGGACTCACATTATATGCGTCAGCTGATGGCGGCTGATCGCCGCTGATTGCTGCTGACACCCACCTAATAAACACTTTGCATTTATTATGATTGGGATGGGGATGTGCTCCATGACGTCCAAAAAGTGTGTGTGGGAATAGTGTTTATCATATTATCCACCCACAACAGGTGAGGTAAAGAAAATGAATCCGCAAGATACTCTACACTAGCTTTGAAGGAGGTCTTGTTTTTTTGAGAAACAAGAAAAAAATTCGAATACTACAAAAGAAAAAGAAAACCCGTAGAAAATACCAAATTGAATTGCAAACTTGCAAATTTTCAAATATTGAAATTTTACTAAAAAACCAGCAGGTACCCGGCGTGCGTTGCTACGCCCTCTTTAGAATTTTAAACACAAAACGACGAAGTGAAGCTTACTTGACAATCGCCTTGTAGCAAATCTTCATCTAACTATATTCGCGATTTTTGTTCCTTTCGATCTTCAGCATCCGTCTATTTAGGTCAAGGCAGGCATAAGAAAACAGACTTATAGACAGACAAACATTCATCTATATATAAATACATTATATTCCGTTTCATGTATGCACTTATGGCTGAGAATTCAATTGAAAATCACGTTCGATCTTCACCTCAATTTACTCGTCTTCATGATAATCTAAACTCATTTGAAAATTTTGCAAATTTCGCGACTTTTTTACCGTTTGATCCTATTTACCCGTCTACAATTGCCGTACATCAAATCTTCATAATATGATAATGATTATGATTATGAATTTCAAATGAAAAATGTGGAAATTTCGCAATTATTTGAATCGTTTAAGCTACAGCTTCCATTTACCAACGTTTTAATCTAAGCCTTCATTATAATATAAACATTAAGCGGTTTCATTAATACTCATATGGTAATTTTGCATATTAGCGGTTTTTTGGACCCTAGAAACCTTCGCGTCCAACCATTGCTTAAAGTTTCATCGCAATCGTATGAACGGTATAGTTTTTGAAATTTCGCGGTTTTATTTTACCATTTCCCATCCATTTCTTCAACTCAGAAACCTTCCCGGACAATCGTCCAACCAATCTCCAAAGTTTCATTACAATCGGATGAACTGTACCATTTAGCAAGTTTCGCGGTTTTCAAAACATTTTTCGCCCATTTTTTTAACCTAGAAACCATGGCGGGCAAGCGTTCAACCATTCTCCAAAGTTTCATCACAATCGGATGAACGGGCATAAAGGAACGGACCGACAGACAAACATTCATTTTTATATATTATATAATATATAGATTTTAGAAAGAAGTTTAGAATTTCTTATACAATCGTCACCCATAAAAGTCTCTGTAGATTTCATTTCCAAAGTATCATTTAATAAATTCTCCAAAATTTTTTTTATGGAGAATTTGAGTCACAATTTTTTGTCTATAAAAAAGTTGTTAGTATAACCGAGTCATAGTATGCTTGACAAAAGCGAGTTTTGTCCATTATATATATATAATAGCCTATTTCCACCAAAGAAATGAAGCTTCATTTCTTGAAATGACAAGAAATGAAGAAAATGATATCATTTCTTCCATACAAATTGTTGTTGCATTTTGCCCTTCATTTCCTTCATTTCTCAAAAATGATGGCATTCCCCACGAAGGAATTTGGTATTTTTTAAAAAAGTACTCGCTACTCTCTGGCACTACTCGTTACTCTCTGGAAATAGAAAGTGTCATCACCAATAAACTATTGATTTGAATTTAAAAATAAGGCGCAATTTTGTTTATAATATAATTTAGTCAAAATTAGTTGTGTATTTAGCTTTCTGCTGATTATTCAGGGCGTTAACAATGCGTTCGCCCAGGGTAATTGCTTTCTTGCCGGGTATGTCTTTTTTTGGGTAAATATTGCAAAAACTCCCCGTGAGTTTGAAGTGGCGCCTGTTGTTTAAATCAAACCATTCAGCTGTTTTTGTCAACGTGGCATTGCGAATATCAAAATGATGAAGATTTGTCAATGGAAACAGCATCATTTTTAGAAATGAAAATGATAAGAAATGAAGCCATTGGAAATAGGCTATAAGACACTAAGTACAAAGCTTGATTGTACCAACATCTTACCTGCTGGATGGCTCGATTTTTATTGCATCTCTACGAAGTGCATTTAACACTATATACACGAGTCAGCAGCAACTCAGCAGCATGTGTAGGTACTTAGACATTTCGCATGGCCAATGTTTCTTTTGTGCTTGTGAGCTGGAATCCTTACCAACTCGAATGCTGTTGAGCTAATGATTCCTTGCTTAAGTACAGTACATTAAGACCACAAATTTTCTTTTATTAACTCTGGAATTTAGCCCAGGGCGTGTGCAGCCCAGAGCCGTAAAATACAAGATGAAGAGCAGCCGAGTAAATCAGGGCTCTCAAAGTGAAAAAATCCCCAGACGGAGATGGATTGGATGGCTGAACCATCAAAGCATTTCACATTAAGGCTAGGCTTTTTATGGTTCTGTTATTTAGTTCCAGGGGGCCAAAGTGGGGGCGTATGTAGTGAGGCAAAGTTACAAAAAGTAAAGTCCCGGTTGGTGATCCCTGATAGCAGAGCGTTGCACCCACAAAGCAGGTCAATATCTTGTCCACTCGACCACTGCCCTTGTTGCTTGCTGAGTAGCAAAATACTAACTGCTTACCTAAGTATGATTTTGCCGCCAGGTCTTGCTTATGGCTGATAGTCGAGTGGGCTAAGTTGCCGTCGTGTGGTTCAGTCTTCGAGGTCCCGAGTTCATGTTCTAGTAAATTAGGTAAAAAAATGTTGTTTAATGGTATCTTAAAATTAATTACAGCTTAGAAAAGAGTAGGTGGTGTAGTGGTGCTGGTCGGTCGTGTCTCCTCTCCCCTCCTCTTCCATATCAGGATATTCTATCTAAATTCAGAAAGATTCATGCTTGAAATCTAAACTTTTTATGCTTAGAACTAAGAAGACTTATGCTTGATATGAAGCCGACTTAATTTAAAACCAAAAATTTCAATCTTAAAAATGAATGCTTGATTTCAGATTATTCCGTCTTATTATACACTTGAAAAGTGTATTATAATTTTGCCCAGAAGCTTGCAACGCATAGAAGGAATCATCTCCGACCACATAAAGTATATATATTCTTGATTTGCATGACGAGCTGAGTCGATTGAGCTTTGTCCGTCCGTCTGTCTGTTTCTACGCGAACTAGTCCCTCAGTTTTGAAGCTATCCAGCTAAAATTTTTCACAGAGTCTTCTTTTGGCTGCACGCTGCTAATATGTCGAAACCGCTCAGATCGGATGACTACTTCTTGTAGCTGCCATAGAAACGATCGGTCGGAATGGGTGTGAAAAACTTTTTTGTTTTCAATCTTAGCGTTATTAAACTCGGCCATTATGAAAATTATGTGTTTACAAACTGATCTGCGAAGTTTGATCGAAATTGCTAACCGAGGGAGCGAGCTTTTTCAAGTGTATTAAAACTTCGGCAGAGACGAAGTTAGCTTTGCCTTCTCGTCGTACTTTTGACATCCAATCTGTTTATTATCAAACACGATTGGCTTTTTTTTCCCTGAGTGTACTTAAGCATAAAGGATTTGTGCAGCTGAAAACTTTGTGAACCCAGGGTCCAAAGCTGCTGCCGTTGCCGTCAATTGCTCCCTTTGCTTTGAGAGTTATTTTTCTACAATAAGCGTCATTTTGACGTACGAGCGATTGCCTCGCTTCGAAGTGAGATACAGCAACAAAATCCATGCGTAGCGGCAGACAGCTCAACAAGAGCAGTGTGTGCGAGCTTGGAGCACAGGCAGACGACTGCAAAAACCATATATATGCAGTGTGTTGTTGGGCTGCTCCTAAACTCAAACTTCGTGCCCACCGCTGGACCAACCAAAAAATATTGAAAAACTCTGTCTTTTGGATTTGAAGAGCTTCATTTTTCATTTTCAAAACGCAGCCAGAGAGAATTCATGAGATTTTCCTAGCTCTTCCGCGTCTTTTTAACCCAAGCTAGGTAGCCGATAAGACAAGATACTTTACCTTGGAGTTTGTTTTAGAGAATCCGCTTGATTTGATAGATTTTATTTTGGTGCTCTCACTAATTTTTGACTGTGCTGAAAACTATAAAGGCAAGCCTCGCAGTGAAATGAAATGAAGCTAGCATTGCTTAATTTTAGTTTACTTTTACAGCTTTAAGCAAGCATTTGGCCAGGTTTTAAGTTATCTCACAAATTTCTGTCTCGACCTTGACACTGACATTTGGGCATCGGCATTGTTTTTATTACTTTTCTTTTTTTTTTGTTCCCTTTCTGTCCCAGTTGCATAATCATCATCGTCATTATCGTGCGCTCTTGTCGGGCTGACAGCTCATTTTTGTTTTCAGAAATCTCTGGCCAGCTCTCCGAGTATTTTGGCGTCAGTGCCAATGACGCCAATGACTGAATCCAAGTCTAAGAGACACACCCACCCTGGGCCAATTACGTACACCCCTCTTCACCTGCCCCACCCCCTCTCCCGACCCAATCAGCTCATCTCTTTTTTTGTTTTGTTTTATTTGGTTTCATTTCAATTAATCAAAATGCATGCTTCCGTTTTCAATAGTGGCTCGTGCGAAGGGGCATACCATAAAACACTTGGTTGGGCTTTCATTGAAATTTACGACAGGCATTTTCAGCCATTTGATTGCATTGCATTCCCATTCCCGTTTCATGAAGATTTATGGTTTCTATTGAAAATTGACCACCATTTTGCACCTCCGTTTGAAGTTCGCCTGCGGCTAGAAATTTATTTGACATTAATTTAGGTTGGGCCCCCCCCCCTCCCCACGACATTTCACTTGATCGATAGATCGATCGAGAATTAAGTGTACATATTTGCATTGTCTGAGCATAAATTATGGCCGGGCAGTTGGCCAATTGTACCAAAACGGAGGCACGAAGGCACGAGCGCACGTACGCTGCCAATCAGCGCAGAAGGAAAAGCGGAAAAAGGCCATTGGCTCTCTGGCAGTGCATTCTATTCATAGAAAGTCAATAAATAACCAAAAACAAAAAAAAAAAGAATATTGGAATTTTAATTGATGTTTTGACAAGTTAAAAGAGGCCGATAAAAAAAAGAATATTTTCTAAGAATTTGGGAATATTTTGCTATGGTCGTGCACATCTAGCGAGTGACTGGAAGTTTGCAATGCAATCTTTATATTACATTTTCAATTTCGATCAAATCTTGCGGAATTAAATTTTCTTTCCAAATTTAGAAAGCGAAAGGTGGCCATTCTCTCGCCTGAACCATTGTGCAGACTGTAGAAGCCTACCCTTTAAAAGCTGTATAGTGCCTCCTGCACTTTCTCACAGCTATAGCTTCTACAGAAGTAGTTATGTCCAGCAATGAGGCGAACTGTTCTCCACAACTTATCGCAGCCAAATGCTGGTACGTTTCAGGTTGAGCTCAACGCAAGCTGGAAGTTTTTTTTGAATCCATCTTTGTGAATAGTTTGTACCAGGTCAAGGGCACATCTATCCTGCTTTTCGTCGGGAGGAGCTGATTTGTAGTGCATCAGATGAGGTGGATATGAAGCTGCCTACAGATATCATCTATCTATTTCATTTATCAGGGATTCGAATACAGATCTACAGACCCAGATTGTTGGAACTTTTGCCGAAAGCATTGCTTCTTTGTTTTCGTTTTACGAAAACTATCGCTAAAAGTCAACAAATGGTCTTGAAATCATATGGAACTGATTCTCAATGATATTGAACCAGCCAGTTTAGGTTTCGAGGAAGCCAGGACATCCGTTTGGATGTTAATATAAGCTGTTCACTCTCATTTAAAGGGGAACTCCACCAACACTTATTAAACGACTCCAATATGAGGAAGGGCTCGTGAAAGCAGGGCTGCAAACCCAATCTATTTTTAAAGGTCCTTTCAACTACACCTTCATTTGATGATTTTTTTTTGTCACGATTTCGAGTCTTTGGCACACAATATCGAACAAATAACAACACATTTGCTAGATTTCAAAATGTCTTTAATTTTGTTTAACCGAACCGCAAACTTTTGGTTCGGAACTGGTTCAGCAATTTTGCCAACTTTGATTCGGCTTACAGTTAAAATCAAGTAAGAAAAGGTCCGACTCTAATATACTATGTACCTGCAATAGCAGCTGAAAGCAGTGCAGCTACTGCTCATACTGATCATATCTTAAGTATTGTATAACCGATCTTTATTATTCCTTTGACAAATCGATTCTGTATCGATCGTTGATTACTAAAACTTCAGAAAAAACTGCAAGATCTCTTCGTTCATACGTACAGACGGGCTATATCGACTCGGCTGTTGACTCTGACTAATGAGTATAAAAAGTTGAAATTGAGGCAACCTCAACCAGCTTGAGCGATCTTGCTTATCGCCAGACATTCGAAGCAACAACCTCCACGAGAGGCACCTCAGCGAGAGGCATCACGAAAGTCCTCAACGAGAGGCAACACAAAAGATCTCAACTAGAGGCACCACGAAGGTTCTCAACGAGAGGCACCACAAAAGTCCTCATAAAAGTTCTCTATCGAGGCTCATGACAGCTGAATGTGTGTAAAATAGACTCCGTTAATTAATCTTATTTTCCTACTAATATTATAAATTTGAAAGTTTGTATGTTTGCCCGTTTGTTACTCAATCACGCACAAATGACTGAAAGCATTCGGATGAAACTTGGCACACAGATTGTTGATAACCTGGAGTTGAGCATAGGCTATATAACTTTTAATTGAATGGTAAAAAAAAAAGTCGAAATTTGCAAAATTATTTTAAGAGTATTTATTATAGCGCTTGATGATTAGATAATAATGCAGGAGTTGGTAAGTAGAAGGTGTAGATCCAATGGTAAACAAAAATCGCGAAATTTACAAAATTTTCATAGTTCCGAAGATTATTATGAAGATTGGATAACTGACAATTTAAGACGCATCTATAAGAGGTGTAGACCAAAAACCGCGAAATTTTTCATATTTTCATTTGAAAATTTAAACTAGAGGCGTAGATTGAACAGTCCAAAATTTTGCGAAATTGTCATTTAAGCTTACATTTTTCGAGAAAAATAGACTATGATGTAGACGGGTAAATTGACGGGTCAAAACCAAGCGGTTCTATGATTAGTTGAGACTATCATGAAGACTTAATAGATGGCAATTGCCGAGTAAGCTTTACTTCTTCGTTTTGTGTTTAAAATTCTAAAGGGGGTGTAGCAGCGCACGCCGGGTACCTGCCGGCGTATAAATATTCTACATAAATAACAGCATGGCGATCCCACTTGCCATAACCGGTTGAACTGGGATGTCTTATACCACCCGCTACATTCAACAGACATTGCTAATACTAAGTGCCACTTGTTTCAGTCGAGAACCCATGGCCATAGAATCCCAAAATTGGGTTAATTTTTTAATCTCCTCAAAGAATAATTTCTTGAAGTCAATCTTTAAAGTTCAGAGTTTTCAGAATTTATCAGCGCCATCCCTCATTACTTTTAAGGGTTAACCCGCTAGTTAAGGGTTTTCAAATAAGAGTGAGTCAAAACTTATGCGACTGGGCATCGTTCATAGATTATTGAACAAATGGAGGTAATAGAAATCTACAAATTTTGAAATGCTATAGAAGAGAGGCTTACTATTCGTTGTACTCCACAAAAATACTTGATTTAAGTAGAAAAATTGCTAAATTAAGCACAAAATTGCAAATCACTCACATAGCCAATATGCCTAATAGCGTTGCTTAGTTCAATCAAAAGCGCAAGTTTATTTGCCTGATCCCTCCCCTCAGCCATCACCATTCAAGCCACCATTAACAATTATAGTCCGATTACGCATACGACACGTTGTCCACTTGTTGTAAAAATGTTACAAACTCATAAAATGCTAAAAGGCTAAACGACTTTGTCTCTCTCTCCGTCTCACTCTCTGTCGTTTTTTATGCGTTTTTGATGATGTGTGATATATGACACGCAATGGAAATGGCAACAACAATTATTATGCAAATGCGACGTTTGGTTTTATGGGCCATTAAAGACCCCCCCAACACCCTCCTCCCAACAAGCAACAAACATTGTGGCAGGCAAATTAATTGAAGCTAATTGCATGGCAAAGGAGGGGGAGGAAAGCGGCGGACCACACGTGCTGGAGTTGCGGCTGCAACCCGGAAGATGAGGCCTAGGAACGCATTCCGCTGACTACTGACTGCTGAATGTTGATTAAAGCCAGTGGCCAACAATAAATGCAACTTCATTGAAGTTAATCAGCCATCAGCCGCAACATCAGCAGAAGCAGTCGCTGAACTCAAACACAAAACAAATTATCAAATTGAATGAGGCGAGCGAGGGAGGGGCTTGAGGGTCAACTTTTTAATTTGGTTCGAATGGCTGTTTCGCCTTGTTTCTAGTTTATTGGAATTTATTGTTCGCTCCGACTTGAGACATGCATATTTATGCTCCTCTCAACAACAAAAAAACTGCATTAAAGTCGAAGATGAAGGCAGCCCGATAATGCCGTTTGAATTGAAATTGAAATGACTTTGTTGCAATGTCAGTCAGTCAGTCAGTCGGTCCAACGTTGAAGCAATCAAAATCACATTTCGTTGTGTGTGTGTGTGTGCGTGTGCTTGGCGCCATCAACAGACAATGGATTTATATTATGGGCCCCCTGCATAATGATGATGATGATGATGATTATGAGAGAATTAGGAATTAAGAAGAATTTGTTATAATGTTCCGAGCACTTGTACCATTAACTAGATACAACATTTCGTTATTTTAATTTGTACTTAAACCAAACTTAAGATTTTGGTTCTTCTTCTTTAAATAATAACGTCATTCAAATGGCAACCCTTGGCACTTTGACACTCTGATCGTTTTGTCATTTGATTGATTTATACATATTTTATGCATAGTTTGACTTGTGCTCAGTTTTTTGCATATTTGCCACATAGAAGCTGTTCACTGCAATTGCCCGATTACGTGGCCATTGTCTGAGTGTGTTTCTGATTTTGATTTATTTCTGATTTGTTTGTGATGATGATTAATTGTTTTGGTGAATGTCAATTGTCGCCATCTCTCGGTAAACGACTTTGACTTTGTCCTGCTTCCCGCCCAATTCTGGTCGCACCCACACATTGTAAATCTCGTGTGCCAGACACGCCTCAAAGCAACTTACTGCCGCAACTGAAAAAATGTCATTTAAATCTGTTAACAAATATTTACAAAATTTATATAATTCTACAAAAGCCGACCCAGAGTACAGACTTATGTTTGACTACCCAAAAAATTACCCAAGGAATAGAAAAGTAAAATAGAGGAAATCTAACTTCGGCTCGACCGAAGTTTATATACCATTGTAGCTTGTATAATTTATTTAAATTAAGGACTTAAATGATTTTCGTCGAACATTCTTAGCTGAGTTATTTCCCAAGCTCAGCTATAGATGGTGCCACTATTTTGACCATTTGCTTGCAGGTTTGTTATATGGCAGCTATTTGATATATTCACCAGATTTTGACAGAACTCCCCAAAATTGTGTGGAAACTGATAATATTCATAACTGGGAAGTATAAAGACGCTATAATTAAAAACAAAAAAGTTTTTCTCACTAGAACTACTTTTTCGACCGATCGTTCCTATTGCAGCTATATTCTATAGTAATCCGATTTGGATCAAAATTGGCAAAATTGTGTGGTAGCATATAATATTGCCCAATAACATGTTTGGGCGTGATAACATTGAAAACAAAAAAGTTTTTCCTACTAAGACTTTTTTTCAGACGTAACTTTTGTATGGCAGCTATACTATATATATGTCCGATTTTCATGAAACTTAGTGGAATTATGTAAAAACATACAAAACTGGTCAATACGAGGTTTGGGGGCGTTTGCATGGAAAACAACAAAGTTTTTCTCACTAAAACTAGTTTTTCAACCGATTGTTCCTATGGCAGCTATATGCTATAGACATCCGATCCAGCCTGTTCTGACAAATATGCAGCGTCTTTGTACCAAAAGACTTCGTGCAAAGTTTGGTTAAGATAGCTTTCAAACTGACGGAGGAGATAGCATAGAAACAGACGGACGGACAAACGGACATGGCTATATCAACTCAGCTCGTCATGCTGATCAAGAATATATATACTTTATGTGGTGGAAGATGCTTCCTTCCATGCGTTACAAGCATTTGGACAATTTTAATATGCCCTCTACAAGTGTATAAAAAGGCTGAACTCCAGCAATCGTGCCACTAAAGAGTCCCTCCAGGTTTCAGCAACAAGGCAAATGTATCCACAGAAGCTTTCAGAGTAGTGAAGCTTTAATAAATGCCACCAGTAGTACAAAAATACCGTCAAAATTGGTTTGGAAAGTCCAGAGACACGGCAAACGCCTGGGATGACGCAGCTGTCATTTTGCTGAAGGAATCGTTAGTGGGCAAAGATTAGTAGGAGATGGTACCAATGACTAAATTAATGAGGCGACCCGAACGTCGGAGGGATGTCGTCTTAAGCCTGTTTAAGACGTCGTCTGAGCCTGTTTGTCGGTGGTCATGAAATCGCCGTAAATACACCCAAAATAGTAATCATCAAAATGACACTATGTCATCATGTCATCAATTTAAAACTATTGGGTATCAAATTATCTTTAATACTCCAAGTATCAAGTAGATATTTTCGAATCGAGGATATATCGAGAATATCAAATTGATGCTAACTTGTAGCAGGTTGATACTGTTTGGTATCATTTTTTATACTAGGTGTTATCAATTTGATATTTCAATTGTCAAACTTTTAGTTTCATTTTGATACAATCTTTTATCAATTTAATAGTTTTGCCCATAAAGTATGTAGTATAAATTCAGTTCTTTTTTCAAATCTTGTACAAACTTTTTACTTTATTTTGAACTCTTACAAAATGTATTTTATTTATATTTACTAATAAAACGAAATCATTACTCTGCATGCTCCGTGTCGACGCGGATTGTTTTGTTTTAATCAAGATTCACTGTATGGATGTATGTGTAAATTTTCAATAGCGCAGAAATAGCTACAGCGGCATAATGGCGTGGTAAAGATTAAGAGAGTAGATGCTGTATAAAGTGTTACATATGTTATTTTCATATTTGTGCAAAAAACGACCACAACAACATATATGCATATGTAAGCTTAGGCTATGGTCCCACAGGCAAATAATTTGCACAAATTTTGATGAAAATTTGGTTAAATAACCATGATTGCAGATTTGGCAGTACTTAAAACTAAAACTATGCTTCCATACTGAAATAATTTGATCAAATATGGTCAAAAAGCTTAATAATTTCGCCCAATTCACAAAATTTTCATCATAATTTGGGCAAATTGTTTGAATGTGGGACCTTAGCTTTAGCTCCTTAAACTTACCTTGTAAATAAAGAAGTTTGTGCTCCATATTGAAATCCGCTAAATTATCTTCAGCAAGTCGTCTGGGAAAGAGTCGTCCATTGTAATTACTTTTAACTATGCGACATTCGACATGCTTCGTTTCACAAAAGAGCATGACTTTTCGAACTAACATGTCAACATATTGAAAATTTCTTGATTCAAATTAATACATACTTTTGCGTATCAAATAAATATTCCAAGTATCAAATACTCAAACTATCGATTTGATACTCTACGTTTTATATATATACAAAAAAAAAAAATGATTCTTGTTTCAGTTTCAATTTAGGACAACGCGTACCAAAGCCATCCATGAGCTGCTGGTCCTTAGCAGATGCCATTCTGCGACTATTGCTGCTATTGCTCGCCTGTGTATGTATAGATAAATAGAGAATAGAGTACCGGTTCGAGAACACTACCCTAAGGTACCCCCGCAATAATGGGACGGCGCCCTAACAGAAAGGACCGAAGCAGTAATTATTGTTCTGCGGGAAGCTTAAAATGCAGTCCATAATGCAAAACGAGATCGACCGCCTGCCTTATATCTAGGAAGAAGGCAGAGCAGTATAGGTGGTTTATGAAAGCTTTCAAAATGTGATTGGAGAGTCTGCGGAACTGCAGCGGGGCACAGTGTCATCTGCAATAGCCGAACTGGTGGTCTGGTAAAAAATCTGCAACCCCGCCAACTACCAACATTCTGCCAAAAATATTCTTTCAAATATTTTAGAGAAAGTTGGTAGCAGACACTGAAAACATTAATTCAAGTTAAAGGCGTACTAAAATTACAACGTTAAAAGACATAAAAATACACTACCGACCAGTGATAGGTAGATGAAGACTTAACACACGGATGTCGGCGTCTTAGCTCACTGGACTATCAAACACTCGCTAAAGAAAGTGATCAAATCATGGTAAAGAATGTAAGCAGTTGGCACTTAGCCGGTCGAGTGAACAAGACATTCGCTTAGAACGTCGAGGTCTCCGTAGAACCAAAGGTACACAGCTTGTGCTAAAGTATGTAGCTGGGAGAAGTTATCATTTCCGACTCTATAAAGGTAATATATTCTCGATGAGCATAGACAGCCGAGTCGATATAGCTATGTCCGTCTGTAAGTATGAACGCCCAGATCTCAGAGATGGTAAGAGATAGAGGTTTGACACGTATGGGACATATAATTCTTATACTTGCAGGCAGATCATGTTTATTTTAAATTTTTGTCACGCCCCCTCTCGCCCCGCAATTTGGAAAAAACATCATATCTCCCACAGTTTTGAAGATAAATGGTTTGAAACTTCTAGAGATATTTAGTAATCAAGAATATTTATCGATTTGCCGAAGAAATGATACAGATTGCATGGTCGATACTAAAGTTATAACAAAAATAAAGTTACTTTTCCCGCCCTGGCAGCAGTGTCGTCATCTTTTGGTCAGTTTTGAAAATGCCTTATTGTTCAATGCAAGTAGTGGCGCCATCGATTGTTCAGCAGCGCTGCTTTCAGCTGCTATTCCAGGTACAGAGTATATTACAGTCGAGCTTGATCGAATTTTATACTTGTCATGCTTAAAAATCGCACAGAATTTTTTTTCTGTCCAGTAACCATCACGAATAACATCACTAAATAACACTAGCAGGAACAGAGCTCCCACTTCCTGAAGTGCTTTGAGCTGTCTGATCTGTAGAAGCACTTTCGTCTAGCGATATGGGTCTGAGGGGATGGGGCAGTTTCAGTTAATAGACCAGCTTGCAATTTCCTGGAAAACTAGACTGAAAGGGGTGGAATGATCCTTTAAATTGCTGGCAAACTCCGCGACCATCTACAGCAGTGGTGGGCAAGCCCTTTATTTTTTCGGTAATTGGCACCAGTCAGTCTCATAATAAACTGCATCGCAAATTAACTCGCTTCAAATTGTAAACAACAACAAAGTCAATGCGAATCGGAGAACGGCGCCAACAAAACGCTCACACAGACGGCGCAGCAGCTGCATTTTGGGCGATCGAGACTCTCTGATAACGGTGGTTTTTTCTGTTGTTGTTGTTGTTGGACTGCTCCCAAACTCAAATTTCATCCCCACCGCTGATCTATTAGGTCGAGCCCATGATCAGTCTTTAATCTGGACTACGAACCTCTGTAGATGCAGCCTCTTGACATGTCGAGTGCGTTTTCAGAGTGAGACGCCTCTATCCCACAAATTATAAATATTTTTCAATATTTATTGATAGCCAAAATTCGTCCCTCCTCCCAAAAAAAAAACACTCCGCATCACCCAAATAGTCACCTTTCTTAAAAAAAAAAAAAAAAACATGCACAATAACTGACTTATTGCCACAGTTTGTGTGTGCGCTTTGGCATAATCTGAAACCTGGACCCATACCAATCGCCAGATGACGCACGTTTTTGCTGTTCGGGGGAAAACCCCGCCTAACGAATTTTCCCTGAAAATTCGCCTCAACAATAACCTGATATTGTTTCGGCAAATGATGATCTAGAAACAAATTCTCACGCATTTCGCATCCGCAGCAGCGGCAACCATATGGGTTAAGGTTGTGGGACAAGGCAAAACGGAAATTCCCAAGATCCCGAGATCAACAGGTAGGCGCGCGGCTAGGTTCAGGCCCGCCAAGAAGCCAATTTAAATAAGCAGCATAAACAAAAAGCAATCGCATTTTATGGCCCTATTCTTGCGCGCGTTTTTGGTCCTTGCACAAGGATATGTGTGTGCGCCAACAGGTTGGCAGGCTTTTCTGGGCTTTTCCCACGGACGCGTCGCCCCTTTTATGAGGTCTGCATCTGGTTTTCGCACTTTCTGTTTCGGTTTTTATATGATGGGAATATCCGTGTTGGGCAGGGATTAGCTAGGACAGCTCTTACCTGGTGTGTTGACAGGATTCCCTGAATGTAGATGAGAAATTGTGTGTGTGCTTCTGATATGATAAGGCCAATTTAATTGTTCCCTGCATGCACAACAAAGTTGCAGGAATTGTAGATAATATCTGCGGAATTATGGCCAGGATAATACGCTTGGCGTGCGTATCAAAATATGAGCATAATAAAACCCGGTCATAATGATGCATCATAAATCGCACCAAATGCCCGAAGGTGCGCTCCAACCACAAAACACAAATTGCAGCCAAGCGGAGTCTCATTTTTGCCTTTTTTCTGTCAATTCAGTGTAAATTTCAACTATTAAATGCCAATTTATGGGGCATAGCTTATAATTTTTTATTATCGCTTTTATAACACCTTCAACAACAGCCAGAAAGGACGCTCTGCAGTTGCCGGGTGGGGGTGGGGGTGGGCGTGGCCAGCGCTGTATGGGGCTGGCTGTCCATTTAGGCTGAAAGCCAAGATCAACGATTCGCAAAAGTTCGAAGCTGCCCCAAGGGCTGTGGCTGAGGCTGAGGCTAAGGCTGATGGTGAGGCGTGAGAAGAGATTGAAAGAAGGAATTTGCAGATAAATCACACTAAATCATTTCACTTGGTCGGCGGCTGCAAAAAGGCCACTGCGAAAAGTTCGCTGAACGCCGGCGCGTACTAATCACTCGCATTGCTACACGATCGCTGCAACAACAACAATAACAACAATAACGAGAGACCATGACAGCACGTAGCCTGGTGAGTGCGTTGAGGCGAGGGAGAGATCAAGTTGGAAATTCCCCACAAAACTGTTTTACTTTGGCCAAAATCTTGGCCAGAGTTGACCTAGCCAAGGCCACAAGATGTTTGGCCCTGAACCAATTTTTAACCCAAAAATAAATTTGCCTATGTACACTCAAAAAAAAAAAACTATAGTCACTGATCGGTTGGAAATTTAGAATCACAGAATTTGTGATCACAGAATTAAGAAAAATTCACTTTATGTACATCTACAATATGCTCTGGTCTATTCTCTTTACCATTGCTCATCCATGGTATTTTATGGCGGTTCGGTACGATCACACACATAGTTATGCAGTTAATTATTATTAACTTTTAATTTAACTACCATGGAGAACCCTTAGCTAAAAAGTGCGCTAATACAATAGATCTGAAATAATTTCCAACTTAATTGGCACTCAAGTTTGGTTCAATACTGCTATTAATCCTCATTATTTCTTTCGCAATTTAATGATTCGTCAAACATCAACCACAAAATGGTTTGAAATACGATTCTGCTTTTCCTTCTCCCTTTTCTATTCTCGAAACTCTATCGCTCCTTTCACAGTGTAACAGACCTATTTCAACCTATTTCCGAAACAAAAATTATTTTACCACAAAAAATTGGGAACTTCTTAGCTTTCGGTCGAAGCATTTAGCATATTTTGGCAAAATGCTGAAAATACGTATATAAAGTGTGATTTTTTAGCAGCTTTCGGATTTGATTAAAAAAAAAATACATATAAATACATATAATTCTGAAAAATGTATGAAATCTTTGATGATTTCATGTAACTGTTGACCGCGGCTGCGCCTCAAATGGTTCATACGCTGGGTCCAATTTTGGCATACTCTCTCCAACATATCGGCCGATATGTTACGAATAAATTTCTTCAATATTGGCTTCCAGTGCGTCAACTGTTGCGGGGTTGTCGCTATAGACATGAGCCTTAACATAGGCCCACATAAAATAGTCTAAAGGCGTTATATCGTAAGATCTAGGCGGCCAATTGACCGGCCCCAATAGTCAAATAAACCGTTCACTGAACTTGCCTCTCAATTGGGCTATTGTCCGGAATTGTTGTAACATGCCCTCCAAGTCCAGCTCTTCCAAGCCAGAGCCACAACTTCCTTTAAGACGTCAAAGCGAAATTCCCAATAGTTTACGAGATATGGAGTTGCAAATTCCAAACAGAAGCTAAAAACTTTAAAGTGCAATAAAAACAAAACGGCAGCTAACCAGACTAAACCCACTGAAGGTTTTTGTACTACCATCATACCCTTTCTGAATTTTTTGGTGTCGACTCGATCAACTTTTAAGTGTTGCACAGTGAAATCAGTGCAATCTAAAGTCAAATAATAAATATGGCGCTTACGCAACTTTGCATTCAAAAATCTCGAAATGGGTTATGAATAAACTTAAGATTGGCTTATATTAGTTAAATTCAGGGAATCAAACCGAATCGTTTTTCGGTACCGGTTCTGGTACGTACCGAAACTTATGTTTCGGTAAAAGGTTCTGTTTTGGTTTTAACATTATTTCGGTATTCGGTTCCGTACTGGTACCTTGATTTTTATTTCGGTATACCGGTACGTACCGGTTAAATTAATTTTTAGCCTAAGACCTGACAAAGTGGACAAACAATATCCACACACAAATACGGATGTATTCGATTTACATCAATTTTCAATTGCATTCGTAGCTTGTTTTCATAAAATATTTTCTAGTTTATATTTATTACATGATTAAAATTATAGTGAGCCTACGCTCACTGTGGTAGTTGGAACAGCAGCAAGATCTTTTGATAGCTCCTACAATTCCGAAAACTTTGTCGACTTTTATCTTTGTTATCGACTTAAGCTCAGAAAACCTTGTTTAATGCCATTAAACTGATTTGTGAAGATACGGAACTATTTGTATTGTCCCAATACTTTTCATATAAAAACATACCGTTCAGTTACTTTAAGACTGTCACGACTTTTGAGATAATGATTCAGAAATATTCGCCATATTGTGTTCTTTATGGTGTACAATTTTCATATTGATATAATTTATTCTCTGGAAATATGTTATTTCATTTTACAGGTTCATTTTCATGATCCAACAAGAGCGACATATCTGAGTTGTCCTACAGACGATATCGTTACATATCCTTCGGCATACTGTTTAGAGGTTATATTTTCGAATTGGATTGAATATAAACCAAAAAATGCATTTTCCATAGAGAATACAAAATCGATTATTCTGAGGTATGATAATGTTGCTGCAAGTGCGAGAAATATGAGCTAGTTTCCACACTTAGTTGGACTTGAACAGACAATATCCACCAAAATAGTTACCCAGGTAATTTTGTGGTATTATAATGTGGGTCCGATAAAATGCCAGGATAACTTTCTTAAAATTAAGTGCTCGCTGTGCGGTCTAGTTACGCTCAGAACCGAAACTGTACCGGTACAATGTAAAGGTTCTTTTCGGTCTTTTCGGTACCAAGAAAAACGGTTCTGGAATACCGGTATACAAAAATTAAATATATGGGATTAATCGGGATGAGTTTTAATCGGTTCTTTTCGGTATACGGTTCCGGTTCTGGTTTGATAGTTTCCCCATGCAAATATGATACAAAAAATAGTATTTTATGTACTTTTGGTGGACTTGTCTGTCTAAATGCCCATACTTTATATTTAAGTAAATAGTAAAGTAAGTAAAATTGGCTCAAACAGCACCTCCAGGAGGGCCAGGGCCAAGCTTCTCTCAATCTCTTGGCGTGTGTGCTTATAATTTTTCGCACAAGAGAAAGGGACCTAACAGTTTAACGCCGAATCCGAACGGCAATAGTTAGAGAATTTTTGCTTTTTCATGGCTAGTTGTTAACTTCACAGCTGGCGCCAGTAGCTGGTGAAGGTGATCGGGTGTGTAAAAGCTTTTTTCTAAAGAAAGAAAAAACTTTTTCTATTAGATGGTCCGAGGCGGGCTCGAACCCACAACCTCCCGCACCAGCAGCCACACATACGACAAACGCCACGCCCGACCATATTTAAATAAATTGGAATTGATTTAAGATTCTTTTTGCCCAAAAGTATAATCTGACACATTCTAGGGTTTCGGTCCGGCGATTCGAACCCCTTGTAAAGTCTAAGGTGCCCAAGGTCTTTGAAATTGGTGTTTGTTTTGTCATTTTATAACTTGAGTTAAGATTAATTTCCTTCTCGAAATCACAATCAGGGATGTCCTGGATATCTCTAGAGATTTTCGTCTAAGCGTTTGCACTTCGAACTAAATTTGAACTACTTTATTTGTGAAGGGACAAGAGTAAGACCGGCTACTAGATCATATGCAAGGAAACCCGTACGCATTTAATCAACTTGGCTTTGAGCAGGCGGTTTCAAATCGCTTAACCTTCGTCATCTAATACAGTCAATACAGTCACTTATACAGTCAAACAGCTTTAATTTGTAATGCTAGCGTTTATACGAAAATCTCTAAAGATTTCTGGAACACACCCGAATATGCCGATTCTGGATATGAGTTCTAAGACGCATGTTAAATTTTTTACCCTTTATAATTTTGAGAAAGTTAAAAGTGATTGTTTTGAACCGAACCTCTTTTCACATATAGGGGGTCCGGCTCGCAAAGTTACAAACTTGGAAGGTTCGGTTCATGGTCCTGTTCGAGTTACCCAAAAAACCAAAACTGAACAGGTTCTTCGCGGTTTGCAGCCTTGTTCTAAATACCAGGGCTGCAACCCCTTAAAGCTTAAAGCAGAAGATTCGAACCTAGAGCAATGGTTCGAAATTTGGTTCATAGCTGCTAGATCGTTAAATTATTTTGCCCTTCATAATTTGAGCGAATTGGTTTAAAAGGAGACCTGTTCGGACTTAGTTTAAATGTTGTCAAGCTATTTGATACGTCCAGCAATCAAAATATTAAGAAATTTCACATATATGGGTTAAAGTGACCTGTTTTGATTTTAGACAAAGTTTTTGCTTTAAGCTGGCTCAAGGTCACTGTTAATTATAATTCAATACAATCAACACAATTCAACAGAGATAACTCACAACATTTTTGGAATAGCAATGGTATGTCTGGACAGCTGTTTCGGAATTGACCACCAATTCACTCATCAGCAGACTTTTTGCTTTCACACTTCAATTTCTATTTGTAATTTTGCAATTTCTATGAAATCCTAGAAAAATGTTTCAGTCATTTTTGAACCAAAGTTTTTTCCCTTCCGTTTGAGTAAAACATGTGCCGAACCGGTTTGGAATCTGTACCGGTCAAGAATGAAGTTTTTTCATTATTTGAATTGAGAACTTTTAACTTGGATCAATTATTTAGCCAGTTCACAAGTTGAAGGTTACTTTTTAGATTGCGGGCGTTTTAAAACGCGTGAAAAACGCTCAGGCATACCATTAGCAGATTTATAGCCAACAATGCGACAAAAACACCGCGACATGCCGCTAAAGAGCTAATGACTTGGATAATGATTTTGATTTCGTTCATTTCATTTGCCATGTTATGGCTTTTTGTTGCTGTTGTTTGTCTGGCTGTGTTTTTTGTTTTTATTTTCAATTTTCAATTTTCTTTATTTTTTTTTTTTTGTGTGTGGCCATTGCGGATTCGTGCGTCAATAATTAGATCATCTCGGTGTGTTTTTTTCAGGTTCTGTTTTTTGGCCTTTTTTTCATTTTGAGACGATTAGCGAATTCAAAAGGCATCAGCGCACAAAAGAGGCCACAATGAAAAGCGACCGACTCACACACACAATTAACTTTGTTTTGTTGGCTTTTCCAATATAAATCACTAAACTTTGATACCCTTGTAAATGCACAGTTAAATCACCGAGAGACAGCTTGACGATATCACTTACCACTGTTCGTTAGAGAATTCGCTAGGTAACTTTCCCTCTCCTTTCCTTTGTTTGAAATGTAGTCAAATGATTCATGCGTTCCGATTGATACGTGGGCAGCCATTTGGCAGGGTTTTAGCATTAGTCCAGACAAATTATAGACGCCCAATTTGTGCTATATATATCTTTGGTTTATGGGCACTTTTAATGGCATTGACTTGAATGGCCATAATCATTCTACCAGATCGCCCGAAATTAATTAATATCCGCCAGTCGTAAAGGCGAGTCCAATGCAGAGCGGATAAAGTAAATCGCATTAATTGGATGGCCCCAAAGTCATTAAAAAGCACAAACACCGAAAATTAAAACAAATTCATTTTCAGCAACAACAACAATAAACAAATGGGGGAAATGCGCTCTAGCAGCGCTACTCT
This sequence comes from Lordiphosa magnipectinata, assembly GCA_037044535.1. Classification (NCBI taxonomy): domain Eukaryota; kingdom Metazoa; phylum Arthropoda; class Insecta; order Diptera; family Drosophilidae; genus Lordiphosa; species Lordiphosa magnipectinata. The sequence continues at coordinate 98,795 of JBAMBO010002939.1, forward strand.
ACTTGCGGGTTAATTTTGTTTTGTTGTATTTTATGCTCGTCTGGCGCCGAAAAAACATTTTGTTGTTATTTTTTGCTTTTTTTTTTTGCTACCGACACAAAATGTCGCTCAAAAGTGGCATAAAATTGACGACCCTGACGACGGCGCCGGCGCCAGAGCCGGCAACAAGTGCAGCAGGGTCGGAAGGGGGAGGGAAGGGGACAGATCAGCGGCAGAGCGCTTTCAAGTGCCATATATGTACTATAAGTATGTGATGTACACAGATTGGAAGGTGGGCGGGGGGACGAGGGCTTAGGTGGTCAAGCATTGAAATGAATTTTGGCATCAAACAGACTCAGAAATCAATCATAAAATGTGATCAACAAGAGACTATGGGGCAAATGGCGAATATATGTATAGAAATCGTATATAAGGAAATGAGAAAGATGAGCCTAACTAATTTTTCTAGTCTTAGAAGGGCTTTGGAAAGCCTTGGTTGAGGACTTGTAGATTATTTACAGCGCTTATCATGAACACCGCACACCGAAGCCACCAATTATTGCAGAGACCACGTACCGTAAACACCGCACAACACCACATACTTTAAACACAGCACAACTTAAGCACCACAAATTCTGCAAATTGTGTACAACGAATTAAGTAGACACCGCATATCGGACCATTGCGTAAACATTGCACACCCTTAGCTGAGGTCAGGCCACCTTCCACTGATTTGCTTGTTAATCTAGAGGGAAGTGCTCATTACTGAAGTACAGCTAAGATCTCTACCTCGAATATCTGCCACAGGTTTAGTAGAAAAAGTTGACCTTTTTCTACTCTTCCTGGCAGCTTCGCATATTACAGAAGTCTGCGTAAGCTTAAGACGAAGAGAAGCGGTTTAAGCACCTCTCCACTCTTCCTCGTTGCGCCTCACTCGCAAGGGATCTGAACATCCTGCGCCCTTAAACTCACTGATTACTAATTCTATATGCTGTCAAATACATTCGCAAAATTTAGTCGAAATCGGATGACTATATCTTAAGGCAGCCATAGGACCGATCGGTCGGAAAATGAGTCTTAGTGAGAAAAACTTTTTTTTGTTTTGTAATTTTACTCGGCGATTGTTAATTTTGATATGTTTTCAAAAAGATTCGCGAAATTTGGTCGAAATCAGATGTTTATCTGTCGGAAAACGGGTTTTAGTTACAAAAATGTTTGATTTTTATGCAAGCGTTCTTAAACTCTGTCATTTCAAAAACCGCATTTGCAAGAGTATAAAAACTTCGGTACAGACGAAGTTAGCTTGGCCTTCTCGTTATTTATTTAAGTCTCCCTAGATTGGCTTATCTTACACTGTGCGTTGGTCAGTCCAGGAGTTTAGAAATGTGCCTTATACCTTAACTTAATGCCAGACTTATGACCACCCAACAGAAGGCGGATTAGAAAAGAAAACCTTAAACTTCAGACTCAATGAGAGTTGGAGAAGCACAAAGTACTGTCTAAGCTGTAGAGTTCGGTGGAGATGAAAAGTGGTTAATGTCCGGTGTTCCTCGAAGAAATAAGGATCCAAAAAAAAAGAAGAAGATTGACTAAAATTTAATATATTCATTTTAAGAAGTGGTTTACCAATCAGTTTCAATAGCTTAGGGGATAAGTGTTTAAGTGTCATCAACTTTTCCACTGGCCTAAGTTAAAAATTTTGAGCCATCTCAATTAAGGTTTTGATAATCAAATTAAAAGCCTCTCTTTGGTCAATTGTTGATATTAGTTGACTTATGCAGAGCTCACGCATTTAGCAGTTCTTTTTGACTTAATTATGTCAGGAATCAGTTTAACTACGCGTGCCGTTTCCCCTGTGCTCTTCTTTCAGCAATGAAATTTTGTTGGGTGCAGTTGGTCACCCAATCTAATCGCCGAGCCCACAGAGATTGACATGGTCAGTTACCCGCCATTCCACTCTCTGGCCTCGGCTCCTTCAGCTGCAGTTGAATGTCGTGTATTAAAATTCCAACAATTAGGGAACATTTCACATGCCTTTCTAATAGCCCAACACAACGGGCAGGGGGCAGAGAGATAGCAGGGAAGATGCAACTGGCCAGCTACAGATAGGCGCGCTCGCACAAAGCCTGTCAAACCGCTTTGCAAACTATGCAATTTCATAGTAAAGTTCTCACATGCAGCAAAAGAAGGCAAAAAAAAAAAACAAAACAAAAAAAAAAACAAAGCTAAAACGGAGCAACATGTTGGCATGCCAATCATCTTGTAGTTGCAGTTGCTGGCCCAAAGGAAAAAGCAAAAGTTGCTCCCTGCGGGGAAGTGTTTAGGTGTGTATGTGTGTGTGTGCGTGGGTAGTGTAGGTGTGAGAAAATCTATGTTTTGCCTGAACGTGCCTTTTTATTTCCGTTTCCATTTCCAAACCAAAAACCCAGCCAATCATCAATTATTTTCGCACTTTGCAATCAACAACGTCAGCAGCAGAGGCAGCATCTCCCTTTGTGCCTTCTCCTTGGTGTGGTGTGTGTGTGTGTGTCTCGCACTCATAGAAATAGGCATATTCATGGTGATCACACACCACCCACACTCGCACACACGCTTGAACGTGCCTTATGCAGCAAGCACGCACGAATTTAGCAATTGAATTGGCGATGAGCAGGGATGAGTCGTGAACTGAATTGAGCACGAATTAGAAATCTGCACTGAACCATAATTTTGGATGATTTTAACGATTTAGCAGATCATTAAAAGAGTTCAAACAATATTAGGAAATTTAATTACATTTGCAATTACTTTGATAACTGTAATTGTAATTGTAATTAAAAGTAATTAAATGTTGTTTTTTCTAGAAGCATGACGTTTTGTTAATGTTTTATGATTTATGTATAGACCATAATGACAATCGAGTTGAATACCGCGACTTTAAACGTATTGACCATGTTTTGTTAAGTGCTGATCTATGTTTTTGTGATTGGAATCTTATTTATCACCTCCCAACTTCTGACTCAGAAATTGAATTTCTTACTGATCATATTTTGTAACACTTCGACGTAAATTAATTTATCATAAGCCAAAGCCCTGATTTAACAATAATATTAAAAGACATATTGGACTTCGTGAAAAAGCATATGCTAAATGGAAGCGCTTTCATACACTACAGCACTATAAAGACTTTAAATCATTAAGAAAAACAGTAGCTGCCCTTATTATCTCTTCTAAGAAAGACTTTTATTGTGATAAGTTTTTAAAATACAGCGACAAGTACACAAACATGGACACTTTCAAAAGATCTTTTTGTTGGCAAGACAAAATCCCATCAAAACATTGACGTTAACACTAACAAACTTAATAGTATATTTGCTAAATCTCACATACCTCATGTAAAGCACGACAAGTACCTGAATAGTCAACCTTTTAAGAAATGTGATAATAGATTTAGTTTTGTGTGTGTTAATCAATGTGTGGTCCTAGAATCGATTGTGAAAATCTTATCAAATTCTACAGGTTTTGATGATATCAGCCCGAAATTTTTGAAAATTATTCTGCAATACATAACGTACACTTTCCTGATAAATGTAAAGTTGCCAATATTATCGCTGTACCAAAATCTTCCAATGAGTATAGAACAATTTTCGGTTTTGCCTTTCTTATCAAAAGTCCTCTAAATGCAAATCTAAATCTAATGGCAAAACAAAAAAACAATATTTATGATCTCTGAACAACTTTTTAATGACAATCAGTCAGGATTTAGGAAAGGTAAAAGCTGTACGACGGCGAAAGATATTCGATCCAAAATTAACAATGTCAGTTTAACATTTCTAACCCTCTTGGACCACGAAATTCTGTGCACAAAACTCAAGTAATTGTATTTGTTCTTAAACACAGCTGTACAATTTCTGCAGTCTTATCTGGCGGATCGGCACCCATTGCTAGTCACACTTAAAGAATCTTCATCATTCTTTGCTATAAAACTGTTCTTGGGCCTCTCCTGTTTTCAATATATGTCAATGATCTGGCAAGTGCAATGTTCATATGTATGCGGACGATGTCAGATCAATGAATTTGTTCAAGTGTGCAATAGTGAATTAGATAAAATAAGTGATTGGGCTGAAAGAAATGGTCTTGAACTAAGCCCATGCAAGTCAAAATGCTTGGTTATCAACAACAAAAGTTTATGACTGACAACTTGCCACGGCTAACAATTAATAACACTCCCATAGAGTATGTCGAGTGAGCCAGCAATTTGGGTTTTACATATAATTCATCTCTTACAAGGAAAAACCATATAATCAGAGCCACAGGCAAGATGTACGGAATCCTCAGAAACCAATATCTGATAATGCACTTTCTGTCAGTAAGAATTTGGATGCTGATAGCCAAGACTTTACTTACTTCATTCTTTCTTTAAGGAGTTGAAGTTTTTATACTTATAATGGGTTTTTGTGACCAGTTTTTGATATAGTCAAAGTTTTTGCTCTTTGTGTTGGCTCAAGGTCAGGATTGAGTTTTTAACAATTGTGATTCAGAAAGCCAAAGGAAGCTTCAGGTAGCATTTAATAATATGGCACATTACATCTACAATTGAAAACGAAATGACAGAATATTCGATGTTTCTAAAAATATGTTATATTAAATTTACCCCTGCAGTTGTGGATGGAAGTAAGAAGCAGTGATTGGAAAGCTACCCAATTTTCTTACCTAGGTAAGGTACAAGATAAATGTAAAAAAATATACTAAGAAAAGGTAAAAGGTATCCGGAATTTCCAGAACCTAGGTAAAGGTAAAGCTACCAAAAAGATACTTTTAAATTAAAAAGCATGGTTCATCAATTTATATTAGTTACAAATATTAACTGTACGGGCTTAAATCCAAATATAAGGTTTAAAAATCCAGTTTTATTTGTAATCCACTTCAATTTAAAGCAAAGGTCTTTGCCTTTTGAAGTAAAAACTCTTTTTTGGAGAGCATCTTTAAGTTGATCACAATATTTCAAATTTTTCAAGCATTGAAGTCAGGAAAAATTCTAAAATACAACGGGATTTGTAACAACTCAGTTCAAAGTGTGTGATTGCAGTATCAGCTGAACTATCTCGCTCGATTACCTTTAAATCAGACTCTTCTAAAAACTCAGACTTCACGTGTTTCTTCAAAACTAATGTGTACAGTTGCTTTTCAGAAGTTGGATACGTTTTCTGTAACTGTTTAACATTTGGATAACTCTAAGTCGGTATTTGCTATGAACTTCAGCTTATATAGTAGCAATTATTTCAGGTGTCGCACACGTTTATATGAGAGCACGAGAGAATGACGATGTAGATTGCTATATATAGTGGCCGTCCATACGAAAGTATCTTTTGTTATTGCAACTCTAGATATCGGCAGTCGTACATATAAAATGAGTATTTTGAAACATTCCGGAGATATTTTTCTTATACACACGTGCTTCTATTTTCACTTCCGTAAAAAATATGCGACTTAAAACCAGTTTCCAGCACAAAACTGGTCTAAAAATCGCAAAACTTTTGCGAAAGTGAAAATGGGAGCACGGCTAATAGTCCATCTTGCTCTTATCTAGCATGAATCGTATAGTTTTTGAACACAAACAGGTCGCTGATACTTTTCTTTTCAACATGGCAGAGCGTGGCAGCATCTCGGCTATAATGAAAACCTTACCTATTGACAAGGTAAATGGAAATTTGGACCTAGGTAAGGTAAAAGGTACTCGAATTTGAAAATACCGAGGTAAGGTAAAAGGTATACAAAATATACAACTAGGTATTTGTACCTAGGTACTTCCAAACACTGGTAAGAAGTCTAGTTCTTTTACATAAAATAGCTTGGACTCATGAGTCAAGAAGAACAAACAGTGTATCAGAAAAATATTTCTTTATCAATGCTGTTCGACCGACTACCACATGACATTTAGACTATAAGAACGCCACGCAGATTAGTATTAAATTAGAATCGCACCTACGAACTATTACACAAACCATTAAAACTAAAAGTAAATAAATAAATATAACATTTTAAGCTATTTATCAATGTTAAATATAAGTAAAACTCAGGGTAACACGTCTATAAGACACACAGTCATTTCACTCAACACAGCAATTCAACAATTCGTCAACTCGACACAAACAAATCCAACACAAATCAAAGTCATCACAAAAGAATTTCAACACTCGTCTTTATAACACAAAGTCATTTCACCTAACACAACAATTCAACACAAAACAAATTAAAAATGAAGAAATTCAACACTACTCAATTTTAACACACATCTACACATATATCACAAAGCCATTTCACCCAACACAACAATCCAACACTGCGTCAATTCAACTCAACCACATTTAAATTTAATAAGATAGTAAATAAAATGCAATTTCAACTCTCGTGTGTAGTACCAACGTCATCAGGGATAGAAGGGTGACACAAGTGACAGGTTAATTAAACATACGTCTTTTCAACACATTACAAATTAAACATAAACAACGAGTATCGATGAATTTTGTTTGTAAATAAGTTGTGATAGTAAATAAAATGCAAGTTTACTTACAAATGTGCATACACTTTCGCAGGTACGGAGTATACTACAGTTGGGCTCGACTGAAATTTTAAATTGTTGTTGTGTTCTATTTTCTAGTGTTTAAATTGTACTGTGTTGAAGTATGGCGATGTTGAATTGCTTCGTGATGAAATAGATTATGTTAAAATTGTAGTTGTGTTAAAATACCTTGTGTTGAAATTGAGTTGTGTTAAATTTGTTCGTGTTTAATTTGTTTTGTGTTGAATTGAAGTGTTGAGATTGTTTTGTGTTGAATAGACGTGCAACCAAAACTCAGATATGTATTGCATGTTTAGATTTAATATAATATTTGGAGACTAGCGCTTAAAATTTTAAGTATAATCTACTTGTAGCGTTAGGATGATTAGCCAACAAAGAAAGAAATGAAGTTAAATTCACTGAATAATCGACCATTTCAATTATTAGAAAATGGTTATCAGTAACTGTTTCTTCATTATCCTTTATATCTTCAATAATTGTAATTGTAATTGAAATTAATTAAATGCTGAATAGTCCATAATTTCAATTTTAAGTATTTTATTTTAAATTAAGAACAATAAAATATGATTATCAGGAATTTTGTTTTCATAATCTTGGTAAAGAAAAGTAATTAAATAATTAACTCCTTTTATTTCTAAAAAAAAAATCTCTTTCTAAGTATTTAAAGGAAAATTGTTCTCATCCCTAACTATCTGAGACTTTGGCCTCGGATCTCCTTTTTATTTTTTGTGTGTGACAGTGCGACAGTTTGGAACGTGGCCGGGTGCCAGAGAGCAGCTACATAAACATGGCCACAACTAAGCACAGTGCCAGCGGCCCTCACACGTTCCAGGTTCCATTGACAAAAAAAAAGAAAACAAAATACATAAATAAGTAAGACTGCTGCAGTCGACTACAAAATACCCTTAAACCTTGAATTTTGGTTGTTTTTATTCATTCATAAATACACGAACGTTAACTGGAAACAAACGCGTTTCCGTGTTTTTTGTCGGATCTTTTGAAATTTTTATAATTTCTTATTGAAGTGAAAACCCAAAGTTGAAAGCGCTCAATTGTGCCTTGAAACAGAAACAGACCTGAAATTAATTTTTGTCTGTCGCGAAAAAAAAACTGTTTTTGATAACCTCTGGAGGTTCATGGACCCCCCCAATCCCAAACTATGAAAAAATACTAGATATCTAAAAGACTCAAATAATTCAATTACTTATACAAAAAAACTGATTAAAGCTTGTTTTGCCTATATTTTCGAGGAAATGACCTATAAATCAATTAAAGCACCTGACGCCAAGTGCCGAAATGATGGCAAATCTCTCCACAGCCCAAGTACCTAGGCCACATAAGTATATAACAATTTGATCAGCAATCGGCTATGGCGCGTGATCTGCTGAGTGAAATAATAGAAATATAGAAATAAACAAGACTCGAATTTGCTGATGACGTTGATGCGGCGGCTAGGCCATGGGAACGTACAAAAATTTGGGGAAGATGTTGGCCAATGATGAGTCAAGTCAAGGCGGCGGCGGCGGCAGCGGCGACTGTCTAGCGATAGATAGTCATGCCCCGCACACATAATTAAGACAATAGTGAGACACACTATGAGAGACCCATAGAACGCGAGTATCTGGTAGATACAAAATTCCCGAGATTTAGATAAGAATGAGGCAAAAACTGGCACAACGGGCAAACGACGCTTGGCAACCGCAATCATTGATCAAAATCAGTTTGCAGACAGCGCAAATTGTTGAGCAATTATTTATGTATGTGCTCTCCTCGATATTCTAAATTTGAGCTGGCCCACTCGGCGTATGCGTAATATTTGCCTACCCACAGTGACAACAGGTTGTATACGCAATTTTTTGAAAAGAATACTGTCTGACTGACTGACTGGTGTCGATGTAATGCCAAAGCTACTCAGTCAAGTCGTGACGGAAATAGACACATTCCATGACACAAACCCAAGTGTTGTCTATTTTTAGCCAAGTAACCAAACAAACAGTTAGTTAAATTAGCTTTGTGCCCGCAGATGATGGATCATCGCACTCGAATGACGTAAGCGCGGGCAAGAAGAACAACTGGGTGCATTTTTGTAAAATATTTCAGTTTAGTGTCCTAGGCTAACTGTACCCGAACCGCCACATTGCAGCAATTTAATTCCTCAGTTTAAGGGAGGGGCCCTCGTCGCACGCTTCAATAAGCACGCCAAGATCAAAACTGGGTAGGTTAATACATGCTACAAGTACACGCCAAAAGACAAAACAAATAACATAAAGAGAAAATATATAAATATGTGTATAAATGTATATACAGCGGCAGCAGCAGCAGCAGCAGCAGAAAAATCTACAATAAACGTTATGTATGAGCACAAACCAGCGCTCAGCTAAACTGCACACCGTACACTGCACCTTTCGGCTCCACAACAACAAAAAGTAGAGGGCCGGGACCAACTTAAACTAAGCCAAGTTGAAAGTGTTTACCTTAAAACGCGAAAAACGCCTCTGTTGCAGCTGTCTTGGTTTCGAAACTCTCGCGATAAGCGTCATCTGAAACAGCCAAAGTAGCATTGTGGCGTGGTGTATGTCCTGTTTGAAGAGTTACATTTGTTAATTACATCAAGGCTGCAAACCGGTCCGGAACCGAACCCCTGAGAACCGGTTCCTTTCGGTGTTTTTAGCGTTCGCGAACCGGACCATGAACCAGGCCCGAACCGGACTACTTTATCGAAAACGAGAAGGCCAAGCTAACTTCGTCTGTGCCGAAGTTTTTATACCCTTGCAAATGCAAATGTCACAGTTTTAGAACGCTTACATAAAAATCAAAAAATGTTGTAACTAAAACCTATTTTCCGACAGATAAACGTCTGAAAAAAGTTTTTCTCACTAAGACTCAATTTCGGACCGATCAGCCCTATGGCAACCATAAAATATAGTCACCCGATGTCGATCAACTTTTTCAAATTAGTTTGAAAGCGTTTAATATTAATAATCACCGACCTTAAGAACGATTTACCTAAAAAAAAAAAGTTTTTTTCACTAAGACCCATTTTCCGACCGATCGGTCCTATGGCAGCTATAAGATATAGTCATCCGATTTTGTCCAAAATTTGCAAATCTGTTTGAAAGTATATAATATTATTATTGACCGAGTTTAATCACGTTAACATTGGAAACAAAAAAGTTTTTCTCACTAAAACCCATTTTTCGACCAATGGTTCCTATGGCAGCTATAAGATATAGTCAACCGATTTTGACCAAAATTTGCAAATCTGTTTGAAAGTATATAATATTATTAATGACCGAGTTTAATCACGTTAACATCGAAAACAAAAAAGTTTTTTTCACTAAAACCCATTTTTCGACCGATGGTTCCTATGACAGCTATAAGATATAGTGATCCGATCCGGTCGGTTCCGACATATTAGCAGCGTGCAGTAAAAAGAAGACTCTGTGCAAAATTTCAGCTCGATAGCTTTAAAACTGAGAGACTAGTTTGCGTAGAAACAGACGGACAGACAGACAGACGGACAGACAGACAGACGGACAGACAGACAGACAGGCGGACGGACAAAGCTCAATGAACTCAGCTCGTCCCCCTGATCAAGAATATATATAGTTTATGGGGTCGGAAATGAATATTTCTGTGCGTTGCAAACTTCTGGGCAAAATTATAATACCCTTTGCAAGGGTATAAAAATGGTTCGGTTCACCAATTTAATTAATTTATTCCACAATACATCTAGGGAAATATTGAAAATCTCTGAAGGCAATAAACGATTGCATTTCTAACTAAGCGTGAATGATTTTTGATGTAAAGTGACAAGATGGTGATGATGATAGATTATACGGAAAGAAACCGTTTGAGCATATGATGAATCAACTTGGCTTTGAACGGACAGTATAGATCTCAATTACTACCAACTGATTTATATTACGCTTGGTTTTCACGCCGAGCAATTGTTCTAAAATCTTCTGCAAATCATTATTTATTACTATCTAAGTGCCCCGACAAACATTCTTCTACTAAGAGTTCAGTACCAGTATTAACTGCAGTATTCTCAGACCCGAGATGTCATATTTTGCGTACAAAAAACAGATGCAAAGCAACTGACTCAACGTCTGATTGTGAAGAAGAGACGCTTATGAAAGCAATAAACAAATATCAAATATAAAAGCTGTGACTAATGTTATAGATTTCTTTGAAAATTGTCATAGAGCACATACATTACATACATCAACAAATGTTTTAAAATTTTGGAAAGGTCATAATAACGAACACTTAAAAAATATTGCTTACTATGCTAGCTGCTCCAGCAACTCAGGAATCAGTTGAACGAGCATTTTCAAGACTTAAGTTTGTTCTTTCTGATTTAAGAGCTAGTATAGATGAATAGCTCCTGGAAGATATAATGCCTTAACTAAGCAGTTCCTAAAAGTTGTTAATGTCAGCTAATGGATTTGATAATTACAATAACTTAAGTATTGAATATTATGATTAAGTATGTATATGAATAGAGAGGTATATAAATTTCACTATCTACTTAGACTTAATAAATCGAAAGTCAAACTATTTTTTTTTTGTTCAATCGAACCAAGGTTCGAACCAAAACCTTGCGTTGAGGGGGTCCAGGAACCGGTCCGCGAACCGAACATTGGACTTTACAATGGGTTCGAACCCCTGGACCGAACCTTCTGCTGAATTTTAAAGGTTTGCAGCCTTGATACATATGATAGAAAAAACCGACCACAAGAACTTATAGTAGTAGTAGTAGTTCTTTTATTTTGTGTATTTTTTAAATTTTTTAATTCATTCGAGTAGCAATACTAAAGAACATTTAAGAAAAAGGCTTGGCACAAAGCCGTCTGCCTATTACATAAAATTTAATTAATTAAAATACGGTATATATATATAATATATAGATTATAAGCTATATTACATATAGATACATGTATAGGTATGAGGTCGCAATTGCGAGTTTTCGTAGGGCTACTCCACCCACCTTCCCCGCTCGTCGCTAGATAGTGTTTCTTCCACCTAGAAGAAAACCCGACAGCTCCCTTTTAATTAAAAGTCCCCTGTCATTATGCTGGTTCTGTAACGTGTTGCCTCTTTGACATAGGTTGCTAATCTGTTCCAGTCCATGCCATTTAACACATGTTGGATCTCCTCGAGCAGTCGATGCCAATGCATATCTCAGATGGGTGTTATGCCTATGTGTGGAATAGTTCAGGTTCAGCATCTCAGTTCTGGCTTTGAAAATAGCTAAGATAGAAGTTGTGTCATATTGGTCCTGGAAGTAGTTATGCTCCTTGAGATCCAGGTTCAGTTGTCTATAGCTAAAACGAGTTTGGCTTTGGCGTACAGATATTTCAAAATTTGTTCGGGCTTTATTAAACATTGCCAGAAGCAAGGCTCGTTGCGCGGTGTTCCAAATTGAAGGGCTTCCAATATCCAAGTCAATACCATACTCCTGCGATAGGTTTTCCCATACAGGGATACATGGCGACTTGGTTTCTAACAAGAAGTTTGCCGCAATAAAAGGTAGCCGGTGCCGTGGTAGTGATAGGACTTTGTTCACGTATCATAAATGTGTGTTCATTAAGCTACGAAAGGCCTGTTTCCAAGTGTATGGCGTACGTGGGAGTGTTCTGAGGAAGATAGAAAGCTCTTTTTTTCAAAAAACCTGAGAAGTTTTTCAACTTCTTCAAATTTGGTGCAATCCCAGACTTCAGCTCCGTAGCACATTATTGATTTTGCAGTTGCTTGAAACATATTATATTTTGTACTGGCATTTACGTTCTTCTTGCTAAATAGCGTTTTCCACGTGCTGTTTATAGCGGTTTTGGAATCTCGCAACTTTTGCTACAGGTGCTTGTGAAGTAACACGTTATGCGTGACTGTTATGCCCAGATATTTGTATTCCGTTACTCGGTCCAGCGGTGTTCCGTCGAGGTTCCATTGTTCGTCGTGCGCCAGACGTCCCTTGCCCGATCGAACCACCATAACTTTCGACTTAGTAGTATTAATCTTGAGACTACATTTTCGGCAATATCTATATGTCGCGTCTATCATCGTGTGAAGCATTTCTGGGCTGTCTGCGAATAGAAAAATTGTCGCTTTACTCGTTGATAAAACTGGAAACGCAATTCGGTCTATTTTTATCTCTAGTTTATGGCTTATATGGACTCGATAATGGGTGATGTCAAATGTGGTACCCACTATCGCGGTTTTTCGATGCATGTTACCATCTCTCAAGGACACATTTTAGTGCTCAGCATCTCAATATGTTTAAAATCTTACAAAATTCTATCGAGTGGTTTTCCATTAATTCCATTTTCTAAGTTAGACCTCTATGGGCGGGGTACTAACCGCTTGTCCATTGGAGGCGGGAATTTAGTATAACAATTGTGGTGTCTCCCTTCATCTTTGGGGAATTTTCGAAAATTTTAGCTCTCACCTTTTTTTAACCAGCAACAGATGTTGTAGCTGTGTGTTGCTAGTATAAATGTGCCCATTAAACGCAAACTTGACGTGATCAAGAAAAACTGGGTATGAGGTGTTGCTCCCTGATGCCTCTAGTTTCATAATAAATTGGTCCCGTTCCCAGGCATTACAAAAAGTTGATTTTTGTGGCACTGTGTAATAGTTCGTGCTCCATATTAAAATCCATTAATTTTTTTCAGCTTGAAGTCTTGAAAACTGATGTATTTGCCCAAAAATCAAACCACTAAATGTGGCACGTCAAACATCGCCAGCTGTGACTTTCTGCATGCTTCTTTTAACATAAGAGCATAAAATGGTTTAGTATATAATGAATACTTTGCGTATCAAATCAACATTCCAAGTATCAAATTAATACCCAAAATATCGTTTTGATTCTCCCTAGGACTATTAATTTTAAAAAAATGTAAATATGTCTAGGTTTGTATTAACACAAGAAAAGGATAATAGTTTCAGTTTCAATTTGAGAAAACGCTTATCTAATGGATATAAATACAAATACTTAGGTGTAGCTATTAAATATGCTAAAACTTTGAAAAAGCCTTAAAGTTTTGGTTAGATAGTGGTTGTACGTTTACATAGTTTATATACATAGTTTTTGACATTGAACGTGTGCTTTACCTAGTTTTTTACAAATTGTCATGTAAGATCTTATAATAAAATATTCGTTTTGAGTCGAATAACTCTTTTATTATAATATTGAAAGCACATAGTCCTCTATTACCTCTTACAAAAGGGTAGAACTATTCGGATTAGGAACAGTCAACCCCTTCGTAATGATAAGTTCAAACTTTATGTTAGATTTTTGGCCTTAGATGGATACTACCTCAACCCATAAGCCCTATTTTGGACTCCGACTCCGAAGAGGTTCGTCTCCGAACCGGCTTGCAGCCCTGGTCAAATGAAAATTTTTCTTCTTCACCTCGCTCCATTCTCCAATTCAAAACCAAATTGAGAACAATTTTAGCAACATTTAAAGCATGCAATTCTTTAACAATTTCAGAACGAATAAATTTCGTTCGTTCTACTTTCCAACAAATGGATGATACAATTCAGAGGACCCAACAATCTCCATGAGATGACTGAGATGTCTGAGCAAAATGCTTCAAATGTTTGTTGTTTCATTTTGTTGTTGTTTGGCGACAAAGTCCAGCAGCAGCATCAAAGCGGCAACGACGTCAACGATCACGTCGACTACGACGACGACGATACTGTGATATGAGAGAGCCATCGAAATCTCTGTGGTTGTCACCGCCGCTGCTGCGGTGGCGGCGGCGGCGGCGGCGGCGGCTGCTGCCGCTTTTGTCTATGTCTCTGCTCTAAGCACGTTGCCGCCTGCCTAAACTTTAGTTTGTCCAAGATCGTGCCAACCGAACGAACGACGCGCGCGCGCTAACCACCCACAAGCCGAAGACTTTAACGAATCACGCCATTTTCCTCGTCCTGTGAAAAGCTAACGGACGCGTAATCAGCGAAGGAAAGAGATACCGCGCGAGAGAGAGAGCGAGAGCGCGCGCGCAGCTACGCCAAAACGAAACAGAAAAGCGAACATTTTTTTGTGCAAATTTTCTATTCAATTTAATATTTTTTTTTTAAATTTTTTTTGTTGATGTGAAATGTACGTGAGTGGGACACTGTGCGAGTGTGTGTGTGTGTGTGTGTGTGCGAGTGAGCTGTTGCGCTGGCCATTACCAGAACAATTATGGAAAATGAAATTGCACTTAAGCGATATGGAAAGTCCAATTAAATGCGAAACACATTCATAGGGAATGCATTTATTGATTATTGAATGTTTCAATTGGTCATCAAATTGAATGAAATTAGGCGATTCAAATAAAAATCCAACTGAAATGTCAATGAAATATGATATAGTAAAGTAGATACTCACAGTTGTAAGACCAATTGTTATCTATAAAAGCTTTCAAGTAGCTGGAAATCTATCAAAATCTAGCACGGAAAGCGTTGGGAAGTGTGGGTGCTTTGCACGAAAGAAAAGAGAAAACAAGTAAGATAGTCATTAGGGATGGTTCACGGGTATCACGATGAATATGAATGATCATCTACAGAATTTGCACAAGTTTCAATGTGGAGGAAAGCTTGCGTATACTTCTCGCTGTGATGTTTGTGTCGTAGTTGAGTCGACGAACTGTTTCCTTTGAGTATAGAAACTGGTGAATCCGCAGTACTGAGCAGGTGCAACGAGTACAAGTTTGCGTAGTTGCGTCGATGGTAAACTCGCGTTGAGGCCGTTGCTTCGAGTGGTGGTCGACAAGTAAGTTCGCCTAAAACTGTCGTTTGCCACGCGTTGTGGACTTTCGTTTGCCATGCGTTGTGGACATTCGTTTGCCATGCGTCGAGGACTTTCGTTTGCCATGCGTTGTGGAATTTCTTTTGCCACTGGTTGTGGACTTTAATTGAGACTCTTTGTGGACTTCAATTGAGACTCTTTGTGAACTTCGATTGCCACGCGTTGTGGACTATGTTTGAGGTCGAGAACTTGTAGGTAGACTCAGGCTGGCATGAATTGTCAAGCAAGCGTCTCAAGTTGTAGCAGGTTGCTTGTGGTCCATCAGGTATGCGGATCGTTTTGAATGATTGGTGACTGATTGCCCGAGTCAAAGGTCCAAGGCTGGTAGATGTGGGAACCAAAGAACACTTATGTACGTCCATGATCGCACGTCGAATCGCATTTTGTGTGTTTGTAAGAATGCGTCAAAATTCGTTTGATTGTAGCAGCAAACGCCGGCAGCATGTATGTGTGTGTGTGCGAGTCTGTGGCCGTAATTTTTTCGCAACAGAAATGCCACACCATCTGGTGATTTAGGCCACTTTGATTATTTCATGTAAAACACAGTTTAGGTTTTGTGGTTTTATTGCTTGGCGTCTGGCCGCAGAATATGAGTATTACAGAATGCAAAGAGTTGAGTGTGCAAGTGTGAGTTAAAGATGTATAATAAAAGAGCGGGCTGCCATCGAGTAACGAGTTGCCAGTCATGTGCGAGCCAGTTGGCACTGTGATTGGAGCTGAATGAACTGGAACCGCCACCATTAGTTGGCAACCCAGCAAGAGAGGTCATATAGTGCCAAAATTATCCCAAAGTAAAAGGACCTGAAGTGGTTCTCGGCACAAACCTAGAGACTTACTACCGATAAGACCACAGCCTGCAGAGACTAAAGAATTTTGATAAGAAACTCCTCTTGAAACCCGGAGGATAGTATAAGTGTTTTAAGCAATGCGAATCTTACGGTGGAGTCTTTTCTAGAGACCTGGAATTCTACTTGGGGGATCCTTGGTGGATGCCAGAAAATTCCAAACTATTCAAGAGAACAGGGATCTTACTTTGGACCAGGCATATTACTTTTGGGAATCTTAATGGAACCTAAAATATTGAAAGATATCCTAGAAACTAAGTATCCTGTTTAAGAGATCATCGGGGAACTATAAATCAAGAGTTTAGGGTTCCTAGTTTGGAGATTCTCAGTGGAACCTAGAGGATTATAAACTGTACTAGGGACCATTTATCGTTTTTTCAAAGAGACTCAATGAAAACCAAAAGAATTTCAAACTATTCTAGAAATTAGAAATCCTATTTTACCAAATTCTAACCTTTCAAAAGAGTTAAAGCAAAGACCCTTGAACTCACAAAGATGAGTAACGACCATACAAATGAATGTCAAGGAAATGTGAGGGGAAATTTGCGATGTGGATCTACGATTTTCCATTTGTATGCTGTCTGTGTTACTCATCTTTGTGAGTTCTAGAGTCTTTGGTTAAGGGCTCACTGTGTGGTACCTTTGGATTGTAAAATAAGTTCTTAAGCTCAAAATATCTGTTGTACATTACTAGAAATAAAGCAGAAATATGGAAGATGTTTACGGACGGGCACAGCGATTGCCGAAACTTGATCTATGCCATCTAACCTATTGACTTATCTTTTTAGCTACAGAGTGGACAGATAAGAAATGTGATTCATCAATTGACATTATAATTAAACTTAATATTTTGCAAATGCAGAGCAAATGCATCAAGAGATGTGTTTCGTTCCGCGTCTCAGATAGATAGAAGCGATCTTTGATTAATGACCGTCATTTAGTTGCTCCCTAGCAACACAACAAATTAACCCAAAATATTAAGTATACGTCACGTGTGCCAAAACCGCAAAATGTTAAAAAATATATTGACTTTTCGTATAGTCATCGACTGGTATGAATATTTATGCCATTTGCCAAACTGGCCAAAGTCGTTAAATCGATCGATGGATCGATAAACTGTGAAGTTGGATTTGCCCCATCATGCAACTAACTACGTTTGCACTCTCTCTCTCTCTCTCTCTCTCCCTCTCTCTCCGTCTGTAAAGAATGTCTGTGTCATCGACAGGCCGGCAATTTATGTGCCACGCCTCTTTTACCATTATACGAAATTGAATTGTAAATTGTTTTGTGTGCTATTGGAAATGTTGAGCGCCAATTTCATCACAGCAAATCGATCTATGTAGGTAGGTAGGTAGGTAGGTACTCCCCCCACCCTCTCTGCCCCACAATTGATTGATTTTGGTTTTGTTTTTCTTTTTGGGTCGCCCTTTATTTCAGTCGCTCTAAACATAGTAATAAAACCAACAGCAATTGGCATTTTGGGTGTGTGTCTTGGCTAAGTGCTGGGGTTTGGTTTTATGTTGGCCTTTTGCATTCCTTCAACACAATGGAGATCATTAAAAGTAACAAAACAGCAAAAATAAAAAAACAAACAAAAACCAGAAAACAGAAAGTACAAGTGGGGCAATTAAGGGGGGGTTACAGTAGATATTGCAGGCAAAGTGACGTATGAAGCAATAGTGTTCAAATCACACAATCAGGGATTGTGCCTTTAAGTATTAGTGCAATTGGAGTGGTATAAACAAACGAGGGCAGCCTGATAAGTTAGCGAGATCAGTTACCAACAATTTAACTCAAAAAATAAATAAAGACAACAAAGAACATCCTAACATATAGCCTGCATTAGTTGAAAGGTGAAAACCTCTAAATTTGACAGAAGTTTCAGTGTACGAACCGGATTCTAAGCTTGTCGAACTAAGACTAGTTTGACATTAATTAGTGAATTAAATCGAATCTGTTACATTAATTTATTTATTTATTTGGTTAACAATGATCTGCTTACTTAAAATAATTTGTAATGGTAGTACATAAATGTATAGAATAATAGACTTACAAATTTCATACATCAAGGTGCCGATAAATTTCACTTAAAATAACAGTAAATGATTTTTCAAATGAAAAAACAAATGCGCATAAGGCACGAAAAGGTTCATGTGGGGCATAGTTGGACCTGCAGAATGACAAACCTAGTGGCCGGAATGTACGAATGAACCTCGAAGGTATGTCTACAGAAGTGAGGAGCGATTGAGAATCTACCAATCGGAGAAGAAGTTTGTAGACGAATAGGACACCATTGCATATTCTACGGTGATGCAAAGATTAAATTTAACTTTAATCGGTACGGCGTACAGTGGACGGTTTGGCCGATTTAGCGTTGCAAAAATCAAAAATTGATGGTCGATTTTTTTGAACGAATAAATTTAATTTAATAAAGGGACTAGCAACTAGCCCAAAAAACTTTGGTTTATTGAATTTGGTCAATTATTTTGGTTTCTACAGTGGTTCAAAGTTGAACAATTTTTCAAACTCATAAATTTTGATTTTTTTTTTGGTTTCAGATGTCACGTTTGGGAACGTATAAAAACCAAACGGATATTCCGATTGGAATCTGGTTTTTTGTTTTTTAAAGATGCATCAATTCTAAAGAAAAATGATTTTAAAAATTAAATTTTTTTTTGTTAAATTAATTGTCAATATGCATGATTAATCTATGTATTGATACGAAATGAAAGCAACTTTCCTTGTGCACAAGAGTCGGGCCGGTTTCGCGTAGCATAGATCGTAACTTTTGAAAGAGATATTTGAAAAATTCCAAGAAGAAGGTGATAGAGAATTTCAGTAGCTTTAAAGCTTATGGTCATCATTGTAGGTCAATAGGGTGGCTCAGGATCGGCTGCCAAAGTGCATAGATTAATACACTGAAAAGGTTGTAAGAAATAGGCAATGCAATGCTAAATCAGCGAAACCGGCCACAGTGCGGCGGTAAATGACTAATAGAGTCCCAATGCAGATTGCGATGCAGAAGAGCGCAAATTAGAAATTGCTTCTGCACAGATTCAATAACACTGTGACACATTGTAGAACTCAAAAAACTTCATCGCGTCGAGACCCAAAAATTCTGAAAGGGTGTGATGGTAGTATAAAAACCCTGTCTGAGTTTTATCTGATTAGCTGCCGTTTTCTTTTTATTGCACTTTGAACTTTTCAGCTTCAGAGTAGGATTAACGATTCCATATCTCGTAAATTATTTTGATTTTTGATTTTAACAAAGTTGTTGCTCTACAAAACATTTCTTTGTAGCAAATCAAAAAAATTATATCTTCATACTCAAAATTACAAAAGTTTCCCAAAAAAACAGGTTTTTTTAGTTTTTCCACTTCATTTTGAAACCTGTTACAAATTTGGACAAGTAATACAGAACAAAGTTGTAGCTTAGACCAAAAAAAACAAACCGTTAGAACAAACCAACTACATTTAATAACTCTTTCATACAGCACTTACAACTGTCATAAAAACTCGAAAAAACGAAAATTTTTGGTAAAAAAGGAAAAAACATATAAAAATTTTTTAATTACAGATTTTAAGTTATGGTTTCTTACTACTTTCTTGATTTAACACAAAACAATCGAAATTTTTGACTGTGTCAGCCAATTGGAACCAAAAATTGACATTTTTCGAGTTTTGTTTCCAATTCTAGTATGACAAGATACAATTCAATAAGTTTGGTGGAAAGCCCAATAGTGACAGTTTGTGAAGAAGAAGAGATTGATTAACTGAATCAATGGCCTTACTAAAATCAGTAAAGACTACATCAGTTTGCGACCTGCACTGAAAACAGCGATTTCTCAGTGATGAAAACTCAAGAAGATTTGTCTTCGTCGACCGACGTTTAACAAAGCCATGCTGAGAAGGAGATATGAGGCTGCTACAGAGATGCTGCAGTTGCAAGATAATCAACTGTTCGAGCAGTTTTGGGATAGCAAAAAACTTTGCAATGTTTCTATAATTCTCGACATCCGAACAAGACGCTTTCTTATGAAATGGGATAATATATGACTCGTTTCAAATCAGTGGGAGACAAGACTGTTTCAAAGACATGTTAAATAGATTGGTAATGGGTGAACACAGAGCTCCAGCATAGTACTTTATAACACAACTTGGGACGTTGTTAGGACCAGCAGAAAAAGAGAAGTCAAAACGTCACATTCATTAAAAAAGGAAAAAAAAATATTATTCGCTTGAGGTAGAGAGTAAGGATATGGAGAATTGTGATGAGTAAGTCGTCTGAAGAAAGGAGGCAAATAGATTAGCGATATTAGGATCGGAAGATTCAGTTCAATTATGATAGTGAAGCCACGGAGGACATGCATTCGAATTGCGTTTAGAGTTAACGAATGAGTAGAATTGTTTTGTATCACTACGGAAATTGATCCTGTATTGTGAGCTGTAATCAGCTTATCATTGACAACAACACTAAAACGTTGATCGAGTCGAGACTAAAAAATTCTGAAAGGTATGATGGTAGTACAAAAACCTTCGCTGGGTTTGGGCTTAGAGGAAGATGTTGCTCTTGGCTTGGCTTACAAAACATTTCTAAGTAGCACGTCAAAAAGGTCTCATCTTTAAACTCAAACTTTCAAAAATTTCTTAAAATCATCATGTTTTCCCTCATTTTGTACGGTTTTTCATCTTTGTCTTGAAAATTGTAACGAATTTGACTAAGCAATGCAGAAAAAAATCGTAGCTAAGACTTAACTAAACAAACGGTTGGAGCACCAACTTCATTCGATTGTTCCTTCATATAGTTAGGGGCCCTAAAAGCATGGAGATTTGTAACCAAAACTCGAAAAATTACAATTCTTGGTAGCAATTGGCTGACAGTCAAAAATTTCGATTGTTTTGTATTAAATCAATAAAATAGTAAAAATAAACATAACTTAAAAATTATAATTAAAAAAATTTAATTATTTTTACTTTTTAACCAAAATTATTTGTTTTTCTCGAGTTTTTGTGACAGGTGTACGTGCTTTTGGGCCTATAACTATATGAAAGAGTAACTAAATGAAGTTGGTTCGTTCAAACGGTTTGTTTATTTTGGTCTAAGTTTCAACTTTGTATTATATAACTTGTCCAAATTTGTAACGGGTTTCAAGATGAAGTTGGAAAACTGTAAAAAAGTGGTAAAAACTTGGTTTTTTTGAGAAACTTTTGTAATTTTGAGTATGAAGATGAAATTTTTTTGATTTGCTACAAAGAAATGGTTTGGAGGCCAAACCAAGAGCAACAATTCTGCCAAAGATATAAAAGCAAAATTCAAAATAGCTTACGAGATATGGAATCGTAAAGCCTACTCTGAAGCGAAAAAGTTCAAAGTGCAATAAAAAGAAAACGGCAGCTAATCAGACCAAAATCACACAGGGTTTTTATACTACCATCATACCCTTTCAGAATTTTTTGATCTCGACGCGATCAACTTTTTTGAGTTCAAAAATGTGTCATAGTGCTATTGATGGTAAGAAATTCATATAGTCGAATGGAACATTTTCATTTTGTTATTCTTTATAACGATTCCATCCAAAGCTTACTTATATGTGTCTAGTTTCCCCGAATTTCGATATAATTTTTTAAGACACACTTAAGTCGGCTATGTGATCCGGCTCGAAGGACTGCTTAGACGTCTTGGGAGTTATAGTCTGCTTTGGTCTTATGGGTGTGCCACTTCACTTGCTCAAAATATTTTATTTCTAACCTAGACTACTTTAAGGGGTTTCAGTCAAGTTTCTTTATTTATTTATTCTCCAATTGAACAATGCTCTATTATTTTCTAAATTTAATGCCTAAAAGAGGAAAAGTACTCAGCTAGTAAAGTATTGATTGCTGATTTATTGGAGTCAAATTCAAAGCGCATGCTAATAATAATAAAAAATGTACTTTTTCTATTTATGTCGAAATTCACGAGGTTGTCAAAATAAAATGTATATGATGCAAATTGCTCAAACTGCCCACTTAAGAGTGTATTTGGTATCTAACTGTTCTGGCGATATTTTTTCTTCACAAATCAATTGCAAATGCTTTCAATACACTTTGCCATTTAAATCAACACACACACACAGAGAGTATTTGTTGTTGTGATTTAGTTTGATTGGCATCTAATTTATGATTGACAGTTACAAACGTTTCGTCGGCAGCGATCGTCAGCAGCGTTTTTCGGTGCCTACCGCAAAATGGCGCAGAGAGACCTCACGGCTGTCAATCAAGCCATTAAATAATTTACACACACACAGACAGGCCATACACACTTTGAGAGCAATTGTCATTCGAATTTATGAGCTAACGTCTTGATTTACGTAGTTCCTCGACTTTTGCGGTTTTTTGTTGCTTCTCAAAGCTGTTTGACACCTTGTGGAGGCATTGTCAAAAAGTTCACTTGGCTACTGTCTGTGTGTGTGATGGGCTCTCGGATTACAAGTTATCAGTCAACCCACATATGTAGAAGAATTACATCAAAAGCTGTGTATGCCATATTCAGAGCCAGTTTTGCTATATATGTGTATACCTATATATGGGGAATTGGGCATTCAAAAAAGAAACTGATAAGCAAACTGCATTATCAATTTGTTTGCTTTCACATTTGCCAAACAAAGCTCAAGGCAACAGGAAATTTACCGCACTTGAAGGTAAGGGCAATTGAAGTCACACACAATCAAAGAAATGGCCTTGTATTGGTGATTTGCATTGCGAGAGCAGCAATATACACTCACTCTCTCCCTCTTTCTATCAGTGAGAGACAAGCATCAAATGTGTGGTTCGAAACACTTAGCTTAAGATTGTGTTCTGGAATTCTCAAGTCTTGATTCCGTAAAAACTATGTGAATTTGGAACAAATTGGCTCAGATTTTATCCAGACTTTTAACCAGTGCTTGTAAATTACCGTCCGAATATATGAACTGCACACTGCAAAGACATAAATAATTAAAACGGAACAGTTTTTTTTCGTTTTAATCCAAAAGATTTTTTTTTTTTGCTCCTTATGAATTTCTCCACTCTCTTAAGATTTAGTATTTGCAATGAGAACCGCCGGTTGCGTTGAGAGCCGCGGTTACGGTTCGGTTCGGTTCGGTTCGGTTCACTCTTTATTCATTTAATAAACTAAAGAAATATATTTTTGATGCAAGTATTCAGATTTTTCATTAACATCATAAGGTTTTCAGTTATTATATAATAAGCATTTCATTTTTAATAAACTCAAAATTTGCTTTGATAACATAACGAAATCATTAAGACTGTGTGATTTCATGAAGACATTTCTATTTGATTAGATTCATTAGGCTGCCTTCACACTGTTCGACACATGAGACATGATAATCCTGAAGGCCTGCATTTCCCCATGAAATTCTATGAATTTGACAAGCTATTCAAATTTAAAACATAACAAAAAGTTGGACACCAGCAAACATTTTTTATCGCAGAAGATAAGAATGCGATTCTTTCAGTAGGTATTGCTTTACTCTAGCGATATAGCCGAGCAATCGCTTTCTCATCTCCCTTCGGGAAGAAGTGTGGCACTCAGCGACAGTTCTGGGAGGAAAGAAAGCGTTTCTTCTGGGAGATAGGAAAACGTCTCTTCTCAGGGATAAGAAAGCGTTTCATTCTGGGGGTTAGAAAAAGTATCTTCTAAGGGATAATAAAGCGATCCTTCCTGGAGATAAGAAAATGTATATTCTGGATATAGCAAATTTCGTTTCTTCCTGAAGATATGAATGAGTCTCTTATGTGGGAGAATAAAATTTTTTATTTTTATAATTCCGAAAAACAACAAATTAATCAAACTTAAATTTTGTATATTAAGGATTCGACCTCGGAGCCCTTGGACTGAAACACGGTTGGAACGACGCCTACGCATCTAATCTGTTACTTGTTTTGAATAAGATGTACTTGTATTGAAAATATACACCAATTTTTGATTGCTTGTAATTCTCAATAACGAATTCTTATCTCAGCCAATATAAATAGTGCAATTGAAATCTGCGACGAGAATCGCATTCATGACTTCAAGGCGATTTTATAGGGATATATCGCCAATTTACCGATTGGATGAAAAAAACAAGAAAGAAAGTCGGTCAAGCCCGACTATAACATACTCTGTACCCTTACACTCGCATTTGCTCAGGAGTCAAACGGCCAGTTAACACCCCGCGCACAACGCGGTGCGCTCTCTAAGTTTCTCTCTCTCTCTCTCTTTCTCTCTCGCACTAAGATTGCCTGTGTTGAACGGTTAGGATATGTTGCTGTGGTTGTTGGTGGGGGGGTGGGTGGTGTTAACTGGCCGTTTTTTGCCCATAACTTGAGTATCGTTCATCCGATCTTTATCATTTCTTCAGCAAATCGATAAATAATTTTGTTTACAAGGTATCTGTAGAAGGAACGAACTATCTATCTCTAAAGCTGTAGGAGATATGAAGTTTTTTCCATATTGCGGGAGCGGGAGGGGGCGTGGCAAAAATTGAAAATAAACTTGATCTGCCTGCAAGTATAAGAAATATATGTCCCATACATGTCAAACCTCTATCTCTTACCATCTCTGAGATCTCTTCGTTCATACGGACAGACAGACGGACAGACGGACATGGCTATATCGACTCTGCTGTTGATGCTGATCAAGAATATACATACTTTATAGGGTCGGAAACGATTCCTTCTCCCTGTTACTTTTGCACAAACTTAATATACTCTATGTACCTTCGGTACAGAGTATAAAAACGATACCATTTGTATTTTGTTGGTATAATCGCCAAACTATCACCGAACTGTTTCGTGTGAAGGCAGCCTTATAAGAAATATATGTCCCATACATGTCAAACCTCTATCTCTTACCATCTCTGAGATCTCTTCGTTCATACGGACAGACAGACGGACAGACGGACATGGCTATATCGACTCTGCTGTTGATGCTGATCAAGAATATACATACTTTATAGGGTCGGAAACGATTCCTTCTCCCTGTTACTTTTGCAAGTGTATATGTGGATTTCGAATTAACAGGCAATAATATATATTTTAAGAAACTTAAATTAACTTCAATATGATGGATTTTTAGTTAAGACTTAATAATAATATAACTTATATTATATTTTCATCGATATTGGCTCTTAAGTCTAACATAATAAAACAAACTTCAAAGTGGAATATGCTCGTTCTACTGACACCTGTGTGGCTTGAACTGCTAAACCGATTCAATCTATTTGCATAAGCTGATTTTCCTGATAAATATTCCAATATTTTAAAATATCTTTATCTTTAGGTAAGCGCTTCAATACAATTAACAATCGATATTTTACTTTTTGATGGAATTAAATCCCTATTATTGAGTTGCTTGGCAAGCATTTCCAACTCGTCTTTACTTATCGAGTTCAAAGAATTATCTTAACATTAAATGAGATTTATCTACCTTTTTTCCTTCTCATCATAGCAAGTTTGATTTGATAACAATGACGCAGCTCTTTCTTCCAATGCGTTAACAAATACTAAGCTATATTGTCCTCCCTTTTTTCAACCATAAAAAATCCACCTAGAAAAAAATCACAAGAAGTTTGGTTTATATTTTAAAATTTTTAATCAATCCTTCCATATATATAAACGAATAAGAAACGAAGTTATATCTGAAGAAAGGCAGGACGGATTTTTAAGATCTTGGATCTTTTGGATTTGATTCCGCCCCGAAAAGCGGAATAGCAAATAAAAACTCGATAAAGAAAAGTTATTATTAGTTTAGATTTTCATCAAGATTTAATAGTTGCCAATTGTCGACGGGTAAATAGGAAAACAATCGCGAAATTTGCAAAATTTTATAATAAGTTTAAATTATCATGGAGATTTAATAGTTGGCAATTGTCGACGGATAAATAGGTGGCGAAGGGCAAAAGACCAAAATAAATTGCAAAATTGGCAAAACTTTATAATAAGTTTAGATCGTCATAAAACAAGCGGGTAAATAGAAGGTGTACATCGAACGGTCCGAAAAATCTCGAAATTAGCTAAATTCATTTATGAGTTTAGATTGTTATAAAGACGATTAAATTGAAGGGTAGACGTACGAAATAGACAGGTAAAGAGGAGGAGTAGATCAAACGGTCGAAAAAAAGCGAAATTTTTAAATTTTTTTATATGAGTTTTTTAATTATTATGAAGACAGATGGTAAAGTTTCAAAAAAAATGTAGAAAATTACTCAATTTTTGTATGAGTTTAGATTATTATGAACACGAGTGAAAAGAAAGATGCTCAGAAAAAAATTAGTCGGTAAATTTAAACGATTCTGCTGTTAAAATGCTCCAACCCATAATTTTGTATTGAACTTACCGCCAAGTACAGTAAAAGAGGCGTAAACACATATCGTAATAACTACGGGGTAGCACAGTAGATTTCAACCAGAAATGACGGCTGAAAATGCTCCAACCAATAAAAATAATAATTTTACCATTGTTTAAAGTAAACTCATAAGTGTAACACAGCACCAGTACAAATATCACAAACAATACAAATACCACACACCTCAGTGCAAATACCAATGTACTAATTCTGAAAAACATCGAATTATTAATAAATTTCATAAAAAAATTTCTTACTCTAGGGTGACTCGAACTCGGGGCGCATGAACTGAAGAACACGATTTGCACGTCATCTCAACTGGCAACTAAAATGTTACTTATATTGAATCTGCCAATAAGTAAACACTCATAATTTCTTGAACGTCGCTTAAATGTGACCACTTTTAATTCTCAAGTTCGAGTTCACTGATAAATAATATAAGTACTGCAACTAAATTCAGCGCATCAAGAGTACTATTTTAATGGTAACTTTTACAGACGACCCAATAAACCAGAAAATAACAACAAAATATATTAACTACTGTTACGTGCTAGGTACTATTTCAATAGTCCAATGTTACTGCAAGTAGATTAACTATTTGTCAGGGTAATTTATACCAAAAATTCGGAAAACAAAACAAGAACAAATTACATGAAACCATATTCGCAGTAAAATTGACTTTATGAATGGGTAGACTTAACCGAAGAAAATTTTTTCTGTTTGGTGAAAATCGAAAGGTCCACAAAAACGGGAAATTTGTTAATTTTTAAATTGAGTTTAGATTATCATGAAGATTAGATAGATGGCAAATGTAATCACTTCACTTGACTTCGTTTTGTTTTGAAAATACTAAGGGAGGCGAAGCAATGCGCGCGCCGGGACAGCTAGTTAGTTACAACAACTCTTGCATTTCCACGTATTTTCCTCATATTTTTAAGCAAATTGCTAAGATTTTGCTCACTATTCGCCAGTAACTCAATTCCTAGCTGAAGTGAACCGAACCGAACCATTTTATTTATGGGTTTTTGATTCGGTTAAGCATTTTTTAAGACACATCGTTCGGTTCACGAGTTCAAAAAGGCGGTTCGGTTCGCTATTTCGTTATTTCGGTTCGTTATCGGTTGGTTTATTTAAACTTAAGTATCTTGCAGAGTTCTGAAAGAACAAAACCAATTACACTATGTCACAAAAGGTAACTCTTTTCTTCGGAAAGCAAGGGTTTTTTTTATGGATCCTTACCACGAAAAACCAAAAAAAAAAGTGTTCATTTAGCCGGCTCAAAGTCAACGGTGGATTATAATTCAATAATCAACAAAAATCATGAAAGATGAGCTACATTTGGAATAGTTGGATTGTCTGTACAGTACTGTTTCAAGGGCCTCCCTGTCCTCTCATTATCAGAATTTGTTGCTATCACACTTCAACGCATCAAAGAAATTTCTGTAACTAGCGATTATTCGCTCCTTTTTTAGTATATCCGAAAGTTATGCAGGGCCGAGGGCAAGGTTTTTGTTTTTTGCGAGCCATCAGTTTTCTATACCTTGTATATGTACATATATGGGTTTGAGCGAATTGATGTGATTTTAGTCAAACCCATTTATACCCATTTATAAAATATTAAAGTCATTTTAATTATTCATTTTGTGGCATTCAAGGTCCACTCACAGCCCAAATAGGCTCTTAGCAGATCGAGATGTTCAGATCATTGCATTTTTAGCAATGGGTTTGTTGAATTCGTTTTCCAACGATGCCAGCACCATTGTACCTCTTGGTAAAGAGCATAAGGTCCGTCTTCTTGTCCGCATATTAGCCATGGCTTTGTCTATTGTAGGTCATTCCCTGGGTGGACAGCTCACCGTGGTGAGGTTTCGGTTCTAGCACTTAAAATATATACCCAAAAATTGCTGCCAATGTACTGTGCCAAGCTTTTGACACATCCAAAGCAGAGAACACACTTTTTATATACACTTTTTGTGTGTTGTCTGGCGACAAATCCCCTTATGGCTGCCGATATATCATTATCATCCTCAACTGAACACAAAATCATGTTCTTTGGCGGCTGCCTTGGGGCACGTGTGAACGCAATTAAATACAAAACCACAATATTTTCAGTTCAATAGTTAATAATAAATAATGTGAGAAAATATGACAAAACTGGATAGTTGGAATTAGGAATAAGAATCGGAGGGGGCGTTTTTGTATTAATTAATTTGTTTTTCTTTCGTTTTCGATTTCATTATCAAGCGCCACACACACACACACAGAGAGACACACGCAGGAACATCGGGCGATATCGTTAACAATAATTTCTGTCACATTTCAAATAAAAATAAAACAAATTAAAATAGTTTTCTGCTCACAAAATATGAAATAATATGCACCAAAATAGTCGGCCACAACACGATTTGGCTTTTAACCGCATTTCCATTTCGTATTTATTTATTTATTTATTTGTTGCTGTTGTTGCTGTTTGTCAGCCTCATTTAATGCTCGACGTTTGTCTGCAATTTCAAATATTCCTATAAATGTTTTGGCCCCACGGCCCCGCCGCAAAACAAATATACTTACATACATATACGTATGAGTATGGGGAGTAGATATATATATTTATATATCTATATATATATAAACGATATCTGTCTCTTGTCTATACGAAAAAGAAATGTTAAATGTCTGAAACATGCGTACAAAATGCTATGGCAAATACTACAACAACGAAAGCAATCAACAATCAGCGACAAAAAACAACAACAAAAAATTAGAGAAAAATTAAAAATGAAAGCATCGAAGTTTTTATACCCTAGCAATAGGATTTTGGTCAAACTTGAATATCACACGTCTTCAACTTTCAACTTTTCTGACACTTAATCAAATTGTCCACAAACTTTAATATGAAAAGGCGAGATTCAAGTGCATAATTTCCATAAAAATCTTAAACATTTATAAGATCGCTTACAACCAATTGAACAAATTGATAATACTCTCTGCAGGGGTATATAAAAATACAAACAACAACAACAAAACTCTATTCTAGACGACCACAAAACAGAAAAATGCTTTTCCTTTGATTTATGTAGTTTTAGCGAGCGCCGTCGACGTCGACAGCAGAGCATAGCAATTGGGAATGTTGAATATGGGAATCATGATGACCAATATGCACGTACCTACAGATATCTACAAGTGTCAGAGAAATCCAGACCAAGATTGGCCTAAAACTGTTGTAATTAATTACTGTTGATATATCTGTATCATAGACCTTGTGCCAGCCAGATGTACAACTATGACTAAAATCAAAACAGGTCACTAAACCCCATATACAAAACTGAAACGTTAAAAATCTGAGAATATAGCTTGGGGTCTAACTTTTTCTAATCGAAAAGTGTGGATTTTGAATTTCGTTTCACAAGCACTGATTTTCATAATAAAGAAAGAACCAAACCCCATTTTGGGAAACCAACTACATTCAGAAAATAATTTTTCTAAAAAATTAGTCAAGGGTTGAAATCGGCCTTAAATTTAGAAATAATTTATATTTTTAAGAATTTTTTTCTAAATTTCTAAAAAAATGTCTTAAATAGAGAAATTACTTCTAAATTTTAGGGTGATTTTAACACTTGACTATTTTTTTAGAAAAATAGTTATCTGAGTGTTCTTTCTACTTTTACCTAATGGCATTTTATGCCAAATTGATTAAAAGTGGTCTGAAATTTAAGCGGAGCTACAAAATGTACTTTTATTTCTAACTGATGACTTCCTGAAATGTTGGAGAATATTGACCAAGTCAACTGCAAAAGATTTAAAATTTTAATGTTTGGCTTACATTCTTGTTATTTGATATTATCAAGTTTTAAAAGTAAAATTTGATGTAACAATACGCACCTTCAAAAAGTATATTAAAACATTTGCTTGACCGAACGAATAGTTCAATGCTTTCCAATTAGAAAATTGATAAAAACTCCGTTCATTTCTATTATTCAAAATACAAAGTTCAATAAACTTCGGCGCAAGGCTGCAAGGCTTAGTTAATGCACCGATCCAGTTCTAAACAATGATTTTAAACAGCTAAAAGAAACTTAAAAAAACTATTTAAGAACTTTTCCAAACAGAAGGGGTCCGGTTCGGTTTCGGGCTCGCGAGGTAATAGATTTAAAAGGTCCGGTCCGGGTTCGGTTCCTAACCGGTTAGCAGCCTTGCTTCGGCAGATTAGATTGATAATATATAGAACCGAAAAAAACCCAAATGCTGAGGCTTCTTTAAAAATTCTTAACATGCACAAGCTGTTCACTATCAGCTGTGCTATCATTTGAGACCAATTTTGGTCAGAAAAGCGGTTTGAAATTGCCAAATTTTTGCGAAAGTGAAAACTGTAGCACAGCTTCATTTTCATTATCCTTAAATTTTCATGGCAGCAACCAAAACTGTGTTAAATTTAATCATTTTTGCTTAACATATATTATCTTTCACAATAGTCTATTTACACCGACCGCAGCTTCCAAAAAACTGTCAAAGTCGAAGCTGCGAGATTTTGTTTTCATAGGATATACGTAGCGCAAAATTCAAGCTCCAGCTCATTTTTAATTGGTGTAACCATTAAACGTATATATGGTTATCGTTTCCGAGTGCTTTTGGAGATACTTTGCAACCATACTAGGTGAAAGGCAATAATATTGAACAAAAATAGTTCTATATCACACCCCTTAAATTCGTATACAAGGAACTTCTGTAAGCATCACCTCATACCCAGTTTGTCGAATAATGCCTAGGTTGGCGTTTTATGGGTATTTTTGTACTTGCAACACACAGCGACAACAATTTTAACTTGTTTCTTAATGGTTCAAGGCAAAAATCTACAAAATTCAGCAAATGCGGCCAGGGTCATTGGGAACGCAATATGCAAAATGCAGTTCAATCGTACAATTGCTTAAGGTACTTCAAGAAGGAGTTTAACCTTAATTTATGAATATCTTCAAAAGGTAGGTAATTCCGGTTGGCTCTATGTAGGGGCCACACATAGACCTTACGGTGCTTAGTGAAATGTCTTCAAAAGCACATGGTAGATTTTTATAAAAATAAATATTTATGATGTTCAAATGGACTATTGCGTGTCCCTAAGAGATCATACTCGACAGCCAAAAAACCTCGATGTGGAGTACCATTTTTAGGTTGACCCACGAACCACTTTATATAGGCCATAAAGCAGACATACAAATAGACCGAACTGCGTTTCTAGTTTTACCAGTGAAGCAATTCCCTTAGAACAACACAGAGCGAAAAAACTAAGAGCATTGGACTCAAGATGAGCACATATGTTACCAAAAACAGTGTATGAACGGTTTCTCTCATTTGTTACTGTTCTCACTTCAAGAACCATTTTTATTAAATCGCAAAAACTCAAATCGAGTTAATATTGTTCCGTTTTTAAATCTTGATATAAGTTGATATAGTTCCGTTTTCAAGAACATTTTAAAGTCAACTGGGGACAAAATTTGACAGGTGTGACTTGGCTTGATAAGCAGATTCCTCACATATTGTGGGCTTCGGTGGAATAGGGAAAGGGACAAAACTTTTTGGATTGGAAAGGAGGAGGGCGGCCACTATTATAATAGCGCTGGATATGCCACCCGACTTATATTTCATTTAAACCTTTCAGAAATACACAGAAATTTTTTTTCGGGCTTGACTGGGAATTGAACCCGGTACCTTCTGCACTTAACTTAACGAACAATGCATGGCATGACGCGCTAGTACATTGAGCCATTGCGCACTTTTCCAGATTCACATCTAGAGGGCTACACCGCGATCACTGAGCGACCGTTGGATAAATAGGCCTCTACGGCAAATGCTCTTTGCACGTTGCTCCACCGCATGATCACGCATGACTGTGAAGTAACAAAACTTTAAGACTCCACCTTTCGAATGAGACCACGCACAGCCCTCCAGGTTATCGTTGAGCGGAATGACGCTCATTTCAGATACGGGAGTTATGTTGCCCCACCCTGTACTTGGTTGAGCTCACAAGAAGTTGAGTTGAACAAAAAACAAGAGAGAGATCAAAACGAAAGCCAACTCCTCTCTCTCTCTCTCTGCGTTGTATAAAGCAGAGTTCCCCAGACATAGCCACTGGGGGGCGAACATACTTGCTTGCCGAAGTCATGTTAGAGAGAGACACAGTCACATTTTCGCCCTCTCTTCTTGGGGAACCCTGGCATAAAGCAAATAATTTCCGATTGAGTACAACTTTACTCATTTCATTTGGAACATTTGTTGTCAAGAATTTTGACAACATTTTGATTATTTTCATTATTTTGTATTAACCCTTTTAGGACTAGAAACAATTAATGGCCGTGTTTAGCAAAACAACTTGCTCCCTGATCAAGTATAAAATTGCAATACTCTGCCTACTGAGCTCGAGTGATGCGGTATCATGATAAAGGAGCGGGTATCAAAGAAATAGTACGCTTCTTTAAAGTGATACTGCTCCCTCCAACAGCAGAAGCTATTTGATGCATAATTTTCTCGTGATACCTTGTCAGGGATCAGCTATTCTGCTGAACACGCCCATTGTTTTCACTTGTTAAAATCACAGGCTTGTAACTATTTTCGCGATATTTTTTTGTCATTGTCTAATTGACTGTTATGTTTTTTTTTTTTGACGAATATCTGTGTAATTCCTTTTCGTTAGGACTATCTTGTATACAAGGGTCTTTGAAATTGAATGGTCAATAATCGCTCAGAACAATATTTTTAAATCGGTTAAGTAGTTTGATATAAAAAATATTTCAAAATAATCGATTTTTTGCTCGAAAACGCAATAAATTTCGTTTCCAAAAGCCTAGGAAAAATATTTAAAAATTCTACTTATGAACCGCACTTCTTCGAAGAAAATAAGATATCGATGAACAAAATCTATATATAAATACAGGAGCTGTGAGCAATTGAGTGCTGAAAAAAGTGGTGTTTTCGAGATTTTTAAAAAAAAAAAATTTTCATTTGCTTCGACTTTTGTTCTGTAATGGAATTTTTTTCTGTTCTGGCTATTCGCCCACTTCTAATTTTGACACTTAACACTTAAAATACTCAAATTTGACTGTTAGTTCCTTCACTTAAATTGATCCAGCTATAATACTTATTCATAGATTTTCTTTATTAATACCTTATTATCTTTGTAGAAGTGCGATTTCTTAAGTCAAAAGAATAAAAATATTTCGTTTTGATTTTTTTATATTTTTCCTAGGCGATTAAAAATGAAATTTCTTGCATTTTAGGGCAAACAATCGATTTTATTGAAATATTTTTGGTCATTGTATTCAAACTTCAAAACCGATTTGAAAACAATGCTCTACGATATAATTTAATGACCTTTCGATTCATATATGGCTTGACACCATCTGATGATTATGAATTGAAATATGGCAAAAAATGAAAAAAATTCATATTTAAAAAACGTTGCCATGAAAAATTTGTTGAAATCGATTTTTAAGATCACCAATTCAAACTACACTTAAAAATAGTTTCAGTAGAAATGGGTCATTTTATTTTTTTTTTTTTGTAAACTAGAGTAATTGAGTATTTCAACTTTTTAGGTGGGTTGCAACACATTCATCAAAAGAGGAAAACACTAAATAACCATTTTGTTTGGTCGAAGACCGAGAAGTCTAGAGTTTAATCCCACCAGGTTTTCTATGGAATTGGTCTAAAGCTTAAAGTCAATGAATATTTCGACATTGTGTATGTTATTTACTCATTATATAGAACAGTATTCCCCAGCCATAGCCCCAGGTAAAACAGATCCCTATGTGTCGGAGAGAGACAGTCATATTGTTCGTCCTCTCTTGTTGAGTAACACTGATATAGAGTAAAAGAAGGCAAGCAGTAGCACCTCAAAAGCGGTGCTTTCAATTCAATAGGTAAAAACGAAATAAAAGTTAGATTTAGGAGTGTAAAAATTAACCGTTGAACCGCTTTTTATTACGGGGTTTATAAAAGGGACACCTGAAATAAAGTCTCTAAGCATTAGAAAGAGAGAGAGAGAAAGAGAGGAAGCTCGAGAAGGGCACGCCTGCGCGATAGTTTGGCAAAACGTGCTCATTCAACTTTGCAAGAAAACATCGTTCGTCATCGCCCAAGCATCTCTAAGACACGCGACTCACACACACACACACACACACAAAGAGAGGCAAGCTAGCGCGAAAATTGTGCGCAAACTTTTTTTAAGCCAAAACGAAAACTGCAAACAATAGCCAAAGCAGCAGCAGCAAAAGAAAATTGCAAGCTGCTGCCAAAACCCCAAAACGACGTACGACCACAACACGAAGAGGCACGATCGGCACACAACTTTGTTACTCTCTACGCTGCTCTCCTGTTGTTGTTGTTGTTGTGTATTGCCTGCCTGTCTGTCTGCCTGGCCCAGCCGGTACCGGCCCGGCCTGCCTGCTTTGGCACTCTCTCTCGCTCTTTCTCTCTCACTCTCTCATATGCTCTCTCTCTACCTACGTAGCTGCTGCGGCAACTTCTGCCGCTGCTGCTGCCGCTGCTGCTGCTGCTGCTGTCGTCTGCGCTTGTTGGGCTTTAGTTTATTTATTCAACCGACCGATACCGTGTGTGGACATTATTTTCCGAAACGTTCGCAATCGCACAACACACACCGTTGAGAGACAACACTCTTACACACACACTCGCACACACACACAAGCACGCACACTCGCCGCACTCTCGCAGCAGCCGCCATATACACGGCGTGTGCGCCCCGTGAACTATCTAGTAGATAAAAACTCGCCGACAACAACACTTTGGAAACGTTCCTCAACGTCGTCGTCTAAAATACTTACAAAAAAAAAGAGTGCAAAAAACAAAGTTTGAAAATTTTTCTAAATAAAAAACAAAAACATTAAGTGATTCCAACAAAAAAATGCAACCAAACCTTAAGTAACAACAAAAAAAGAAAATTAAGAAGTAAACTCGCGTGTGTGTTATCTAATCTGCAAAAATAAAAGTACCGTCGGTTGAACGCGCTATATCAATTCAATACAATTTAATTTTTTTTTTTTTTACATGACAAGTGTTTTCACAAGAAGTATCTGAAAAAACGTGCTTTTCATTAAGAAAAGTCAAGCTAAAGTTAAAACGAAACAAAACGAAAATGTACCACAAATTGAACCACTTGGAGGAGGCCTGGGCCCAAACGGCCACGGGTACGATAAAGACCCTAAAACTAGAGCAGCAGCAGCAGCCACAGCAGCAACACTACACCTTCCCCTCATCAGCAACAGCATCGTTTACCACACCACAGAGTGCAGCTCCAGTACGAAGATTTGTTAGTGTTCAGCTGCGTCACCTGCTTGTCATGGCTCTGCTGCTGCTGGGTCTCTGCCAAACAGTGCAAGGGCGACGTCATGCTCCACTCATGCTGGAGGAATCGGATGCGGGACGACGTTCCAATAGACCAGCCGGTAAGTACAGAATAAGCATACGCCCCGTGGCCGTGGTCGGCAGGTAGCAGCTAACAGCTAACAGCTAGTGCTCGCACCCTTAATCCCTTTTTCTGCCTGGGGGTTTTCCCTAATCCGGAAAACGGGAATTCCCTTCGGCTGCCGCCGGCCCAGACTTAGCGGCGCAATCAATGTTTCCACATAGATTTCCTTTGCTGCCAACTCAATTTGTTACAACTCACACGCTTGATTAGCTGCATTTCCTGTTTCTGCAGAGAGCGCCCATGCACCGATACACACACACATACACACACACAGGTATATTGTGTGGCTATTATATTCCCCAGTTGCCACTTTTTGTTGTTGCATTTTCAATTAAAGCAGCTTGCGGTTTTTTGTTGCCAACGACTTTGAGCCGTTTCTCGTCTTACAATGCAAAAACAACAACAACAACAAAGCACAAAATGTGGGCTTCAATCATCAGCTATAATCTGTGTGGTGTCTACCCACTCAAAAGACGAACAAACTATCCTAAAAGAATACTCAAAAACTATATTAACTTTTACCATGACAGCAAATTCTCTGGGACTTCGCCATTTACCACACCACAAAAACGTTTAAAAAAAAAGTGAAAAGTAAAAAGTTTTTTACCTTATTAAGTTGGTCCTTTCTGCTATACAAATTTTTTAAAAATCGTTCGTAAGCGAAATTGAAAACTAAAATAGGGTCTAGCTACCTAAGATGATTTCACTTATAAAGCCGGCTACCTAATTTTTAAAACCCACATGAACATAATCTTTATCATCTTTTACCGATATTTCAAAAGAAAATATCGGTAGCCGTTTATATAAAGTTACAACTTTCCAAATGTCCTAACTCAATTATTTTAAAAGTCAGTGAAAGAAGCACTTTCTTCAACTGATGATCACAGAACTAATCCAAATTTTGTAAGAATCGTTCGCTGTTTACTTAAAGTTAAAAATAGAGGAGAGCTAACTTCGGCTCGACCGAAGTTTATATACCCTTGCAGCTTGTATAATTTATATAAATAAGGGTTTTAAATGATTTTCGTCGAACATTCTTAGCTGAGATTTTGCCCAAACTTAGCAATAGATGGTGCCACTACTTTGACCATTTATGATATATTTATCCGATTTGGACCAAACTCCCCAGAATTGTGTGGATACTGATAATATTCATTACTGGAAGTATAAAGACGCTACCATTGAAAACAAACAAGTTTTTCTCACTAGAACCACTTTTCGACCGATCGTTCCCATGGCAGCTATATGCTATAGTCATCCGATCCGGCCGGTTTCGACAAATGTGCAGCGTATTTGTACCAAAAGACTTCGTGCAAAGTTTGGTTAAGATAGCTTTAAAACTGACGGAGGAGCTGGCATCGAAGCAGACGGACATGGCTATATCAATTCAGCTCGTCATGCTGATCAAGAATATATATGCTTTATGTAGTCGGAGATGCTTCCTTCTATGCGTTACAAACATCTGCATAATTTTATTATACCCTCTACAAGGGTTTAAAAACTTTAAAAGGGTCTAACTACTTAATTGAAACATTCAGATGAACATAATCTTTATCAAATTGCCTGTTTCTTTAAAAGGTATATGCCAAATAAATTTAATAAATTTATGGTTAATTTAAAGTGAGAATTTTCAAGACTTATTTGTAAAGCCAACTGCTTATAATAGTAGAATCCTAACAAAACATCTAAAAATTTATTGTTTGTTAAAAAAAGAAAAAAAATTAGATATGTATAGTACCAAAGTTGATAATTCTCAAAAATTTCGTTAGTAATCTTTAAAGCAAACTGCTTTTTCAAAATGGTTTTGCTTCCTAATACAATTTTTTATTTAAATTCGTTCAACGCTTACCTAAAGCCATATATAGAGTCTTTCATTACGGGAGATTCCATTTTTCATACGACTTACAACAAAAGTCTCAGATCGTGTGAAAATCGACCCGAACTGCTAACATGAGGGAAAAATTGAAAAACACTATCCTCAAGATGAGCACAAACGTTGTCAAAAGCAGTGTAAGAACGGGTGTTCTCATTTGTTGTACAATATTTCACTTTAAGAAAAGTTTTTCTCCAATCGAGTTGAACTTTCTTCATTTCAAGAACATTTAGAACATTTGCCCTCATAAAATTTGTGAATATTTCGTTCTTGTATTGAGTTGACGTCAACTTATTCTCTGAATAGGATTTAATCCCTCTGTGTATGATTGAAAAAGCCTTACTCAACTAAGTTTTGGTTTTTTTTATTAAGGCATAACTTTAAGGTCTTTAAACAGCTTGCAAATTATACACTCTTTTGGGTATTTGTATACAAGGTTAAGGACTCCACAATCTTGAGCCCAAACCGACTAAATTCCGAAAGATTGACGGATTCTTAGCCATCTTATTCGATAAATTTATAAATTTTTAATAAATATGGTAAAATTTTGGACCTAAAACCAAAACCTTTTAAAAATGTTCTAAAATTTGCAGCTATGACCTGCAGTTTGCTGCTTTTGCTAAATATTTATGAAGTTGTAAGCCCCTGTTAATTTTTTCTTAAAACTAAGCAAAGTGGTTAAGTTGCATTAAAACTGGAAGATCAGTCGAAATTACTGCTAAAGGCTTGTACGACAGATAGAAACACAAAGCAAAGCCAAGATGTTTCTAATTATATGAAATACTGTGACGAAAAGAATTTTCTGTCGTTCTGAGTACGGGGCTTAAATGTTTTGAACAAACCTAGAGAGATACTTATAACACAGATTGACTGAGAATTCTAAGCCTTCAACAAATATTGGTTCAATAGATTTTAAAAACTATTATTTACTATTCGGAAGATGAAGGAAGGGAACTGAATCACATTAAACTAGGTACTATCGTTTCCAAGTTTGTGCAAGAGTAACAGAAACAGAGCAACATACAAAAGCTACATCAACAAAGCTCTCAGTTTTGTTTACAGCTGCTGGGTCCGCCATCATTCAGCAACTTAGGTACACAGAAAAAAAAGATCACGATATTTAGTATCATACGGGTATTTTGAGTATCAAATCGGACTTTATCTGAAAAAAATATCAAGATGATATTATTGCCTCCATATATTTTGGTGGAACTAGTATCCTCTTGATATGAAAAATTGAAATTGTTTTGATATTATTAAAGATAGGGCTGATATTTGATCTTATTTTTCTGTGTAGCTCTGAAAGGACTAGTCAGTGAAAAAGAACTCAGTGTAACTAAACACCTAAACAGCGACAGACTGACTGATATATCAGAGGTGGAAAATTTTACCAATAGCTTTGTTAAGATATATGTAAATGCGCGCACTTTATAAGAAAATTTGCAAAGTTCTATCCCAATATTGTTTAAAAAAAATGCACGAAATTTTTGTTAAAAAAATCCACTTCGAAATTCGCATATATGCGAAATATTACCCATATTGGACACAAAATTTTCCGTATTTTCAAAAATCTGCTTATAAGATGATATAAGATGATTATAGTACATATTTCCTTGATCAGCCTCAACAGCCGAGTCGATATGGCCATGTCCGTCTGTACGTCAGTATGAACGCACAGATCTCAAAAATGGTAAAAGCTAGATGTTTGGCATGTATGGGACATATATTTTGTATACTTGCAGGTAGCTCAAGTTTATTTTCAACTTTTGCCACGCCCCCTGCCGCCCCCGCAATTTGGAAAAAACGTCATATCTCCCACAGTTTTATAGATAGATCGTACCTTCTAGAGATATTGAGTAATCAAGATTATTTATTGATTTGCCGAAGGAATTATAAAGATCAGATGAACTATACTCAAGTTATGACCAAAATAAAGTACGCTGCCGCAGCGCTGGATTTTGAAAATCCCTCATTGTTCAGAGCAAGTAGTGGTGCCATCTATTGTTCAGTAGCGCTGCATTCAGCTGCTACTCCAGTTGCAGAGTATATTGCAGTCGGGCTTGACCGACTTTCTTACTTATTTCAACAGTTTTACTTGGCATCTTGTTTGTAAGCAAAGTATGCGAAATAATTGGACCCGTATTTTCACGATTTTGGAAAGGAAATAGTTTTTTCCATCCGTTTTCAGCAAAGTATGTAAAATAATTAAATGTGTATAAGCCCGATCTCTATGCAAATTGGTTAAATTAATAGAAAAATCTCTAAACAAATATGTGCAATTCAATTCAATGCAGTTCTCATTATTCTTAGTTACTTACTTTCCCTTGAGCGTTAATCTAGGCCAACTTCTACTCCCCAGATCTTAGTCCGATAATGATGTATGGTTTAATGAATGAACGGTAAAAACCATATGTTTTTTTTTTCGGAGGCAGCTAATCAAACGTCAAAAGACCACGCACGTTTCGGTCGACCAATTCGTTTTGTTCATTTCGCATTTAATTTAACTGATTAACAAGCTGAGTTCCCCCTCCATCCCCATCCCCATCCATTCGTCAGCATAATTCATTTATTCAACTGTCTGCCGCCCAGTTAGGTGTTAAAAAGTTGTTAACTTATTTTTAATGAATGCGTGTAAAAAAGACCACGAACGAGCGAACGAAGGAAGGCAAAAAAAAATCAAGATGTGCCTACGTAAAGCAGCCAACAAGCCGGCGGCGTACCGTTTTTTTTTTCTTATTTTCTTATTTTTTTTTTTGTTGGTATCTCAACAAACATATCATGAAACGAAAACAAAATACGTTAACGTCTGTCAGACGCCAAGATTTTTTTTCTCGTCGCGACAGCCTCCCAAAACGAGCCAACGAAATGCAACCAATTTGTTGCCATTGCAACATATTTTTTTTTCAGCCTTTTTTGGCTTGGAGACGAGGCGTCGCCATCCTCTCTTGGCTTAAGGCTTATTTTTTTCCCAATTTTTTTTTTTTTTCTTTTGAGTGGGCAGAGGAAGCACTTAATGCCCACAAGGTGTCAAATTGCAACAACTTCTTCGCCCACCCCAAAAAAAAAAAAAAACTAAAGAGCCGAAAAGCACACAAAACATACTGTTTTTGTGTGTAGGTATAAACTTGTACAATTCGTAGGCTTTCGGCAGTTGTTACCCGTTTCCGTTCTCAATGAACGCAAAGCGAGGATCGATTGTTGGCGTTTTGGGGGCTCTTTGGGCTAGTTAGTGTTGGTTTAAACTGAACTCGAGGGGGCGGGATGGCAGCTAATAGATGTTTTTATGGGGCGGCTTTCATTAGCACTTGCTGAAGCCGTTGCCGTAATTCTTTCTATGGCGCAATCAGCGCCAAAAAAAAAAGAAACTAAAGATGAGAGATGCATGAGAAATGTGTTTGCTATGCAACATCTAAATTGAGCACCGCTGATAGGCGGACATTATATTATGTATGAATGTGTGTATGTTTGTTTGAAAATGACTAGATTTTTTCGAGTTAATGTATGCCTATAGGGATTTTAATTCAGAAACAACACTTTCTTTGTTGAAAACTAATATTTGGAACTTTTAGCAAACACTAATATAATAAACTTTAAGTTTTTAAATAAATTTATAAATTAGTATTATTATTAAGAAATTACAAATTGAGGGTAAATTAGATCTGAGATATAGCAACTATAATCTTAAGCTTAAAGATAATTAATTATATAAATACTAAGACTGTAAGCCTTCGAAAGTTTTAAAGAAGCTTGGGCTCATCTTAACACGTAAGGATCAAGGTTTTACATTAAGGTTGAATTGATAAAGTCGTAAAAGACAATATGCTGAATCTTAAGACAGACACCGCTCGAAAGCTTTACCATTCTATTAATATTACTTAGCAAGTTCATAAAGTTCCAGACCAAAAAGAGCTGATTGCCTTTACAAGAAACTCTCGGTACTTAAACTAGGTACGAAATATTTTAGAATCGAAAAACGACCGTTAATGTTATTAAAATGAAATCAAACGATTTTAATTTTAAAACATTTCGTACTAACACACAGAAAAACCAAATCAAATATCAGCCTTATTCTTAATAATATCAATTTTTTCATATCAAAAGGTTACTATTTCCATCTAAATATATGAACTCGATCATATCATCTTGATATTTTTTTCAAATGAAAGCCATTTCGATACTTAAAATACCCGTATGATACTAAATATTTTGATTTTTTTGTAACAAGAATTTAAGCAAAGCAAAGAACAAAATGAACTGAGAATGCCAGCTCCAAAAAGTCTGCAACGTAAAAGGCGAACAATTTATATCGAATCTGTTCGTACAATTCTCTCCTAGTTCTAACACTTTGGTTATTCAGTGAGGTTATATTTCCGACGTACAGTAATACCCTCGAGGTGTTTGGACTTTTCTAGCCTTATTGGGTTTAATACAGAGACATAGTCTTAAGACAAAATTGGTAACAGCTTTAGAATCTTATGGGCTAAAACCCAGAACATTTTGTAGCTATTTTATAAACCTCTGTTTTGTTTTAAAAATGTATTGGGGTTGACTTTAAAATTTATTAAACTTCAATTAAGAATATTTATACCTTTGCAAAAGGTACTACAATTTTAAAATATTCATTTTCGATCCCATAAACTATATATATTCTTGATCACGGCGACGAGCTGAGTCGACGTAGCTTTGTCCGTGCGTCTGTCTGTCTATTTCTACGAAAACTAGTCTTCTAGTTTTAAGGCTTTCGAGTTGACCGCCTTCTTTTTACTGCATGCTGCTAATATGTGACTATATCTTATGGCTGCCATAGGACCATCGGTCATCGGACATCGGTCAAAAAATGGGTCTTAGTGAGAAAAACTTTTTTGTTTTCTATGTTAGCTTATTTAAACTCTGCATTTACCTATATTATATGCTTCAAAACAGATTCGCAAAATTTTGTCAAAATCGAATGACTATATCTAATGGCTGCCATAGGAACCATTGGTCGAAAAATGGGTCTTAGTGCAAAAAACTTTTTTGTTTTCTATGTTAGCTTATTCAAACTCGGCCATTACTTATATTACATGCTTTCAAACAGATTTAAGAAGTTTGGTGCAAATCGGATGATTATATCTTATATCTGCCTTAGGAACCATTGGTCGAAAAATGGGTCTTAGTGCAAAAATCTTTTTTGTTTTCTATGTTAGCTTATTCAAACTCGGCCATTACTAATTTTATATGCTTTCAAACAGATTTAAAAAGTTTGGTGAAAATCGGATGACTATATCTTATGGCTTCCAAAGGACCGATCGGTCGAAAAATGGATTTTAGCTAGAAAAAATGTTTGTCTTAAGCCCAGTATTTCGAAATTGAAAAAATCGTACGCGCATTAAGAGTTTAGTACTTGAATCAAGTACTTACCGTACTTTTGACACCGCTTGTACTTGATTCAACTACTAAGCTCTAGTTTTCTAATGAAAGAGAACTCCTTCCACAATCTTCAAATGAGCTGATCTGAATAGTTTTCATTTGCTTATTTTTGGTTCGGCTTAGTATTTTCGAAAGAACAAATCAAAAAGTAATATCAAGTTCAAGATGAAGTTTTTACTTCGTATTAATTGGGGAAAAAAAATTATCGTTGGTTTTTTCACTAAAGTGAATTCGAATTTTTTACATGTTCTCTTTTCTATTAAACAATCAAGGTAATCCGTATCAAACCTTTAGTTTCTACTTACTCTCTACTCGACGAATTCAAATTATAACTTTTTAATCTGATTAACCCAATCAATTTGATACAACAGCACATTTAACAAATTCAAATTCGACAATTTTTGTCGAAATTGAAAACCGGAACAGGCGTGATAGTCTTAATGCCCACTACCCCAACATTTTTGGGTAAAGGCTTATAAAACTTACATATTGTAAACATATTAATGTAATGAACTGGCTTTGGACCTCTGGATGAACTTGTCTGAAGCACTCTAATAACAATACCGAACTAGTGCTAATGGTAGGAGGTTGAGAGTGACACTGGATGGATGATGCGAGCATGGAAGGAGGCGTTAGTGGATTGTGGAGTAGTAGGAGATGGACGCTGACGGAGACGGACGTGTGTTGATAAAGTAAATAGTAGTTGTGTAAATAATGTGTAAATAAAGAACGGAAAACCCCGAAGAGTTGGTGGTTTACAATATTAAAGA
The DNA here is from genome assembly GCA_037044535.1 of Lordiphosa magnipectinata. Classification (NCBI taxonomy): domain Eukaryota; kingdom Metazoa; phylum Arthropoda; class Insecta; order Diptera; family Drosophilidae; genus Lordiphosa; species Lordiphosa magnipectinata. Next base: position 142,874 of record JBAMBO010002939.1, read on the forward strand.
TTGAGGGCCGATTTCTTATAGAGCTATCTGTCGCATAAACTAACATAATAACTGAGTAAACTGTAAGTTTATCTAAAGTATTAATACAAAACACAAGCTACCTACTGAATAACTCAAAGACTTTTCAAACTTTTCAAATATTACTCAAAAATTTTAGATTTTCAAATATGCTTAGCTAGGTACTTATCTATAAAGCTTATAACTCACATATTTAAATCCATACAAATCCAAGTAAACCGTAAAGTATTTCGGTAATTTTTCTATCAAATTGAAGGGAAATTTATAGATATTTTTACGCCCACCCAAATGACTAAAACAAAAACAAACAAAATCGCGTGCCGCGTGACGTGTTTGTTGTTGTTGTGTTGCTCTGGTGGCCCATTCATTGCACCATCTCAACCATCCTACCCCAAAAAAAGAAGAAATACACACACACACACACACATAGCCAGCATATTTGTGCAACTTATCAGCGCATTTAAAATTAGCCAGCCGCCAACGTATTCACAATTGTTTTTGTTGTCTGCTGTTTTTTTTTTTTTTTTTTTTTTTGCCTGAACTTTTGCCGACATCTGTGCGGGGCAGTCGCGTGATTTGGTTTGTAAATGGGGAGGAAGGAAACACGAGGAAAATGCAAAACTAAAACCAAAATATAAAAATAGTCATTGAAAATGTTTACGGCTTGCTGGCGGCGGCGGCCTATTCCAAAATTTTTCGAAAATTGCAAAATTATAGTTTATATATAGAACTCTGATCTGATTGAAAATGTTTGTCATTTTTACATAAGCCAAAACCAAAGCCATTTCTTGTGGTTTCAGTAAGCGGCTTTTTCACTTTTGAACTTGCGGTGTGTGTGTGAGTGTGTGTGGGGTGGGGAGGGGAATGGGGGAGTGTGAGTTTAATCAGGAGCGGCCCATCGGCATATACTTAGTATATTTGTATTTGTCCATTGGTATTTTTTTATTTTTTTCTTTATTTGCCGCCAAAGTGTTTGCTCTCGCTCTCTTCGCCCAGCTGTCATAAATTATCAAGACTCTCGGCCTGTGTAATCAGCCATTCGAAATCTTCATTAGACCTGGCGTGTCCCCAAAAGTGTGTAAATGCAGGTACCCCGCACTTTCCGCACCCGCCCAACGGCAAACATTTCCAAGTTGATGTATTTTGTTTGCTTGGCACTTAAAACATTTAATTGCTTATAGACTAAACAAGAATTTTTTATTAGTTTAGTTGACAATAAAAAAAAAACATATTTTTCAATACAGTTTTCACTACAGTTGCCTACTTAGGGGCGTTGCCAAGTGGTTCTAAATTCAGATATAATTTGTGGCTGGATTTCACATTTGATTTCTTCCTAGGACTCCCAATTGGTTCAAGCGGTGCATTTGGTCTAAGATCCTCCACTTCTTTCGACCAAAGCGAACCAGAGTACAACTTCTCTTGCCTACTTTTGGGTGTAGGAAATTTAGTTGGGAAATTTTGCTAAAGCACTCGAGTCGGCTAGAACTTAAAAAAAACTTAAGATTCTTTAATCTTCCTTTAAAAATAACTCCAAAACTTTGAATAATCAATTTCGGTGCCTATATTCGCCTAAATTCTAAGCTGCTTCTTAGCAGAAAGGTCTAATACCGCCTTGAGTCGTCCAGAAAAGTGATCCAACTAGTTTTTGTCTTCATTTTTTTCATAATTTATATGCGTCGCAGAGTCGCGGTGCTTGCATTTAACTAAGCTTTAAAGGCGCAACGGGACATAAAGTGCCCATGTCAGATTGAATAAGCTTTAAATTGTGTTGTCAAGTCGAGCTAAAAACAACTCTGAAGCCAGCCTCATACTTTTAGGTACAATTTGAGGTTTTAGTACCCTACATCTTCGACCATTTAAGCAATTTTGTCTAAAACCTAAATCTTTGGAAAAATCGGTTAAATTGTTTGTTATCTCTTAGCTTAAGTACAGCATGTGTGTCTGACTGACCTTATCAAATTCTAGTACACAACATATCTACAATTTTTCCCCCTTTAGTTTCCCTGCTTTACTTCTTTTTCAAGTTTACCGACAACATCACAGGGGGGGGAACGCCCCCCACTACTCGTTGTTCGTTTCATTCATTCATTTCTACATAGGGGACGCTGGTTGGGCGATTGATTGATTGCCCGATGGGCTGATTGACAGTTCAACACTCGTAGCTGTCAAATTTAACCAAGGCAAATAACAAACAATAATCATATCGGAATCACTGGAAATGAAACTTTTGAGCTAATTATACTTATGTATACTCTATATATATGCTGAACTATATACAGAGATATATGCGCCTGATCTTTTAACTCAATTAAAAGCGTACGCAAGACGAGAAAATTTCAAAGGCATCAGAAAAAAAAAAAACACTGCGCCAAGTTGACGCCGCGTTCTGCGTCATGTGAGTCAGCAACAGGCAAAAGGCGAACGCATTTGGCAACAAACGCAAATTTGCCAGGCAAATTTTGGCTAAAACAAATGACCAGAGGAAGACCAAAGGCATACGTACAACACATACCTATATATATATATGTACATACAAACGAGTCAACACATCCACGTGTTGGTGTGTTTGGCGTCAACTTTGTTTATAAGAAAAAAAAATTTCTTTTGCTGTCCGCTGCCTTTTGACGGTAATTAGCACATTGTACCAAAAGAATCATCATCGCCACACACCCAGTTGTTGTTGGGTGTCGGTTATGCAGCAGGTACACCCGACAATATTGTCACTTAAGCGTTTGAGCGGAGCCGACAGTTGTGATGGGGGGGGGGGGGGGGGGGGAGGGGAACATAGAAGTATGGGGAAAAGGGTAGACTTTAAGTAAGTGTGGCCTATTGATTGGCTTGTGAACTAAAGTGTTTTCGATCATTTTGGGAGTAGCTGTAAGTAAATGCGGCGCCCATTTGTATACCAAAGAGATTTTGGGCTAGTTTGAAACAAGCCGTAAGTAAATGCCGCACCCATCTATATATAAACAAGAAATTTATCTTTCAACTTAATTTGAACTACGACAAATTGTTTTGAGTCATTTCGAGACCAACTGTGAGTAAGTTAATGCGGCACCCATCTATACAACTTCCCTATGTATACAAGAAAAAAGGTTTTAAGTCTGTAAGTAGTAAATGCGGCACCATTCCATCACTTCAATTTGATTTAATTTGTTAGTCAAAGAAAACAAAGTGGACTACAAAAAATCCTCTTTGTATAGCCTCCAAAAACTCGTCCATTATTAATATTATATGCTTTCAAACATATTTGCAAATTTTGGTCAATATCGGATAACTATATCTTATGGCTGCCACCGATCAGTCGAAAAATGGTTCTTAGTGAGAAAAACTTTTTTGTTTTCATTGTTAGCGTCCTAAAACTCGTCCATTATTAATATTATATTATTTCAAACAGATTGGCAAATTTTGGTCAAATTCGGATGACTATATCTTATAGCTGCCATAGGAAATATCGGTCGGAAAATGAGTATTAGTAAGAAAAATTTTTTTGTTTTCAATGTTAGCGGCCCTAAGCCAGAGATGGGCATGCACACATATCGACACACTTTTCACACGCATACAAGCACAATTTGCGTGCGCCTCATTCGTGTTCTATAAATAGCTTTCAATGCTTATAGCGTACGTGTGATTTTGAGCAGTCGGCCGCGGCAGAGCTCCGTTTTGTATAATGTTAAGAAATCATCAATTCAATATTATTTGACTACAAACATTTTTTTGAAATATTCAGAACATTTCTTTATCATTTTTAAAACCAATCTTTGAGTATTATAATATTGAGTATTATAAAGTCGCAAAATGTTTCTTTATACCGTTTGCTGCTTCAAATTATTAAACAAGATATTACAGCTTAGAAATCGAGCCCTAACCTATTTCTAAAGATTAAGACTATTTCCATCTTGCTTCTTCAGTTTTCCAACTTAAGCCCCAAGTGTGCCTTGGGGTACAAATATTTTGAATTTGTAAAAATTTTGTGTTCACCTTGAAGCGCAAAATTGTGTTCTGGCATTTCTGTCAAAATGTTTCCACTAAATTCTTGTTTCAAACTATAATTATTCATAATTGATTTGGCGTTTTATTTGCCCATTCGAAACTAATTTTCAAAATTTTGCTTGCACTTTGTCAGGGATAGAGAGGGGGAGATTAAGATTCTGATATTTTTAACATTTGTTTGCTAATGATTCGTTTTCTGCAAATGTTTGCCCAGACACTTTCATGTTTTCTACACATAATTTGTTGCAAATTTTCCTTCCAACCATTCCTCGTCCCTCTCTCTCTCTCTCCTGCCTTGAGTGCCGCCAGAGTGTATGAGTCAATGCACTGGCAGAAGCGAGACCAACAAAAAAAAATGTATTTCTAGACATTTCGTCTTAAATTAAAGTTAAAAATAAAGCTTAATATATACAAAAGTATATGCAGTAGCCTCGCCCCCAACTAAAAATTTATATACTTATTTATTTAACAATGCACATTTAGCTGGTGGTGGTGGTTGTTGTTGTTGTTGTTATTGTTGAGGCATTGCACACGTTTTGCTTGTCAAAACATTTTTCAATGAATGAATGGAATTGGGAACAACAAACAACAAACAATTGGCCTGGAACAAAACAAAATGCCATAATTTTGTTTTGGCAACACCCGCTATTTGCCGTCAATCAACTGTCTAGACAGGAATCCACATGGAAGGGAACTAAAATGCATTTTTGGCCATTAAAACCATTATCGGACATTGCTTTTGCGATAATCGCTGATTGTTTTTCTTGTTTAAATCTATTGCGCGTATTTTTCATTGTTTTTGTCTTTGTCATTTCATTTCAATTTTTTTTTTTCGCACGCAAATAAAACTGGCGCCAATGACAACAACAACAGCAGCAAGAATGGGACCTCCACTTGATAAACGCGAAGCGTCGTTAGCGCCACTTATCACGTATACGCCAGGGCGGGCAGCAAAAATAACAAAATTAGTGTACAAAAAAAAAAAAACAACAAACCAGCTTGGTAGGGAGGAGATGGATGGGTGGGTGGCGTGTTTGTCTTCTACATAATTAGTTTATTGTTGACATAAGCAGATGATAGCAATAGCAGCAGCAGCAGCAGCAGGTGCTAACTAGAGCTTGAAGTTACTAGGGTTTTAGCGCGCGTTTTTAAACGCTCAAAAAAAAAAAAAAATAATTTGTGTGAAATATATTTTTAAGCAATGTTTAGTAGTCTCTTACCACTATTTTTGAATCGATTGATACCGGCGTTTTTCAAGTTAAGCGCGATATTGATCGCCCAACGGGCTTGACCGACTTTCTTACTTGTTTTAGTTTGTCATAAATTTATCAAAAGTATTTTTGGTTAGCTTTTTATAAACTGCTCTAAGTCAGTATTTGAAGAAAAGCTAAAAGACATTGAAATTATCTGAAATTTTTTTTAAGATCGGACAAAAAAGACGGAAATAATACACGAAAATACGTTAGCGGGAAAGGGAGCTGTGACAGCTATGCAACCAACACACAAATATATATTGAATATATTCAGCTCATACCAGCAATCGCTTCGAGCGGTTGAGCCAGAGTTTTTTGATCGAACATTTATGTGTTTGATCGAAAAAAACTCAACGTAAAATTCCAGAGCATTGCTCTCTCTCTCTCTCTTTTTTCCATATCTGTCAGCAGCGCCGTCTCAGCCTATGCTTCTTTGCAAGAGATTTTTCATGCGAGGTGCTTTTCGCTCACTTTTATCAATCAAGCCCCCGAACAGATTGGAATGAGGACGAAAATGATTATAGTCAGAGAGCCAGCAATAGGATTGAATAAAACTCAACGGCGAACATGTTGTATATGCAAGTTTGATACATAGAGCCCAAATCCTGATTATTCGGGTGTTGATTAATGTATGAGCGTTTTGCAATCATACGAAGCCGTTCTCTTTTTAGCTGTTTAGCAACTAACAAGTGCTTTGGGGCTTTCACTGTAGCGCCAAGCCAAGAAATTGGGTTTCGATATCACCCATAGTTATTTATTTTAGTTTCAATTCTTTATTTTTAGGTGTATTTCCGTTGATTATCTCAAAAACAATGTGTGAATGTGGTTAACAGTCAAGTGGCTTTGATGTGAAACATGTTTTCCACATTGAAGGGTGAAATTTCTAAGTCACAAGCTCTCTCAATCTATACATATGAATCTTTACGCCCAACTGACTGACTGATTATCAACCTACAGCCAAGACCGCTTATCCTAAAGATCTAAGATTTTTCATAGACCTTCGTTTAGTTATGTACCCGCAAGCTATGGAAAATTTTAAAAAGCCAAAAAAATGCTTTCATGTTGTAATCAGCAATGCCAATTTGTCAAAAACAACCTATTTGGAATGCTAGTAGAACTTAACTGGTGAGATTGACAACAACAAATATTAGCTTCCGAAAAAATGTTCGTTTGAAATACTAATTTGAGCAAACGAATTGGTAATGAGTGAGTTAACCGACAGATGTCGATATATGTACTTTTATACTGCGCTGCGACATAAACAGAACACACAAATGTCAACTGGTATTTAACTGGTCTGCTGCAGGGGACAATTGTCCACTGCTTATGACATGCCTGTGTAAAATGGACGACTTTAATACATTGATTTGGATAGGAAGAGCAACTATGTAATTGCAAGTATTTAGCAACTGATACATTTCTGTTTGTGAAATAGACACATTCCCTGTAGGGAATATACACTTGGGGTGCACGCACTAATGCGGCTGAAATATGAACTGACGGCTGACCATGATATTTTAGCAGAAAGAAACAAACATGCTTGATTGATACCGCAAAGCTCAGGCTTACAACTGAATTGTGAAGATCAAACCAGTGCTTGTTGTCCACACTTGCATGCACGGAGTGTGGTTATTTATCAACATTAGCCTTAAGTTCTGCAGTCAGTTCTACAATAATTTGTAAGTACTCCATTTAAGTGGGTAAAAATGGTACGAAAATGTCCCAATACTTTTACTTTAGTGTTTTTTGACATGATTCTTCTTATAAAGTGATCTCAAGTCATTTTTACCGTACCTGTTTCTAATAAGAGGCGGTTCGTTTAAAGTTTTGGTTCGCAAAGGCATTTAACTTAAAGGTTCGGCCTAAGACTCATAAAAGTGGTTCAGGAAAGTTAGGATCCGTAAAGAATTGTGTTAGAATTTATTTCAAGCTGCCTAGAAAAATGTTTGGAATTTGCTAAACTCAGTTCTGTTGACAAATGAGCTAAGATTTTACCAACAGTTCATCATTCAGGCGCATGTGTGCGCGCGCCCTTGCTGCGTAGTCTTCTCCATTTTCCCTGTAACTGTAGTCTATTGTGCCGCTACATAGATAAATGAGAACAATCGGAGGTGTTCCAGAAATCTCTAGAGATTTTGGTAAAAACGCTTGCATTTCGAATTAAAACTACCTGCCCTTATATTTGAAGTGCCACAAATATGCCCGGCTCTCATGATCAATATGCGTGGGCGGAGATTGTTAGTAGTACCAACAACAGCAACAACAACTACATACATCCTTGCACTGAGAGGACAAACGGTAATTTACTCATTAGCTAATGTGGGCTTACACTCTCTATCAGAGCCGGCCAGCCATAGATACCAGGAGCCGAAGTCAGTCGTGTTTTTACGCAAACGCGAGGCGAAGTCATGGCAATACCCCCCCTACCGAAATGAAAGATGTTTCACATCAAAAACAACTACTTTCAATACAACGTTGCTCAATTGTTTCTTCCTATGTGGTTTTAAAATCAACTCATAAATGGTCAGTCAGCTTTCCACCGTGGTTTTGATTATGCAATCTATCAATATTTGTTGACTAAGTCATTTGTTTGCCATCATCATCTCCCACCGATCTCTTGCTCAGTAAAAGTTTTGTTTACTATTTGTAGGTTTTTTTAGTTCTTGTATTTGATGCATATTTTCTTTTCTGCTAAAGTTTAGTTTCTGACCTGTGCGGTGAATGCTCTTTTTCTGGGTTTTCAAAGCTCTTCTCTTAGTTCAACACTGTTCTTTTAAAATTCTTAGGCAAAATAGCAGCCCATCTCCCGCCCAAATTAACTTAAGCTTTCGCTTATACGGCAAAATATTAGTTGTTATTGCTTAAAGAGTATCTTTCAAGCTGATTACGCGGTGGAGTTGATAAAAATCAGCACAGCAGACATGAAGTGTATTTGATATCATGAGTTCTTCCCAATTATGTTCAGGTGTTAGTTTTTACTACAAATAACCTTCTGCTCTAATTGAACTTTTAATCCTCTTACCCCTTTTTTTTTATTTGGCCACAATAAAGTCTAATTCGATTTTTATAACGTCTTTGACTCTCAATTTAGGTTTATTCATCTTCTTGTTGTTGTTGTTGTTGCTATTGACGCCGCAAGAGCTTTACATTTTTTATGAGTGGCGCCAATAGTTTTAGCATAATTTTTGTGCCGCTTTTGTTTTTAAAGATAATTAAAATATATTAATAATTTAACGCGTTGCGAGCTTTGATTTTGCATACGCTTCGCGCGCATCCAATTAACAAGATGAATAAAATAGTGTTTGCTAATGAAATTGAGACTATCAAATGGGAGATGCCTCGCAGCGTTTCCTACCACTTTGACACTTGTTGGCGCCAAGCGACAGTCCCCCCCCCCCCCCCCCTGCGCCTTTTGCCGCGCACCAACCAAGGCAAGATTTTTCAGTTTCTTCTGCTTTGTAATTGAAAACGCTGCCGGAACTGTTCAACGCCTCTTGAAACGAATGTGGCGCCAGAAAGATTGCGAATTGGCCAATGCAAAAAAAAATAAAAAAACAGGCAACAGGTCTCCCATCCTGGCATCATAAATTTCTTTCCTACAATTCGATTCCTGTGTGTGCAGTTGGCATATCTCTGTTTGTGTGTGTGTGTGGGCGTTAGCCATTTAGTTTATGGGATTTAAGTGTATATCATTATTATGGTATTCAACTAGCTTTTTGCATCAACAGCAACAACAACAACTACATAGAGACACATATATAGGTATATCGACATCAACTAATTGTATATATGGGCAATTGCATTTGACTGGCGCCAGTTTATCTATAACTTATAAAGCAATTGCGGAAAAAACAATCAACAGCCTCTCAAGGCAACAACAAAATACGTTTTAAAAAAATTCAATAATTCAAAAATGTTTTCGATTTTCTTCTTTCTATTTGCAGTTACGGAATGTCAATTTGGTAAAGTCTTACGCGAATTGGGCTCAACATGGTATGCAGATCTGGGACCACCGTTTGGTGTTATGTATTGCATCAAATGTGAATGTGTGGCGGTGAGTAAACGGAACTAGTTCATTGAATTAAGTTGAATTAAGGAAATAAAGTGGCAATCTGTCTCTTAGCCTTCTTTTAAAGTATTTTGGAACTAGTTCTTTGATTGAAGTAACAGTTTATGTATTAAGGCTGTTGTAAAATTACTTTTGTCAGGGAATTGAACTAGTTACTGTTAAAAGTTACATTTTTTTCCTTAGGCCTTTTTAAAATGTCTTCTTGCAGGTAAATGAACTAAAGACTGCTCTGTAAGCCTTTCCAAAAAGTACTGTTTTTTTTAGTTTAGTTTATATTTGATTCACTTGAACGTTAATAAGGGGCCTTATGACCTATAATTGAAATATTAACTGCTCTGTAAGCCTTTTTTAAAGAAATTTAGTTTACCTTAAAATATTAAGCGGAACCAGTTCTTTAATTAAAGGAAAACTTTATTTTCTTTGACAGTTTTAGAACGCCTTCTTAACTTTAACGGCTCTGTAAGCCATTTTCAAAAGATTACAAGATTTTCAATGAAACTGGTTCTTTGTGTCTTTATGCCTTCCGGTCGGAAAACGAATTAGTAACTGTTCGTAAGCCTTTTTAAAAGTGAGTTTGATGTATTTTAAGATTTTTGTTGGAACTAGTTCTTTAGGCAAAGTAAAATTTTATGTCCTGGGGCCTGGCAAAAACCTAATAGCCGAGAGCTGAGCTTGCAAACATACTTTTAATCATCTTAAATAGGATTTGTAGGTAGTACTTTAGTTTAAAAGTCATTTCCAATGTAATAATCTTTATTTCAAGCTAAATTGTATGCCTTTAGGTAGTTTAAAAATGGCCAGAAATTTTAACTGGCAACCGATTTGAGCAAAACGCAAGCTTCTTCCAGAAGCTGAATGTTTTTTATTATGACATTGGTTCTCTTTTTTATACAGTTTTTGGTTTTATCCCAAGCAACGCACTTACCCCAGCCAGCATTTTGAGAAATTTCTGTTCACATTCAAGTCTTTTTCGAGTTCGCAGTCTGCTTGAAGCAGTCGTAAATGAGATCGGTTTCTGATTACAAATTGTACTTTTGTCGGAGTCGTTTATATCCCGTTTTACTAATCACTTTCGACTCATTTTCGAGTCATTTTGCTAGTCGTTTTTAAATGAATCACGTTTTGAGGAAAAGCATGAGTCATTTTCGAGTCGCATATGAAATAAATCTCTGTTTAAACATCAAAAGGGATCGATAATCATTAGGGTGATTCTTGTTAAAATGATCTTGCAAATGTTAGGTGGATACATGGTATGGTTGTGTGCTGCTTGGTTTTTAGGGTTTTAGGTTCTAGTCTATTTTGTATGCGCCTCGTACTTGAGTCCCAAGCGCAGGTACTGGGGCTCACAATGCACTGTTCAAATATCTTTGAACACGAATTGATAAACTTCTTCAAAATGATTTAGTTTATATTAAGTTTTTAATTGGAGCTCGTCTTTGTCAATCGTATAGTTTTATAACTTCTAGAATGGGAAGGGAACTGGCAGGTGCTCCGTAAACCTTCTTCAAATGAGTATGTTAGTTTTTTTACATCTAGTTTAATAATTGAATTATAATTGTATATCTTAAAACCGTTTCGAAATGCCTTCTGGCAAGGAATTTAACCGGCAAACGTTCCATAAATCTACTTTTTTTAACATTAAGGCTTTTAATTGGAACTAGTTCTTTGTTAGACGTTTTAAAGCATACAACAAAATTATAATTGTAACTTTAAGCAGCTGGAAAATGTCTTCTGGGAATAAAATTAACTATCATAATATGATATTATGTTATTTTGGTACTAGCTCTTTGTTTGCCCCTTTTGTAAGAGAATTTAACTCTATTCCGAGCTATTTCTGGAAACTAGTTCTTTATGTAAATCGCCCTTCAGCATGAATTTGAACGATAAAATGTTAAATAAGTCGTTTTCAAACGGTTTCATTACATGAAACTAGTTCATCGATTAAAGTCAAATATTATGCCGTGTTGTAGTGGCAGTTTTCAAAAGCTTTCGGAACTAGTTTTTAGACCACTTGCAAACAAACTTCTTCTTTAAATAATGTAAACCTTTATTTTTTGGTGCATTATACAAATATTTCTGTTTTTGCTTACCAAATGTCCAATGGGCGTGTCCAACTAATTGACTAATGATTCTCGTCGTCGACACTTTGTTGCAAGCCACAACTTGGCTTGCCAAAACACACATACTCACGCACCTAAAACAGCATTAGCTACAAATAACAACAAAATATGCTCAAGAAAAACAGTATTTTCATTTTCAAAAGCTTTTAATTTATGACATTTTCATGCATGATTAATATTGATTTTAAGGTTCGCTTTTTCTTTCGTTTGTAGACAAAATCATAATCATACAGAGAGAGAAATTGAATGAGAAAAATATGTATTCCAAATTCATTTGGCATGAGCACTAAAGTAGGCTACAGTATCTGCAATTCTCCACTGACTAGGCTTAAAGAAAACTCTCTCAACTGTAACAGAGAGCTCTGAAATTTTTAATAATACTGGGATAGTGTTCTTAAAGCGACAATTTTAAGAGTTGACAACCTCAAATTTGGCATTTATAAATCGAATGTCCTATTAAATATGTATGCGAATTCTTATAAAAATCGTATAATCGCATTTATTGGTATTACGAATTGATAGTTCAAGCATCTAGAGTCAAGAATCAAGTATTTTTTAACAAATTACTCCTGTTTTTTTTTCTCAGTGTAGCCGTATATGTACATAGACAGGCCGTAGCCTTGCCAAACTAAAAACAAAACGAAACATTTTCTATGTGTTTTTATTTTTTTCGCACAAAAAACAAAAATTGCAACAATCAGAGAAAGCGAGAGAGAAAATGTCACGACTTGTCACTGTGTGTCCTCGTTCAAGTTCTGCGTAGAGTGAAAATTATAAACATATATGTATAATATATATATAGAAGGTATATAAGACTGCAAAATTAATTGCCGCCATAAAGTCTTAAAATATTTTTGTTGTTATTGCTAGTCTGCCATCGACCAGACAGTCCCAAAAACAAAAATAAAAGTGATATGGCCACCCCATATCTGGACATTATTCGGACTTGCATCTTTCTGCTTCTTTGACTTTAGTTTACCATTTCATTTTCACTTTTAATGTTCATTGCATAAAAGTCAGTTTTCTATTAATTAATTATAATTTATGTCAACTCATAAAATTATTTAAAACATGCTGCTGTTGAACTTTAAGCAGCAACCCAGAAAATAAACATCAAAAAGCGACAACGAAATACCTATTATATATGTATACATATTCTGGTACATATTTATATAGCCAAAAACCAATTTTATATTAAGAATTTCTTTTAAAATAAAAGTCCAGACACACAAATACTCAAAACAATTTAAAACCGAATTGCAATTTTCATTTTTTATGTGAAATGGCGGCGCTAATTAATTTTTGTGGCCAGGCAAATAAATAAATAAAAATCTGAATGTATAAAACAGTTTTGTATACCCTAGACAAGAAAATCAGGTGGGTGGGGGATATGCATTAGTTATTAAAGAGGGAAGTAGGGTCAATAGCGAAACTTGTTTTTAAAAGGATTCTATAAAATCAATAACATTTTCAATATATTTCCAAATAATTCAAATAAAATTACTGCCATGTGTATTACACAATTTGAAAAATATTCACATTCGTTGAGACGCTTTTCTTGAGCCGTGAGCTGCGCTGTCACTTCAGGAACTTAGACCGCTGTTTGATCTTCATGAACGTTTTGAAATTTGGTTCTTAATTTGGAAACAGATTGTGATAATTTTAGAAACCTTCGGGCTTCGTTCAGAATCCTTTCAACCTCTTCGGGCTCAATTTAGGAACAATTTGATTATACCCTTCTAGAGGGTATAGAGATGTTTGTAACGCATAGAAGGAAGCATCTCCGACCACATGTAGTATATATATTCTTGATTAGCATGACTAGCTGTCTTGATACAGCAATCTCCTCCAACAGTTTTAAAGCCATCTTAACCAAACTTTGCACGAAGTCTTTTGGTACAAATACGCTGCACATTTGTCGAAACCGGCCGGATCGGACTACTATAGCATATAGCTGCCATAGAAACGATCGCTCGAAAATGTACTTTTAGTAAGAAAATCTTTTTTGGATTCAACGCAAACGTCCCCAAACCTCTTATTTATAAATTTTCTATGCTTTCACATAATTCCACTAAGTTTGATAAAAATCGGACAACTAAATGGTATAGCTGCCATACAAAAGATAAATCTGAAACCAAGTCTTAGTAGGAAAAACTTTTTTGTTTTCTATGCTAATGCTCCCAAACTTGTTATTGTTCAATATTATAAGCTACCACACAATTTTGCCAAGTTTTATCCAAATCGGATGACTATTGCATATAGCTGCCATAGGAACGATCGGTCGAAAAAGTAGTTTTAGTGAGAAAAACTTTTTTGTTTTCAATGCTAATGCTCCCAAACTTGTTATTGATCAATATTATAAGCTACCACACAATTCTGCCAAGTTTTATCCAAATCGGATGACTATTGCATATAGCTGTCATAGGAACGCTCGGTCGAAAAAGTAGTTCTATTGACAAAAACTTTTTTGTCTTCTACGCAAACGTCCCCAAACCTCGTATTTATAAGTTTTCTATGCTTTCACATAATTCCAAAAAGTTTGATGAAAATCGGACAACTATATAGTATAGCTGCCATAAAAAAGGTAGGTCTGAAAAAAGTCTTAGTAGGAAAAACTTTTTTGTTTTCAATGCTAATGCTCCCAAACTTGTTATTGATCAATATTATAAGCTACCACACAATTCTGCCAAGTTTTATCCAAATCGGATGACTATTGCATATAGCTGTCATAGGAACGCTCGGTCGAAAAAGTAGTTCTATTGACAAAAACTTTTTTGTCTTCTACGCAAACGTCCCCAAACCTCGTATTTATAAGTTTTCTATGCTTTCACATAATTCCAAAAAGTTTGATGAAAATCGGACAACTATATAGTATAGCTGCCATAAAAAAGGTAGGTCTGAAAAAAGTCTTAGTAGGAAAAACTTTTTTGTTTTCAATGCTAATGCTCCCAAACTTGTTATTGATCAATATTATAAGCTACCACACAATTCTGCCAAGTTTTATCCAAATCGGATGACTATTGCATATAGCTGCCATAGGAACGATCAGTCGAAAAAATAGTTTTAGTGAGAAAAACTTTTTTGTTTTCAATGGTAGCGTCTTTATACTTTCCAGTTACCAATATTATTGGTTTCCACATCGGCTTGTGGTAAAAATCGGATGAATATATCGTTTAGCTGCCATATTGGTCAGCGTAGTGGCACCATCTATTGCTGGGTTTGGTATATAACTCAGCAAAGAATGCTCTACAAAAATCATTTAAAACCTTAATTCATATAAATTATACAAGCTGCATAAAAATTCTGGTTACATTTTTAGGAAGGAAGAATTTGTAGCACAAAGAGAATAAGATTCTTATAAAAACTCATTGAAGATTTAAAATAGTTGAAAAAAGTTTCAAGGCAAAGTTTTTAAAATGTATTAAATTAAATTCCAATCAAGATCGAACAGTTCCAAACCAAAAATATTGTACCATATCCTCACAATAGTTGATATTAGCTAATACGTACATATTTATAACTTTTTGCTGTAAAACAACAGTCGAGAAAAGAGTTTATAGCTTGCCCATTTTGAAAACTAACGGACCCAAATTTGGCATAAATAAATCCTATGGTCTTTCAAATATGAGTGCCAAATCTTTTAAGAATTGGATGACTAAAAGCTATTTAACATATTTTTCCTTTCTTTCAGATACCCAAAAAACGTCGAATTGTTGCACGCGTTCAGTGTCGCAATATAAAAAATGAATGTCCGCCCGCTAAATGTGATGATCCCATTTCATTACCTGGCAAATGCTGTAAAACCTGTCCCGGGGATCGTAATGGTAAGTCTCTCAATGAATAATTAAGCATAGCATACTCAGCAGCTGTCAAATACAAGATGGCCAATGGCCAATCCATTTGATACATAGTTTTCTTATGTGTGTGTGTGTGGTGTTCTGTCGCCCCGAAACGCGTAAATTGTTTATGAAAAATTACTTGGCCAGAAATGAAGGTCAACGCTACGCAATTTATATTTCTTTTTTATGTCTGTGTCGCCCCCAATGCTACATACAAATACCTACATATCCCTAGAAACATACATATGTAGGTAGGTATATATTTGTATGTATGTTTTGTACATTTTGCCACTTTTGCATTTATTTATTGTATTTCGCTTGGTGTTTCGTTGTCGTCTCGCTCTCGTTGTTGTTGTTGTTGCTGTTGCTGTTGTGATTGAACTTTTTGCATGTTATGTGTTTTATTTTCAATTTCTTTTTTATATCGCCTCAACGGCGCCTGAAGTTTTTGGGTATTCCGAAAATGTCTGTGTGTGTCTGGGTCTTTGCCTAAAAGGTCCCATTGGGGCACACACGTGCCATGGCACTTAAGCATTACTTTCTCAGGAATCACAACAATGTACATTAAAATTAATCGTAGCAATCATAAAAAGTGCTGAGATCAAACGAACCAATTTGTACTACTTAGAAGAATGTTTTGGTAGCGGCATCTCTGGGGGCTGATTATGAACAGAATAGAATGAATACAATTTAGGTTTAAAGGTCGCTTTTCTACCTATAAGCAATCTAGGCTATACAAATCGCAGCATCCTTTATTAGTATAAGATAAGAGTATACATGATTCATAGTTCCACATTGCCTCAAAGTTTTTGTGGAATTGAAATGTGTCTCTTCGTAACCTGAACTAATAGCATTCTTAACTTGGGACCCATCTGAGAGCGAGTTGGGATTTCTATGATTGTCTATGATATTTCATCTGCATTTGTGCATAAACTGTGATCAAATTGCAGCACCCATCTGGCAACTAGCTTAATTATTTGTAAAAGTTGAGAGGATAAATAGTTGAGAGGATCAAAGTTTCACACTGAATAAGACTCTTTGTTAGTTGTCTGTGAGGAATGGGGCGCCCATCAGTATCTGAGACTTCTCTTAAAATGTTTTCACAACTGCATGACTGGAGCTGCTGCCTTTTGGGAGCTTGTTTGATCATTCCACTCATAATTCTCGTTCTTTAAAATGTTCTCACATCTGCATTAGCATTTGTACTGTGTGGAAATCGCGGCACCCATCTGGTAGTTAACTTAGTCATCATCAAAAATTAGTCATAAGAAGTTCCTCAATTCCCAAAATTCATCTTCATTCAAATAATGCTTCAGTTTTCTTTGAGCATAACGCGGCACCCAACTGACTGAGTTAGCTAAGTCCTGATTAAAAAATGTGATGACAATTGCAAATATATGCTCCTCTTTTGAAATAATCCCACAACTACATAAGTCAACTGGCAAAATCAAGCACTTTATTTAGTTTTCTGTAAGCAAATCAATGCACCCATCTGCCAGAGATTGAGAGAAGCTCAACTTGACTCTTTGGGGCTGTAAAGACTAATATATAAATCAAGGCATCCATCTCCCAGCTAGCTTAGCTATCACTAAAAGATGAAAAGATGAATTTGCTCACAATTTGCGGCACCCATCTGTCATTCAACTTATTAATTATCACTTAACTCTGATCAATTCTACCCACTTCAAATAATGTTCACTTCGTGTGCTGCCCCCTTTTTTTGCTGCTGCTGCCTCTTGGCCAGCTGTCACATGTCTGTCTCTCCATCGTTTTCGTTTTTGGTTTCTAATAAATTTCATTTATATATACGATAATACATATATATATATATACTATATGTACACTTATATTATTTATTATGCCTATATAGTCAAGGCATAACCAAAGACTGAATCACTGCCAAATGCTTTTGGCTTTGGCTAATTTTCTGCATGAATTGAATTCACAATTAGAAAACAGAAATAAAAAAAAAAAGAAAAACGTCTCAAAGTCTCTCCACTCCGACCGGGTGTGTGTGTGTGTGTGTGTGACATTTTTCACATAATCAGCCAAGTGCTGCCTGAATTCCAGTCCCCGTCTCCCAGTTAGCTGACTGTGTGGCATGGCTCAAAAGCAAACTTGTTTTGGCCACAGGAACGGGAATGGAAATGCCCGAAACGGGAGGGAACCGTGAGGTTGAGGCAGTCAGTTTGCCTGCCTGCCTGCCTGCCTGCCGCATCACATCATTAGTTTCCGTTTTGTGGCAATTTTTCATTTTTGCTTATGCCAGAGACGTTGACCTCTCTCTCTCTCTCTCTCGCTCTCTCTAAAGGAGCCCAGCGATTTGCCAGTGGTCAAAAAAAAAAAAAAATTTCACTTTTATTCAAGGCGAAAAACTGCCACGTCAATGGCCAACATCCAACTGCAACTCGTTTGCCATAAATAGTTAGAAGGCACGGGCGCGGCACTTGGAGTTGGGGCAGTTGGAGATAAAAGTCTCTCTCACGCAGTCTCAGAGGCTATTGTAAAAATATTTTACAACAACAACCACAACAACAACAGCAAGTTGGAACGACGAACGATCGTTACCAAAGTTATTTTTTGCCTAACTTGGTTTTGCCTCAGCCTGCAGCTTTTGTCATACATCTACCTGGCCGGCAAAGTACAGTAAAAACTAAGAGAGCTGAAAAATGTTCTAGGTAATCGAGAGGAAAAGTAACAGTCAAATATTTTTGCATTTGAAAATAATCTCACAAAACTTCTTTCAAGGAATACCAAAGTTGACGCCAAAAATCATCATTTGGGCAAAAAAAAATCTAAAAAGCTCTATAATGAAGTCCGGCGCGTCCCTATTTACTGTGTATACAACACTGCTTTACGGCAGCAACGTCGACACACCGACAGTATACGAGCTTATACTGCGCTGTACTAAATGAGCATGGATAAACACACACACTCAAGGTCAAAATGAGAATGTGTCTTTTGCCAGCACCTGCTAAATATTACAATTGTAAGAATTATTGCGCTATTCCTTTGTGTCTGTATGATCAGCTAGATCTTAAGAACTAGAAGAGCTATAGCGTCTAAATTTGAAATGTAGAATCATTTTATCTGCACGCAAAACGACTTTATTTATAGCTCCTTCAGTTTTGAAGATTTTAATCTCAAATCTATAACTCACATATATACACTCAATATCTAAATATCGTTTAGAAAAAAACGAAAAGGCCAAGCTTACTTCGGCTGTACCGAAGTTTTTATATCCTTGCAAATGTTGTTTTTAAAATATCAGAGTTAAAATCAAAAATTTTTCTAACTATAACCCATTTTCCGACAGATAGTCATTTGATTTCGATCAAATTTCGCGAATCTTTTTGAAAACATATAAAATTAACAATCGTCGAGTTTAAGAACAAAAAAATGTATGACAAAAAATCTTTTCTTACTAAGACCCATTTGCCGAACGATCGGTCCCATGGCAGCTTTAAGATATAGTCATTTGATTTTGACCAAAATTTGCAAATCTGTGTGAAAGCATATACTATTAGTAATGGCCGAGTTTGGAGACGCTAACATTCAAAACAAAAATGTTTTTCTCACTAAGACCCACTTTCTGACCGATGCTTCCCATGGCAGCTATAAGATATAGTCATCCGATTTTGACCAAAACTTGTAAATCCGTGTAAAAGCATATAATATTAAGAATGACTGAGTGTGGGGACGCTCACATTCAAAACAAAAAAGTTTTTCTCACTAAGACTCATATTTTGACCAATGGTTTCTATGGCAGCTATAATATATAGTCATCCGATCCGGTCGGTTCCGATATATTAGCAACGTGCAGTAAAAAGAAGACGCTGTGCAAAGTTTCAGCTCGATAGCTTCAAATCTGAGAGACTAGTTTGCGTAGAAAGAGACAGACAGACGGACGGAGAGAGCTAAATCGACTCAGCTCGACGTTAAGAACGTTAAGAAGCTTCATACAAAAATTGAGGGAAGAAGAAGCAAAAGTAACGATTTCGTCACAGCGAAGAACTAAGGTTACGCTTAAGAGCACATTTGTGGAGTCTATGTAAATAGGCTGTGGGCCTTATTTTACTGCCACATCGACAACATATAATTGTGCGCCGTCCCTCTTGAACTTTGTAACCATTTTGGAAGGTGCAACTAGCTTCATTTGAGCCGATGTTTAACCCATTATGAGCCAAGAGCACTTTAAAAATAAAAAATTTTTTAATTTCGTTTTTTAATTTTAATTTAAATTTTTTAGTTTTTTAAATTTATGAAATAAAACATAAAAATTATAAAAACTGTGATTTTTCAATTTCTAAAATTTTCTAAATTCGTATCAGTTTAGCGTAACGGAGGTTTGAATACGCTTAATTTACTGTACCAGCTTGAGCACAATGGCTATTAATGGGCTAATTACAGTTACACTTGCTTGTTTTAACCAGAACTTGAATTGCCTTTTTTCAACCCAATCCCTGTCTATTCTGTATATACCAAGAACTTCAAATTTCGGCATAATTTGTGGGTAAATCTGGTCACACTAGATTTATGTTCAACGTTAACGAAATGGTTTAAATTACCAAATTTATTAAACCCCTTTCATCAGATTTACGCATGATTTTATACACCAAAGCGTTAACTTAATATTGCAATTACAAACAAAAAATCGACTTCGAAGCGAACCTAACTAGGACGGAATTTACGGAGGTATTAAAGGTATTTACTGAAATATGTAGGCTGCCTGATAACAGATAAATACTCGTGAAATCAAAAACTTTCTGAAAAAAAGTGATTTCGCAGCTGTTTTAATAGCCTTGTCGATAAAGCGAATATATCTATGTATGCATAAACATAAATCCAGAGTTATCTCACACTTTCTGTGAAGAGTAAAGCCTGCTCTAAGCGAATCTAACTAAGTAATTCTTTAGTATCCGTTTTGAATCCATTTCAATGAAATGAACTATTCGAAAATAAAATCCCTCCAACTAGGCTCCATTTTAGTCTCTGCCTACTGTAGCCAGGCCTTGGTCTGCCATTGGCTGGGTCTTGTCATGGGGCTTGAAGCTTGATGCTCATGACATGGCCATATAATCAACATCCCAACAATTGCCTTCCTTCGTTAAATGTCCATTTTGGGTTCTAGCTGCCTCTTTACCTTCTCCTTTCTCCCTCTCTCCCGCTCTCCATTCCGTCCCCAGTTGGGCATTAATTTATGCATTTTTTCGTTATTTTTATAATGACATAACTCGAGCATTTTAACGCTTATTAAATTATCTCATTTGCCGCCACAAAACGGCGGGCGGTCCTCCATTCCGTTCATGCGTTCAGAGTAGGTAGACAATAAAATTTAATGTTTTCGGTGATTTCGATCGATCGTTGAGTTTTGGGTTCCATTAACGATCCGGGTTCTTGTACAATTCTAGTTGATCACATCTCTCTTTGTGGTCAGACACAGAAAGGATAGCGAGTGAAGATTTTAATCGCTGGGGCGTGAGTTCTTCTTGAGAACAATAAAATCGTCCAGTTTATCGTTTGCGGAGCATCAAAACGGAACTGTCTATTAAACATTGTTAGGTGGGGCACGTTTTGATGATGCCCTGAAGATAAGTAATCTAACCCAGGGAGTTGGGCACTGCTTGCCACTGCTTGATTGACTTCTTGGGAATACTATGGAGGTTTTTTGTTTTTTTTTTTTGTTTCCTAATGAGCCGAGATTCGTTTTCTTTTTCTATTTCTGATTTTACCACATACCAAAGTCTTGAGTCAATGCCAAGGTGTCGTTTGTCTTTCCACTTGGCTTTGTCGGCATCGTCATGATGGGCAACGTGTCGTCGTCTTTGTGCGCACCAAAACTCATTTATCTTGGGCTTACAAACGAAACGAAACGGGAAAAAGGCCAGACAGAGAGAGGAAGGGAGACAGAACATAAAAAATTCATTCATCTGCAAGCCAAGCGCGCGAGTCAAGGGCAGCCTGAGATCTGCCAATAAGCTAAGAATGCAGAGCCACCGCAGAGCAGGAGGACGCATCAAATTGAAAAAGAAGAGAAAAAAAACGAAACGAAACGAAAAACTGGCCCCGGTCAGAAGTGGCTCGTATTAAGATCAGGCGATAAGATCGGACAGCAGCAGCAGCAGCGCAGGCAGAGGCCAGGGCCGAGTCTCAATAAAATGCTATACAAGGTGTCAGATTTGTCGCCCTTCATTATGCGCGATCTCTTGGCGGCGGCTTAAAGTTGCAGCAGGAGCAGGGTGTGGGTTAGCTTGGGCACGAAATAATCGAAATTCCAAAGCAGCCAAGCAACGGCAGCAGCTTTAGGCATCACATGAGAGAGATACTTGATATGTAAGAAGTATACCGACTGGGTGATGAAGTTTGTGTATCAACTTGGATCAGATGGTTCTTAAGGTACACTAAGTAGTCGTCATAATTTGAGAGATTAGAATCATTTGAATTAGCATACCAACCATTTACATACATTTTATAACTTAAACCTCTCGACAGATTTTTGTGAAATTTACTAAGCAGTCATCTTACACTTTGATAAGAATAATGTAAGGGACTGAACATAATCAAACTAAGGACTTGATAATGGGAGCTATTTAAGTGAATTATTAAGTATAAATTTGCTTAGATTTGTAAAGAGATTTTAGCTAAAACATACCAACTTTGTTTAAGATTTGAGAACTATAATGAAGCGACAGATTTTTCTGAAATTCACCACTTAGATAAGAATAATGTTATAGATAAGTGGTGGGCACGTGCTCCCCTGCTTCGAATTGCTTCGAAATTTTGTTTGGCAAATGACGTTAGTCAGTCGTCCCAATCAACTCGCTGTGTGTGTCGAAGTGTGAACAACTACCAAAACCATGCGAATCGGAGCACGGCGCCGGCTAGACGCACACACATAGAGCGCAGCAAGTGTAGTGTGCGCGATAGTTGAAATCAGTTGGGTTAAGGGGACACTCGAAGAGGTGTCTGGTGTCATGTGGGCTGAGGCGACATATAGGGCATTCGTCAACAACCTCTGGGTTGATGCGAGCTAGATAGTTGTTCATTTGCCTGCTTTTCCCGGATCGCAGTTAAGCAAGTGTCACCCTAGTGCGCCTGGTGAGGGTCTTCTCCGCAAGATCAATGGGTGGCGGCTTGCCTCCCAGGACAACATTGCCTGGGACCATGTCGGTATGTGCTTTCAGCGTATGTTGTTGCTGTTACCATGCTATTTCCCAGGAGTTTTCGGACTGTTGAGAGCTCAGTTCTCAAATCATAGCGGACTACTTTGGGTCTCCTTGACATGCCTTCCATGATGCAGTCGTGGTTGGGATGAGATTCGCAGTGGCATCCGAAGAGATACTGCTGAGTGAGGAATCGGTTGTGGTTACGAACAGGGAGGATCTCGGTCTCCTGATGGAGATGGTCTGGATGCATAGCTACTCGCAGCTGGAGATTTTGCCATTGGGTGTCACTTATTGAAGGGGACTATATCGGAGCGGCATAGTTTATCATGGCCTTGTATGTAGTAGAGATCATCTCCTTTTCCTTTCCAGGCAGCAGCCTGCTGTCGCCTTCAGAACCTTGTTATGCCTCCTGACCTTGTTAGTCGCCTCCTTCGAGAGTTTGGCGAAGGTGAACGTTAAAGGTGACGCCTAGAATTTTTGGATGGTTGATGGTGGATATCTAGTTGCGTCCTCACTTCCTTTGTCCTGGTCGTTAGGAGAGTGGCCGAGGATTTTGTGGCCGATAGGCTTAGGTTCCTGGTAGGTAATCCCTGCGTGGTAGGAAATCGTTTATCATCTTCTCGAGTTGATAGATATCTATGTGTTATTGGACTGCTCGTGCCCACCGCTGTTATAGATTAAAGAAAATCAAAGTAAATTCAAAATTTCTTAAGCAAATATTTGCTTTGCTTTCTAATGCGATTTCAACTTAAACCAACTTAATTTAGGATTTCAGAACCTAAACCCCTTGACAGTTTCTTATGAAATTCACAAGACATGCAACTAAAACTTAAATAAGAATTGTGCCAGAGATTGAACATAATCAGACAAAGTGTTTTGTTTATAAAAGCTTAGAAAAATGGGTTCAATCCGCAGTTTCGAAATATTTGGATTGTGGATTTTAACTTAAACCAACTATATTCAAAAAGGTACAACTCTAACCTCTTGATAGATTTTTCTGAAAATCTTTAAGCCGTCGTCTTATACTGAGATAAGAATAATTTTAAAGGGTTTATGATCGAGAAACCTTACAGCGTTTGCATAAAGTTAAATAAATTTTACCTTACCTTATTCCATCTTTATACACAATTTTTGAATCTCTACCACTCAACAGATTTCTCTGAAAATCACTAAAATGTCATCCTTCACTTGGATCAAAATAATGTAAAAGCTTAAAGAAAATCACACAAAGGGTTCTTAATATAAAAGCTATAGAGGCGAAAAATGTTCAGTCAAGACAAGTTTTTACAGTGTATGCAAAAATTTAAAATTCTTCTTTTAATCAGCCTTCCTGTCTGTCTGTCCGTCTGGCAAACTTCTAACGAACCTCGTTGATGGCGTTGAAGGTGATTTATGTGGCCTCTGTTTTCTCTTCTACTCCTGCTTATTCTGTCAATCAAGTCCCCTGCTGTGTGCCGGAAATGTGTCCACCTACTTTCACGCCAACAAAAAAAAAACACACACACACACACTCGCACACACAACCAAATGAGCGTGTCATGGATTCCTGGAAGTAGCTACGCTCTACCTGCTCTACAAAATTTATGCACGATTAATGAATGCCACCTGGAATGCTTTTTACCTGTTTCCTAACTCCATTCATGATGCGAATAGTCCCTTCCTTTCCATTCAGTCGGTGGTCTTTGAAGCCAACCAAATTCCATTTAAGGTCGATCTTATCTCATGAAATCTTCTCTTATTTTTGTTCTTGCCATTTGCAGATACGGATGTGGCTTTGGATGTGCCGGTGCCCAGTGAGGAAGAGGAGCGCAATATGAAACGTAAGTTGACAATCATCCTTTGTGATCCCTGCAGCGAACATCACCATTGTCTCTTCCCCTAGATTACGCTGCGCTGCTAACGGGTCGCACATCGTATTTCCTCAAGGGTGAGGAAATGAAATCCATGTACACCACCTACAATCCACAGAATGTTGTGGCCACCGCGCGCTTTTTGTTCCACAAAAAGAATTTGTACTATTCGTTTTACACATCGGCGCGCGTGGGTCGCCCCAGAGCCATACAATTTGTGGACGATGCGGGCGTTATACTGGAGGAGCATCAACTGGAAACCACTTTAACGGGCACACTCAGTGTCTATCAGAATGCCACGGGAAAGATATGCGGTGTTTGGCGTCGTGTACCAAGAGATTATAAACGCATCCTGCGCGATGATCGCTTGCATGTGGTTTTGCTCTGGGGGAACAAGCATCAGGCGGAATTGGCTTTGGCCGGCAAGGTGGCCAAGTATACGGCCCTGCAAACGGAATTGTTTAGTTCGTTGCTAGAGCCCGCCCAGGCGGATACCCAACTGGCAGGAGCGGGTGGTACAGCCATAGTGTCTACCAGCAGTGGGGCAGCCTCTTCAATGCATTTGACTTTGGTCTTCAATGGCGTCTTTGGGGCCGAAGAGTATGCCGATGCGGCTCTTAGCGTACGCATTGAACTGCCCGAGCGCAAGGAGGTAATTTTCGATGAAGTGCCTCGAGTACGCAAACCCTCGTCAGAGATTAATGTGCTGGAACTGTCGTCACCCATTAGCATACAAAATCTGCGTCTAATGTCCAGGGGTAAACTACTGCTGACCGTGGAGTCCAAGAAGTATCCCCAGTTACGCATCCAGGGACATATTGTGACCCGTGCCAGTTGTGAGATATTCCAAACTTTACTCTCCCCGCACTCTAGCGAATCCTCCAGTCGCAGCAGTGGCTTGGCTTGGGTGTATCTCAACACAGATGGTTCGCTGGCCTATAACATTGAAACAGATCATGTGAATACCAAGGATAGGCCCAACATTAGTCTCATTGAAGAGGGCAAGCGTAAGGCCAAGCTGGAGGATCTGACGCCCAATTTTAACTTCAATCAGGCCTATGGCACCGTCGAAAAATTGGGTCCCAAAGTCTTGGAATCGCTCTACAACAGCGAATTGGTGGTGAATGTGGGCACCGAGCACGAGAGCAGTCTGATACGTGGTCGTCTGGTGCCACGTCCGGTGGCCGATGCACGCGACTCAGCTGAACCCATTTTGCTTAAGAAGCCGGAACACGTTTCAGGGGCAGAGCATGCCATGGGCATGGCCTGGATGTCCATTGACAACGAATGCAATCTGCACTATGAACTAACCGTTAATGGTCTGCCCTCGCAGGATTTGCAATTGTATTTGGAGGAGAAACCCATTGAGGCTATAGGCGCTCCCGTAACACGTAAACTGCTCGAGGAGTTCAATGGTTCCTATATGGAGGGTTTCGGTCTGGGCCTGCCATCGGCTGAGTTGATCAAGCTGGAGACTAGTGTCTGCTATTTGGAACTTCAGGCCAAACACTCGAAGCAAATTTTGCTACGCGGTAAGCTCAAAAGCACCAAAGTCCCTGCCCACTGTTTCCCCATCTACACGGACAACAATGTGCCCGTACCGGGTGATCATAATGACAATCATCTGATGACCTCGGAAACCAAGTGCTTTCACTCCGGACGCTTTTACAACGAATCGGAACAATGGCGCAGTGCCCAGGATACCTGCCAGATGTGCGCCTGTCTGCGTGGTCAGGCCAATTGTGAGATTATCAAGTGTCCGGCCGCCAAATGCAAGCCGCTGACGGAACAACTGATTCAACGTGAAGGCGAATGCTGTCCCAGTTGTGTGGCCAAGCGTCAGGAAACGACGGCTGTGGCGGAGACCACAACACGCGGTTGTCGTTTGGGCGATCAATTCCATCCGGCCGGTGCCAGTTGGCATCCATTTTTGCCGCCCAATGGCTTTGATACCTGCACCACCTGCAGTTGTGATGCCTTAACACTGGAAGTGCGCTGTCCGCGCATGGTTTGCCCGCCACTGCAATGTAGCGAGAAATTGGCCTATCGTCCGGACAAGAAGGCATGCTGTAAAATCTGTCCCGAGGGCAAACAGAGCAGTTCAGGCGGTGACAAAATACGACCAAATAATCCAAATGTGCTGCAAGATCAGGCAATGCAACGTACACCCGGACACAGTGCGGAGGAGATTTTAAGCGCCGGTGGATGCAAAGTGGTGAACAAGATTTATGAGAATGGACAGGAATGGCATCCCATTTTGATGTCGCATGGCGAGCAAAAGTGCATCAAGTGTCGTTGCAAGGTGAGTTGAATATAACATTTTTTTAATTTTTCCTTAAATTTCCTTGACCTGGAGCCTGCTAAAAGTTCTATGATTGATATCACAAGCCAACAAAATGATCAACTTTGTGAGCTGCAGCCCTGTTGCTGATTCCAAAACTGACTTAGGTTTAGCTCCCATCAGTTCTTGTTTCCAAGATATGGCGGAAAAAACGAAAATGTTAAATTTTTGGCACCCTAGGATGGCAACCATCTGTACTTATGAAATATTTATGACAGGGCACATATCAATGCATCTTTCAAAAAAAGGTGTCGTAATTGACCTCTTAAGTCAGACTTCTCTCAACTTATGGCATTTTTTCAAAATAAATCATCCCGCTTAAGTTGGAGCGGTTTGTGAATAAATATTTTTGCTATTTGAGCATATAGCCAAACGTTTGAGCTAATTATGTGATTTTTATGGCACTTAAATCAATTTATTTGGCAATTTATGGGACGAAAACTATATTCCCACTGGAAATTTGTATGGGAATTGTGAAAGGGCTACTTGATTCAACATATAATTTATCATCTACATGTAAACATCTAACAATTTATGCTGAATCAAGTAGCCCCTTTACAGTTCCAATACAAATTTAGAGTGACAATCCAGTTTTCCTCCCATAAATGTAATTATGTATATTTCTTTTTAACAGACTGTAGCTCTGCCAAAAAAGCTGTTATAAATGCTAAAAAAAATTCTCATAATTAAAGCATTTGTTGGTCTATATGCCCAGGTTGTTCCACTAGAAATTCGACAATCACACTAGCTAAGGGCCGTTTTCTCATGTTGGTGTTTTTGCAAATCTAGGTGGATTTGCTGCATTTGCTTTGCTCATGTTCAATGCTAACCATCTAGATGAATTTCGTAGCAATCTACTTCATCCTCATTGATTTCAAAAGCATCTACATGCTAATGCAAATTAAGTATTTTTATGTATCCGCGCATATGGTCACAATGAAAAACATTTGAAAACTGCTGCTAAAAACAGACTTTACTGTTTGTGAATTGTTATTATTAATAACTTATTAAGTAAACCAAAAATGGAAAATATTGGATTTGCCTTAAATATACAAGAACACCTGCAGACATTGCTGAAATTACAGATGCACATTCTGATTCCCCTTGTTCATTGCTTAAGCTAAGTTTACACATCCAAATAATTTAGCTAAATTTTGATAAAAGTAGACATGATTAAAGATTTTACAGGATTAAAAACTTAAACTATGGTTCCACGCAATAAATACGCAAATAATTTGATCAAATATGGCCGAAAAGTTCCACAATTTGGCCTATATTGCCCAATTTTCATATAAATTTGTCCAAATTGTTTGCCTGTGTGAACATAGCTTTCGACCTACTGCTTAATCTCCCATCATCATCCTCCTCTGTAAAATGCTTGCTTTAGACAATAAGACAATAATCAGCCGAGTGCAGAGGTGCTGCCAATCTAGTATTATACCATTCCAGCCCTCCCGGTATGACCGTGGCGCAAATGCCCGAATTTATAATCAACCCACATGAGACAACCCCAATAGCACAAAAACCATCTAGTTGCAAACTCTAAATGGATTTCGATTTGAGCAAAAACATGAACATGAGAAAACGGCCCTAAGAGGGGATGATTTATTTTAAGAAAATTTCCATAAAACTAGAATTATTTGACTTTAGAGTCCAATTTTGACACTTTCTGCTACACTTTTAGAGCGCCTTTGATTAAGATTAAGTCCGCCTACAATCCAGATATTTATGACAAGTGTGACCCCTATAAATTCTGGAGTGCCAAAATATCAACAAAATCGTTTATCTTGGAAACAAGAGCTGATAGAACAAAACCAATAATGCAGTTTTGTTCAGTTCAATCCATATTAACATAATCAGATCGAAATAGGCCAACACCAAAAACACTGTTATACAGGACTGTTCTCGTTTCTGAATTCGAATGATCGGAATTGGTAAGAGTTGTAATTTATAAGGCTGAAATGACACTTTCAAAGGCTGAGAAGATACACAACAGCGACTTTTATCCATTAACGAAAAATTGCGACAATAATTTTCCTTAAAAATTGAAAGTGTCATTCCAGCCTAAGGAACAGTTCAAGACGTTTTGCCATCAAAATCGTCAAATCAAAATAAATGATGTCTTGAAGTGAAAGACCGAATAGCACAGTTTTACAATTCCGATTAGGCATGATTTGTTTAAAATCGAAAACGAGAACAGGCCTGATAGTTTTAGGTACTGCTAAATCTGCTGCAATCATGAAAATTTATATCAATTTTTATTAAAATTTTGAATATATTCAAAGAGGTCACCCTTAAAACCCATACTAAATTCTTTTCCTTTTTCTCTTTTTCTTTTTTAAAGGACTCCAAAGTCAATTGCGATCGTAAGCGTTGTTCGCGTTCCACTTGCCAACAGACACGTGTCACTAGCAAGCGTCGCTTGTTCGACAAGCCCGGCGCCACTGAAGCTGGTGGTCAGCAAGTGCCACCCATTGATGAATGCTGTTCCACGCAATGTCGACGATCGCGACGTCATCACAAACGTCAGCCGCATCATCAACGAACAGCAGCCACGGCGTCCAGCAGCTGAGCAAGCTAACGAAGAGTGGACTTCTTTTTTTTTTTGGGTCCAGAGCTGTCATACACACACACACACACACACACACACGCACATATGCTAGCATATAGCAATGTAAACTTGTATTATATATATCAAAAGAAAAAAAAAAAAAAGAAAAAATCAAAACAAAAAAAAAACAAGAGAAAAAAAGTAAGAAAAAAAAAGGAGAAGGAGGAGGAGGAGGATTAGGAGCCGGATTAGGTGGGGAGAGAGAAAGAAATAAACCAGTGCAGTTGCTTGAAATTCTCCAGCTTAGAATTTATGTAGAAAACATTTTCAGGATTTTCCAATTAAAAATTCGAAAACGTGAAACTGTGCTGTGTGTTGAAAATTGAAAGCATTTTAAATTTTTGATTTAAAATTGCAAATTTTGTATGCGCTCCACTCCCGCCCCCCCACAGAAATAATTATGATTTATATAATTTATGAGAAAAAAAAATGCAGTGGGAAACGCATTTGGCGCGTACATAAACAGCCGGCCCCCCAACTGCACAGCTAGAGTGAGAGAGAGCGAACGAGAGAAAGAGAAAGAGATAGAGAGAGAAGGCGGCGCCAACCAAAAGTTTCGACTGATTGACTGAATGGCAAAAATAAACTTAGTTTTTAAGCATGTTTTTTTTTTGTGAAATTATTTTGTACTAATTGTTACTCACACACACACACACACACACACACATACGCACACATTTGAACGAAATCTGTCAATAATTATGTACAAAATTATAATTAAAAAAAAAAAAAACCCCACAAAACAAATGCCATGTTTACATATTTATACCCCCCCCCCCCCCCACACACACACACACACCCCCTTCAAAAATGCAAACCACATAAAATTGTATTAATTTTTATTCTATTAAATTATTATTATTATTATTATATTATTTTATGTTTATTTTTTGTAGTTTATATATTATATATATAATTAATTGCAAAAAACAAAAACAAACAAAAAAGAAATATTCATACAACAACAACAACAACAACTTGTACTAATAATTTACATTTAGTGTTTATATAAAAAAACAAAACAAAAAACAAAAACCAACAACAGAAAACAACACAATAAACAAACAAATCGAAAAAAATGAACACAAATTTAGAAAGCTTTTAATTTTTTTTTTTTTATTATTATTATTTATGAAGCAGCTGAGGTGTTTTTTTTTTCTTTGTCTTCTATTTTTTGTTGCAAAGCTCTAACAACAACAACAACTACAACAAAAACAATAAAAACAAAATATATATACGAAATATATTTGAAATATTTAATAACAAACTTTGTGAGTATTTTGTGGGTAGAACGTGGGGTAAGGGGTAAATGGTAAAACACTATTCTTTTACAGGATTTTACCTTTGCAATTGAGGCCACAGCTACAGAGAAGATTGTGTGTATCAAAGAGGACAGCCGTAGCTCCTTACAAGCAAAAACACAAGCATAATTAACAATGTAGTAAAAACTTTTGCAAAAAAGAATTTGAATGTAGATGTTAGCTGGCTCTAGGTCAAGGAAACCGACGCTCATAAGACATTAGAAGCACTAAACTCATTCCATTGAAATTTAAAATTCACCACCGAGACAGAAATAGATGGAAAACTTCCATACTTAGATTCCACTATCAACAGACATGGAAACAAACTTAATATTAAATGGAACAAGAAACCCACAGCATCACGACGAATAATAAAGTTCTACTACAAACACCCAAAAAATATGATAGTAAATACAGCTGCTAGCTGTATTCAAAGGATGCTGAGCATTAGCGACGAGATTTACCATAAGGACATCATTTCCGAAATTAAGCTAATACTGACGAAGATTGACTTCCCCACGAAGATTATAAAATCATTAATTGGTAGAAACAGAAAAAAAAAACCATAAAAATCATATAGGTGCCTCACGTACGTTCCGAAACTCTCAGAGCGCTTCGCAAAATCGGAATGTTTCAACAGACACAACATACAAATAGCCCACAAACCCACAAACACAATGAGAAGTTTTTATAACAAGACGAAATCCAAAATAGAAAAAGCCGACAAAAGCAATTTTGTATATAAAATACCATGCAATGGAGATTTGGAGAATAGGTGCAATAAACTTTATATTGGAACAACAAAGTCTAAACTCAAAACAAGGATTTCACAACGAAAAATCGGATTACAAGCTCCGACACCAAACGACAAATCAAAAAACAGCACTAGCAACCCACTGTATGGAAAGCAGACATTCACCGAATTTTGAAGGAACAACAATTTTACAACAAGAGAGCAATTACAGGAAGCGCTTTACTCTTTAAATGCTACATATAATTGACAGGGTGCATGTAATAAGGCCCTCGGACATAACTTTTGAAAGTGTCATAACGCCCGCTTTCAGTGCGACATAACAGCCGCGGGCGTTATGTCACTTTCAACAGTGACATAGCGCCCTCATTATCAAAAATATGCATTTTGCATGCACAGCGGGAACCTACAGCTAGAAATATTACTTAAAGTACCGTTCATTTTGTTATCTCTTGAATGAAAATACCGTTCATTATGTCTTATCTTTCTGCATCTTACGCATGATGATATTCTTATTAGTGTATCATTGTTGTTTGAGCAGTGTGGCCGCGAAATGGATTTAGTTTATGAGAACAGATTTGTTGCTGGATTTCGAAAAAATTCGAAACTGTTGTTGCTTCCAGCACAGTAACAATTGTTTAAAATTAAGGATTCGACCCAGAATAGTTCGAGGTTTGTTTGCTATATTAAAAATTGTGGTATTTCTGTGGCTTTGTCCAGTACTGGCTTGTGCACTCAGTTGAGTCTCGAACATAACCACAACCATGCTCCTCCAGAAGATTTAATCAAAAGGCTGGATTTGCTCAACAATGTGAAAGAATGTGGAGAATGCCAAAAAATTGGGGATGCTGTACCCTCAGTTTCATTTCCCATAATAAGAAGGCAATTGTTTAGGATCAGGAGTGAGCAAATGCCGAAAAATCCTACAACTCCAAATGAAACGAAATTGCTGTTTGAAGCACAAGCAGCAACCTATTCCGTGTTCATATCGCGCGATTTTTTTTTTGCCTGCGGCGCATTCTAAATTGTTCACAGACATATATATTTTTTCACAATTTTTGGAGTACGGGTAACTCTACTAAACAAGAAGCACATTTTCTATTACAAACTTAAACTATTTTTTCAGATCACACCCCATAATTTTTCGGTTCACTCCCACAGCATAAAAACTACGAGCTCTTTAGAATCTTTCAACGCAGCATTGGCTAGAAAGCTAAAAAAGCATGGCCGATTTTTTCAATTCCTCGAAGTTATTCGAGATGAGGACATTTCTACGTCTGTAAATCTAACCAATGCTTTTGAAAGAGATTTATCTATCGGACGATCTGGAGAATGCAAAAATTTCTCTACAGGGCTTTTTGAACTGTCTCATAAACAGACAAAATGATTTGATCCAGTGGGAAACTACATTTGAAGAAGTGGATTACATTTCGGACAGTGAAGAGTCAGCAGATCAGGACAGCGAGTTCAGCTTTACTCAAATGACTGATGTTGTTAAATGCATAATTTGTATGGAAAATGCTCGGGATGTGCTTCTTCAACCATGTAATCACTTTAAAATTTGTTCTGGGTGTTTAAATAAATTGGTAGAAAAGCCAAAAAGAGCAATTCGCTATTTCCCTGCCCCTATTGCAGACAAATAGTTGAAAATAATCTTAAAATATTTCAATAAAGAAAATATGGCGAGTTTCGTTTAAACATGTGCGTTCAATTTTTACTCAGAAGTTTTCTTTTCTTTTCGGGCGTAAAGTGTTATAGCGCCCGAAAAAAGTGACATAGTGCCCGCGGGCGTTATGACACTTTCAAAAGTGACACTCTTAACAGCGACATAACGCCCGCGGGCGTTATGTCCACGGGTATTATTACTTGCACCCAATTGACACGCCAACAGATAAGAGACTAAACTACAAAACGGACACTGAAGACTGCGCCCACATATACAGACATCTACCGATTTCTCTTCTTCCGGATACCTGCTATGTGTCAAATAAGCTCACAATTTACTCTGCTATTTGAAAGTTTATGTGACATATAGCATATGTAATCTATGAGAAATCGGCCCATAGTGTAATAAGGTATGAGTAAAATTTTAGGAAATTGAACTTTTCATCTTACTAATATTAATAAGATGAAAATAAATCTAAACCCTTTTCTTTGTAAAGTAATGTAAAGTGTAAATAAAATGTCGTAAACGACTTTGGGATTTTTCCAAATGATCGCGCAATGGAAGAATCATCGGTAAGGTGGGTCAAGAGCGCTGCAGCCGGAACATCAGGCTTGCTTAAGCAAAAGTTAGTGTTAATACGAACAATCTTTCTTAGAATTTCTTTTATCGTGTTATGGCATCAAGGTCAGCTTTAAAGTGGAATGGTACAGGTGTACACTACATAGTCACTAGAGAGAGAACACACAAACATTTAAGAAAGAGTATTAACCTTTACTGCACAATTAGTAATTGTCAATTAATTTGCAACGCATAAAAATATTAATTTCCGACCCCATAAACTATATATATTCTTGATCAGCATTACGAGCTGAGTCGATTGAGCTTTGTCCGTCCGTCTGTCTGTTTCTACGCAAACTAGTCTCTCAGCTTTGCACAGTTTTGCACAGAGTCTTCATTTTACTGCACGCTACTAATATTTTGGAACCGACCGGATCGGATGACCATATCTTATAGCTGCCTTAGGAACCATCGGTCGGAAAATGAGTCTAAGTGAAAAAACTTTTTTGTTTTCAAGTAAATCGTTCTTAAGGTCGGTGTTTCTTAATATTAAACGCTTTCAAACTAATTTGAAAAAATTGATCGATATTGATGACTATATCTTATGGTTGCTATAGGACCGATCGGTCGAATATGGTTCTTAGTAAGAAATGTTTTTTGTTTTAATGTTAGCGTCCTTAAACTCACTGATAACTATTCTATATGCTTTCAAATATATTCGCAAAAGTATGGTTGAAATCGGATGACTATATCTTAACGCTGCCATAGGACCGATCGGTCGGAAAATGAGTCTTAGCGAGAAAAACTTTTTTGTTTTAAATTTTATCTTTCTTAAGCTCGGCGATTGTTAGTTTGATATGTTTTCAAAAAAATTCGTGAAATTCGGTCGAAATCAGATGTTTATCTGTCGGAAAATTAGGTTTAGTAACAAAAATTTTTGCGTTCTTAAACTCTGACATTTAAAAAACAGCATTTGCAAGGGTATAAAAACTTCGGCACAGACGAAGTTAGCTTGGCCTTCTCGTTGATTATCAAACCAGCAAGTTCTAGCCGGCTCGAGGTCATTAGTTGGCATACAACTGTAAAAACAGGACACAAACAACATAACAATTGAAGCTGGTCGCTGTTGAAATCTCTTCAATAGGCTTGACCCATCATCATCATCATCATGCTGGTAGCGATATAAATGGTAGGGAATTCCAAGGCAACGGTTAGTGCAAAAAACTCACACCACCAATAACTGCTAAGCTGTCTGAAAAAGTTGTGTATGTGTGTGTACCAGGGTTCCCGAAGAAGAGAGTATGGAAAATGTGTAAATGTGTGGCTCGCCAATATTCTGCCACGGAAGGGATTGTTTTGTATCGCTGACTGCGATTGATTTTCAAACGTTTAATGAGAAATGAACTCGGCAAGTATTTGGCTCTTATGCATGTGAATTGCCGAATGTGTTCTGCCCCCAGGGGATATAGCTGGGGAACTCTGGTGTGTACCCATTTAGCCTGAGAGAGCTTTTCTTTCTCAGTTTCTAACTTGCTCTTCTTTTCGCTCTTTTGCTTTGACAGTGGAACTTCAATCTCGAGTCAGAATCATTTGATTTTCAAGTAGGATCAGTACTTGAAATTAACATTTTCGGATTGATGCAAGCCTTTTAGGATTATTCCAATCCTTTCGTTCTTGATTCAAGTACAGTCTAGTATGACTAGATACTTGAAATTTCAATCCGAAGGACGAGATCAAATTAATTTTTTTGAGCTTGAGATGCTGACAAGAGCCGAGTCGATGTAAAAAGTAAAGTCCGAGTCGATGTAAAGTTTTAAAAAGCTTTTAAGGTGAATTTAATAGCAGTGACTACACTTTTGTATTGTTTTTCTATTGCATTTCCAGCACATCTATTCAAAATGGTCTATCTTCGCATGAAAAAATCGTAGAATCGAATGGGATAATTTATTTGAGAGCTAAGAAAAAGTACTATAAGATTATTTCATGAAATGTTCCATAAAAATATTTAGGTTATCCACAAAACGCGCACAAAAGAGTCACAATGGGCATTGTAAGCAACTTTAAACTCAAACTACCAAAAGTCCAGACGTAAAGGACCATTTCCCAAATCGATTCGTGTTCAGCACTCCAAAATCATCCATAATCGCCACCACCGCTTCCATAAACCGGACTTGGATGCCTATATTTTTGATCGGCATCAACAGACGAGTCGATGTCCATCTACAAACAGATCTCACAGCTGATAAGAGATAGAAGTTTGACTCCTTTTACTTGCAGGCAGATCAGCTTAGTAATGTTTGCCACGCCCTCTGACTCTACCGCAATTCGAAAAAAACATATTATCTCCCACAGTTTTGTAGATACATGGTTCGTACATTTAAGACATATTTAGTAAACAGCGATGCGCCATTGCACGCGCTGATGCGTAATATACTACTATACTTGTATTGAATTGAATCTACCACCTGCCTAAAAACATGAGACAACTTGTAATTCTCAAGTTGAAATTCCGTGCATGATCAATTTAAAAGGGGCAACTGAAATGTAGCATAGTAAATTAAAATATGATTGGTATAGTTTTTACCATGCGATTTTCCCTGAGTGTAGAGCAGCAACATACATACTGAGCATTCACGTTCGCCGGTACAGAGTATATTAAAATTATGGGTCAATATTTGGCATTTTTTACTTCGAAGCTAAAGTTGCGCCACAAATCGTATACTAAAATGGGAGCCTAAGATGCAAAGCAATAATTGAAGATTGTTATTTTTGGCAGCAGTTTTGTGGTAGCAAAAAGTTGTTGAGGGATGTCAAAAGATTTCCCCTTCTATTGAATATGCAAAATCTCTCAATCTCTGATGTTGTTGTTGTTGTTGGTTTTGTCGTTGGCCAAAGCAAATGAAATCGAATAATTAAATATTGGCATAGTCACACCTTGTTGACAATTATTGACAGGCTGATTGGCAAACAAATGAATACGTCGCCATTTGTCTACACCACCCCCTCCTCAACCGCTTCACCCTGCTGGCATAGAGTAGGGGCGCGGTCGCTGGTGGGCGCGTCCAAGCGGCAGCACGACATTTGGTGGTTTGGGGGCAGGGTGGGTGTGACTGCCGCGGCTACCGGCAGTGAGAGAGAGAGGTAGCATCGCCCAGAAGAAGAGATGACAATCTCAACTGCCAGCTCCAAACAAGGCCTCAACTCTGGCGTTGGCGTCGTCGTCGTGTTGACAGTATCGGGATGATGGCATCTCTTATATGGCAATTCCTACGGCGCTTTGCCATTTACATTTTGGCAAGAATCGGCTATCGGCAATCAGAAATCAAAATTCAGCTATCAATTAATTGAGAATTGGGCAAACCTTTAACAACCCACCAACTCTGGCTAGTCAGCCTCCCCACAGTCAACAATTAATAATTAAGTTAAAGTAGCTAAAAAGCTATGAAGGGGAAATGCCTTCATCTCCATATTTTTTGTCTCTCTGTGTGTTAACTGATTGCATGCAAATGCGGTTAAAAAAAAAGGGTCAAATCATGTTGACACTCATGTCGCTGGCTAATTGCTCCAACAAGCTAAGCTCTGCTGACAGCAAATTGCCACAACACTGGAGAGGGCAATCGAGAGATCATCATGGGAAGGGGCTAAATCTAGAGAAAATTCCAACTAGGGAATTAATTTGATGAGTATTTTATTAAGTTTTGTCGACTTATTGGTAGATAGGAACTAGAGAGCTTTACAAAGTAAGTTCATAGTACGATACAAAATTCTTATTTCAAGTAAGATCTTTTCCATTCCGAAATACTTGATTCAAGTCAAGTTGGAAACGGGGAGAGCAGACGCTCATCTCTAAGATTCTTTCTCTCCCAAAGATTGTGTTTGTTGAATTAAATACAGTTGTGGTTGGAAGGAATAGTTTATAGGGTCGGAAATGATTCCTTCACCTTGTTACATACTTTTGCACAAACTTAATATACTCCGTGTTCCTTTGGTACAGAGTACAATTAGGGTTGCTATGCTATGCCCACCCCTCCCTGAACTCGAATCTGGACCTCTTCGTTCTAAGACACATTGTTGAAGCTTGACACGGCCCCTTTGCCGACTTTAACACCGGGTGTGAGTTGTTAGGGGCAACCAGTTGCAGTATAAGAACTCAGCCTGCAAAATTCTTGGCTCTTATACTGTGACTGGTTGAGCCTATCAGTTGACGCACGATGGTAAAGCGGTGGTTTGTGTGTTTCAGTCCGCAAAAGGTACTGAGTTCAAGTCCAAGTAGCGGCGGACTAATAATTTATACACTTATATAAGTTTTTCAGATTCAGAAAGAAGAAAATGTTAATAACTAAAACAAACACAACACAAACCCAAACTCAGCTACAGATGGCGCCATTACTTTGATCATTTACTTGCCAGTTTGTTATATGGCAGCTATACGATATATTCTTCAGATTTTGACCAAACTTCCCAAGATTGTGTGGAAACTTTTCAAATTCATAATTGGAAAGTAAAAAGAGTTTTTCTCACCAGAATTACTTTTTCGACCGATCGATACTATGGCAGCTATATGCAATAGTCATCCGATTTGGATCGAACTTGGCAGAATTGTGTGGTAGCATATAATATTGATCAATAGCAAGTTTTGGAGCGATAGCATTGAAAACAAAAACTACTACTAAGACTTTTTTCAGACCTAACTTATGTATGGCAGCTATACTATATAGTTGTCCGATTTTCATCATACTTGGTGGAATTATGTGAAAGCATAGAAAACTTATAAATACGAGGTTTGGGGGCGTTTGCATTGAAAACAAAAAAGGTTTTTCTCACTAAGACTTGTTTTTCGACAGATTGTCCCTGTGGCAGCTATATGCTATAGTCATCAGATTCGGCCAGTTTCGACAAATGTGCAGCATATTTGTACCAAAAGACTTCGTGCAAAGTTTGGTTAAGATAGCTTTAAAACTGACGGAGGAGATAGCATAGAAACAGACGGATGGACAGACGGATGTGGCTATATCAACTCAGCTCGTCATGCTGATCAAGAATATATATACTTTATGTGGTTGGAGATCCTTCCTTCTATGCGTTACAAACATCTGGACAAGGCACAGTTTGTGGTTTAGGACAATCTAGAAAATACACATTTTTTTATGATTTGTACTTATGAGATCGAAATAAAAAAAAAATTGTTCCAGAGGGGAAGGGGAGATGGATTTTCCATGTAATATTTTATTTATGAAAGTATTTATCATTTCTAAATCGTTTAGATAAGTTTTATGGAAGAAAAATTCCGTCTAAGTGCGCTCAGGATCTCTTCTGTGTACCATACGGAGTCAGAAGATGCTGCTTTGGTCATTGCCGGGATGATTCCACTGGGCGAGCTGAACACAGAAGCAAATGAGAGGAACAGAGCACGGTTGAGTGGCGCAATTCAACCTGACAGGGTTGTACATCTGCAGGAAGCGAGGCAGCGGAGCATTGAGAAGTGGCAACACCGTTGGGACCTATCCACTTAGGGTCGCTGGACCCATAGCCTAATCCTGAAGTTATTGCCATGGCTGTCTAGAAAACATGGGGTGGTGAACTTTCACAGACTGGATGTGCAACGTAGAATCAGGGAGTAGTAGGGGCATCAAATCTGCGAAGCAATGCCTTGCGGCCGTCCCGCAGATTTAAGATCTTTCTGTCTAACTTTTTGTATTATGTTGTTCCAAAGTGCTTGTATGTATATACAGTAGTTTTTTAATGTAACAATAAAGGAATTCAAAAAAAATGAAAGAAAAATTATTTAGTTTTAACATAGAAGTATCGGCAAATTCCAATATTGTGTGTATCAGAGACCTGCAACGAGTACTTAATTTTCGTGTACACTCGCGCATTTACTCGGCTTGCTTGTGCTCGCCACTTTGGTGTGACACACAAGAACTGATTGAAAGCACATTAAGTCAGAACGGGTAAGCTTTTTTTCACTCGTGTAATAATTGAACAAGCTTGTCAAAGCTCGCGACTGAACGGATGCCAGCGGGTATCATGGCGCCACTGACGAGTACTTTTAGTGACTCGCGCTTTAAACATAAAATCACCAAGCTTACTCGGCTTGTTGACGATAAGCGAGCAACATATGAACGCTTACTCGGTTTGTTGACGGCGAGCTTCGGCTAATATGATGTGCAAATGCAACTGCGTCACACTTATTACGCAGCAGCTGAGCAGCGGTGAATGACAGAAATTAAAAAGTTATTATAATTTGGATTCTCTTCGTGGCATAATGACAGAAAATGTAGAATTTATTTCTGGGCAAATTGCAAATGGCAATTACAACTTGTCTGGCCGACGCAAAGGAAAAAGTTTTGTGTGGAATGTGGTGTAGGAAATTCTAAGACCAGACGAAACTGTAGTGGCAGGTTTCGTTTACTGTCGCACTTGCTGCAAGTTGTTAAAGGCCTTTGGAAATCAAACATCTAATTTAACCCCCCAAAGTTGGTGTAAAAAAATAAAGGAGTCAGTCACAAGTTCTAAAAACATTCTTTACCACAAGAAGGAGAGAGGGAACCGTGCGCCAAATACAAATGCAAAATATACAAACGATATCGTGCCATCTCTTTTGCTCTCACTTATTGTTGATTTTGGCGTGCTGTTCGCGCCGAGTGTGTTACTCGTATCGCATTTGTAGCAAGGGTAAACGAGATTTGCTTGTAACAGCCCGCAGCAGATCATTGATTTCGGCATTGATTGATTTCGAAGGTACGAGTCATCTCGGGTATTTCTACTATGCAGTACTCGAGCTCGCCTATACAATGACTCGCCAATACACGATCACTTTTGAATTTTTTGTTTTGTGTATGCTACACGAAAATGGTCAACGAGCCTTGAGCTTTAAGTTTACTCGTACCGCATATGAAGCACGGGTGATTGATCATACATGTGTAAGCTCGCTGCAGTTCTCTGGTGTGTATCATAGCGTGAGACTCATTTGAGGAGATATTTTCTGACCACACATAGAAAACCAACTTGTAAGTTGAAAACTTTTTTTTTTTCTTTTTCATCGTCTAAATTGTTGAAACGACACACTGTGCAAGGATATAAAAATGAGATTGTTTCATCTTAAAGTCGAGTATAAATGATCTTAACTCAAGATTGTTAGACTAAGATTTAAATTGAGAATATAATCTTGGGTTAAGATTATCTCGTCTCTGTCGAATTCTGACACCGTTTCGTCTCGTTTCAAGACTATAATCTTGGTTTTAGATTGATTTTTTTTCTCAGTGTAAGCGCTGAGAAGGCTTCGAAAGCTTTAAACCAATCTCAATAGCAAAAAGAAAAATAAACACAAACAGAAATCAGTGTTCTGTTTCTATTTCTTGTGGTAGTTATTGCTTAAGATATACTTTCTTTATTTGTATGGGTGTTCACGAGCGCGTAAGCTGATTCTGGGTAACTCTGAGTTAGGGCTTTATCCTGAGCCTGCGGAAGCTACTGTTTTACCGCTTAAACTTGGCCGATACGGAAAGTCTCCACCCAAGAAATAACCGGAGACCAAAGCTCCAAAAAAAAGATGGTAAAAGTAAGTGAGAAGATTTTGTTGAAGTGTTTTTTTAAGAGTAGTTGGTTAACCACATTAAAAAACTTCTTGTGAATATTTTCTAAACAAAACTAAGATGAACAAGGCAGCTGCAGCGAAGCAGCATTTAATCATTTTGTAGATTTTCCAAATCCAAACCTTAATGTTTACTTTCCAGAAGACTTGAAGATCAAATGCTAATTGATTTTCAATTTAAGATAAGTTTTTCCAATAATATATGATACCATTAGGCTAGTGGAATGCTGCTTCCTGCTCTCTCTGTCACGGTAGTCTTATCTGTGCAGCGTTTTATGCCTTTTAGTTTGTTTTTTTCTTTTTTTTTAATTAATGACTCAGTGAGGTAATCAATTTGTAATTTAATTTGCAATTCTATTTACATAGCAATTGATTTTGATTGTTGCGTTACAATTATACCCAAAGCCCCTCCGGCCAGTCTGCGTCCAGCATCAGTCTCAGCTCTGACTGTGGTTTTGGTACGATTGCATACGATTTGCATGCAATTGGCCAGAGCGGAACATGTTTCTACATTTGTTGTTGCGGGGGTGTGGGAGGTGGGGTGATTTGTTTTTTTTTTTTTTTGTATCATAAATAAAAATAGATGAAATTCCACACGCTGAAAGGTGTTAAATGCAACCGAGCACCATTTACATCATCGATTTTATTAGCCTTCCTCGTTTATAATTCAATTAAAGTAAAATATTTCAATTTCAAAACTTTGAGTTTCCATGGCCAAATCGGTGGCGATTAATTGGCGCATTTTGTTGATGTTTATTGAATATTATTCTGAAGTTGATGGCTTTTGGCTGACAAATTGGTTTCACACTTGGCAAAATTGTAGCCCACGCCACACCAAAACTACACCGCGGACCTACGGCTTTCATTCATGACCAACGCCCACTTTTCCCTAAAGTTTTTTTTTTTTTTATGTTATGCATTTCAATTTCGGTCGTTCGCCGGTATTTGCCGTTTTGGTACGCCTGCATTTATAATTAGTTCCAAATTTGTCGACAAGATTTGTTTGGCCTGTTTTTATGGCCACGTCCAGTTCCAGTTTTTTAGTGAAAAAAAATAAGAAAAAACTTTGGCCATTCAATTCATAAAAATTTTTCGGAAATTTGTTGTATTGTGTCAATTGGAGCGTGGAATATAGCTGAAAATTGTGATTGCGGGAACAGGGTGAGGTTGATTATGAGTCAGTGAACAACAATGAGTAAACTTACTTGCCAAAACTGTGCGAAATCTCATCACGTTTCTTTGCGAACTATTGCAAACTCTTCGATAAACTATCGGCTGACATGGCATGCATCGGGGGCAACGCTGTGACATCGATATTAATTTTTTGATACATATGTCAGGACAAACTTTAAAAATAGCTAATAAATAAAATAGGTAAGAAGCTTTAGACTTCACTGGTACGTCAATACATACACCCAGAAAAAAACGACTGGCAGAATCCTAGATCGATCGGTGAAGTTAAGTTAAAAAGTTCAGCTTAATCGATAGCAACTAAGTCCACGACCTTACGGAACTTATCCTTTCCTGCAACATCAGGTTTTTTTTTGGCACCACCCATACGGGCGCATTAAACGGGGATCTAGAGGGTCTTAATATGCCATCCCGAAGCAACTCCTGGAATTGACTTTCTACGGGAAGTGTTTGCTGTACACAGGAGTGTTGGACTTAGTCCTGCCCACGGAAACTACCTGGGTGGTATAAGTCAATCTTGCATCTGGCTCCGCAGTGGTGTGCAAAATGCTAAAAGCCTACCCCATGGGATAGAAACTCATAATTCTGCCGGCGTCGCAGCCGACACACGTATAGAGAGAGAAAATACGTGTGTTCTATACATGGCACACTCGGCGGATTGCTCTCTTACAATGCGCGTGTTCGGTTTTTTGTTCTCTCACGAGGCATTTATTCGTTTGTGTTAAGTGAAAAGCAGTAAATCGTCTGACTTCGTGACATTTACTTCGTGTTTCGCTGCTACCCACACAAGCCCAAGCTCTACACCCTGAAAATAAAATTTCTAAAACAGGTCGAAATTGCCCTAAAT
Organism: Lordiphosa magnipectinata; assembly: GCA_037044535.1. Classification (NCBI taxonomy): domain Eukaryota; kingdom Metazoa; phylum Arthropoda; class Insecta; order Diptera; family Drosophilidae; genus Lordiphosa; species Lordiphosa magnipectinata. The sequence continues at coordinate 186,042 of JBAMBO010002939.1, forward strand.
TTTAGAAAATCGCCATTGGAAAATCGGGCGTGGCAGTATCAGTCTTAAACTTTTTCAGAAACTAGAATAGATCAGCCTTTGACAAACCGATAAGGTCAAGGTTCTTTGACGCCTTGTCTAGCTTTGGTGTACCAGCAAAGTACGTTCGACTTTGCATAATGACGTTGAGAAGCACTCGAAGCTCCGTCAAAATAGGAAAGAACCTCTCCGAACCATTTGATACCAAGAGAGTTTTTAGGCTGGGTGATACCCTATCGTGTGGCGTCTTAAATCTACTGATGGAGTATATACTGCGCCAGTGCCCAAATGCCAACAGATCGGGCTCATTTCTTTATAAAGATCTAATGCTACTCGCATACGCCGATGATATTGACATTATCGGTAAAAACGAACGGGCGGTAAGCAGGGCGTTTTCAGAGATTGAGAAGCAGTCTAAACTGATGGGCTTAGCGGTAAACGACGACAAGACAAAGTACCTAGTATCCACGGACAAGAAGTCTACGCGTCTTGGACAATTTGTTACTATGGGGGAGTACAACTTTGAGGTTGTAGAGGATTTTGTCTACCTCGGGACGATGATTACCGGCGACAACAACATCAGCCTGGAGATCCGAAGAAGAATTACTCTTGGAAACCGATGCTACTACGGGCTCAGTAGGGAGTTCAAGAGCAGAGCCTTTTCTCGAAGAACCAAAATTGCGCTATACAAGTCGCTCATCATCCCAGTCCTGCAATATGGCGCAGAAGCATGGACAATGACAGCGGCGGATGAGGAGGCGATTGGCGTTTTCGAGCGAAACATCCTTCGGAGGATATATGGACCATTAAAAGTTGGCGATGGATACCGCATTCGAATGAATCACGAACTGTATGTGCTCTATAAGGACATCAGTCTAGTCAAGCGCATAAAGCAACAGCGGCTGCGCTGGTTAGGACATGTAATCCGGATAGATGAAGAAGCTCCAGTAAAAAAGACGTACAAAGCGAAGGCGGCTGACTTTGGAGGACAAGGCAGGAGGGGTCGCCCACCACTAAGATGGGATGATCAAGTGCGGAAAGACATTTCCAACCTTGGTGTGAACAACAGGTGCCAGCTCGCACAATGCAGAAGCGAGTGGCCGGCATTCATTGCAGAGGCCAAGCCCGTCCAGCGGTTGTGATGCAACATAGGGCCAATAAAGAAGAAGAAGAAGAATCTGGTCTGATCATTATCATTTTCTGTGTCAAATTTGAATACAACATCTCATTGTTCGGACTCTATGCCACATATACTGCTTACACTGCATTGGCAGAATCAAATGTCGTTTGCAAAAACTGCTGATGATACACAGAGAAAACAAACTTGGCTGCACGGCGCGTGTAGAAACGTCAAAGCTAAACGAAACGTATTACGCCCTGCTAAATTGCACACGCAAAATGTAAAATGCAAATAGGATTTCAATATCTAAACGCTAATATCTAGAAAAGCTAAATGCTTCTTGGGCAAAAGCGAAGTCTACACGACATTAGAAAATCAGCTTATTTTCAAATAACTTCTACATTTTTCATGCAGCAATCTGAATACCACATGAACGTGTAGGTTTTGTACACGTGACGTGTGGATATTGAAATCCAACATGCCCGTGTGTAAATTCTAAGCGAAAAATGTAGCTCTAAATCAGTACTGAATTCTTACATTTTTCGTTTAGAAAACTGATGTCCACACGCAACATGCAGATTTTCTATACAAATGCTGAATGCTACATGTTGGAAATCTACACGAAACGTGTGCAAATTTCAGTCCCGTATATAAATGATCAGAGCATTGAATTCGAACTTAAGAATTACACGCAAGCAAAAATTGGTGTATGTTTTCAATACAAGTACATCTTACTCAATACAAGTAACACATACAAGTAAGATTAGCCGTCTAAGGCGTCGTTCCAACCGTGTTTTTCAGTCCGAGTTCAAATCACCCCTGATTAAGTAAAAAAACAAGAAATAAAGTCGGTCAAGCCCGACTATAACATACTCTGTACCCTTACACTCGCATTTGCTCACGAGTCAAACGGACAGTTAACACATAACGCACAACGCGGTGCGCTCTCTAAGTTTCTCTCTCTCTCTTCTCTCTCGCACTAAGATTGCCTGTGTTGAACGGTTAGGCTATGTTGCTGTGGTTATTGGTGGGTGGGGTAGTTGGTGTTAACTGGCCGTTTTTTGCTCATAACTTGAGTATCGTTTATCCGATCTTTATCATTCCTTCAGCAAATCGATAAATAATTTTGTTTACAAGGTATCTCTATCTCTAGGATATGACGTTTTTTCCAAATTGCGAGGGCGGGAGGGGGCGTGGCAAAAATTGAAAATAAACTTGATCTGCCTGCAAGTATAAGAAATATATGCCCCATACATGTCAAACCTCTATCTCTTACCATCTCTGAGATCTCTTCGTTCATACGGACGGACAGACGGACATGGCTATATCGAATCGGCTGTTGATGCTGATCAAGAATGTATATACTTTATAGGGTCGGAAACGATTCCTTCTCCCTGTTACATACTTTTGCACAAACTTAATATACTCTATGTACCTTCGGTACAGAGTATAATAAAATACAAATTTGTTTAATATGATATTTTTCAAAACCAAACTGCACAAAAGCTACTCGTCACGTGTTGAAATGAGAAAGCTAAAAACACGACGTGCAGAAAAGCTTCACGCCACGTGTTGAAATGAGAAAGCTTAACGCGGCGTGTAGAAAAGCTACACAAAAACGTTATGTGTCGAAAATCCCGAGCAAAACGTGTAGAAATCCTTTATTTTCTTGTAAATTTTGCATATTTTTTTTCTCTGTGTAGGATAGAATTGCCCCTGAAGTTGCTGTACAGTAGTTGTGTGTGGAGTTTTAAAGCTGGTTGGAATATTATTTGCACACAGGTAAAACAAAATCTAAAATGTCATAATTTATCTTTGGATCACCTAAAAAGATGTGCACTTTTTCCTAACTTGAAATCCCTTACTTCCCTTATGTCATGTCACCATGCACAAGTTGTAGAGTTTTCTGCCCCACTGTACAATGTACTGTAATTCAGCAATATAGGAAGCTATGAACCAAATATCCCTATCAATACAGGCCCAAAGCATTGCACCTCTAACTTCTGCTGAATTTCACCAAACACACCTAACCCCACTTTCAACTTCACTTCCATTCGCATAGCTCTGCACTCAACTACACTCCACACAAGCAATTTGTCAGCAGTTCGTTTGTTTGTTTGTTTGTTTGTGTGTTTGTTACTTGTTAAATGTGCAACTCAGCGTCGCCGACGCCTTCTTTGTTGATTTGCCACCGTTTGTCCGGCTTCTCTTGGTTGATTAAATTGTTTCAATTGTAAATGTTGCTCACAATTTGTCAAGTCCAAGTGGCATGCATGCAGTTTTCTTGTTGTTGTTGGTGGCGCGTGGCGATTTTTTTTTCTGCTCCTTTTGTAAAACTAATCACGACTAATGCCAGCCAACAACATTTTTGGGGTCGAACACGCCACTCCCCCCGCCCCACCACCATTTATATAGGTACACATGCAATAATACGCCCCCGCAAGCAGCTGACGCTGATTGACAACAAACGCGTTTGCTCGGGTGGTGGGCACGGCCAAAGAAACAATCAAAAGCCACTGTCCTCGTTTTGGTCAGCAGCCGACAACGTCAACTGAAGCTGGCCATAATTTAGCTAAATGTCGTGACAACAACAACAACAACAACAGCAACAGTGACGTTACAGCCAAGTTAATCGAATATGGGTCTGATTATGTAGGAATACCCTAACCCAAAAATGTAAATAAATATGATGGAATTCACCAAGAATTCTTCCTTGGTAAAACAACTGCTAAATACTTAACAAACTGATTTTCCAGACATAAAAAGGTACACTTATAGCATAACCATTACTGCCATAGCACTAAGACGCGATAATATACCACGTATGACCAGTGATTGGAAAAGTACTCAATTTTCTTACCTAGGTAAGGTACAAGGTAAATGTCAAGAAATATGCCTAGATAAGGTAAAAGGTATCCGGAATTTCCAGTACCTAGGTAAATGTAAAGGTACTAAAAAGGTACTTTTAAATTTAAAAGCATGGTTAATTCATTAGTATTGAATATTAAAAACAAAACAAAACAACCTTACTTCAGTACAAATATTTTTAAAATCATAAAATCCAAAAAAAGCTTTAAACTGGAACATTTTGATTTTTTACATAATGTAATATTATAAAAATGTTTCTTATATACAATCTCGGTTTTTTTCGAGACCTAGTCTTCTTTTCGTCACCTGTTCTGTTTCTTTTTGTAATTGGCCTCCACAGCAAAAATTTGTTTCAATAGGGGCAGAACTAGGCAGAATTGTAAAAAAAACATTACAATTATTTTTATACTTAATCATAGATTCAAAAGAATTGCTTATATCGGCAAGATAAGTTAAGGCTTCCATTTCAATTTTAGAATTTTTATAACAATTCTCAGTTTCATCCAATCTTCCATTACTGGTATCGAAAAATTCTTCAGACTCATTTGTATTTGAACTCTCATTGACAACAGTTTACAAATTTTCCGTAATTTCTTTCTAACAAGCCAATCTTTAAAACACTATACAATTTAGTTGTTTTAATATGGAATTCACCTTAATTTTAGTATTCGAAGTGTCCTAGTGGACAAAACCAAAGTCTTTGTCTCGCTTGAAATCAAGTTTTCCACAAAAGAAAATCGTTTTTAAACTCGTTTTTTAAAAGCATCTTTAAGTGGATCACAATATTTCAAAATATGCAAGCATTGAAGTTAATGTTTTACTTAAAGTAACGTAGGCAGCAAAAATTATAAATAAAAACAAAATCTTTCGCCTTGCAGAAAATCACTAGCCTTATCGAAAATGTCAGTAGCATTATTCAATTCATGTGGCGCAGAGAGAATGCGAATGTAGATTGCTATCTATATAGTGGCCGGTTACATCAAAGTTACTTTTGTTATTGCAACTCCAGTTGTACAAAAAAAATGAGTATTTTGAAAAATACCGGCGATATTTTTTTATACAGACGATTTAAAACCGGTAATCAGTACAAAATTGGTCTAAAAATTCCAAAATGTTTGCGAAAGTGAATATGGGAGCACGGCTTACAGTCCGCCTTCCTCTTATCTAGCATGGATCGTATAGTTTTTGAACAGGGAATGTTTACCGGACGTCCAACGAAAGGGAGAATCAGGTCCCTGAAACTTTTCTTTTCAACATAATGTAAACGGTAGTAAGGAGGAGTGGGGTATAAGGTACACAAATGATGTATCTAGGTATGTACCTAGGTATTTGTACCTAGGTACTACCAAACACTGCGTATGACCAATGGTAGGTGCTTAAATTTGAACATGAGTTTTCAACCATGGCCCTCAAATTGAAAAATCCATAAAAAGGAATAGCATAATAAGGCACAAGGATCATGATGCACTTGGCACCACAATAGAAAAGATCCATCTGGTGAGATCCATCAGTGCTCTGTGTCTGTTTGTACGCACACATCCGCAATAACAAAATGTGATTGTGTTTTGTGCCGACCAGTGCACTAGATGAACAACATTTATTCATAGGATGTGCCTGGATTCAAAATCTCAGAAAATGAAAAACTGACACAGCACACAGAAAAAATAAAAATCAAGCCATTCGACATCAACTCAAGCCGGCAGTTGATCCCGGAATGGCTCAAACCAAACCCGACAAGGTTACATGTTAAGACTTAAAATAAAAAGTTAGCGGAAGGAAAGGGGGGAAACACGACTGCCCACTTTTTTATAAGCTGTGATTGATTTTGAGATATGATTAAACAAATTTTTTTTTCAAACTTTACTGTGAATTGAATTCACCAGCAAGCAATATGTGTGTTTTCTGACACTTTTTTTATGAACATTCACCGTCATAATGTGCACAAAAAAGAGTCGGGAATGAGCGTATTATTCTATGAAAACTGTCGCACTTAATGTAGAAGTTTTCTGAGTCAGGTCTGACACAGATATAAGTGCTTTCACCCTCCCACTGAAGCATATAAATCGCCTCCTTAAAGGCTCTTTTCAGACGCATATCGGAGTGCAACTCCGAAAATGCTCAGACATAAGTGTTTTTTATGAGCCCGTGCTTAGAGACCACTGTTTACTCTGTGTTTACTCCAAAAACATCTTAGGCTTAGCTCTTTTTAGACACATAATTTGGAGCGCTCCGAACTTGGCTTGCTGGGTCAGGACCTCGAGGATTTAACACACGGACGACGGCTTCTTAGCTCACACGAATATCAAGCTCTCGCGAGAGATAGCGAGTAAATCATAGTAAAGAATGAAAGCAGTTGGCACTAAGCCGCTCAGCGAGCAAGAAGTGCCGTAGTCGAGAGGAATCCATTCCCCGTGGAATCAAGTCCCTGTAGAAGCATAATTTATATACTCTGTACCGAAGGTACACAGAGTAAAGTAAGTTTGTGCAAAAGTATGTAACAGGGAGAAGGAATCATTTCCGACCCTATAAAGTATATATATTCTTGATCAGCATCAACAGCCGAGTCGATATACACAGAGAATAAAAAAATGCAAAAGCTACACGAAAATGTAGGATTTTCAACCCATAACGTTTCGTGTAGCTAAACGCGGCGTGCAGAAAAGCTACACGCCACGTGTTTAAATGATAAAGCTAAGCGCATCGTGCAGAACAGCTACACGTAACGTGTTGAGATGGGAAAGCTACACGCGACGTGTTGAAAAGCTACACGAAACGTGTAGGATTTCAATATCTTAACGCGGCGTGCAGAAAAGCTACACGCGACGTGTTGAAATGAAAAAGCTACATACATGCGACGTGTTGAAAAGCTACAAGAAACGTTATGGGTTGAAAATCATACATTTCCGTGTAGTTTTTTTTTTCTCTGTGTTTCCGTATGAACAAAGAGTTCTGAGAGATGGAAAGAGGTTTGACATGACTGGGACAAATTCTTCTTTTACTTACAGGCAGATCAAGTTTATTTTCAATTTTTGCCACGCCCACTCCCGCACCCGCACTTTGGAAAAAACGTCATATCTCCCACAATTTTGTAGATAGATGGTTTGTACCTTCTAGAGATATTAAGTAATCAAGTTTATTTATCGATTTGCCGATTGAATGATAAAGATCGGTTGAACTATACTCAAGCTATGACCAAAAGAAAGTTTGCTGAAAGGTTTGCCGGGTTGCAAATGATCTCGGTGGTGATAATCTACAGAAATTGCACAAGTTCCAATGTGAAGAAAACCCAGTGTATGATTCTCGCTGTGATGTTTGTTTCGTAGTTGGATCGACGAACTGTTTCTGTTGAGTTTAAAAACTGATGAATTCGTAGTACTGAGCATGTGTACCGAGTACAGATTTGCGTAGTTGCGTTGATGGTAACCTCGGTCGAGGCCGTTGCTTCTAGTTTTGGTTGACAAGCAAGTTCGCCTAAGCAGTGTTGAGAGGTTGTCTCGCATGAAGGACTTTCGTTTGCCACTCGTTGTGGACTTTGATTGCCACTCGTTGTGGACTTCGTGCTAAGGTTGAGAACATGTTGGTAGACTCAGGCTGGCATCTATTGCCAAACAAAGAGCGTCTCGATTTGAAGCAGGTTGCTTGTGGTCGATCAGGCATGGGGATCGTTTTGCATGAACATCGACGTCATGAACATCAGCTGCGCGACGTACTTTCATAAGTATGAACGATCGTCTGGCAGACTGCGTACAATGTAGGATCTGAAAAATTGGTCGAATGCTTGATCAACGTAAGACCGGTTACATGTAGTTGCAGACTCGTCAGACGTATGTAAGTGTGTACGAATGCGCCAAAATGCGTTGCTGGTTTACAATTTTTAGAAGAAATTCCATTGTTCAAAACAACATTTTGGCTGCTGTTGCAGGATGCGAATGCCCAAGTCCAGGTTGGACGAAGCTTCCTCGATGATCGCAAGCTGTGTGCAGTTCCATGATTCTGTCTCTCCATGAGCGGCGAATCGTATTTTGAACACGCCAAAATGTGTTTAAGTGTATGCTGTTGATGTCATCAGCATGTGTGTGCAGGCTGCGGGCGTGTGAGTGTGTGGCACACTTGCCCACAAAACCTCGAATCGCTGTTTCTGTTGAAGATCTGGCTAGCTGCTGCTGCCCATCTTTCATCTGCTAAAATCCTTCTAACAGATCATAATAGACAGTAGCATTGTGATACTGGCAAGTGTAAAAAACCATCGGCTTTGAACATAAGTCTAGCTCTGTCCCTCTAGTTGAGATTATTGTTACCTGATCTAGCTTGTTATTTTTTTTTTTTTTGTTTCGAAATTTTTGCTCGTACCCCTCCCCTTCCCCCTAAAAGAATACTCCTCCCATGTCTAGTGCGAGTAAGTACAAGTGGCGACCTCTTGAGTCCGCCTACGAATGCTAATTGGAGCATTTGTTAAATGGGTTTTGTGCTCGTAGTTTGTCCATTGCCACTGGTCTTTTGAGAGCAATACATTCGAGATTGGATATCGACATATTTGCATATATGCATTCCACGCGCGGAGAGAGAATTCGTCAACTGATTAATAGGTGTTTAGGGCAGATTTGCTCATGTAAGCCAATATTACTGGCAATTGAGAGGACGATTGATTAATGTACTTTTAATGGCTGGAAAGCCACAATTCGCAATCTTGTGGGCTGTTAAATGTTCTCATTTATTAAAGATTAAATTTATTTTCCAGCAACAAAACACGACAGCAAAATAGATAAATAAATAATAAATAAAGTAAGCAACAACATTTGCGAATTGAAATTGATTTGCATATCAACTTTTCACATTTAAAATCAATTGAAAGCTTTTCTCACTTTAGTTTGCATTTTGAAATTCAATGAGACAACTCCCCCTCTGCCCCTCGGCCCCATCTAAATCTTCTCAGGAATTTCACCCACTCTAATGTGTGTGTTCGATTATAGTTTGCCTACAAAATTTATGATAGCATTTTAGCTAATGGCAAAATGCAAAAATGTATAGTGTTAGTTGTAATTTACACGGAGCAGAACATCGGGCATAATTCATTTGCATAATTCATTATTTGTTGGCTGCCGCATTAATTGAACACAGATTTTTTGTTTACATTTTTCTACTTTGTTTTTTCTTTTATTTTTTGAATGAATGATTATTATGAACGTTTTACTCAAGTATGCAAATGTACGTTGTCATCGGTTGAAATGCTTTTTTCTTTCTCTTCTTTATCGCTTCATTACGTTTCATCATGCCTTAGCTACTTTTTCTGCAGAGTACTTGATCTTTCTTTAGTTACACAGTTTATTTGCTGCCTCTTTGACGTCTTTGAACTGATTCTTCTAAGTCAGCTAAGTGGTCAACTCAGTGGACTTGATGCTTATTTGCTTCTTCCGGTGACTCTCTACTTTGGCACTTATAATTTCCCTTCTTTTGTTAGCTCAGCTAACTGACTCTTTCTTTGCCCGCTTTTCTTTGACTCTTCTCTTTTCCTTCTTTTTATTAACTCAGTTATCATTCTTTGATATATTTCCTTTAATTCTTTTTTGGTTGCAACACTTCTCTACTCCACCTTATTATCGCTCCTTATTCTTTGAGTATTTTATTTAGTAAACCTTCACTTTAATTGCTTTCTTTCTGCAGTGTCTTTCCTTCCAATTTTTGATATTTTCCACCTCTGCCTCTCTCCATTTTGTTCATTTGTTTTTCTCTCTTTTTTCCACGTGCTTCTGATTTTCTTACTTCTTCTTTTTAAAACCATTTGATCTTCTCCCTCCCCGCTATTCCTTTTCATATCATATCATTTGTTCTTCCTACTCCCTTATATTCTCCGTATTTTCTTTTCTTCAAACATTCTTTTATTGGATCTTGGTCGCAGCTACAGCTCCAGAGAGCTTACGATCTGTCTGTTCTTTTGCTTCATTGGTATCCACGCTTTATTTCTTCTTTGTGTTTTCCTTGCTTCTACTTTTATTTTACGCATCTACGCTACCTTTCTTCTTTCTTTTGACCTCCTCCTTCTCTCATACTCCATTCTTCTCAATAATTCTCTTTTTCTTCTAATCATTATTTGCCTTTTCTCTGGCTCTACCATTATTATATGCTCCTATTGGTAGCAAAGAGGAGGTGTATTTCTCGTTTTTTTCCCTGAAATAGTGCTCTTATTCTTTTTCCTTCTTTCTTTCGCTTGCGTCCCCTTTGTCTCCAGTTTTTACTTTATCAATAGTTTTGATTTCTCATTATCTTTTTAGAGCCAAGCTCTTTTACGGGCGTTTGATTGGAGATCTAAAACTAGAAAATTTTTGTCATTTTGACAGGTTGTTTTGGGTACGCCTTGTCTTTGCAATTTGTACTTGCGAAGTCAACCGCTTTTACCATTTGCCGTAGCAGCAGGTGGGCTGTGAGCTTGTGGGTGTGTGAAGTGGGAGGGTGCGCGTTTGGGATGATGGGTTAACAGTGACTAAACAGTGACTAAACAGTGACTTGACAGTGACTTATCAGTGACTAACCAGTAACTTAACAGTGTCTTTACAGTGACTTAACAGTGACTTATCAATGACTAACCAGTGACTTAACAGTGGCATTGACCTGACAGTTCCTTGTGATTTTGATAACACTTTCTAATAAATGGACGCATTCACCAGAGACAATTGATCACTGATAAGCCTTATAAAGCAAAATTAATAATTGTGAATACTTTTAGGGATCGCGGACTAAATGAATTAAAGTATGTGAAAAAAAGGAAGCCAAGAAATTTAAAAGAAAAAGGTGTGGGTGTAGTTAACACTCACGAGACTTTAATGTGAAACATGATGCTAAATTTAAAGGCTTAATTTCAAAATCACAAGCTCGCTGAATGGAATATGTTCAGCCAAAAAGACATTTTTTGTATTCGTTTGAATAAACTCAATCTTTAAATCTTCCCACCCACTAACCGGCCACTTCCCACCCCCTCTTTCCCACGCTGAAATCAAATTAAACTCCTACTAAAATTGTCACATGACGCTGAAATCAAATTTTCTACCTACTAAAATCGTCACGATGACGCTGAAATTAAATTTTACTCCTACTAAAATCGTTACGTGACGCTAAAATCTAATTTTCTTCTTACTAAAATTGTCACGTGACGCAGAAATCCAATTTTCTACCTACTAAAATCGTCACGTGACGCTGAAATTAAATTTTACTCCTACTAAAATCGTTACGTGACGCTAAAATCTAATTTTCTTCCTACTAAAATTATCACGTGACGCTGAAATCAAATTTTCTTCCTACTAAAATCGTCACGTGACGCTAAAATCAAATTTGACTCCTACTAATGTCGTGACGTGACGCTAAAATCTAATTTTCTTTCCACTTAAATCGTCACGTGACGCTGAAATCAAATTTTACTCCTACTAAAATTGTCTCATGACGCTGAAATTTAATTTTACCCCTAATAAAATCGTAACGTGACGCTGAAATAAAATTTTTTCTTACTAAAATCGTCACGTGAAGCTGAAATCAAATTTTACTCCTACTAAAATCTTCCGTACCGGAATTAAAGATGCTATGTTCCTTCAATGTTTTTACTATTTTTTACTTATCTTCTCTTCCCCTGTTTATCTACATATTTCTTGAATTCTTTTTCTCTACTCATTCTGTTTTCTTTTGTTTTTAAGCTGTCAGCTCTTGCTTCTGGCTGTGTTTTTCACAAAGAAGAAAAAGTGGAAAAATCCTAGACTTTCTTCTAATATTTCGCTGCTTACTTCTTTCTTTTCTCTCCCAGGCTTTCCTTAGCCTTGTCTCTAAGAATCTTATTCATCTTTCATAAAGTACATCCTATTATATGCAGATGATCCAAGTATAAGATAGAGTATAAGAACTCACAACTTCAATTCGTAATAGAATTGCTTTATATAGATCTTATACTAGGTCTTTATTAAGAGAATTCGATTTGATTTAATTTCTTTTTTGTACCCAATATGCAACTAGGCAGTAGCAATTCGCGTATATTTCTAGTATAAGTGTTATTTGAACCAACTCAAGTAGATTTAGACAATCCCAAGTATAAGATTGCGAATACTTACTCTCAACTTCACTTATTTAATTCTTTCCATTTCGCCTAAAAGCCATACAAAAAAACATTCGAAGCCAAGTAATCCAAGACTCGAGCCGATTGGTACTATCTTAGCCTTGACACGAACCATCTTAGACGAGTGATCCCAAAGGGCTGCTACACTTTCATACAAAAAAGCCTGCACTAGTGTGGACATGAACCTGGTATTAAAATAACAAAAACTTTTGCCAACTTTCACAACAAATTTGGGAAAGTAAACTAAAACACTGCCAAATTAGTAAAATACAAAAAGTATCAAAATCGAAAAACAAAGAGAAAAAAATGTATATAAAACAAAAATCCAAGTTCTTCGGTATCATTAATCATTTTTGCTTATCTTAATTCCCAAGAAAACTGCAACATAATTAAAAAAAAAACCCTTAATAAGAAGAAATAATAACACATGTGGCCCTGAGGGGTGACGCACCGCGAGGACAGTAGAACAAAACGTTTAAAATCTAAGCAAATACTTAACTGCTGTAATTGTTTACCATATTCCCTAGCGCTAGATCTTTTGTGCGTGCGCCTCATCACTACCTTTTGAAAAGACAGCTGCCAGAGGCAGAGAGGCGGACGCGTATCTGAGAGATACTTTTACAGACACAGCGTAGAGGTGCCCACCCAGTCGGACTTGTATGCATGCCAGAAGTACATATTTCATGCCTACTTCTCACGTCAGTAGGCATGAGAAACCTGAAAGTTTCCATTCGCTTTTGTTAAGCAACGCCGTAAAACTCAGGGGTTGTTGTTGTAACCGTTAACCGTTTGGGTGACGTCACACGGCAGCCTTCGGGTTCTGCTCTTCTCTCTACAAACTCAGTACTTCAGATGTACCAACTTTGTATATCGTAGGTAGGAAGAGTTAAGACGTTGGCTGAGGAACCCCCGACTTTTGTATGAGATGTCACCACATAATTAAATTAAATAGATTTGAGTTTATTAACAAACTTTTTTAATATTTAAACAAACAACAATTTGTGTCTACATATATTAATATTATTGATGTTCGCCATGGTGCCTTTAATTTTGGCTTTCGTTGCTAATGCTAGCGAGGATAGTTAGCGATTTGGCCTTTAAATGTTTAGTTGTTTGTTGTTTTCAAACAAGTGACCTGTTTTAAGAAAAAATTTATTATTAGAATTTTGGTAAATTACTGATAAATATAATACATAAATGCTATAAAATCCCTAGATGTAATTAAATTCGATACTCACCAAGAATAAATTGCCCATTTGTAATTATAAAATTATTATTAATATTCACGTTCAACACATCTTTTTTCCGCAAAAGCCAAAATCGAACTGACTTCGTGTTCGATCTCCACGAGAGAGAGTTTAAACCGTTTTACGATAAGCTGACTCTTAGCCTTACGAATAGCTGAAAAAACAACATGTGAGTTTGTCATGGTAAAAAATTGACTTATTTCATGCCAAAAAAATAATAATAATGACTATTTTCGTGAAATTTCATGCCACCAAATGTACTTATTTTGGTAAACACATGCTACAAAGTCCGACTGGGTGGGTCTGTGCCGGTGCTTGTGCGTAGCTGCCTTAAAGTGCTCTCTCTTGCGCGCTCTCTCTCTCTTTCTCGCTCTCACTGAACAACAAGTCGTCGGGGCAATGGTTTCCAACTCTGGCGGTCGCTCATTCTCGGTTTAGTTCTTCGACAGAATTCAGCGTTTTTTGACGTTTTTTTTTTTTGTTGTTTTTTGTGGCAAAAAGAGGCAAAAAGGAATCACACCACCACCAAAAAAAAAAACGAAATTTGTTTCATCAGCTAAAAAAAAAAAGTGAAATTAACACAAATGAAAAAGTTTACAAAAATTTTAATAACAAGTATTTTTTTCTCGACCTTTGTGAACTTATTGTCGTAACAATTTAAAGAGCGTATGCACACACACACACACACTCAAGTGTGTATGCCCGCGTGTGTGTGCGAGTGTGAGTGTGTGTGTTATTCAATATTAATAATTGCCCCAGCGATGTTTAATTGTCAACAGTTGAATTGCCTTGTTTTAAGTTGAGAGTGCAAAAATTTGGCATAAAATCTACAAGTTTTGCTTAGTTTGGCTTAAGCAATTGACCAATTGCAAACAGAAACGTGCGCAGGAAATCAACAGGTGAGTCAAAATGTTGATTGTTCACAGGTTTGTGTCTGGGCTAACAGAAAGGAGGAGGAACCCACATTTTATAAGTGTTTGTTTATTTATGAAAGTCAAGAAGTTAATTATTATTTGTATAAATTTTAATAATTACAAAGAAAGCACTTGTTCAATTTTGAACCAGCTCTAAGCAAAATTTAGGACAACTTAAAACCAGTCTTCAAATTTGAACAGGTTCGAAACCGGTTTTCAACCCGAGTTATGACTCTGAATCAACTTTGAAACGGTTCAAAATATCTTTTTCCGTAATATTAGTTTCTGCGATATGGCTTTGAACCACTTTTTGAATCTGATTAGGAAGCAGTTTTAATCCAGAAACATTTATAACTTTGTATTACCAGCTAAAATCCAAAATTTCAAGTTCATAACTTACATCATAACTGAAACATGGCTCCGAACCACTTTTAAGAAACTTTTTCTTAACTGGTAGCTTAAATTATTACTGACTTTGAACCCATAATGCCAATCTCTAACACTATGCAGCCAAACTGTATACCAAATTTCAGGTTTTCAAGCACTTTTTTAAACAGGTTTAGAACTTCTTATAAAAAAAATAACTTTATATTTAAAAAGTAGTAGTATTTCCATTAATGCGTGTATATATATATATAGGTACAGAAATCTTATAGTGACGAAAAGTTTCAAACATTAAAAGGATTTACAATGATTATAAAAAATTTTGGCTGTGGCATGTTGCCGTTAGCCAAATGTAGGTGACATTTTCTTAAACTCCGATTCCCCGATGTCATGTCTCCATAGTCCATTAAAAAATCGCGTCGATACTGCAGGCACTCTCTAAGGTAGGAAGTGAGCGAACGCCAATTACTTCCGTTTAAGAGCTTGTGCATTTCCTGGTCGGTCAGAGTTTCTTTTTCCCAGTATAGGACCCTGAGTTTCTTCAGAATTGGACAGCGAGAAAAGAAGTGGGCGGTGTCTTCTCTCTCTCCGGTGTTGCAGAGAGTGCAATGAATGGGGTTTGAGATATGTGGCATATACTTTAGGTTGAGCACCTCCGTTCTCGTTCGAAAAATGACTGATATGGCTAATTTTTATCTTTTAATTTATACTCCAGTTTGCTGTAAGTGTCCCGAGACTGACTTTCACAGGCTTGTGATTCAAAGCCAATCCTTTCCGTGCTGTCTATGCTCTGCAGCAGTTTTGTCTGCCAAAGGTTCCATGAGCTGTGATCTTCTATGTTGCACCTAATGTTGTGATCCAACGCCATGGCTTCCCACTTTCCGACAAACTGCGATTTTGCTTCTAATAGGTGTTCTGTGACAATTCTTGGAAGACGCGTGGATGGCATTTGCATAGTCTTATTAATATAATCGAAGTGAAGTTGCAGTGTGTAGAGAAACATAGTTGGCAGACCCGTTTCCAAGTGTATAGCATAGTTAAGCGAGCATAGAGGCAAGTGGAACACCCTCTTTATATAAAAACGGGTGAGTCGTTCCACTTTTTCGTATTGACCAAAACCCCATACTTGGGCAGCATAGCACATAATTGCTCTAG
This sequence comes from Lordiphosa magnipectinata, assembly GCA_037044535.1. Taxonomy (NCBI): domain Eukaryota; kingdom Metazoa; phylum Arthropoda; class Insecta; order Diptera; family Drosophilidae; genus Lordiphosa; species Lordiphosa magnipectinata. The sequence goes on from JBAMBO010002939.1 coordinate 201,840, forward strand.
CTGTGGCTAAGAACAATTTGTACTTAGCTTAGAACAATTTGTAAGCAATTTGTTCCATGTGGTATTGATCGCAGTTTTCGAGTCGCTTAGGTTTTTGATTAAATGCTTGGTGTAAGAGTGACTCCCAAGTACTGGTACTCGGTGACAATATCCAAATTCACTCCGTTTATAGACCAAGCATCTGTCCTTGCTTTTCGACCCCTTGTATCACGTACTACCATTATCTTAGATTTTTCGCAGTTAATTTGAAGGCTCCACGTTTGGCAGTATGAGTGCAATGCGTCTATCATTTGCTGCATCTCCCGGGTGTCATCGGCCAGAAGCACCATGTCATCGGCATACATTAGAACTTTGATTCGTTCCGATCCCATTTGAACACCCCCTGGCAGAAAGGAGGATATGTCGTCGACGTACAGTGCGAAAAGTAACGGGCTCAGTAGGCAACCTTGTTTCACTCCAAGGTTCGTCTCAAACCATCTGGATAGGTTGTGGCCGTCCCAAACTCTGGTCTTGTTGCAAATGTACAAGCTTTGGATCATTTGAATCACCTTAGTAGATACTCCAATATTGCTGAGTTTTAGGTAGAGGCTTTGTCTGTCAATGGTGTCAATTGCAGCTTTGAAATCGACAAAGAACGCAAACTTCTTTTTTTTCCAAGTACTGTTTTGCAAGGGCGGTGAAGGTAAAGATGCTGTCAACAGTGGAGTAGCTTTCTCTGAATCCAGATTGGTATTCGCTTAAGATATCGTGCTTTTTGACCCAGTTAGAAAGACGATTCAGCAATATTGAAGAAAAGGTCTTCATGGTCTCGTTTAAAAAGGAAATTTAAAAAGTCAAACATTAAATTATAAGTTGAAAGCTGAAATCATTACCGAAGTATGGCTCTGAGCCACTTTTGAACGGGTTCATTTTGTATCAAACTAGTAAAATCTTTTACTCTACACAACCAGATGCCCAATCTAAGGGTTATAACTTAAATCAGAGGTGCCCAAAGCCAGCTTACGGCCGCGTAGACACCAATACAAATTAAGAAATTATTTCTAAGCAACGACAAACTTAAGAAATAGAAAAATAAACCCCATTATTGCCTGCTGCTGTGTGTGTCTGATCTAGTGTTGGGATGTTCATGAGTAAGTGAACAAAATTCAGTTGTTCTTTTAACTGAACAAGTGAACATGTTCTTCAATTGTTCATTTTTGTTCAGCGAGTCTAGTTTAGTCTTGTTCAATCTTTCTTGTTCAGTCTGTCTTGCTATGAGTTCTTCTAAGAGCTGTTCAGTCTATTTTGCTCAGAGAGTTGTTCTGTATCTCTTGCTCGGTGAATTGTTCTGCCTGCCTTGCTCTGTGAGCTGTTCCGTCTGTCTGTGTGTTGTTCTGTGGGCTGTACCATCTTACAAATATAACAGGTATGGCGCTCAGCCAAATTTTGAATTAAGCGCTTTTGCTAAGAGCGCACGAGAGAGAGCGGGAGAGTGAGCGAGAGAGTAAACGACGCATATTCACTCAAATTAGGTACATACATATGTGTGTAGAACAAAAATACCCTGCAGAAACAACAAAAACAATAAAGCGATCAGTGCTATAGGAAACCACCCCTTTGAAATCCCGACAGCAAATCGAAAAAATAAACAAAAAATTGGTGAGCTCGCACAACCTTCCGCCATAAACCTTGAACAAGTGAACAATAACAACTGAAGAGGTGAACAATTGAACTACTGAACAGCAATTTGAGTGAGTTGACTCACTTAGAAAACAGAACAAGTGAACATGTTCAGTGAAATGAACAACCTTTACCCAACACTAGTCTGCTCGAATCTGTCTGATACACACGAAATTATTCGTCCTCCAACAACAAAATCTACATTGAAGACGTCGCCAACACATATTTGTTGTTGCCTTCAATCAAGGTTGCCGACCGGCTCTGAACCGAACTCCAAAGAACCTGTTCGGTTGGGGTTTTTCGGATCCATGAGCCAAAATTTTCGAATATTAAAGCTCCCCAAACCTAAGCCCACACCGAACCCCCTATATACAAATAAAATGTTCGGTTCAAACAATCATTTAAGTCAATTTCTTAAGATCTTTAATAACTTTCTCAATATTATGACCGGAAAAAAACAAGTTTATACCACAGAATCGCTGGAATGGATAATTAACGTTGCTTTTTAGAAATCCAATTCATATTGCGCAAGTCAAGTTGGAAAAGGGGAAAGCAAATGTAGTACATTTACCAAGCTAGCATTAGGAAGATCAGTTTAACAAGAGTCGCATTGATGAGTCTTTTTTAAACCCTTTTCATGTCAGATTTAAAGAAGATTCGAAAATGACTCATGCATATGCTCAAAATGGGATTTATTGAAATACGATTCAAAAAATACTTGCAAATGATTGGAAATATAAATGGAAACAGATCAAGATTCAAGAAAAGTCTCGGCTAGGATACAATATTCTCCCGACAAAAGTATCATTTGTGACTATTATAATCAGACAGAGGACTCGAAAAAGACTGTGATCGGAAATTTCATTAAATGCTGGCTGGGTATGTACGTATAATGTTAGGCTTATGAAATTCAAAGACCACGCACTTTTGAAAAACTTTTTAGTGGATCTATGAATGATAACAATAAGGAATGTGGTCCAGTCGACTTGAAAATGTACAAACAAATATATGTCTAAATCAGGGTTCCCCAAGCGGAGAGTGCAAAAATGTGACTGTGTCTCTCTCTAACACACAGTGATGCATGACTTCGGCAAGCATTCGGTGGGAATTGGCGAGATTGCTCGTGCCCCAGGGGCTATCGCTGGGGAACTCTAGTCTAAATGTTGACCGAATGTAAAGGCAAAATCTGTCAAATATTTAACAATCTATGAAACCAGATTCGAATTAATACCTTAAGTTCAAACAGAACAGGAACCGGTCCGAGAACCGAACCTTACACTTTACCACGGTTTCGAACCTTGACCAAAACTTGATAGGTTTGCTTTTGATAGGTCCCGCGCCACCACTATTGTCCTATCATGGGGACGTTTGCTGTTGAGTCCAACTGTGATGGTGGTAGCGATGGTGCTGTGAGGGGGGTTTGGTGCTTCTTCAGAGTAAGAAAAAGGTAAGCTTCTAGAATTTTTACTACTGGCGACAGTAGTAGGCCCACAGTTTTGTAGATAGGTGGTTTGTACCTTCCAGAGATGTTTAGTAATTTTCAAGAGGCATAGGAGAGTAAGTGAAGAGAGACCATAAGCTATGCGTGAAGGGTATACTCGTGGCTATCCATGAAAACAACAACGAATGTGTGGCGTGCGCATAGGGTCTGGGCACCCCTGACATAAATCATTACTAAGAAATGGCTCCGAACCACTTAAAAAGAGGTTCGGAACCGGTTCTGAACATGTAACCTGTTATATACCTAACTCTATACTTCTAAAGTATAATGTTAAGTTCAAAGCTTAAATCCTTACTGAGATATGGGCACAAACCACTTTTTAAACTGGTTCGGAATCTTTTTCTTCATATTAAAAAGTCAAACATAAAATTTTAGGTTTTAGGCAGGGATGCTAACCGCTTGGGAATTAAGACGTGCTCGATTCAGTGATTCATGGATCCTCAAACGTAATTGATATCGTAAGCTACTTAAAAACGGCGCAAATTTATTGGATCTTCAGCTTCCTGGGTATTCAGGGAAGCAAAAAATTTCGAATATTTGTTCAAAGTAGTTGCCTGACCATTCTGAAACCGAGAAGATCACGTATCAATATTTTTACAATTGCTAAATATTTGCAGTATTTAGATTATTCTGAAAACTCACACAATCTGATCTGCAACTTCCATGGAAAGAGTTCAAAATGATGATAGCTAAACATAAGAAAACAAAAACGCCAAATGCAGAAAATGGACAAAATAAGGGAAATGCTGGAATCCGTCTGTAACCCGACAGTTTTCCGTTCTTAATTATGCATTGGAAAAAACTGTATCGTATCGTTCATTTTCTGAATACAATTTCAAAAAATTAACCTACTCAATGAAATGAACCACACTGAACCGTTCTGTTTTTACCGTTTTTGGTTCGGTTCTGCATAGTTTGTTTATAAAGACACAAGTTAGCGGTTCGGTTAAGAACCTGCTTACATCCTTGGTTTAAAGCTGTAATCATTACTGAATTATGTCTCTGAACCACTTTTTATCTATCGAACTAGCAAAATGTCTTATTCTACACTACAAACCCCTATGCCAAATATCAAGTTCATAGCTTACTGCGAAATGGTTTCGTTCCACTTTTGAACCACTTTTAAACTGGTTTGGAATCTTTTAAATAACTACGGAACACTAACTAACTTTATGTTAAAAGTGTCAATTATGAAATTTTATGTTCAAAGCTGTTATCATTACTGAAATATATCTCTAAACCACTTTTGAACCGCATAGAAAAGTGTAAGAAGTCTTCGGTAGAATGTATTAATCCCTCCTAGTATCTAAAAACTTGACCTCAATCAAATTTAGCTTGACCCCCATTCCCTCTATAATATCATCTATTGAACAAGTTCAAAAAATTTTCTTTCCATCCTCTGAGCAATAATGTATGTTAATGCCGTTGTGCCTGCTTAATGTTTTATTACCTATACACATATTTGACTATTGCTTGGGCAAGGTTTTCCTTGGAATTGTTTGCCATTTGACTCGCTCGCACACTTACACACACACACGCACATTTGCTTAAGTATTAGTTAAGCATCAGGCAGTGTCTTTTAAAGCACTTTACCCCCATACGATTCGAGTACTTGAGCTGAGATTGAAAATAAACGCTGGAGCGGAGGCAGCTGCTAAATTTAGATTGCCCGACCGTAAATTGGTATAGATTGTAACCGCAGACGGGGGAAGGGACGGATCTGGTCGGGGGAAACGACACCTTACGGTTTAGAATTTGTAGAACTGACGTGTTTTCCACATATGCACAGAAATGCTAATTAAATAAACAAACAGCTCAGAAAACTATTTGGTTGTACCAAATCAAAGGCAAAAAAAGTGGAGCACCCGATGGGATTTGGCACGCTCTCTCGCTATGGCTGGGTAGATAATCATCAGCCAGTGAGGTAAGGTGTTTGATATGTACTCAACTCTTTCCATCCAAGTCTTTAATTATGCAACATTTTGTTTGTTTGTTTGTTTATATCTCTGATAATAACTCAATTTCCAATTTTGTACGTTTATGTAGGTCTTACTCTCTCTCTTTCTCTCTCTCTCTGTCGCTCTCCTTCTATAGGGAAGTATAATAGGTATGTACGTTTGTGTGTTGCGGTTATCAGTTATATGATAAGGTTTACGAAATGCTGCTAAATATGAGAGATACCTTTAGGGCAGACAATTTCGTAATCTTATCTCCCTTTGGGCGTTCAATGATCTCTCTCTCTCTCTCAGTTCAATTTTATATGCAAAAAGATTCTGTAGAAAAAAGTAATTCTGAAAGGGTGAGATTAGAAAACCAGTGGACTACATCATATTTTAAGAAGTATTTTAATAATGAACTTGAAATTGTATTACGGAGTTAAATGTTGTGTTTGAAGTTTTTTTTTAAAGTAACCGCCAAATTGTGTATATATCAATATTTTAGAGTAAAAGTAGATAGTAGAAGATGGACGAAGACAGACGCTGTAAATACGGAGAAAAGAAAAATCCTTATCGACAAACCGTGAAGAGATGAGCCCGTATGGAGACATTGTAAATAATAAAGCCGTGTTTACAATCCCGGCTGTAAACCTCCTAAAAATCGGAAAGAATTCACTCTGAAGTACGAACTAGGGTTGTCCATATTTTATCGATATTTTTGTTGAACTGTAAGGGTTATTCCGATACGATATTTTTTATGACGATATTGGCGATTATTGATATTTTTAAAAACGATATATCAGAAAAAATTACTATGGCATATTATATGCTAAGACTGATAAGACATCTGGTAAGTTTTTGCACCAAAAATGGTGTTTTTTTGCCTGTTGGTGCACTGGCACTTTTTTATTGGAATTGGCTCTTTTGCATAGAGCCCGAAAATGGCGTATAAATTAAAAGAGTTCCAAAAATTTTTCGAAGTAAAAACTGTTATTATATTGGGAATAGCCATGACAAGACGACTGTCCTTAGAAAAGGATATTGCGCGAGCTTGTTTGAGCAGTGGGATGCTCCCCGACTACTTAGGTTTACAATGGACAATGAGTACTAGAGATAAATATTTTGATCATATTTTCCCTTTTCCGATACAATCGCGCTTTTAAAAGGAATGGACCAAAAAGTATAAAACATATATACAAAATGGTATATCTTCCTTTAAGAATATCGTACAATTGTTTGGGATTATTTCTTAGTCTTTAGAAATAGTACTATACCATACTATCAAAGAGAGTGAAAAGAATAGCTCCTTCACAAAACTAGCCTAAATAGGTTCAAAATGTAGATTCTAATCATTTTTAAGACCAAATTACCTAAAATTTAGACGTGATGGACCATTTTCGAAAACAGATTCGTGTTCAGCAAACGAAAATCATATCTATATCTATACATACATATATCTGATTCTAATCACCACCCACTCTTTAATATACTGGACCTTGTTGTTTAGTGTAATTCTCAAAACCTTTGTTACACACTCATAGATATAATTCAAAACTTAGTTGCTTGGACTAACAACATATGGATATAAAGTGTATAGGAAAAAACAACCATTTTAAAGGTAAGGAAAAGGGTGCGTGAGTTTTACTTGGAGCTGGTTCGGCAAATTGGTGCAAACTCGAATTTAATTCAGTTTTAATAATAATGCTTTGCAAGGAGCTGTGTACCAGTACATAGCCCCATTATGTGTGGTTTGTTAAATACTTTGATATATAGAAAAGTAACTGATCTTAGAGTGTGATTTATGTATGTAAACAGTCAAAATGTTGACTTTATAATTATTTTTATAATACAAAGAAATCTGTGGCAAAAAGGAATAAAAGCAGAAGTGTGTTTTCCGTATTTTTTAGAAAGCAATTATTTCCTTTAATCGCCGATTTCACAGCTTCTACAAAGCACTAACTATCACATAAACTAACAAGTAACAGAGTAAATTCTAAGTTTTCTGGCAAAAATATGAGAAATCGGCCCATAATGAGTATGTGAAAAAAGTTTTTGGTCGTAAAGTGGACATTTTTTACAGATTGGAAGAGTTATTTCTTTAAGTATACTGGTTTAAGTCTTTTTGATAAGATCATGTTTTTGTTTTACTAATTCAGATTTCTCTCATCCGATTAGTGTGAAATTTGGGCACAATATAGAATTAAAACCGATAAAGCCATTGGTATTAAAATCTCAAATTTAACATAACTCGCGTTATGCTGTTATGTCTTATTGCCATAGAAATTAAGTAATAAATAAACAAAATTTTGGGTTTATTTGCACAGTTAAAAATACTGAAGAAATGAAATGGATGTATTATTTAACGATTTTGTGAAAGAGATATTATTTATTTTATTATATGCAAATATAACGTGAATAAGGGAATACAGTTTTGTTGGCTCTTTTGATTGAAAATGGCTCTTTTTTAAATTTTTTTTGGTGTAGTATAATTTTGTCAAGTGGCAACCGTGCTGGTAATACAACTTAAAATCGCATTTAAGAACTAATCTTATGGATGCAGCCCTACGCTGCAAAATGTGGTATTAGTGTTGGAATATATTGAAGATAGCGACATGAACCCAATAGCTTATTGGAAAGCTAATGCGTATGAATTGTCCATGCAGTCTGAAATTGCAATTGCTCCTGGAAGTTCAGTACCAACAGAGGACAGAAGGACTGGGGCTTTCCTAAAATATTTGTCAAAACACTATTGCTAAAGAGCAACTGAAAGAATAAATTTGTCACTTGATATTCTTTGACATGAAAAGAAACACTTTTGATCAGCTTTGAAATCAGAACAATTTTAAACAACAGCCTTACTTATACGAAGTATTGTGCCTTACTAAATTTTTATCTCATTTGAGTACGGGCGTTTAATCCTCTCTTTTTTTTCCAAGAAAAAAATTATATTTGGCTTCTTAAAAGTAATCGAAAAAAGTAAATCGAGTTTTATAGGACTAAAACCTTGGAACGCCTAGAGGCGGCTTTGGGAAAGTAGGCCAAAAAAAATTTCAGTAAAAAAATTTTGTTGTTTACACGTTTTATTATAAAGGAAATAAGGAAAGGCTCAAAAAACAAAAGAAATAACAATTAAAACTAATAAATCTTTAATTTACAAAACTCCAAAATATTTGTGTACAAAAAGTTCGTTTGTTCATCCACACATGACCCTTAGTCATTCTTTTATGAACCGAACAGTTAAAAAACTCACCATTTTTGATTTCAATGAAAAAAAAATCCGAAACTAGATCTCGACATGCCCACAAAAACGTAATTTGCGGTCTTGCAAAAATATTTTGGTTTATTTTATAAACAATTTCAAAAATAGTCAAAAACGGAAAAATGGAAAAAAGGGTTTTTTAAAAACTGGATTTCTCAGGTCTCGGACAGGTCTCGTGTTGATATTGCTGAATAGTATTTTACTGTATCTATCAAAATCCAAATTTAATAACTTTTTAAATTGTTTAATAATATTAAGTAATTGTTGCTAAAGTTTATAAATAATTTTTTCTCAGTGTTAACCACCATGATATAGGTTCTAAGAATATACATGTTATTTCCCTAAACATAACTTAAATTACGTTGCTTTCAAAAAGATGGAGACTTTTATGGTTTAAAAGATATTAATTTGTAAAGTTATAAACAAATACAAATATGCCCTTAAATAAAGCTTTGGCACGATGTTAGTTTCAAAGCTATGTGACTTAAACTTGCCAATTAAAATAAATATTTATTAAGCTTTTCAAAAATGTCAACATCATTCAGATCGGATGGCTACATCATATACATAGCTGCCATGCGAATGCAATGATTAATTGAATTTTGCGGTGGTGTTGTGTGACATTGTTTGCAAACTAAATTATACCCCCACCAAATTCAGCATTCCTATAAACTATAAAAGTCTCCATCTTTTTGAAAGCACCGTAATTTAAGTTATGTTTAGGGCAATAACATGTACATTCTAAGAACCTATATCATGGTGGTTAACACTGAGAAAAAATTATATAATATGTAAACTTTAGCAACAATTACCTAATTATGTTAAATAATTTAAAAAGTTTTTAAATTATTATTTTAGTAGATACATTAAAATATTATTCAGCAATATCAACACGAGACCTGTCCGATAAACCAAACCTGAGAAATCCAGTTTTTAAAAAACCCTTTTTTCCATTTTTCCGTTTTTTACTATTTTTGAAATTGTTTATAAAATTAACAAATTTTTTTTTGCAAAACCGCAAATTACGTTTTGGTGGGCATGCCGAGATCTAATTTCGGATTTTTTTTCATTGAAATCAAAAATGGTGAGTTTTTTAACTGTTCGGTTCATAAAAGAATGACCCATAAGCGTTGGCTCATCGGAACTGACAGAAACTTCTCATTGAAGTGATTTACGACAGGACGTATTTTGTATAAAGGATCGTGGTTGGCAGAATCCTATTATCGTTGAAATGCAAATTGCTTCGTATTTTTTCAAAGCAATTTTTTTGACATTGTGTTCTGAACTGTTCCAAACGCGCACTTACCCCAATATGAACGAACATTTGGGTAGCGAAAAACTGACATAAAAAATAAAATGCCAATAAATTGTCGAATTTCCAAATTGGTTGTTAAAAACGAAGTATTGACATCTTTTAGTACAGCATACAAATTTGTTTGCTGGGTAATATGCTCAATGATAGTATCATTCAAAAAGTATTCAAAAGATTTGAATGGCGTATCAAGCTTTTTAAGAACTCCCAGGTCAGGCTCAGTAAAGGAACTCGCAGATTTATCCATGACTAAGTTGTTTTGGCGCCGCAACATCTTTTTGAAAAGCGGTGATTTTGGATCTATAGCCCAAACAGATCCTACAGCATGAGCAATATCATGCTCAGCAGGCGCTTTGCGGTGGCGTTTCTATGCTTGAGGTGAATTCGATGCAATCGAAGTTGAGGGTGACAACAATTTCGCCAACGGAGTAGGACTTTCGCTTGAAGTTACACAAACCTCTGAAGCCAACATTGAATCCGACATATACATATTTACCGCTCTTTCAATCGCTTCTTGATCTTTCTCATGAACAGGAAACGCTGCCTCGCAAACATCATCAGTCAAATCGTCCTCCAATTCTTCTTCTCCGTCCGTATCAATGTCAAAATCAATCAAATTCAAAAATTTTTCAATCTCCACATCGGAAAGAGCTGATCGCTTATGCATTTGTCGTCGTTCCATGTCCACTGAAGCAATTATTTGAACTTAAATATGTCTTGAGTTGTTCCACTTTCAAACTTACGTTATAATTTTTTTTCCCGAATTGTCCCAAGACCACCTCTAGACGGGATACCTTATAAAAGCAATGAAAAGCTAACGAAAACTTGTTTTTAGTGTGGGTTTTGTGTTTTGCGTCATTGAGACTATCAGCAACACGGCAATAATTTTGTTTCCAGCGGCGAACTATTTAAAATATTTATTAATAATTTTTTTAACTCGCACTTTTTACAAAATAGTTATTGCATCCGAACTGCACAACTTTTCAACTTCAAACGACTGCAGCAGCTGAGGCAAGCTCTGGCATGTATTGCAAACGCAACGAACTTAATTTTTGGACTTTATCGAATTAGAAAAACGCAAAACGAAGACAAAAAGGAATGAAGAAACGGTTTAAATACAATATATATCGATGTTTTTGGACGCGATATGTATCGTAAATTTTGATTTTTTATTTTATCGATATTAATATTTTGAGAAATATCAAGAACGCTAGTTCGAACCCGCGAAACTTTTTGGGTTTGGGCATACGGAGCGTGTTCAGAAAATCGCTGAACCTAGGTGCGGCTTCGAACCGGGGATCAGGAATAACTTTGTTTTTCGCCAATTCAGAAAACATGTACTTTAATTGAAACAAACTTAAAAATGGTATTCATATATAAGGCTGTCAAAAAAGTCTTGCGGTATTTTCATTGAATTTTCAATTGTTCATAAAATTGGTTATAATAATGCGATTTAAGTCAAATATGCGCCGTTTTGTTCGATGACGAGTTCCCAACGAGATGCCAACTTCATAATGCCCCTCTTATAGAAGCTCGCTTCCCTATTGGCAAAAAACTCGGAGAGCCAATTTTCACAGGATTCTCTAGTGGCCAACTTCCGACTACCAAGCTCGTTCGCCATGGACAGAAATAGGTGGTAATCACTTGGTGCGAGATCCGGACTATACGGTGGATGCAAAAGAACCTCCCATCCGAGCTCCCGGAGCTTCTGGCGCGTCACCAAAGATGTGTGTGGCCTGGCGTTGTCCTGATGGAAGACAATTCGGCCTCTGTTGATCAAAGATGGCCTCTTCTGCATGAGTGCTGCATTCAAGCGGTCCAATTGTTGGCAGTACAGGTCCGAATTGAGCGTTTGGCCATAGGGGAGCAGCTCATAGTGGATGATTCCCTGCCAATCTCACCAAACACACAGAAGAACCTTCCTGGCCGTCAATCCAGGCTTGGCCACCGTCTGGGCAGCTTCACCGCTTTTCGACCACGACCGTTTGCGCTTCACGTTGTCGTAAGTGACCCACTTTTCATCGCCAGTCACCATCCGCTTCAAAAACGGGTCGATTTTGTTGCGATTCAGAAGCGATTCGCATGCATCCATACGGGCAAAAATGTTTCTTTGCGTCAAGTCGTGTGGTACCCATACATCGAGCTTCTTTTTGAATCCAAGCTTCTTCAAATAGTTTATAACGGTTTGATGACTCATGCCCAGCTCTTGGCCGATGCTACGGCTGCTACTATGCCGGTCTCTTTTGATCAATTCAGCGATTTTATCGCAATTTTCGACGACAGGCCTTCCGGACCGTGGCGCATCTTCGATCACCTCTGCACCAGAACGAAAACGTTGAAACCATCGTTGTGCGGTGGAAATGGAATAAAACGGGTCCATAAACTGCACAAATTTTATTGGCAGCATGAGATGCATTTTTGCCTTTATCGTAGTAGTACTGTAAAATATGCCGTATTTTCTCTTTATTTTGCTCCATGTTTGCTACGCTATAACTCACGAACGACTAAAAACAAACAACAACAAATCAAACACGTGTTAGCGCGTGAAAAGAGCTTTCCAAAAAGCTCTAGCGTGAACCGATGCGACGAATACAACTAGAACTACGCGCTTGCAAAGACAAGCTTGCGGAAATACCGCAAGACTTTTTTGACAACCTATTATAAAAATTTAGAGGCTTGACTAGCTTTTATGTCTTTGAAAACACTTTCATTAATACTGACTCCCATGGCTGGATAAAAAAATATGTATATGAGTAGAAAAAGTGCGCTCGATTGATACTTGTGTTGCAGAAACAGCTAATACAACAAATGTAACATTGTTAAGTTCTTTACAATGAAAGTTTTCCCAAAACCTTAATCATTAGAGTGTAGAGAGAATCCTTGAATTAGCTCAAAAGTAAAATTATTTTCCATCTTCATCTTCATTGAAGTGTACGATTTAAGAATGAATAGTGGGTCCCTCTACTGGCCTTACAGTACTTCTAAAAATTTGAATTTTGACTCAGTAATTTGTTTAGTACATATTTCTACGGAAAAAGTGATTCAAAAGTGGTACTGAGCCATATATTAGTAACGGTTCTGTACCTGCTTAAAAAGTGGTTCAGAGCCATTTTTTCAAAGTTAAATATTTGGCTTGTTAGAGCTAAAAAGTGTTTTGTAGCTTTAAATTCAGTATATATGTATGTGCCTGCAAACAGATTCCCCTCTTTCATTTTAATAAATATAAATAAACCCACGCTTCATGACGCGTGCCTTTTCCTCAATTACCTAGTTAATTCTCTCCACCCATCCCACTTATTTCTCTACTTTCATTTCAGCACCCTTCCCTATGCTCCCTCCATTATGTTGCAGCACACGATGACCAAGCGTAAAACGCTTATCATAGCCTGCTTTGGCATTGTCTTGGGCCTCTGCATTGGAACCGTACTCAAAAACTATCGCGCCCTGGAGATTGTGAAGAGATGTAGCATCAAGTCAACAAATCTCAAGACACCCAATGAAATAATTGGTCTCGACGATGAGGATACCATACAGAATTCCCAAAGAAATTTGGTCTTTGTGGGCGTTATGACTGCCAAAAGTTTTCTCGAGGGTCGTGCTCGAGCCGTGTACGATACGTGGGGCAAAGAGGTGCCCGGACGCATTGCTTTCTTCAGTTCGGAGGGCAGTTATTCCGATGAGTTGCCCGTGGTGGGCCTGAAAAATGTCGATGATCGTTATCCGCCGCAAAAGAAGTCATTCATGATGCTTTACTATATGTATGAGCATTACATTGATCGTTTCGAGTGGTTTATACGGGCAGACGATGATGTCTATATGGAACCGGATAAATTGGAGCGTTTTTTACGCTCCATAGATAGTTCGAAACCGCAGTTTATTGGTCAGGCGGGCAAGGGCAATAGCGAAGAGTTTGGTTTGCTATCATTGGAATTTGATGAGAATTTTTGCATGGGCGGACCGGGCGTGATACTAAGCAGCGAGACATTAAGACGCGTGGCACCGCATATACCCACATGCCTGAAAAATTTGTATAGTACGCACGAAGATGTGGAGGTCGGACGTTGTGTGCAAAAGTTTGCCGGTATACCGTGTACGTGGAATTATGAGGTAAGTGTAAGAGAGAGGGAAAAACATTACGTAAACATCGTCCAATACCTCATTTTAATACCGCAAAACACTGTTTTTTTTCAGTATTATAATAAAGAATTGCTTTTTTGGTAAAAAAATAAAAAGAAAAGTAAAGTTTAGTAAAGGGTTGAAAAGTTCTTTACAAAAAATGCCCTGGTAAGGCGGTGGTAGCTGACTTAAACTGAGAGAGTGATAAAATACTAAATATGCGATGGTAATGAGGTGTTTACAGTATTGGCGGTGTATATGGCATTGTAAAGAGGTACGCTTTACGCTTTACGACAATAAATCTGATTGTAAATTTTACTGTTAAGTCGCTGCTAAGACACTGTTAAGACACTGTTAAGTCACTGCCAATTCACTGTTAAGTCACTGTTTAGTCACTGTTTAGTCACTGTTAAGTAGCTGCTAAGACACTATGAAGTCAGTCAGGTCATTATCAAGTCACTGTCAAGTAACTGTCAATTCACTGTCAAGTCACTGCCCAGTTACTGTCAAGTCACGGTCAGGTCGCTGTCAAGTCACTGTCAACTTCACAACTTGATCACATGGCAGCCATTCTTCCCACGCCCACTTCCCACAACTATCCACCCACTTTCCACTTTTTTTCCACCTACTTCCCAACCACTTCCCCCTCACACCATACCACTCCACACACAACCCACCCTCTGCTACGGTATGGTAAAATGGTAAAAGCGTTTGACTTTGCAAATACAAAATGCATACCCAAAAGAATCTATCTTAAAGACAAACTTTTTCTAGTTTTAGTCCCCCAGTTGAACGTCTGTAAAAGAGCTTCGCTCTTAAAAGCAGTGTTTACAATACTAGATTTTCATTTTATAATTACAATACTAAAATTTCGATGGTTTTGCGGTGTTAAAGGCAGTAAGCTGTGAGATGTTGTTTTGTTATGAATGCAGAGCTACGGGTTTAAGCGATTTACACTATACTGAATTAAAAAAGTGTTATCTTTGCTGATTGCGATACTAAAAATACGGTGGTAGTGCGGTGTTTACTATATTAAGCGTGTTAAAACAAGGTGCATTGCAAAGCGGTATTCTTTGATTTTTAAAATTTCCTTAAAAATTTCTTAAGTATTGAAACGATTTGATTATGCGGAATATTTAGAATACATCAAACAACTCTTTTTTTTTAATGTTAACCCATTTTTCTTAACCTTAGATGCAATACATATTACGTCACAATTCGAGCGGACGTAATGCCTATACGGGTAAACTGAAACGCAAGGAAATCCACAATGCCATCACTTTGCATCCCATTAAACAGGCTCCGCTCATGTATCGCCTACATTCCTATATACAGGTGGGTAGTCATCATATCATCATCAACTAAATGTAACTCTCCCCCTATCGTCAAGCAGGGCCTCAAAGCCGAAGAGTTGCGTCAGGAATCACTTTTACTGCACCGGGACATCAAACGCATGTCAAAATATCTAGAGATACCCGATGAAGCCACCTATATGGTACCCAGCATATCACCCGAGGGTGAGACCAGCAAGCGACACTTTGAAGATCACAACATTCTGGGTAAGTCGGATTTATTTATATTTTTTTTTTTTAAACTCATTCATTTTCATTGTGTTGGCACAGGGTCACACCCTGACCCAAGCAACCCGCATATCCCATCAGATGTGGCAGTAGATTCTGTTCCATTACACCGCTAAACAGATGCGATTGTGGTCCCTGTGCAAAAATGGCCACATCCTCACCCGAATGTACACCCTTGAGTCCATGTATATAGCTGGGCGTATAGGAAGCTGTATAGGAAGCAGTTGAAAGTTTTAGTTTTTGGGATTTTTGTCATTTAGCTCTACTCACTTTTGCTCAACGATTTGGCCGGACTCTCTCGTTTCCCATCCTTGTTCAGACTCTGCCACTTGCCTATGGCATAATTTAAGGTGCTATACGGCACCCCATCCACATCCCGCTGTTGACCCTCATCCAGGCCCAGTATTGAGGTACCCCTTTTTGCATTGCCCGCCATACTTAAGGTATGCGCATGATCCGCCGTGACCACAATCAGGGTCTCATTGGGATCTGTCATACCGACAGCCGTTTCAATGGCCGCATCAAACTCCAACGTCTCATCCAATGCATAGCCCACACGTGTCTCATGATGACCATGATCAATGCGACCACCTTCGATGAAGAGAAAATAACCCTCTGGACTTTGAGCTAAACGTTCAATGGCCATTGATGTCATCTCACAGAGACGCGGTTGATCCTTAGTCGTGGCCAGATGATAGGCCATATGATTGTCACTGAAGAGACCCAGTAGAGAGCCATTGCTATGACGACAATCGTGCATTTCCGACCGGGAGCTAGCATAACAGCCATTGGGATTGTTTTGGAGCCATTCTTGAAGCAGATCCCGCTCATCGTTACGTTCACTCTGGAATTTACCCAGACCACCGCCTAGGAATAGGGAAATAAGAGCAAAAATGGGAGGCTTTCAGCAGTGCTCACTAAAAGTTAGGAACAAAAATGATAACTTATAACCTGCTATGATTGATATTCAAAGAGGTTACTAAAACAGTCACACGGTACTCCAAATAGATGAATAGAAAAATTTGGCTTGTAGAATCATAAAACTGTTTCCAAAGAATCCATAACGCTACTATTTAATAACCTAGGTTCAAATTTATCGAAGCTATAGTCATATTTGGTAAGGTGCACCCCTTTAATTCGCGAAAAATCTACTTAAATTCCCGATTTTAGAAAAACGTTGGTTTATGGAAGTATATTACATGCTTTCATCTTTCAATCCATAATGTCCATTTTCTTTAAACTAGCTGGAAATTTGTAGTAGTTATAGGCAAAATCAGGTCTTATACTCATAAATTCGTTATCAGAGTGTTGTTTTGGGCTGGTACTCCCTCTCAAGGCTCGAAATAGCTACTATAAGTTCCGATTTTAAAAAAAACTGGTACGTATAAATATAAAACAGGTTCTTAGGAATCCAAAACGCCCCTTTTTAGTAACTTAGGTCAACATTTGACAAAGCTATTGGCATATTTGGGATGGTACACCCTCTGAAGGTCCGCAAAACGTAATTTAAATACCGATTTTCAAATAAGTTTGTTATGTAAAACTATAAAACAGGTTCCTAGGAATACATAACGCTAATTTTTATAAACCTGGGTCGTAATTGGTCGAAGTTATATACACCCTCTTTAGAAGTCCATAACGTAAGTTTTCATTAGCCTAGGTCGAAATTTATCATAGACTATTTCAAAGACTTTCTAGAGACGCTCAAAAGTCCATTTCATTAAGGTAAAGAACACCTACCTAGTATCACCTCCAGTCCACGTCCTGGCTCCTCATCCATCAGCTGACGTGCTATCTCCAGCTCTTCACTACGTTTGCTCACATGCGCATACGTTCCCGCTGGACTGGCATCTGTTAATCGTGTTGTAGTCACTAAACCAGTTCCCTTACCCGCACCTTGAGCCCATTGAGTGATGGACTCAACCTGATCGCCATCGGCACTTTGACCCACCGTTCCGGCATTGGTTTTAACACCGCACAAATAGGCTGTGGCCGAGCAGGCAGAATCCGCTGTCTGTCTATTAACGCAATAGGTTTTCGAGAATCCCGAATATGGGAATTGTTCCACAGCCAGTTGGCTTTCCTCGCCACTAGCCCCTGCGCGTTGACCCTTGAGTATGCGTGCCGCTGTCAGGGTGGTAAGGGAGAGACCATCGCCCAGTAGCATGATAATATTGCGTGCCACGCGCTTATCACTGACCACCTGGCGTGTACGCTCCAAACGTACCTTTAACTGTGCCTGGGCCTGTTCAAGCCAGTAGCTGGCATATTGCTCTCTTTGATGTGGTCCTAGATCCTCGCTCCTTACCTGCACCCCCAGCATAAGGCCAACTAGCTGCAGCAGCGTTAGGAACTTGAGCATCTTCCCCATTTCCTGCCTGTTCGGTTGACAGTTGAACACAAACTGAGCAACAAAGTGGAAATAAATGGAAGTTTTAAGGGGCCAACTCGGTTGGTAGTTATCGGAGTATTCGAAATTAGCATTCACCTCATTCGTGTAATTCCAATCAAAACTGTTTTATCTCCCTTAAAGGTATTAGTCCCGAGCTGAATAAATTTGTGCCCGGCAGTACGAACGATCTGCTGGACTGGTCCTTTATAGCCCGCAGCCTGTACTCGGCCACCTCGGCGAATCCCAAGCAAAAAATTGACTCAGCCATGCGAGAGGGCCTCGAAGACGTCATCACTGAGGTAATGGAGAACATCAACAATTATTCCCGTCAACGTGGACGTGTGATTGAGTTCCGGGAACTGCTATACGGGTATCATCGTTTGGATGCTATACATGGACAGGATTTGATATTGGATTTGCTGCTCATCTATAAGAAATATCGTGGCAAAAAGATGACGGTGCCGGTGCGACGGCATTTGTATGTACAGAGGGCGTTTACCGGGATCTTTGTCAAGGAGTTCGATGAAGATTTCTACAATGTGACGCTGCAACAGAGTGAGTAGAAGGGGTGGAAGAAAATAGAGGGGAAGAAGGTTAAGGAAGGAAGAAATGAGGTATGGAATAGAAGAAAGAAGGAAGGAAGAATGAGGGAAGAAAAATCAAAAAAGGAAGAAAGAAGAAAGGTAGGAAGGAAGAAGAAAGAAGGAAGGAAGAAGAAATGAAGAAGGAAGGAAGGAAGAAGGAAGGAAGAAGAAAGAAAAGGAAGAAGAAAGGAAGCAAGGAAGAAGAAAGGTAGAAGAAAGGAAGAAGGAGGGAAGAAGGAGAGAAGAAGAAATTAAGAAAGAAGAAGGAAGGAAAGAAGAAGGAAGGAAAGAAGAAGGAATGAAAGAAGAAGGAGGGACTTACGATTGAAGAAGGTGGAGTGGAAAGGCAATGGTAGATATTGCAAAAGAATCATACAGATGGCAAGCGGAATGAAGTAATGTTAAATAGTGAAAGAGAAGAAGAAAAAAGACTAAATGAAAGAGACTTTCTTCTATTACAAGAAACAACAGAAAATGAACCAAGAAAGAAAAACGCAAAGAACTAACAATCAAGAAGGGAAGAAAAACAGCAAAACTACTAAGGAAAATAGGTGAAAAGAAAATCTGGAACGATGAACGCTAGGATACAGGAAAGAGGATAAAATTAATGTCCAATCTTAAATTCTCAAAAATATTGCACTAATCTTTATAGCAATTTCGTTTCGCCCCGAATCTCAATCTTCAATTTAACTCTCTTTTGTTGCAGGTCTTTTTGGCAACCTCTTCCAGGACAGCATTTCCCGTCTGAGCAGTCACTTTACCATGGCCAGTGGCCTTCTATCACCAACGCTGGATAAGATTGTCTTTGTTCTGCCCATTGCCGGTCGACTGGCTACCTTCGAACGTTTTCTACATACATACGAGCGAATTTGCATCGATGCGAAGCAACACTGTGATCTGCTGGTGGTAATCTTTGGCTCCAGCGATGAATTGGCAGAGCATTTGCAACTGTTGCAGGAACTGCATGCTCGACACATTTACCAGCAAATCAATTGGATACAACGCAACGGTGAATTCTCACGCGGAGTGGCCCTGGACATAGCCGCACGCTCCTCCTACATACGACAGGAGGATATCATATTGTTCATCGATGTGGACATGATCTACGAAGTGGAGACACTGCAGCGAGTGCGCATGCACACGCGTCGCGGTCATCAGGTGTACCTGCCCATAGTGTTCAGTCAATATGATCCGCAACGTAGAGCCAAGGCCAAATTGGATGTGGACGATGAGAATGGTTATTTTCGGCAATTCGGTTTTGGCATTTGCGCCATCTACAAGTCGGATATTTTGGATGAGGATATTAATGGCTTTGACAAGGATATCACCGGTTGGGGACTGGAGGATGTTAAGTTTCTGGAGAAGATAGTGCGCGTGGGAACACGTCAGCGTGGCTTTCTGTCGAATACGGCAGAGCTGCCCACGGACTATAATCAGGAGGCGGAACAGTGGCGACGCTTGAGCGTGTTTAGGGCCCCGGATCCCACCCTAGTGCATGTCTATCATGATATTAGCTGTGATGTGCAGCTGGATGCGCCGCAATATAACATGTGTCTGGGTACCAAGGCCAATTCCTTGGGCAGTACACGACTAATGGAGCAATTGTTCTATTCAAATCGTGAGAATTATGAGTTTATAGCGGATTTTAATAGGCAAAAGCATCAGGCGAGATGATCTGATGATGATGATGGCCTGGCCTCATAGTATTAGGTGTGATTGGGTGTGTGTGGTTGAGTGTGTGTGAGTGAGTGGGTGTATCTAAAATGCCAAAATGAATCCATTACTTTTTAAGTCTTAAGCTAGACTAAGTAAGTTATTATAAAGATAAGTTTTGGTATATTGAAGTCTTGACATTTTTAATTCAACTGGAAGTTTTCCTTACCAAAGTTTAAAATATAATTAAAAATTAAATTATTTTTTAAAAAACAGAACTTTCTAGTAAAGAAGAGGCCACATCTGAGCGCTTTGTGGATATAGCTTTTGTATGATTGTCTGTTTTAGTTTCACACGACTTTTTGTACAGCTTATGAAGCTTTGCGCTCACTTCAAAGTATACTCAACCTGAAACAAATTTAAAGCGGTTTCCTCTATTGTTCTAGAAATATCTTTTTTACAATTTTGTAACTTCATTTTGAGATTTGTTTATACAATTTACTTACACAAAAAGCTTCACTTTAAGTCCACAGTAATGTGATATTTAGTTGTGTGTTGTTCCAGTTTGAGTTAAATTAAATTGAATTTATGGTTCACAGAACCAAATTATTAAAGAAACCTGCATTTTATGCCCTTAGGTAGTTTTAAGTAACAAAAATAAAATTAAAATTGTAGTTTTATAAGTTCTTCTTGAACATTTGCATTAGAAATCCAAAATATGGAGATCGTGAAATGAAGAAAACTTCATCTCCATACCTAACTACCTACATATCTTATTTAATTTTTAAGTTTTTAAATTGTAAATGATAAAAAATAGAGCCCATGATTAAAGTGCACAAATTTTTGGCGTAAAACCACTTTCCCTTAAACATTTTTTTCTTTTTTCAAGGGAAAAACATCGATAAATACAAAAGATTAGGGCAGGCTTTCAAAGTTCCTAATCATATCAAACAAGTAAAAGTGCTGCAGTCGAGTGCCCCGACTGCAAAATACCCTTATTAAGTAATGATGTTCCCATGGCTTTGACTTCCCAAGTTGCTATTGAGCAAAATTTTGTTTTTTTTTTTCATCCAATTGAATTGAAAATCGGTTGGTAAGCATAGTATGCAATATACTTAGTGTTTGGAAGTACCTAGGTATAAATACACTACAAATACTGGGTACATACCTAGATACATATTTTGTATACCTTTTACCTTACCTCGGTATTCTTAAATTCCAGTACCTTTTACCTTACCTAGGTCCAAATAATTTAATCATTCTTCCAATTGTGGGATTGTCGGTGTGATATAATAATATATTTAATAACTGTGTTATTCCTTAAGCCGCGTTAATGTCGAGGAAATACAAAAAACTGTCGGCGCAACTAGCATTGAAATAACTAAACATAGAAAACAGGGCTGTGAACCAATGATTCAATTTTGAATCATTCCTGAGAATCATGTCAGGCCTGTGAATATGACAATATATTTGAATTAATTCAATGTTATTCCTAAAATCAGAATTGAAGTTGATTTTGATATAATTCACTTACAAAAACAAAAGAATTGAATATGATTTTGTTTCAATTCAAGTGAATTAGAAAATTCTGTGTGTTCATTCATTTGATCTAAAACAGAATTAACTTAACTTAAAAAGCATGTTTTGTTTTTATTATGAGAAAATTTTATACCCTTTACTCGCAGAGTAAAAAGTGTTTGCTAATTTCGGGCAAATGCATGTAACAGACAGAAGGAAGCAAACTAGACCGCATAGAGTACTATCATTTTATTTAACACAATACTAGTTTTAGTTAGCTGTATTTGTTTTTATAAGTCGTTAACTTTTAATAGCAGAAGCTCTTCAAAATTCTGGTCTCCCAGACATCCACGTTTAGATACGTTCAAAATTGACGATGGCAGTGATGTATTAAATTTTAAAAAAGCACAAGTTTATCAAATTGGCTTTGTTTTGATGGTGCCAATTTCGCTTCCTGTCTTATAGCCTCGTACTCCTTGTATTTGTCATTATGTTGCGTTCGTAAATGGCCAAGAAAATTGGAAGTAAGGCTTATCGTTCCGGACGACACCTTTCCACAAATGTTGCATTTCGCTAAAAATTTTCAATTTTGCATCCGGTGTTTTCAATTCTAATTCATTAGTCTATTTAGATATTGAATTAAGGTAATAATAGATATTCGGGGGTGCTTAACCCTGCGTACGCTACACATTCATACCTTATTGCATATCGTAAAATAGGTTTTAAGCAGCAGATTTCTGGTACGTATAGCGCCTTCATTCTTAACCGATTTAGCTCTGCAGCTCTTAGAGGTGGATAGCCCATAATCGTCATTGTTGTCTCCTTGCGAAGAATTAGCTCTCTTTAGCTCAGACATTTTGCACTGTTTTATATTAAAACTATATTTTTCGCCTTGATATTTAATTGTCTATACCTTGACAAAATTAGTGAAGTAGCAGGGTAAAGTCAATTTTGTTTTAAATCAAATGAATGAACAGACAAATTTTCTAATTCACTTGAATCAATTCATTTCTGATTTTGGAAAAATTTAATTTATTAAAATTTT
Organism: Lordiphosa magnipectinata; assembly: GCA_037044535.1. NCBI lineage: Eukaryota > Metazoa > Arthropoda > Insecta > Diptera > Drosophilidae > Lordiphosa > Lordiphosa magnipectinata. The sequence goes on from JBAMBO010002939.1 coordinate 224,396, forward strand.
TGTTAATTCATTGTGAATAGAAACATGGAGCACGTTTACCAGCACACACCAATCATCTAACATAAATAGTCGATTTTTTGTCATCGATTTATGCTGGTGAACGCGCTCATAGACTTTCCTTTAAATGGTTTCAAAATGCAATTGATAGATCAATAGATTCTAGCCAAGTTAGACTGAAAGATAAAAATAAAAAAAAAAATTTTTTAAATATATATTTCTGACTTGAAAGTGCAAGTACTTTGAACTTTTTCTCTTCAGAGTAGAATTTACGATTCCATTTCTCGTAAACTATTTTGAATTTTGCTTTTATATCATTGGCAAAGTTGTTGCTCTTGGATTGGCCTACAAAGCATTTCTTTGTAGCAAATCAAAAAAATTACATCTTCATACTCAAAATTACAAAAGTTTCTCCAAAAAACCAAGTTTTTACCACTTTTTTACAGTTTATCAACTTCATCTTGGAACGCGTTACAAATTTGGACAAGTAATATTATACAAATTTGTAACTTAGACCTAAATAAACAAACTGTTAGAACGAATCAACTTCATTTAACTACTCTTTCACATAGTTATAGGACAACACGTATATACAACAGTCATAAAAACTCGAAAAAAAAGAATATTTTCAGTAAAAAAAATTAAATATTTAAATCAGGGAAACAAACCGAATCGTTTTTCGGTTCCGGTTCCGGTTCTGGTACGTACCGAAACTTATGTTTCGGTAAAAGGTTCTGTTTTGGTTCTAATATTATTTCGGTATTCGGTTCCTTATCGGTTACCTGGATTTTTATTTCGGTATACCGGTACGTACCGGTATGTATTGTTAAAATATAAAGAAAGATCGGGCATTGGTTGTGCGTCCATCCGATTTCATAGCGAAGACATAATAATTACACCGCGGCGTTAAACAAACGTTCTACGCTTATTTGCCCTTTTCCAAGACATACATAAATACAATTGTAGAAACTTTGTCAAGTTTTCGGAGCACCCAATGGATGGGTGGTCAATAACTTCAACTTCTTTGTTTTTTAATCATTTTAAGCTCAGGAAAATTAACTCTAAAATTCAGTAGAAGGTTCGCTCCGGAGGTCCGAGCCCATCGTGAAGCATGAGTTTCGGTTCGATGACCGGTTCCTTAACTTATCAAACCTGATGTTTTGGTTCGAACCTTGGTTCATAACATCTGAAATATTTGAAATATTTTTGCCTTTATTTTCTATGAAATTCAGCAAATCGGTTAAAATGAAAACCTTCTTGGCCTTTTTTTTGTTGAAGAGGACACTTAAATGTGATATATCTATAAAAAGCTATTGACTAAGGGGAACGCTATCAATCATACATCCCCTTCCAAAAGTTTTAATTGTCATGTTACAACTTGACTATTACTTTATTTCCCTTCTCATAGTCGGAATATTCCCAGTTTGGATATGATTTACAAAACTAATCTCCATTGGAGAATGCACCAACCGCTCCAAGTACTAAACAATGATTATTTCCAGTCGTAATATAAAGAACTTAATAAAGTCGACTTTGATAATTTTCTGAACCGAACAATTCAAAAGTTTTGCTAAACCAGACTCTATTTTTGAAAGTTTACGATTTAACCAAATTGCGTAAAAGTCCCCCTAAACCAAGTGCCAGCTTTGCAGTCTTGTTTTTGCACCAAGAACCGTAACTGTTCCGCTACAATGTTTCGGTTCATTTCGGTCTTTTCGGTTCCAAGAATATCGGTTCTCGAATACCGGTATACAAAAAATTAAAAAGTAACCCATATTTTCCGGTCCCGGTTTTGGTTCTGAGTTTTAATCGGTTCTTTTCGGTATACGGTTCCGGTTCCGGTTTGATTCCCTGGTTTAAATAATAATTTTAATATTTTACTGATTTAATACAAAACAATCGCAATTTTTGATTGTCAGCCAATTGCTACCAAAAATGACGATTTTTCGAGTATTGATTACAATTCTACATGCTTAAGCGCCCGTAACTATACGAAGGACCAATCGAATGAAGTTGGTATGTTCCAACCATTTGTTTATTTAAGCCTTAGATACATTTTTGTCCCGCATTGCTTAGTCAAATTCGTGAACAGTTTTTAAGACAAAGTTGAAAAACAGTACAAAATGAGGGAAAACATGACGATTTTAAGAAATTTTTGTAATTTGAGTATAAAGATGGAAAGTTTTTGACTTGCTGACTTAGAAATGTTTTGTAAGCCATTACCAAAAGCAACAACTTCGACTCTAGAGACGTCAAAGCGAAATTTCAAATAGTTTAGCGAGTATATGTAGTTGCAAGTCCCATTCAGAAGCTGTTAACTTTAAAGTTCAATAAAAAGAAAACGGTAGCTAACCAGACCAAACCCAGCGAATATTTTTGTACTACCATCATACCCTTTCAGAATTTTTTGGTCTCGACTCGATCAAGTGTTATCGAAAATCTTAAATTCTTAATAAACCTTTGTTGAAATTTCGAGGAAGACTCAAAGTTTTGGTCACTTCCTGAACATTAAAAAGTACCTTTTTTTTAACTTTACCTATACCTAGGTACTGGAAATTTCGGATACCTTTTACCTTAACTAGGTATACATTTTGACATTTACCTTGTACCTTACCTAGGTAACAAAAATTATTACCTTTACAATCACTGAATATACCACTGTGGGCAAAAATATCGGGAATTTGTTTATAAATCAAAAAATCTTTATTTATTCTTGTAAATTCATTTTATCCCCCCCAAAAGAACTAAGTGGTAAGGTCTCGGACTATCAATCGACGATTTTGGAGCACCAATTCTTTGATTTTGTCATCAGTTGATGTTGATGGCATAGGCTAAACAGAGTTTTGAGCATGAGCTGATGGGTTCCAATTTGACCTTGACTCACTTGGGAGCTCTCTTTGTACAGGCGCAGCCGCAATGCCAAGAAAGGCAACCACCGAATACAAATCAAATGTTTCTCCTAAAGCTACAGTCAGCCTATGAGTAATTTCAGCTGGTGACCAAAACATTGGAGAAAATAAAAAGAAGCCTCAAGTTAATGATGGATGATGTGAGGGATCCTCAGATGGAACAATACTTGGTAAGTTCAAGGGTGAAATTGGATTAAATTTATCATTTGGGTACAGAATCGGGACTAGAAAGGTGATGTCAAAATGAATGTCGGGTCGGAACAAGATATGTTGACTTTAAAATTTGAGTTCGAGTCAATTATATGTGGGGATAGAGTTGGCAAGGAATTGAATCGAAAATTGAAATTCGGATTATTGTGGGACGAGATTGTACTTAAACTTAAAGGATTGAATAGACTCGATTTAAGTTCAGTATGATTTTAATAGGTCGCCTATTCAGCCTATTTATAGTTATGAATTTTTTCGCCATCCAACGTCTTTTGCCAAGAACCTCTCCTTCTCTCTCTCTCTCTCTCTCTGCTGGTTCATATCCGGCTCAAAGGACCAAAATGTGGCAGGGCAGGTTACCAACGAAGTGAACGACATGTAGCAGTTGCGGTTGCGCTAAATAAAACTTTTTTTGATGGAAAGAGGTTTTGCGGGTATATAAATACTCGTCTTTCTCTGTGCACTTTCGCTTCAAGAAGATGTTTGCTTATCTCAAGGTAGTCTATGTACTTGCACTTTGTTATTTGATGCCTTAAAACTTTTGCTTTAAAAGTTTGTTTTGTTTGTTGCCCAGGAGCTGGGCATACTCAAGGAGCGTACCTGTAACCTCAATGACAGCTGTTTTTACACAATGTCAACCCGTGGAGGCCTCTAACACTGAAGCCCTACATTTGTGTGATAATTTATTCATGGCTCTGCAAACGGAGGCCTCACTGCAGCAACATTAGGGCAAGATTACTTTACTCAATCAACTGATTGAGGTACAAACATTGGTCTGCCCATCATTGGGCAGATGGCCGTGTGTTCGTCTTCAACGCTTTCTCGACCCTCTTTGTACATTTTGTACCACTAATAAACTCTTGTTTTCGTTAGAGCTTGCTCACCGAAGACCTTCTGCAACATTTTCAACGTTTCGGCACTACTTTGAACATTTGCTTGCCAGTGTGTTATATTGCAGCTATACGATATATTCATCAGATTTTGACCAAACTTCCCAAAATTGTGTGGAAACCGATTATATTCATAATTGGAAAGCCTAAAGACGCTACCATTAAAAACAAAATAGTTTTTCTTACTGAAACTAAAACTAAAACCGATCGTTCCTATGGCAGCTATTAGCTATAGTCATCCGATTTGGATCAAACTTGACAGAATTGTGTGGTAGCATATAATATTGATAAGTAACAAGTTTGGGAGCGATAGCATTAAAAACAAAAGGTTTTTTCTACTAGGACTTTTTTTGAGAACTATATTTTGTATGCCAGCTATACTATATAGTTGTCCGATTTTAATAAAACTTGGTGGAATTATGTGAAAACAATAAAAACTTATAAATACGAGGTTTGTTGACGTTTGCGTTAAAGACAAAAAAGTTTTTCTTACTAAAACTACTATTTCGACCTATATTTTTAGCAGCTATATGCTATGGCCATCCGATTCGGCCGGTTTCGACAAATGTGTAGCGTATTTGTACCAAAAGACTTCGTGCAAAGTTGGATTAAGATAGCTTTAAAACTGAAGGAGGAGATCGCATAGAAACAGACGGACAGATGGACGGACAGACGCACATGGCTATATCACCGTTTTTTAAAATCAGCCCACAATTTAGTAAAAAAAAGACTAAGTTTTGTTGGCTCGGGTTTGTAAGCGAAGTATGCGAAACGTTTTTGTTTTTTGAGCCCATCTGAAGCAAATTTAGTTTGCAATTTCAATTGGCCATATAAATGGGCACCTACACCTACACCTACATCTACACCTTTAATAGACAAAATACAAAAGTTTTAGGTACAAAACACAAATTTCTTGATATTTAATGTTTCATAAATATAAGTCAGTTAGATGTTTGATTTCTCTCTTTCTTTTAGTTTGAGAATTTTTAACATTTTGTGAAACTGTGCCAAATGATATATGTATGTATGTATATGTACATTGCTTTCAGGATTCAGTGAAAAAATGTTGGAAAAACCTTAATTAGCCTCAAGCTAGAACCTACCCCTATTGGGTAGACCATAAGTCTTAGTCTCTAAACTATAGTAAAGTTTGTAAAGTCTATACATAATGTACATTAAATGTACTTATATAATTCTTCTCCTGATTGTCTTTTCTTGTCTTTTTGTTTTACATATAGTCCACGGGTTCAATGCCCAGCAAGGCGAGCGCCGCGTTCAAAACTTCGCGAACGGCTTTAATCAAGTAGACGCGTGCATAAAGCGTGGGCATTAGATGGACACGTTTTTGTACCAGAATCTGTTTGTTTCTATAGTAGCGACTGAATAGACTGGCCAAACCAACAATAAACTGGACCAGCAGATGCACAGCACAGTGGCCTTGAGGCAATTGATCCATAGTGGACTCCACCACCTCCGGAAAGTTAAGCAAATGGCCAAAGATAAGCTGCCAGTCGAGCTGAACGAAAGAGGGCCAATTATAGGAATTGAATGTGGTATAGAAAGCTCAAAGCTCACCTCATCCTCCAGTAAACTCAAATCAATTTCAGCCAATGGTGGCAACGGTTCATACACACCCGCCTCCACTTGGGCATTGAAAGTGCGCAACAAAGTCTCCAAACGTGCCGAATTGTAGAGCACATAGGCAGCTCCCTTTGAGCAGCCCAAGCCATTCCGCACCACAGTGGCGGCCGAGGAATGACGCACCTCAAACAGATCCACAGTGACGGCAGCAGCGCCCAAACGTTGCATCAAACTTTGAAAATCATTTCCCTTGTGACAATCACGCACACCATTACGATGAATGGCCATTAGGACCATATCATTGGAACGTAGACTAGGGATAAAGTTAAGAGATGAATTTAAAGAGATGCCTCATTAACTTACGCCATATAACCGGCGCTGGTCAATACAGTGGACGTCTTCATGATCGGCTCTAGTACCGGTCCACAAATGAGATAAGTCTGGAGCTTTGACTGCTGCTGCTCCCGGTCAGCAGCCGGACGCTGTGTTTTCACATATACATGCAAAGTCTCCTCGTTGGCCTCTTTCTGTTCAATCAGACGCCAACGGGAATAGTCCAAAAGACGACGGCATATTATATGCAACTGACATTGACGATAATTACGCAATTCCTCTTTACCCTCGAACTCCAGACTCAAGCAGAGTGTGGATCTAGCTCCGGAAACACGCTTGCCATAGTCTGAACCCTGCTCCATTATGGTTCTCAGCACATAATTGATAATCGGAGCACGTTGAAAACGCAAGGCATAGCGGTCCTTGGGCAAGTCAGTGATATTTAGCAAGGGAAACAACCATTTTTGTGACTGCTCCACCAATTGCTGCACTGTCTCCTTGGTGGGCAGCATATACTTCTGCGGCTCCCCCTGCTCCTGACGCAGCTTGAGTCCCCGCTTCTGACAGAAGCACTGCCAATTGATTCTATTGGCCGCTATGCTCAAGTCGCCCATTTTGGACAGATTCTCGTCATGATAGCGTACCAGTTCGCCGCAACGCTGAAAGCGCTGCACTGCATTCTTATGGTTGGGCTCGTTGATTTGCTCGGCAAAGAACTCAAAGAGTTGTTTGGTCAGTTGCTCCAGGGACATAGTGCTTGAGCCAGAGTCTTACAAACATTGAAGCAAGCTATCAAAGTTATCGATGGCACTAACGATATCCCGCCTATCGATATATTTCAGAGACGCTCATCCGTATTTCATATCGATAGGGTAAGGCGATAACACCTTCAAAACCATCGACCCGCCCACCACTAAGTCGTGTACATGTGTGGCGTGTGCTCTTGCAAGTGTATTGGTGTGTTGTTGTATTGAAATTTTGTTATTTTTTTTCCATCTCGCATCCCAATGCCCAGTGCCACGGAATCTCGCCTGGTGGACCTGGCCACGGTCTGCCTCATCTGTTTGCGCGAGGAGCCGGGCTATTGTTCCATCTTTGGTCAAGATTTGGAGACGCCGCAAATGCAGATTGTGGACAAAATCCGAAACTGCAGTGCCTGGAAATTGGAGGCCAATCAACTCAATCAATTGCCAGACAAAATATGCCACGGTTGCCGCAATGAGCTAAGCATCACCTATAGATTTCAACAGAAATGCCTGGAAGCGGCCAAGGTATTCCAGACGGTCATGTCGGCCACAGCGGTGCTGGCCGAGGAGCTGGAGGAGCAGCTGAAAATGGATTTGGAGCAGCAGCAGGTGAAGGTGCCGGCCAGTTTGAAGATAAAGCGAGTGGAAAACAAAGTGGAGGGAAGCATGAAAATGGAGGAGCTGGAGCTGGAACTAGAGCCAGAGCCAGAGCCACAGGACGTGGCTGAAGAGGAAGAACAGCTGGTTTTGTCGTTGGATGAGGTGCCGCTAAAAGAGACCAACTGGGATAATGAATCACTGCCGCCGGCTACTGCTGAGCCCCTGTCCGGTGAGGAGGATTATCTCATAGCGGATAAAAACATGAAAACCCATCGCCGCCGCCCTACACAATGTCCACCCAAAATCTGTGATATTTGTGGCAATACCTACAAATATCAGCATGCGCTTAATGCCCACATGAGGCGTCACAACAACGAGCGTCCCTTTTCCTGTGAGGTCTGCCAGAAGGCCTTCATTTCCAATGTGGAACTGCGTCGCCATATGCGCGTCCATACGGGTCAGAAGCCCTACGGTTGCCTCTACTGCGATCGTCGCTTCTCCGATTTCGGTAGCAGCAAAAAGCACGAGAGAATCCACACCGGCGAACGTCCCTATGTGTGTGAGGTGTGCCACAAGGGATTCGCCTATGCCCATGTACTCTCCGTGCATCGTCGCACCCATACGGGCAACAAGCAATTCCAATGCGGCGAATGTGACAAAGGATTCACCAAAAAGACTTATTTGGCCGCCCATCTAGAGCAGCATCTGCTCAAGCAGCGAGCGGCCGAGGAGATGACCAGACCAAGTTTACACACGCAGACGAAAACGGAAAAGGAATCGCCACCACCCGCCAGTCATGACCAAATGCTGGTGGAGCAGACCAAAGTGCTGGAGGAATGCATTGTCACCCATGATTTCATGTTTAGCGAGGAAAATCCCGTGGAGGAGGCGGATCTGGATGATGAGGATTTCCGGCATGTGCGTGCGGTTAAGGGTCCCTATGAGCTGGTCGTCGGGGATTTGCTTGATGAAGATGAATTTGGCTCACAATCCAAATATTTAATGGATTGAGGGAGGAATTGAGAATTTTAGTTTAACCAAACTGTGTAAATAAAGAGAAGAACAAAACAAAGGAAATACACAAAGAAGAAAAATGAAGAAACAAATTGGAACGCAACTTCCATTTGGATGAAGAAACCGCCAGAAGCAACAACTGTGTAAACTTACCAAAAGCAAGAGGGTACAGTGGACACTCGATGTGGTGCACACTTTGCATGAAGCTGAACTGGATTCAGTTAGATAAGTGGCTAAAATATGGTCCGTTGAGCTAGCGTTCGCCCAACTCACCTTTTCAAAAAAAAATTTTGAACTCAAAATTTACTTTCTTGTATTAAGTATTACATATTTATAATATTGAAAATCTTCGGGATAAAAAGAACAAAAATTAAAAGTTTTAATGACAAAAGAGATTACAAACAGAATTTCATTCAGATCGGCTAATTTGTGGACATTTTGGATTGATTTTTCAAAAAATTTTAGAATTTTTCAACAGGTTGTTTTTTGGTTCAAAAGGTAAAGATATTGAATAGGTTTACTTTAATAAAGGCTTATCTGAGCCTTAAATCAATATTTAGATGGGGCGGGATCACATCACTGCAGTGCTGAGGAGAGAAGACTTGTGCATAAGCTCCGAGAACAAGGGAAAAAGTTACAAATGCAATGCCACATCAATTGGACGGTTTCAGAACTTCGTTACAAGTGTTCTAAAATCATTGAAAGGCGCAAAAGATGCAAGAAAATATCATTAGCAACCGATAATAGTATTGTGTTATGGGCTAATCCTGGCCCTTTTTAATCATCTAATGCGATTGTAAGCGAAATTGGCAACACGAACTGACCGACTGCGATTAGTAAGTGCAAAGTTACCTGACCGGGATAGCCCGCAAAGTTTCTTTGATTAGAAAGGCAAATTTAAAGATGAGGAAAAACTTTGCATTAAAGACTTGCAAGGACCAGAGGGTATACAAAATTGGAATAACTTTTTAAAGAGCCATGAAATTAAGATTAATTTGTTCGGAAATGATGATGCTTAAAGGAAATTAAGTCGGTTGCAACATTGATTCGATTTAATACTAGTGATGCTTTAAAACCCTTTTGTACAGCTTAAGCAGGGCATCCACACACGAATTTGTTGACGAATTTGTTGTGCTTGACGAAATGGACGCACATTAGTGGAGGTGTTTGTGGCAGATTTTTGTATTCGACTTTTTGTTCGAAGAGAATACCCAGGTGCTCCATTAGGACTTCCTGTACGGTGCGCTGAGCCTCCTAGGGAGGCTCCGAAAAGTGTCCCAAAGGAGCATATCCGCCGGAGAAAAGGGCCTTTTCAATATATAAAATATGAAAAAAGTGTGCCTAAAGGACTCCTCAAATGAGGGATTTTGACTCATGAGAATGCTCACTCAGCTAACCCGCAAAGGCTCCGTGCGAACTCCTCTATTAGCCTATGGTTTTTTGAAAAGGACTCCTTAAATCATTCAAAGATAACCTAGACGGAGTGTATATATTTATACACTTTTAATGAGCACGCTTGTTGCAGGTTTCAATTGTACTGACTTGGCTCAATGTGAGTGAGCTCCTTTTATTTAGAATTCATCATCCCTTATCTTCTAACTTAACTAAGGCAGTATTTGTAAGATAGCTGCGTGTGTATAAATATAGAAATGCATTCGTGGAAGGACTAAACATTGCTTCCCACGAAGCATAGTGCGGATGACCCTTTCAAGTGGTTTGTCTGCTGGGCTGGGCTGATCCTCGTCACTGCGGCTATTAATATTACATAAGGTGACATGTTTATGACACACATGGCGACATAGGCTACTTATTTAAATATGTGATTAACACTACGTGTGGGCCTAGTTGAATATCATGTTCAAGTTCGAACACGGAGTGTTTCGGGACTGGTTTCGGTTTCTCAAAATGCTCCTAATTTTTATTTATAATTAATAAATATTCTATTTTTTTTTCATTATACACTTGAAAAGCGTATTATAATTTTGCCCAGGAGCTTGCAACGCATAAAAGGAATCATCTCCGACCACATAAAGTATGTTTATTCTTGATCAGCATGACGAGCTGAGTCAATTGAGCTTTGTCCGTCCGTCTGTCTGTTTCTACGCAAACTAGTCCCTCAGTTTTGAAGCTATGGAGCTGAAATTTAGCACAGAGTCTTCTTTTGGCTGCACGCTGCTAATATGTCGCAACCGCCTGGATCGGATGACTACTTCTTGTAGCTGCCATAGAGACGATTGTTCGACAAATGCGTTTTTGTGAGCGTTTCTTGATTGTTTTCAATGTTAGCGTTCTTAAAGTCGGTCATTATTAAAATTAAATGTTTTCAAACTGATCTGCGAAGTTTGGTAGGAATCTCTTACCTTTGGAGCGAGCTTTTTCAAGAGTATTAAAACTTCGGCACAGACGAAGTTAGCTTTCCTGTCTCGTTTTTTGTTATTATTGAACAAAAGAAACATCAACAAGATTATAAATTGACATAACGGGATTCAGTGCTCCCTCAACGATACCATGCGGTGCTCTTTTGGGCTCCATTTGCACTCCTGCTTCGGAGCGCTCCGAAAACGCTCCTTCGAGGTGCTGCTTTGGGAGTCCCTTTTTATACATCCCAGCAAACCAAGTTCGGAGCGCTCCATATTATGTGTCTGAAAAGAGCCGAGCTTAAGAGCGTTTTTGGAGTAAACACATAAATTTGAGGGTTTTCGGAGCATATTCAGTGCTATCTAAGCACGGGCTCATAAAAAGCACTTATGTCTGAGCATTTTCGGATCTGCACTCCAATATGCGTCTGGAAAGAGACTTTCAGTAGCGCTTCAAGTGCCTAGAAAAGTAACTTTTATGTGTATTTTATGAGGTTTTTCTATGCTTCATTGGTAGGGTGAAAGCACTTATATCTGTGTCAAGAAAAAGAGTAAGATTAGACTCAGAAATCTTCCACATTAAGTGCGAACGGTTTCATAGAAAAAGACGCTCATTCCGGACTCTTTTTTGTGCACATTATGACGGTGAATGCTCATAAAAAAGTGTCAAAAAAAGCACATATTGTTTGCTGGTATATGGCTGGCTGGGTGCGAACATGTTCGTCATTGAATGGGAACAAGTGCACGAACATCATTTGTCAAAAATATTTGTAGAGTGAACACGTGCCCAAATGAGCAACGTATTAATGCTGGAATTTTATTGAATGCCCCCAAAATGATGAAATAATGCTTTAAGCTAATTTGTATCGACATCTACGACATGATTGTGTCAGTTTTCGTTGAGATTTTCAAGCAAATGATGTTCGTGAGAAATGTTCGCCTGGTTAATGGGCAAATGAATTCGTGTTCGTCGAACAAATTCGTGTGTGGATGCCCTGCTTAATACAAGACCTTCTGTATAATTCTACACTAATATGCTCTTATCTCTTAAAAACACTTTAAAACTTTTTTGACTTGGAACTCAGGTTGTGAGGATAGTGTGAAATAAAAATCAGTTGACTAGTGATTTTCCACTGTGGGAAAATTTCCATGGATGAAACTATTTTTCACCCGATTGTCATGAAACTATATTTAGAGATGAGATTTTCCAATGTTTGAAAATTTCGGAAAACTTTGTATGGGAAAAGTATTTTTCATTCGATTGACTTGAAGCCAATGAAACATCATGAAACGCGAAAATTAAATTGTACATTTTTTGCCTGACATGTCGCTTCTATGTTTTTTATTCTATGCTTGAAGGTTGGAAGAGCGGAATAGTATGCGTAAGAATTTGACATGTGGATTCTCCGTTGTGGAAAAATCGGGGTAACGACATAACTCCGACGACATTTCTGCGTCGTTTTCCAAACGCCATATCTCCAGATTTCAAAATTTTGTGAAAAATAATTCTTAACTGAAAAACCTTTTTTTCTTGTTCTGTAGCCCAAAATCTATTAAATCTTTGGACGGTTACTTAAGCTATGAAATTTTCCGCTAAAAGGCGGTCTTCCGCAGATTCTTAACAGAGTCTGCTAAGAGTACCGAAACAGAAAAAATGGATGTGCTGTTTGAGCCAATTTTACATTTAGAAGTCAAATTAAAATAATTTAGTTTTCTTTTGTTTCTATAACTTATAGCATTTTCGAAGCGCTTTATTTAGTGAGAAAAAAGTAAAGCACACCTAGATAAAGCCAATCAAAAAGCGACTCCCACGCGACATAAAATGGAAGTGGTGTTTTTGGCCATCAATATAAAAGCAAAACTCAGCAAAACTCTGCCAAAACCATTTAGTGCGACTAATTTTAAAATGTTGTTGAATAACACTAGGCAACAAGGTCCAGTATATTGAAGGGTTGGTGGTGATTCTAAATGATTTTCGTGTGCTGAACACGAATCTGTTTTCAGAAATGGTCCATCACGTCGAGATTTTAGTAATTTGAGCTTAAAGTTGCAAAAAGTCCCTATTTTGAAACTTTTCAGACGCGTTTTGTGGAAAACCTATGCTTTTGTCTGACTTTTTTTGATATCATCGTAAATTACTATTTCTTAACTTTAAAATCAACTATTCCAAAGAATTGTATGATTTTTTTAAGCGAAGATATACCATTTTGAATACATTGTCTCGATAATAATAAAATAACTAAACTGTCTACTGCACAAATATATGCCTTGCAGAAACAGTACAACCGGCTAGTAAATTGTATAAATTATCAATTGAAATTTTCAACAAAACCCATTGCATACATTAAGGCAGCAACAATATATCGGGTTGTTGTGAACTCGGATACAATTACTAAAAATGGTGTATCTTCATTGGAAAAAATCGTAGATTTGTTTGGGATAATTTATTTCAAAGTTAAGGAGTAGTTCTTTCCGATAATATCAAAGAAAGTCAAAACAAAATTATAGGTTCTCCACAAAACGCGTATAAGAAGCGTCAAATAAGGCATTTTTTGTATCTTTAAGCTCAAATTACTAAAAATCTCGACCTGATGGACCATTTCTGAAAACACATTCGTATTCAGCACACAAAAATTATCTAAAATGACCACCGACCCTTCAATATACTAGAAAAGTCAAATTTTGTTGCCTTGTGTAATTTATCTGTATATTAGAATTTATTTGATCGAAAAATGTTCTTTATTTTTTTTATTTCAAAATAAAATATGATTCGATACGTGATATAGCGAACACGACACTTTTTCCATCATATTATTTATGTGGTTTCTGTTATAATGCGAAGCAAAAACTTACGATTAATTGCAATCACATAATTTTTCATGGTTTCTTATGCATTCTTTTATAACCCTTTGTACCCGGAGAAAGATTTTAGATAGCAAAAGTAAGTGCAATCTATAGGCACTTTTATCAAAAAAAATGAGAAATATTTATGTCCAAATTAGAAATTTTTTGGTCTTGGTGGACCTTTTGGTGTAAATGCCCATATATGGGTTATTTTCGTTTTTTCCCTCTATTAGTAAAAATTTCGATATACATAAGTTTATTTGATGAACAAATTAAAGCAAAAGATGAAAAAGGTAAAGATTTTAGTTAGCTGCGTTGTTTCTTTCTCGTTCCTCATCTTTTCCTTTATTTGTTATGCCAATTTGTTTGTATCAAAACCAGAACCGTGTACCGAAATAAACCGTTTCAAATCAAGTACCGGAACCGGAACCGATTCAAATTTTTCCTTAAGAACCGAAAACCGTTTACCGTTATTAATGGAACCGATAGCACAGGAACAAAACCGAAACGTTGGTACCGGTACAGTTTCGGTTTATTTTACTTTTGCAAAACGAATCGTAGATTTGGTCACGAGTTGGAGCTCTACATACAAGATGCTAAGATATTTGCTGGCAGAAGACATCTTCAACATTTGCTCCAGTTTTGGGGCTGCAGATAATGACTTTCTTCTGCACCGGAAAGTTTGGGACTCAGTTCGCGAAATTGTACGCATATTAGAACCAGCGGAGGTGGCCACAACTAAACTTCAACCGAAAATCTTGTTATTGGTGATTTTTATTCCATTTGGATACACTGGATCTCTATCAAAACAGTTACTGGATTTCATTAAGACTTTTCTTGCACTTAAGAGTGTTTGAAACCATGAAAACATTCTTAAGTGGTGGGTCAGAATCCTCCACTAAGTTTCCAGAATTGTATGAGATTTCACAAGTCGTGCTTTCTGTTCTAGGTACGCAGGTTCTCTGGCGATAAATTTATAATGAATCCGCTAAGAAGTTGTATGGGCTCAACCACATTGAATGCAGTTATGTTACCGCGAGCAAATCACAAGAATGCTATATTAGTTACATAAGACGAGGACGTACCGGTTCGTACCGGTATACCGAAATAAAAATCTGGGTACCGTATCGAAACCGAAAACCGAAATTATTTGAAAACCGAAATAGAACCTTTAACCGAAACATTAATTTCGTGACGTACCGGAACCGAAATTCGTTTCGGGACTAAGCCCTGATCAAAACGCAAGTATTCACACATATTTTTGTTTGCGCGATCGCCTTTTACAAGTTACTCTCTTCCTCTGAATGTGAATGAAAAATATATAAAAAATATATTGATTGTGTTGAAATATTACTGATAAGTATAAAGACTCCCTCATTGAAAACAAAAAAGATTTTTCTCACTAGAACTACTTTTTCGCCCGATCGTTCCTATGGCAGCTACATACTATAGTCATCCGATTTTGATCAAATTATGTGAAAGCATATAACATTAATCAATATCAAGTTTGTAAGCGATTTCATTAAAAACAAAAAAGGTTTTCCTACTAGGACTTTTTTTCAGACCTATACTTTGTATGGCAGCTATACTATATAGTTCAATTTTAATACAACTTTGTGATTTTTGCTTTCATTGCTTTTAGCAGTTCCCAACTGATCTAAGCAATGATTGTATGGAGAGGCAGTTGGCAATCATGCTTTCTTCAGCGAAAAGCCTACTGAAAAATCGTTAGGGATAACGATGAAACAGTTCTGTATAGGTAACCAGCTCTTTTTGGTGGTACAAGGCATAAGTTGTTTACAGTTGTGAACAAATGAAACTTTTTCGGACCTAGAGCCAGCCAAACTCACTAATTAAACATTAGAAAGGTCGCCAAATAAATTACAAAACTTTGTGAAATTATGAAAAGGCATATAAAACCTGAAAATACGAAGTTTGGGGACGTTTGCATTAAAAACCAAAAAGTTTTTCTCACTAAGACTACTTTTTCGAACGATCATTCCTATGGCAGCTTTATGCTATAGTCGTCCGATCAGTATAAATATTGAATTCTGTTTTTTTGTGATTTGGAGCTAAAAATCTATAAGTAAAAATCCAATTTAAAACATTCAACATTTTCCAATCTAAAAACTCACAAAATCTACCATATTTCCTTCATAACTTTCCCCCCCATTTCAAAGTTCTTTTTTTTTTTTTTTTTACAAATTTTCAACATTTCAAATTTGATATATTTGCTATTTAAAAAATATATATATAATATATTCGTTGGGTAAAGTTAAAGGGAATGGGGAAAATTGTTCTAGCTAACACGTGCGCCGCGCACATACTCAGTCTCCACTGTAAGAATTTGCTGAGTAGACAAAATACGAAAAAAAAAAAAAAAACTTAACCACGTTCTTGAACCGGTTATGACGAGGTCAATGCTTTGGCCCTGGGGCAAACGTTGGAAAATTATTAACATAATTTATTTAAATAAAAAAAAAATAAAAAGGTTTTTTGTTTTTGACAACTTTTATCCTAATCCTCAAAGGTGATGCGTCCGGGTCCATGATTTTTCATATATCTTCGATACGCCTTATAGCGTGGATTCTCCGCCAGTTTCTTTTTCATCTCCTCATCCTGTTCGGCCTTCCACGCCTCAAACTGTTCCCGCTTCCACAGCTCCAGATGCAGATACTCCTCAATTTGTTTCTCCTCCAGAGCATTGAACTGATGCTGTCCCATTTTGAGGTAGCGTCGTATTAGATACAACTTCTCTGGCCTGCCATACGGCTGCTTGAGCAGCGTATAGCGCCACAGCCACTGGGCATGCCAGATGAGGAATGAGACCAGTGTGTAGGGACATATCAGCAATTGCACCCAGAGCACATCCCATAACGTGGGCTTGGCATAGCCTCCCTGTACATCCATTTTCTCCTCAATCACCTTGCGTATAATACGCTCCAGTTCGTCCTTCTGGTCGTTCTTGGACAAGCGATTCTTGCCCTTGCGATTGTGTATGCGCTCCTGTATCTCATCCCTGGCTATGTCCAGCGCCTTGTTCCTGTACTTGGGCACGGTGGCAAAGTATTTGATGGCCGCATCGTAGCGCTGCCAGCCGGAATAGTACTGAATGACGGAAATGATGGTCAGGGTGACCACTATCACTATGCGCACATCGACTTTGGGCGCCACGCGGCGTCTATAATAACGATAGTAATGCGCATAGTAGGCATCCGGATTGTCCAGCATGTAATCGTAGTCATTGCGCGACTCCTCATCGCGCAGTATCTCATAGGCGGTGGCCAGCAATTTGAATTGCTCCTCGGCAATGGCCTTGGCCTCCTGGCCACGATGCAAATCCGGATGGTATTTGCGTGCCAGGGAACGGTAGGCCTTGCCAATTTCCGACTTGGAGGATTCACGTGTCACCCCCAGCACATCGTAGCAGTTCTCTTTGCCACAGTACAGACCCTCGAGCAGGCCCAGACTGAGCGTGGGCCACAGGGTGACCATTAAAAGGCAGGTGATTAATGGACGAGGCATCTTCGTTCGGGGGAACAGCTGTTGTTGTGTGGAGCAACTGTTGATCTCTCACTCGCCACTCTCCAGTCTCAGTCTCAGTCTCGTGCTTTGTGCACAGTTCCGTGTGCTGCTCACAAATGCTGCCGCGTCGTCTGCTGGTGCAGGTTAGCACTTTCACCTCCGGCTCTTAAACGTTCTATCTTCTTTTCTTTTTTTGGGGTCGCTCTTTGGGGGCTCTGCTAAGCTGCTTTGGTTCGGGCTGCATGGGTGCGTAGGGTTGCCAGGCACACTTGCGGCAGTAATCAAGACCTGCGAACTAGTTCGTTCAGTAGGTAAACCAAATAAAGTAAAATTTTGCATTTGTTTTTAAATTTGGATGAAGTTTTGGCTAAATTGGCCAACTTTTCGGTTATATTTGATCAAATTATTAGTGAATGCAACCATAGTTTATGTTTCAATCATGGCTATTTATTCAAATTTTCAGCAAAATTTGTCAAATTATTTGACATATTGAAATATTGAATGAGCGATTCCTAAAACAACAGCAAAAACCATGTTTGAATTTATACAATTTTGCAATTGAAAAGAGAGAGAAAGAGAAAACTCAAGATTTTTCACTATTTTCTAATCAAATAACCAGAACTAACTCAAAGTTCAAAAGAACCAAGGATCTTTTAGCATTACTTTAATAAAAAATGTAAACTTTTCTAATTTGGCGCGAAACCAATACTTCGAACAGCGATACCGATAACAAACCTACAACTGGCTATCGATTGAGGCAACCCTAACTAAATGCCGGCAAGACGCCAACAAATTAATTCAATTTTTCAACCCGTCCATCATGGACGCTGAATTGCATATTGAACAGGCCAAATCAATGCTCATAGAAAATTCCAAGTTCTTAAGTGAACTATATGAGGGTAAGTAGCAGTCAACCCACCACCGACACACTTTAAACATTGAGTTTTGCTTGCAGGTCTCAGCGAATTTGAAGGAGCCGACGAGGTGAAAAAATTGATGGAGGAACAAAACAAAACCCGTCTACAGCATGCCGAGAAATGTCTCCTTCTGCAGGCCAAACATAAGGCCTACGATTTGGCTTTGCAACAGACCAAAAATTCCAGTACCACACTACAGGAATTCGAGACGACCTTCGCGTCCAAACGGCAGGAGGTGGAACAAAAGCGTTTCAATATCAAATCTCAGGCTGGGTACAAGGAGCTCAAAAGAGCTTTGGACGCGAACAATAGCAATGCCGAGCGCGAAAAGCAACCCCAGCTGGGGGATGACGACATCAGTTTGGTGGACAATGGAAACGATGTCTTCTCTTTGTATGATCCCTGGTCCAAGGCCTTGATGCGGAATCCCGTGCGAAATGTCAAGTGTGGACACATCTATGATCGAGACTCGGTGAATGCCGTTATTAAGAATAATATGGCCATACGTTGTCCTGTTTTGGGTTGTGGCAGTAAGGATTATATACAACCGCGTCATCTGGTGGAGGATAAGCAAATGTTGCAAAAGGTACGCCAGGCTGCGCAGGAGGAGATGGCCATAGAATCATCATCGGAGGAGGATTAATTAGTCAGGGTTGTCACCTAGTTCGAATTTTTTGTGATACGAAATAAGTGAACGGTTACAGTAAAGCCTAAGTAGGGCGTTATAGATATAAAAATTAAATTATTTTTCGTACATAAAGAGATCTTTCAATATGGAATAGAACATAAATCGACCTGCCTTTATTTAAAGACCCTTTAACATATTGTAATAACCATAATCGGTTTATAATACAATACTTTCTTCTGAAAATGTTTAGTATTAAGTGTTTGAGGTGTCTTAAAGGGACAAGGCTGAGCTTTTGCGTCAATTTTAAATCATGGACAAAATATGTGTTCATCCCTCTGCACCCAAATTAGAGGAACACTCTAATTAAAAAAAGGTGTGAGTGTCGTTAACACTCACGAGGCTTTGATGTGAAACATGATGCTATATTTAAGGGCTTAATTTCAAAATCACAAGCTCTCTCAATTGTAATAAATCAGCTATGACAATCTTTCAAAAGCAGAAAACTTACAGGGAGCAGAAATACCAACTACAGGATCACCTGCTGCTGTTTCCTTTCTTTTTTTTTCTGTAGCCCTTATTTATTGTGCTGCTCCAAAGAAAATCGAAAACAACTACAGTGGCAAAGGAATAACAGGAAGAAATAATAATCTCCATCATCCATCTCCCACACTCTTCTCTCACTGTTCTAACTTTGTTCCCACACTCTTTACACATCTTCCCATACTGTTCCCAGACTTCCCATACTGTTCCCACACTCTTCTCACACTGTTCCCAGACTTTTCCCACACTCTTTCCACATTCTTCCCATACTCTCCCCACACTCTTCCCTTAACCCCCACCGACCCCACACAACCATCTTGTGACGCTGAAATCAAATTTTACTCCTACTAAAATCTTCCGTACCAAAATTAAAGATGTTTCACATCAAAAACTGAAAGTAGAGAATCACTTGTACCAAGACCATTGCCCAGTTCGCACTTCCTTTATCCATCAATATCAAAAACTTTAGGCGTCTTTCTGCCCCTCGTATTAGTATTTTTATAAAATTCATTGAATAAAAATAAATATATTTTTCTTATTCTAAACAATTACCATACCGAGTGCCTACTGTATTACTGTTATCGATACCTGTAGCCGGTCTATCGTTTGAGGGCAGCTCTATTCCCAGCTGTTTCCCAGCAAAACCAAAACAAAATTTGCAAAAAGACAATTTCCTTTACGTTTTCTTTTATTTTTATTGTTTGCCAATATAAAAACACACTCCTAGTACACACACACACACACACACACAAATTGGAACCAATGCCCGCCCAGCAGCGTGTGGACAAGTGGAGAGCTGTGCAGGAGGAGGAGCATGAAAGCATGATCCATCCACACAATGTGGCCAGCTGCATTGACACGCCTCCTCAGACGACGCATCATTTTCATAGTTATAGTGCTGCTGCTGCTCATCTACATCTTTGGCCAGCTATTTGATCGGGTAAGCTCACATGCGGCGTCCACACAGAATACGCTTACTAACACCTAAATCCATAGGGTCCGTTTGGTGCTTTGCACTATGATGACTATGTGGTGCAACGTACACGGCCCTTGCTTTGGCAACAACAGTTGCTGCCACCCGAGGAGCAACTCAATCGTACTCGTGATCCTCAACAGCATTGCCGCAATTCAGTACAGGGTCGCCAATTGCTGGCCGATGAGCTGGGATTTGTGTGTTTGCGTAAGCAAGTTTTGGCCAGCGGCTGTTGCAATGTAGAACTGCCTGGTGTGGGATACTATAGTTGTCATTCCTGCAATTTGACCAGCAATTGTTGTGAAATTTATGAGTATTGTGTCTCCTGTTGCTTACATCCCGAGAAGAGACCCATTTTGGAGTTGGTGCTGCGTTCAGATAACACACAGAAGTATGTCTATGCACAGGTGGAGGATCATTTTGAGCTGTGCCTGGTGAAATGTCGCACCAATTCACATTCCGTGGAGCATGAGAACAAATATCGTAATCCTGGTGCCAAGTATTGTTATGGCCCAACCGAGGCGCATGAATCGCAACGTGTGGTGGCACCAAGAATGCAAAAGGGTTGAGAAAGAGAGAGAGAGAGAGTGCAATCGAATATTTATAATTTTAGTTTTTTTTTTTTAGACACTATTCAAGAGATTTTTTATGCTAAAAAATTAACCCACTTAGATGAATTTGTTCTTATTTATAAAAATGAATAAGATGAACGAGATTAGCCACCAGTTTGAGTTTAAGATGTTTTATTAGACCTTAATGTGGGTCTAGCTAGAAAAAGAGCATCAAAACACATATTCTGTTGATTTGCGAAACACAATGTCCTTTATTAGTACAACAAAATTCAAGTCTAGGACCTTGTACACTTCAACTTTAGTATTCAATAGTTCAATTTTCGTTTATAGTTATTAAATTTTAACATTTATTTCAACATTTGGGAGCCAAATGATAGATCTATGTTAAATAAGACTCAAAATGTTGAAAATAAAAATTAATTCAAGGGGATACATTGATTTGGCCCCCGCTGTACGTTAAATTGTCGTTTCTCAACAACTAAAATGAGTCTCAAAAAGGTTGAAAGAATAACCAAAATCATAATTCATTCAGTATTCAAGAGAATTAATTGATTTAACCCATTATCTATCTAAATGTGTCTCAAAGTGCTGAAAGAATATATATTTGGACACTTAACTATATTTGTAACTGAAAATATCGTCCGTCAACTGGTAAATACCATACTTAAAGCGAAAAGTAGTTGACGCAGACTTTTTTTTGCTGTAAATATCTATCTAATGAAAATAAGAATAGGTTAATGCTATTCTTCTTTGTAAAAGTGAATGCTTAACCTATTTTTCCATAAAATGTCAAAGCATACGGTTACTTTCGAAATTTACGAAATTCAAAATATTGAAACATGCTAAAATATCATAAACCACGACCTGTTTTAGTAAATATATTTAAACAAAATTTGTTTAAGCCACAATTTTGAAAGGTATACGACCTATAATTGGTCGTATTATACGAATTTTGTTTTTAAATATGCTTGAAAAACACTGAAAAAATACCTCTTTTTGCGGTATTTTCAAAATACACTCAGACCTCGCTTAACAAGGGAGAGAATAGGTGCCTGAAAATACAGTCTGTAAATCAAATTCGTGTTAAGCAAAACAAAAAAGACAGTACAAAAGCGGGGTTACATTTCTAAGCTTAAAAATATATACATTTTTTTTTCGTTTTTACGAAAAATTAGAATAACAAAAGTATCATTTGATATTAAAGCAAAGAACGCTGATGATTTGGTAGAGATACCCATGAAACAGCTGTTCGGTCAAACTAGCCTCCTTTGTGGTGTGGTGTGTTCCTGTTTTAAAGTTAACCAGACCTCGAGCCAGCAAAAACTTGAAGGTTCGATTATCATAAAGGTCGTTAAAATATACACATATTAAATGAAAACTTGAATGTAACTTGTATACATGTAAATTTCTTAATTATACCCTGTACCAAAGACCCTAGAACACAAAGGTGCATAACGGCCCGGCCATAAAAGTGAATGTCAGGCAAAATTTTTGGTGTGGATTTTCAATGTGGATTTTCGATTTTACATTAGTTCGACCGACTTCGTTTCTTTTCAGTACTGCTTTGACGCAGTCTGCTCAGTTTCACGTCTTCAGTGTGCGCTCGTAATTTTTTGAGGTGGTTTGCTGTGTGCATTGCTTTGTGACGACCGGAGAGCAGCATCACGCCTTGCGCTCTCAGTTTTGTAAGTGAGAGAGCAAGTGTGTGACACACACAAAAGAATAGGAATGCAACGAATGGTAGCTAAAAAGCTGCTATTAAATTATTCAAGAACTGTAATTTAATTGTTGCATATGCATTTTAACTGTATTATTATTACAAATATTATTATACATACAAAGCGAGGTTTACACTTATTCGTGAACTATTTTATGTGCTTATACATTAATATATCTTTAAACTTGATTAAATCTTCTGAATATATTGAAAAGGGTAAACAAGCGATGTAGTGTAAATTGTATAAAAAAGTGTGGAAGGTGCTGCGTTGATAGTCGGTTACTAGAGGGGTTCTCTCATTCCCCTTCGTATTCGTTAACGAACATCTGGCGCACCCATACAAATAGAACTGTATTTGACGCAACGCGACCAAAAAAAAAAACTCCACCTTGTGGTATTTTGATATACTGCGCTACGCATCTTTGTGAGTTCTAAAGTCTTTGCCTGTACCCATTAAAAATGGGTAAAAGGGTATCATAAAGTTGTGCAAATGTATGTTACAGGGAGTAGTAAAGATTTTCGACCCTATAAATTATTTATATTCTTGATCAGCTTCAACAGCCGATTCTGTCTGTATGAACGCGTCGATCTCAGAGACTATAAGAGATCCCAGCAAACAATAAGTGCGTTTTGTGACACTTTTTTATGAGCATTCACCGTCATAATGTGCACAAAAAAAGAGTCCGGAATGAGCATTTTTTCTATGAAACCGGTCGCACTTAATGTGGAAGATTTCTGAGTCCAATCTGACTCTTTTCTGACACAGATATAAGTGCTTTCACCCTTCCAATAAAGCATAGAAAATCCTCATAAAATACATATAAAAGTTACTTTTCTAGGCACTTGAAGCGCTACTGAAAGGCTCTTTCCAGACGCATATTGGAGTGCAGATCCAGAAATGCTCAGAAATAAGTGCTTTTTATGAGCCCGTGGCTAGATAGCACTGAATATGATCCGAAAACCCTCAAATTTATGTGTTTACTTCAAAAACGCTCTTAAGCTCGGCTCTTTTCAGACACATAATTTGGAGCGCTTCGAATTTGGTTTGCTGTGGCATTTTTGCATGTATATAGGTAGTTGTATATCGTACCCAGATCTGGTTTGTTTTAGATTTGGAAAACTTCTTCCCTTCTCCATTATAACCAGAAAATAGTAACTTAGTCATAATACTTTTTGTTTTTGAAAAGCACAAGAAGATGCTTTTTGGAGCAAAGTATCGTCGACAGCGGCAGACTCAAGAATTTTATTTTGCTTCCTGGGAACTGTGCTTAAACGTGTTCGACCGATTTCGTGTTAAGCGAGGCATAGGTGGCATAAAACACAGGCGAAAGTTTTAAGAAAAAAACCCTTTTTGCAAAAGTTTCTAAAATATGTATATGGGCATTTTCACAGAAAGGTCAACCAAAAACTGAAAACATCTATTCATTTTATGCAGTTAACTTATCTTTTAGAAATCAATATAAGTTCGTGAATCAACAATGTTTCATGTTTTTTATGATTCCGCAAAAGGATACATATGGGCATTTCCACAGAAATATCAACCGCAGCCAAAAATGTAAAAGTGTTTTATCTAATTTTCATGGGGAAACAGTCAAATTACATTAATGAAAGCCAATCTTACATTTATACATAGGCCATTTCGAAATATTCGGATTTGCGGCCGCGCTAGCGCATTTTTTCTAATTTGGACATTAATTTTTCACTTTTTTTTTTTTGATAAAAGTGCCTTTAGATTTCTTTTACTTTTGCTGTCTAAAATCTTTCTGAGGGTACAAATGGTCAAAAAAGAATGCACAAGAAACCATGAGAAACTATGTGATTGCAATAAACTTTAAGTTTTCTTCGCATTATAATGGAAAGCACATAAATAGTATGCTGTTACAAAATGTAACATGCGACATGTCTCGTGCGAAAGTGATTAAAATTGAATTGATTGAATCAAATAAAAAACATTTTTAAGATAAATCAATGCATAATATTTTAAAATTAGTCGCATTAAAATATTCCTTCAGGATCCGCTGAAATCAGTGGCCGTGTTCAGCAGAATAACTTGCTCCCTGATCAACTTTAAATTTGCAATAATCTTCCTCCTGAACTCGAGTGATGCGTCATTATAATAGTCAATTTGAGGTATCATGATACAGGAGCATGTATCAAAGAAATAGTTTGCTACTTTAAAGTGATACTGCTCACTCCAACAGCAGAAACTAATCGATGCATAATTTTTTTCTGATACCTGCTCAGGGATCAGTTATTCTGCTGAACACACCCAGTGTTTGAACTGTTCGCCTTGAAAGTGACTTCTGTTATTGTCGCATGCGAATGCATTGTTTATTTGTAATTATCTTGAAAACGAACAATTGCCCAAAATCAACTTTAGCACCAATTATAGTGCTAATCAAGAGCTATAAGTTTCGTCTCTTGTCAAAATAATATAATGTTTTGGCATATACTTTTCTTCACTTTGAATGCGTACGAATGTTGCATTCGACATTTGAGAAATGCCCATGTATATTTTTATGAAAAGCATCAGAAGTACGACGTTAGAGAAAGGCTTGTCACGTAAAGTATGTCACGTATGTCATAATGAGTCAAATATAAAAAAGCAACATTTATTTTTTAGCGAATCAGCTATAAATATATAGTTACATCATTATAACTTTACATAGTAAAGTTAGCGTTCCGCAGAGTTTTGCTTTTTTGTGAATGCAAACAAAACGCATTTCCGTATTCTGTCACATTGCGTATGCCTTTTTGTCTGCCTGTATCTTGGAACCTTAGGGCGCACTCACACATGCGACTGAATGATGAACTGACGGCAGACCATAACATTTTAGTACTAGTGTTTGATTGATTAAGAAAAGCTTAGCTTACAACTGTATTTAAAACATTAAGCCATTGCTTGTTGAGCATACTAGTATGCACGAAGCGTAGTTATTTGTCCAGATTAGCTTTAAATTCTGCCGTCAGTTCTGGAATACCACTAATATATTATATACCATCCTAACGCTACAATTTACAAAAAACTTATAAAAATTCTGCCGTCAGTTCATCTTTCAGTCGCATGTGTGCGCGCTCTCTTACTGTCTAAATCTCTCAGCTTTTACATTAAATAAAGTGCTACTAAAGTGCTATCCAAAAACCAATATGGGCATTTCCAAACTGACGTGACGTTACGTTCTTACGAAAAGATGTTTTTAAACAATATGAAAATCTTGGATTTTTAAAAAGATTGTTCTATATTTGGGTAGCAGTTAAGTAGCACTATAATTAGCAGAAACAATGACATCAATCGATTATAAGGAGTTGAAGATATAAGCAAACATAAATGCTGGCGTGACGTTACATAAAACGGAAGTGGGTTTTGACTTGTTTTAGAAAATTGCAAAACTCTGCGAATTGGGCAGTAGTATGATTTGAAATAATACAAGTTTATTTTCCATTCAAAAATGTTTGCCCAATATTTTTTTATTTGCATAAGTATCTGAAGTAACGTTACCTGACGTTACGTTACTTAAATTTCATCATTATATTTATGTTGTTTTTGTTATAATATAAAGCAGAAACTTACAGTTAATTGCAATCATATAGTTTCTTATGGTGTCTTCTGCATAATTTTGTTACTCTTTGTACCCTTAGAAATAGTTTAGAGACCAAAAATCAATGCAATCTAAAGGCATTTTTGTGACACAAAAACGTATCCAAATAAGAAAAATGCCGCTTGCGCGACTTTACATTCGAAAATCTAGAAATGGATCATAAATATATATTGAAAATGGGCTCATCTTAGTTCATTTTGATTATTTCCCGATGAAAATATGATAAAAAATAGTGTTTTTAAGTACTTTTAATTTTTTGGTCTCGGTGGACTTTTCTGTAGAAATGCCCATATGCGGAAATTTAATGTAAAAATTTGTTTTGTTTTTCTTCATATAAAAGACTACAAAATTCGTACAATTGTCGTAGCTGTGGAAATGCATACATATACGAAACCTTTTCGTCAAATTATCACAAGTTCGACTACTTTCCTCTTAGGGGTAAAAAGTTAGATCTTTTTTTTAATTTGAAAGAAATGAGTCAATTTTTGTTATATTCTTGTATATTTCGGTATTTTGTCGCAAAAAATTGTGGTAAATGGTAAACTCGAATAGTTTACGATACTACAACCAAAGACATAAAAAAACAAGTAAGAAAGTCGGTCAAGCCCGACTGTAATATAGTCTGTATCTGGAATAGCAGCCGAAACGGCGCCACTTAACAATAGATGGCGCCACTACTTGCTTTGAACAATGAGGGATTATCAAAACTTACCAATAGATGACACCACTACTGCCAGGGCGGGGGAAATAACTTTTGGTCATAACTTGAGTATAGTTCATCCGAACTTTAATATTTCGTCGGCAAATCGATTAATTATCTTGATTACTCAATAGAAGATAAGAACCATCTGCAAAACTGCAGGAGATATGTCATTTTTTCCAATAAACTTAATCTGCCTGCAAGTATAAGAAGTATATGTCCCATACATGTCAAACCTCTTTCTCTTACCACCTCTGAGATCTGTGCAGACTTGGCTGTTGATGCTGATCAAGAATGTATCGCTCACTTACTTCAAGACTGGCATAACTCAAAAAATACGATTTTTGACTTAATGATGCAGAAATATTCGCTGTATCGTGTTCTATATTGTGCAAAATTTTCATATTGATATCTCTTATACTTTTGATGTAATATGAGAATATCTCGCCATATCATTTTTTAGGTTCATTTTCATGTTAATGCAAGAGCGTCACATCTCAGTTGTCCTGCGGTCGATATTGCTCAAAGATCCTTCGGCTTTCAGTTAAATCATCATATTTTCCAATTTTTACAATGAGCATTTTTATTTGTTAACATTTTACTAGATTAACTCGATACAAAAGGAACAATTTTCTCGTGCTTAAATCTATTGAGAACTTTACGCGCGTTTTTCCCAAAATCGAATTTTTTGAGTTATGCCAGTGTTGAAGTAAGTGAGCGATATATACTTTATAGGGTCGTAGATGATTCCTTCTGGCTTTTACATACTTTTGCACAAACTTATTATACTCTATGTAACTTTGGTACTGAGTATAATAACATTTTTGATGCTCTGGGGTTATATTGCTAACAGCTTTACGAAAAAGACTTTGAATGAGTGAATAGGATTGAACAAATTAACCCAGGCTTACAAGCTCGTGCAACAGAGAAGATAGCAAACTTTCCTTATGTATTTTTAGTAGCAAAATTCAATGAATTTTCAAAACCAAATTTGTTTTAATGCAAACTGCATTGAATTACGTTACAGAAAAACCAAACACTAAGTTTTGATTTTGTTTATAAGATACAAATTGTTGTATTTTAATATGACAAATATGGTTATAATATACGGAAATATTCATTTCCGACCCCATAAACTATATATATATAATATAATTGATCAGGGCTACGAGCTGAGTCGATTGAACTTTGTCCGTCTGTCTGTCTGTTTTTACGCAAACTAGTCTCTCAGTTTTAAAGCTAACGAGCTGTAATTTTGCACAGAGTCTTCTTTTTACTGTACGCTGCTAATATGTCGGAACCGAACTTATCGGATGACTATATCTTATAGCTTATATATATCTTAAATGGGTCTTAGTGAGAAAAACTTTTTTGTTTTCAATATTAGCTTACTGAAACTCGTCCATTATTAATATTATATGCTTTCAAACAGATTTGCAAATTTTGGTCAAGATCGGATGACTATATCCTATAGCTGTCATAGGAACCATCGGTCGAAAAATGGGTCTTAGTGAGAAAAACTTTTTTGTTTTCAATGTTAGCGTCCTCAAACTCGGCCATTATTAATATTATGTGCTTTCAAACAGATTTGCAAACTTTGGTCGAAATCGGATGACTATAGCTTATAGCTGTCATAGGAACCATCGGTCGAAAAATGGGTCTTAGTGAAAAAAACTTTTTTGTTTTCAAGTAAATCGTTCTTAAGGTCGGTGATTCTTAATATTAAACGCTTACAAACTAATTTGAAAAAGTTGATCGACATCGGGTGACTATATCTTATGGTTGTTAGTAAACACATCGGTCAACAATGGTTCTTAGTAAGAAATTTATTTTGTTTTTATTGTTAGCGTCCTTAAACTCGCTGATTACTAATTTTGTATGCTTTCAAATAGATTCGCAAAAATTGGTCTAAGTCGGATGACTATATCTTAAGGCTGCCATAGGACCGATCGGTCGGAACATGAGTCAGTGAGAAAAACTTTTTTTTTTTTTAATTTTATCGATCTTAAGGGGGGAGCCTGCTTTAGAAGCTTCAAAAAATCGATTTTTCCGAGGACTTTTTTGGGAAGAAAAGAAATATTCGATTGAAACGAAACTTTCAGGTTTTATTGTTATATATTTCAACAGTCTTCTCAAATTTTTTCATTAAAATATATGTCATATTATGCCTGGTACAAGCTTTTCGCCGAGGCGCCTCGAGTGTGCATGTGTCGTGCGGCGGGAAAAATGCAGGTCGCAATTTCCATCTGAAACAAAAAAAACCCAATTTCTATTTTCAATAGTATAGCTTCTAGTTAAACAAAAAGTGAGAAATTCAAAAAATTTTCGCAAATTAAAAAAAAAAACATTTTTTTTTTTTTAAAATTCACTTCAGATTGTTTAAAAAGTGGGTTAATCATAACTTTCTTAAGGTTTTTTAGGTTCAACTAGAAGAGAATTTAATCCCCAATACAATAAATTTTGTCTCGTTTCGATAGGACGTTTAATTTTTTCCCTATCTTTCCCGCCAATTAGGAAAAATCGTAAAAATGAAAAACCGAGAAATCGCACGTCAAAGTTTTCGTATATAAAAAATCTCGACGTTTGCTCACTATTTCTCCTGTAACTTTAAAAATATTTTGAATTTGCTTCTGAAGTTTTAGGCACACATTCGTGGATAGTTTGGGTAGACATTTATGCAAAAAAAAAATTCGATTTTGGTCGAAATCAGATGTTTATCTGTCGGAAAATAGGTTTTTTAAGCGTTCTTAAAGTGTGACATTTCAAAAACAGCATTTGCAAGGGTATAAAACTTCAGCATAGACGAAGCTAGCTTGGCCTTCTCGTTTTTTAATAAAATCGTTTTTTTGCAAGTTTAAATAATTCTGAAAAATTTTCTGCGAATAGAAAACATCTTAAAAATTACTAATTGATAATCCTTTGTTTACTCTAAATCAGGCATGCCCAAAAGCAGCATTCGACAGAGCACTCACCAATACTCACAAAGATAAGCACCAGTACCAATAATGAAATTGTTGTTGGTCAGTTTACTTGCGCTCGCAAACGTCAATCAAAGAAGAGAACAAAACCGGTTTTTTTTCTACGCGTCGCATACACACGAAATCGTTAGCGTGTGTGTCGTTTTGTATGCCTCGCGCCCTGCATGTATACGATCATTGATTTCCTATATTTGGTGCAATTACAATAACAAAACGTACCCAAAGAGCATACGGCTGGGCATCGCTGCTCTACATGATCGCTTTATTTAGTTTTTCGATATCTTCGCACTTTTAAAAGTAATGGTCCAAAGAGTATAAAAAGTTTCCTTTTTTTTAAATATTTGTACCCTGTTCCCATTAAAAATAGGAAAAGGGCATCATGAAGTTGTGCAAATGTATGCAACAGCCAGAAGGAAGCTTCCCCGACCCTATAAAGTATATATATTCTTGATCACCATCAACAGTCGAGTCGATATAGCCATGTCCGTCTGTCTGTCTGTATGAACGCGTCGATCTCAGAGACTATAATAGATAGAGCCACAAATGTAGGTTTATACCGTACCCTGATCAAGTTTGTTTCAGACCTGAAAAATTCCCACTCCTCTACCTTTTAACCGCGAAAAACTGTCAGAGCCACATTAGACATTATTAACAACATAGACAACATTAACATCAATTTTCCGATATTTGGCATAAAATTTAAAGTCATACAGGCAAAAATTTTAATCGATTACAACTCGAAAACGAATAGAAAACTTTTATTAATAGAATCTAAGTACTAGATGAAGTGGTACCAAAACTAAAATCAGAGAACATTCGGCTAAACCTT
This sequence comes from Lordiphosa magnipectinata, assembly GCA_037044535.1. Classification (NCBI taxonomy): domain Eukaryota; kingdom Metazoa; phylum Arthropoda; class Insecta; order Diptera; family Drosophilidae; genus Lordiphosa; species Lordiphosa magnipectinata. Next base: position 254,852 of record JBAMBO010002939.1, read on the forward strand.
TATAAGGTAAAATTAGAAAATGTCGCTTTGGTTTCCAATGAACTTACTTAAGAACTATTTAATTCTCAAGCGAAAAGGACGAAAAGAAAAAGAGCGTAGAGAGGACAAAAACAATATAATATTATACGTATTAATATGCTGAGAACATTCAGTTGACAAACAAATGGAACAAAAGTACCCAGTTATTTGAAAAACTGGGTATGAGGTGATGCTTACTGAGGTCCTTTTTATCATAATTTAAGGTTCTCATGTCGGGTTTTTAAAAAAAGTTGAATTTTGTCGAACTGTGTTATAAAACAAGGCAACAAAATTAGACTTTTTCCAGTATATTGAAGGATCGGTGGTGATTCTACATGATTATCGTGTGGTGAATACGGATCTGTTTTCAGAAATGATCCATCACTTCGAGAATTTTTAGTAATTTGAGCTTAAAGATACAAAAAATGCCTTATTTGACTCTTACGCGTTTTGAGGAGAATCTATACTTTTGTTTTGAATTCTTTGATATTATCAGAAAGAACTACTCCTTAACTTTGAAAAGCAAATTTTAACATAACTCTGTTTAATTAAAATGTCTGCTGATTACTTTGAGGTAAGCAGCTCCAAAAATTTGCGAATAAATTTTCCTCGATGGACAGCGAATTATGAATTTATGTGCAGAAATTAATTGGCGGTCGACCATGGTTCTATTGTAATTGAATTTCAAAATTTGATACAGTATATTTTGCAGTCGGAGCACTCGACTGCAGCACTCTTACTTGTTTTAACCTGTGTAATTTGTCAGCTCAAGGGGACGATCACAAATTCGTTGTAAATATTAATCTTTGACTCTCAACTTGAGAGTCTCAAGTAACAGCAAAATACCATCAACTAGTTAACTACACCAATTACCACCATCAGCAGCTCGTGTGTGTTAAATTTACCATTTATCATTTTAAGAGGAATATCGACTGTTGTAAATTTACGTTTAATTGAAATGTACAAACGTATTCCAGGTTACATGGGCACTTAAAGGAGTGCTAAAGGAATATCAAACTATGTTAACTAATAAGGCGCTTCCCTAAAAAGTTATCCCCCTAGATAATATCAGTTTTAAATGTTTTAAAATAAGAGCTAATGCGTGTAAAAAATTTTTTTTTGATATTTGTCAAGCTAGATAAGATAATACAAATAATTGTAAACGACTTTGTATAAATATTGTCCATGTGTGACATAGAAGTTTAAGAAAATTTGTATAATTTAGTTTTGTGTTCTATTGTCTACGTTGTAAAACGATATACCAAGTGTATGCTTACAAAATGGTTTATCGTCTTTGAATACAAAAAGTCTTAAAAATTGTAAATGAAAAGTTAAAATATGCACGTTTAAGTGCATACTTTGTAATCTATGAAAGAAGTCATTCAGATGTTCAAATGTTTCTTAAGCACTCACTCTTCTAATTCAAGAAATGAAAATATTGGTCAGACAACAACAAAATCGGGGAGACTTTGTTGCAGGGGCAAAATAAACAAAATTGTTTGTGTATTTCACATGCTACTTACTAATTCTTCTGACTGGATTACCATTATAGAGCTAAATTCTTACCAGTTGTACATTCAAGCTTATACATATTTAGCCTGTATATATTTATAGATAAGATAACTCTGTGTAGCTTCTTTTTAAGTAATTTATTTGTTAAGAAAAATGTGTAATACTCGGACATAGGATGATTAAAAAAAAATGTTGCAAAACCTGCGTTTTTCTCTCTTTCACTCAAATTGTTACAGCGGTTCCTCATGTACCACTTGTTGCTCAATGCCATAATAGATAATGTTATTCTTTACATAGCCCCAGGCCATGCGACGTGAAGTCCAACTGATGCCCAAGTCACCCTGAGCATCTACCACAATGGCTCCACCTGTACCACCAATGCGTCGAGTCATCTCTTGGCATTCCTGCTCGCAGGCTGCCTGTGCTGTTAGACCCTGATGACGCATGGCCATCAGAATCCGTTGTGCCAGATTATAGCGCATAATGGTCTCACCATGTCCCGTGGTGGAGACACCACCCACAGTACTATCCGCATAAGTGCCACTGCCTAGCAAGGGGGTATCACCTATACGTCCGGGCCATTTGCCTGTTATGCCGCCGGTGGAAGTGCCCACCACAATATTGCCATGTACATCCAAAGCCACGGCACCAACAGTCTCACCACTGGGTTCACCGGCCAATTCGGTGCGTGCATAGGTTACATCCTGACCCTGTTGCTCTTTCTGCTGGAATTCCTTCAAAGCCTGCTGGGCAGCCGGAGTGATAAGAGATCCGGGTTGTAGCTTCTCACAGCCGCTGCTCAGGGCCAACTGTTGGGCTGCTTCACCACCCAGAAAGGTGTGACGTTGCTTCTCCATGAGACGACGTGCCACCGTAATGGGATGGGCCACATCGCGTAGCAGAGTCACGCAACCAGCGCTTAGATGCTTGCCCTCCATAAGGCTAGCCTCCATTTCAACTTCACCCAGACTATTCAGGCACGATCCATAGCCTGCATTGAAAGATTCATCGAGTTCCATGCTTCTCACAGCCGTTTCCACAGCATCCAGAGCGGCAGTTGGGCCATTAGCCTGCAACTTGGGCCAGGCAGCACGCAGGGATTGCTTGATGCCCTGGAATTTACCCGCTATACGAGAATCCGTAATATCACCAGCTCCTCCGTGTATTAAAAGAATTGGATGCGGCATTTTAAAACGCAAAAATGCATATGGAAAGCGTCAGCTGTTTAAGGCTTTGTCTCGATAGCAATACCCTTACCAAGTTGGGAGTATTTGAGTTTAGTGATCAAATCTGACAGAGTATATAAGTGAAAATAGCTTCAGAGCTAAGTCGTCGGGGTCAACACAAAGGGAGTTCGGTTAAGCGTAAACTACAATATTCATCTTTGAAAGAATATAAAATTTTTAAGTGTTTTAACATTAAGAATTTGTCAGTCTTTTAATAGAAATCAACCAATCTTAAGTTAGTTTGTCTGGTTTAGTTTGCAAAAAGAAAGCGATGTGCCAAATTTAACAAGTTTTAACGAAATTCAATAAATCAAACATATTCAAGTTCTCTGAAAACCCCTTTATCGATTATGTATATAGTTTTTTGGAGCGATGCTCTTTTACGGACTAGAACTAGAAAAATGTAGTCTTCGTGACAGATTCTTTTGGGTACGCCTTGTCTTTACATTTTGTATTTGCAAAGTCAACCGCTTTTACCATTTGCCGCAGCAGCAGGTGGGTTGTGTTTTGTGGGAAGGGACTTATTAGTGACTTAACCGTAGCATAACTGTGACTTAACAGTGTCTTGACAGTAACTTTACAGTGACTTAACAGTGACAGTGGGGGAACAGTGGAGCTCTTTTAATATGGAACAAGTTGCACATAAATGAGCCACGTCTTTCCTCTCCCGTAAATTGCAAAGAGTGCATAATTCAACTACGTTCTGATGGTGGAAAATATAATTAATTGCCAGCATCTCCGTCCGAGTTCTAAAAAAATTTGAGATAGTTCTGCAGTCGAATTGGTCTGTCAAGTAATTGCTTGCCGCACGGCACGTTGAAAGACGCTCCAAGTATCGGGCAGCGACAGGTCCAGGTTAATCCCAAAGTCCCAAGCAAGACGTTCCCATGTTTTGAAACATTAGTGGTATTCCTGAAAGTGATTTAGATTTGATTTAGATTTCGTGAAAGCAAAAATCTAAATCAGTTGACGAAACCATCCTTTTTGGTCACCTAATTTGATTTAGAATCGTGAACAGCTGTTAGTGTGACCGAACATCTGATTGACAATTGACGCTAAAGTAAACAAAGCAAAATGCCTGGAAAGCCACGGTAAGGGGCAAAACTGTAGTCAATGGCAAAACCTTTTTGGTGAAGCTGCAAGCATTGGGGCTTACTCTCATCATGTCTATGCTCATTCCCTAACTCCGCCTTTGCAGTTAAAGCGAAGATCTGAAGCTGGAAGATGCCATTCTAACGCTCAAGGAGGGTTTTGAGGGCAAAATGACTGCCTATAACATTGAGGTGGATTTCAAGCGTCTCAACCCTGCCTATATCAAGGACAACTTGGCCAACATCCCGTAAGTCCTAGGTGCGAGTTTCAAGTCCAAGCTAAGCTTTTCTATCCGTAAATAAAAATAAAATTTGGAATTGGTGTCTTTTGGAAATTAATGAGCAGTGAAACTTTATTTGAATATTAATTGACTCCAATCGCCTCCACATAGCCCACAGAAATGTAGGGGTTGAAGATGAAAAGGTTGCGATGCGGTGCCTCCATTTTAGTCACTACTTTGACAACAGTCACGGTTGGCGATATCTGGGCAAAGATTACGTACAATGTCTCGTAACTCATCACGGATGGTCTGTAACAGTTTCAGGTCCGACTCCCTGGTTTTGTAACTGGGATCGCGTTGATGGGAAGAACGAAATTGCTGAAGAATCCGAAGCAGAACTATGCCTAGACCATTGCGATTTATTTATTTGATATTTCTTCTTCTTAGTGTTAGAAGTACAGGACTTATTTGGAAGCATTAATCACTATTACAATTACGAAGACAACAGTCGATTGGGTTATTAATTTAAAATTAACATTTAACATTGAATATGACTCTTAAAATATAAAGAATTTATTTGGTTTTTTAATCGAGCGAGAAAAGAAAGAAAAATATAACTTATTGCTGTAGGTAATTTTCCATTGATTTTTTAAAAACGGGCGCGCTTCGAATTGTCTTAATATCGTTAGGTAGCTGGTTCCATAGACGAATAGCATAAGGAAAGATTTATTTCTTGTAGGTATTACATTTTTTGTTCTTTGAGATGAAGCAAAGTTAAGCATTTTGAACAGGTAGGGAGGTTCCCCAGTGTTAATTATTTTGTGCAGGAACTCTAGCACTCGTAATCTAATCCATGAATTTAGAGGTATATTACATATTCTCTCTGCAAATTGTGATATGTGGTCGGATCTTTTTTTTTTGCATATATATGTATATCTAGCAATGTTATTAAATACTACATTTAATTTATGTTTGCTACTTGCATTGCAATTTCCGAAAGCAGCGATGGTATTATATGCACTTTTGCAATCAGATCTCTTATATGTGTGGGGATGTATTGCTTTGTCAGGTTTAACCGTCTTATAATAGCATATGTTTTGCCAATTGCCTTGCTTATATGGTCGTCCCACGATAACGTCTTATTGAAAGTAAAACCTAAATTTAGTGCCCTTTCAGTATATTCGATAACGGATCCATCAATCTTTAGCTGCTGTAAACTACTTGTGTCATATTTCTTTTTTTAAATAACTAGACATTTTGATTTAATTGGGTTTATTTTAAGACCGTTGCTCTTAGCCCATTTGCTTACTAGATCCAGCTCATTATTACAATGATGGACACATTCACTAATATTTCTTAACATACATTTGAACGTCATCTGCGTACATTTGAATTTAACATTTAGACAAGACATATGGCAGGTCATTAACATATATGGAAAATAGCAAGGGTCCCAGGACAGAACCCTGTGGAACACCACAATTCACGGTCAGGAAGGAAGAGAACTCCGATTGTGTGACTACAGCTTGTTTCCTATCACTAAGGTATGATTTCATGAGTTTAATTGCTGTATTGGAGAAGTAGCAGAGTTTATTTAACTTTGCGCACAGTATTTTGTGACTTACATATCAAACGCTTTACTGTAGTCCAATGTTAAAAGTGTGACATGGCTTTTGTTCAAATTACGACGTATATATTCTGAGATTTTCGTTACAACAGTGGTGCAGCTTCGCTTTTTTCGGAACCCCGATTGCTTGTCATTTAGTAGAGAATTCTGCTCCATATAACTATCTATTTGTGAGGCCAGGATTTGTTCAAATGCTTTTGATAAGAAGGAGAGGATTGAGATGGGACGGTAATCGTTATTGCCTTTTGGAATCGGTAACACTTTTGCAGTTTTCCAAACAAGCGGGAAAGTAGATCTCATTAGTGCAGTATTAAATATGTGCGTAATATAAACGAGTATTTTTGGTAAGATGATTTTTATAAATTTGGGATCAATTTTGTCTAGCCCCATAGCATTTGATTTGATTTTTAGTATTGCATCTAAAATATTCACAGACATAAAACGATTCAACTTGAGCAAAGGCCAGCCATGCCGAATAAGGCTGTAAATTAAAATGTTTTTTTGTTTCATTAATTTTAAAATTTACCCATCTTCTAAACTGCATCACTAGTTTTTTTGATTTTCATAGAAATTTTAAGAGTTATAATGCGTTATTTACAAAATTTTGTTAATAAAAAATGTTATATATGGTACCTAAATGAGCAAAAGCATTGCCCAAACTTATCGTTTATGCTCATAAAAGTAAAATTTTGACATTTTTCTTTAAAAATGCTGATTTGAAAACTAACTAAAATCGTGATTATTGACAAAGTAATAAGTAAAATTCAAAAACAGTACGGAAAACCCGATTTTTGGGGAAAATTCAACTTGCGAAAAACACTTAAAAATACTTACCCCTATAAGCTTTCAGAAAATGCCTGAGCAAAAACAAAAATTTTTTTTTGGGATACCCTAGTGGAATAGTGGACACCGTTTCATATGTAACCTTCTCCTTGGATTTTAAGACTATTTCGTACTTGATGACATCCCTGAAAGAGGCCGAAAGGTGGGTTCAGATTTCGAAATCATCGATTGGCAACCATACTCATTCCACATATCGATGGGTCTGCAAACCCACAAAATAGAAACCAAACATGCCCCAGACATCGCTGGCGAAGAACTTGTCGCGACATCCATCTAAGCAATGCAGTTCCACATTGTTCTGGACATTCACGAAAACCACATAGAACTGACCAAAGAAGTCATTGGTTATCTCCTTGAGCGGTTGAGAGTCGATCGATATATCTACCAGGATGGTTCGGCCCTATTGCTACCAAGGGTCTCGCGCGCAGCCAGGAATTGTGAGCAAAAGTCTTGCTCTGTGACCAGTTGTCGGCATGCAGCTTCACATAGTTGACGCCGGACAGGATTATGTTCTTGGTTATTTCGGCTCCAAGTCTATTCAATCCGGAGATGAGTATTTTGGCGGTACGTAGGCTGGAAATGTCATTTTAAGCATCTTCCGTTTCTTCTCCTCCCTCGCGGAGTCGGTGAACACTGTCAAACTTACCGCTTTTGCGATTCCAAGTACTTTTGACTATGTCCACTTTAGGTCCATCTTCTCTTCAAAAAAGGCTCTTATGTATTCTAAATTGCATTGAATAAATAATTGATTATTAAAACCTTTAAATCATCCTGATAACTTAACTCGCTAGCCATATAAGAGTCACACCAGAATGTAAGCAAACAAGAGAACGGTCACACTCAAAACGAAATCAAATCTAAATCAAATTAAAATCAGCTTTAAAGCTGTTGAGATCGTTAAATCTTTTAATATGATCATTACCTACTCACTTTTGTTTGGGCACACTGGACGTTTTGTATGGAGCAGCTGTGAACAGCTGTTCGACGAAATCTAAATCAAATCTAAATCGCTTTCAGGAATACCACAAGTATTTTTGTGTGTTTATTTTTTTGTTATTAAACTTTAAGAATTTCTTTATAAGAAATGTAGAGTAAGGGTATTTCAAAGTCGATATAGCGCTTGGTGTTTACTTTCTTTGATAAGGCGGCTTAGTGGTGGTGGATTTCGGTCACTTGAGAGATGCGCACACAATCAAAGCTGGTCAAAGAACTTGTTATGATCGTGATATGCATTAAAAGAAAGAGCTTTAGAAAAGCGTTACAAAAAGCTTTTGCAAAGTCCGTTCAAAATGAAACTTGGATAGGTTGGTTGAAAATCTGTTCGACATATTTTATTTCCTCTCCATTTGCAATTTAAAGCTCAAATTTAGTTTAAAACCCGTGGAAATGGATATGTCAACTTTCGAGATTTAGAAAGGACACACAAATTCTTCTTTTAAAAGTAAAATAGTAATGCTCGGTTTAGTTTCAAGTTCGAAGGGGAAACTCTGGTTCAATTTTAAACCAGAAACTATTCTGAGAGATCCTATGTCTTTAATCATTTTTTGCACACTTTGTTCTGAACTCAAATCACCTATTTAGCCATATTAATCTGCAATGCAATCTTTTCCTTCCAGTTTATTCCCTTCATCGTTCAACTTTTAATTGCGTTTCAAGTGATGCCCTCTGCTTAACCAGTGGACATCCTGGGCCCCTTACATGCCCATGCGTGGTGAAGTCTTTGTGCATATTTAAGCAGCAGCGGCGTCACCAGGGCAAAGGATGAACTCGGCAGGACTCGAAAAGCAGTGGAGAATATGGGAGATATGTCTTCTCTTGTCAGTTGGCCTGCATTTGACGAATTTTCACGCGTCACGCATTTGCAGTGACCTCAAGGCTTCAAAGCTTCCTGCTGTTCCTGGGCTGGTATTTTCGTTGTGTGTGTGTGTGTGCTAGGGTGTAAGGTTTATGCGATGAAAGTCGTTACGATGTAAGACATAACATCTTTACTTAACATTTTGATTTTTGTTTATAACTTTTCTAAAACAAGAGACACACACACACACCACAAAGGAGGCTGGCTGACTATATAGCTATTTCATGAATCACCACAATTCAATCATCAGCAGTCTTTGTCTATCTTCAGCGAGTTAGCAGCAGCTAGCTCATGCCAGCATTGCTATAACCGCTTGGGAATCCCAAAAGGCAGGCTTGTAGCAAAATCCGACAGTAGCTATAAAACGCCAAGTCGCAGAAGCCTTTTTTTCGCTTGGATGGATTCCGCTTATAAGTCAACAAATTTCGATAAATTCCGTCAAGTTTTCATTTAAGGCTCAATAATTTAACGTATAAACGTCATGCGTATCTTTTTGAATGGCTTTTGGACTCTGACTCTGGGCCATGTCCTGAGCTAGTTGATGCTCAATGCAATTGCAGCCATCACCTGCTGTTTATACGGAGAAACACACATATACACACACACACACACACACAGGCAGGGCAATTGCCATGGAAGTTGGTGGCATCTTTAGTTGGTTTCATCAACTCCATTGGCCTCATCATGTGGCTTCGGTTTGCATGTACTTATGTTCAACATGTGCATATATTTGCACTGCCTTTGCCTTTGGCACTGTCCGAGGTGAACAATAATAACAATTTCTATGCTGCGCTAAACTTCCGCTCCCAAAAGTCGAAGCCAATTTCCATCAAACTACAAACAAAGCATTGTATGGGAATCACGCACATTGTGAAGGTGTAAAGGGAGGGCTGTTTGCCACCTGTTTATATACATGACAAGAAGCCGAAATTTGTGTGTGTGGTTTATGCTTACCAAAGATGCACTCTGAATTGCTTAAGAAATATAATTTAGAGCTTCAAATTGACACTTTTCCGTTGACTTTAATGGGTTATTGAAATAAGGCAGCAGTAGCTCAGCAGCAATAAAACATTGTACCGGGTACAGTTTCGGTTCTAATTGGTGTCTTGATTTTGAAAGCGTCGGCAAAGAAAAGGTATTGGTCTGTTCTTATATGAGTGCTTTACCGAATTTGAACGATTAAGGGTCGATTTCACATCTTCTAAATTGCTGCTATGTGTTAGATAATTTAACAGTTTACTCTGTTATATGTTACTTTATGTAAAAAGAAAGTGCTATTTAGAAGATGTAAAATCGGCCCTTAAACTCTGAACCAGGATCGATATTTTGAATTTTTGAGAATAGTTATCCGGAATCTAAAATTTTGGACAACAAAAAAACTTTATAAGAACAGAAACATGGTATCGGTTTGTAGTTCGTGGTTACAGTCCTCTAAACACCACACAACATAGCGAAATATCGCAACACCGTAACACCGCAATACCGGAATGACCGCATTTCAATGTCGTACTCGCCAAACACAGCAAAACACCGCAAATTGTGGCAAAACCGTAACACCGCATTATCACAATGGCCAAATTTCAATGACGAATAACCGCCTAATACAACAAAATACCGCTAAACACACCAAAACAGCATGAAATCGCAATAGACCAATATACCGCAATACACCACAAAGCAGCGAAAATCACCGCGGCACACCACACAACCAAACCATCATCTCAAAGCACCACAAAACAACCCATAACCTTGCAACACCGTAGCACCACATATCAATATTGTGGACACCGCTTTATTAATGCGTTTCTTAAAAAACTCCTATGCCTTAACAAGCTTGTTGACAAAGTGTGTAGCATTTACCACAATTATATTATTTTCCCCGAAACTAAAACATTTGCTAAAGTGAGATACTTTTACGAAAGCTTCACAGAGTATATTAAATTTGGCCAAAGGTATGCCACATCCAGAAGCAAGCATAAAATTCGAGACGATCTAGCTAAGTCCACCTGTCCGTTTAAGCCAGTGTGTCAGAGAGAGACACATTTTCACATTCTCCTTTCTCTCTGCTTGGGCAACACTTGAATAAACACACAAATCTCAGAGATGGTAAGAGCTACACTAAGAAAAAAGTAGAAGTAATAATGTGAGTAAGAACGCTCTTGAAAAAATTTGTTTGTTTTGGAATTTTCAAGAATTTCATTCTTAAAATCAAGCTAAGTTCGTGTTCAATTTGGTTTTTATAGGCACGTTTATTGAGGATAAGTATCTGAGCGGAGAGAGCAAGCAAACTGTAAATTTGTATTTGTACTGCATCAGTCTTGTGAGCGATGTTGCTTTTATTCTAAATATTTCCTCCCTTGACTCTAATCTAAACTAACATATGTGTGAAAGTCGCATGCGTTGCTCCGAAGGGTAGTTTTTTACACAATGCTTGATAACAGGCAATCTGGTTTTCGCAAACATAGAAGCTGTACAACAGCAATATTAAAAGTAGTTGAGGATTTACAGGGTGGACAGGGTGTATGAAAAACAATTACGGTCAAATGACCACCATGGCTGACTTGGCAGTAGCCCACATTCGATCCACCCAATTTTTGAGAACATTTTCAATTGTTTCGGCAGCAATAGTAACTCGAATCTCGTTCTTCAAGTCATCAATTGTTTCAGGATTGTTTGCATTACATTTGTCCTTGACCGCTCCCCAAAGATAATAGTCTAACAGTGTCAGATCACAGCTTCTTGGCGTCCAATTCACATCTCCATATTTGCTGATTATTCGATTTTCGAAGATAGGGCGCAGAAGATCGATTGTGGCGTTCACGGTCACGGTAGGTCCTTCTTCATTTTCAAAGAAAAATGGACCAATGATGCCTCGAGACCAAAATCCGCACCAAACAGTGACACGTGGTGGGTGCATTGGCTTCTCCACGACGATATGCGAATTTTCTGTGCCCCAGATGCGACAATTTTGTTTATTAACATAACCACCGAGGTGGAAATGTGCTTCATCCGAAAAGATGATTTTTCGCTCAAATTCACCATCTTCGGTCAAACGATCTTCCGCATAATTTGCGAACTGTAGACGATTTCGATGGTCAATTGGCTTTCGCTGCTGCACCAATTGAACTTTGTATGGCTTCATGGCAAGGTCTTTATGCAAAATACGCTTCAAAGAAGTGCGCGAAATGTCCAATGTTGAGATCGATAGCGAGTTGACGTTGATGGTTGCTCACGCACATTTTCAGCAACCGCAGCAATGTTTTCGGTCGAGCGCACCGGACGAGTACGTACACGGGTTGGTTTATCCACCAACATTCCAGTTTCACACACGAACGCAAAACACGCTTTGTTTTTCAAATTTCGCACAGTTTGAGTCGAGGACTCACCACTTTGCAAATATGTTTTTAATATTATATATATATATATATCAAGCAAATAGCGACCCATTTCGTAAATGTCAAAGTTTTTACTAAATATTAATCGCTTTCCGAATGACATTTGACGTTTTTATAGTCAAATTATGAATAGTTCAAATTCCAAATATTAGATGGACCACCCTGTACGAGAAAAATTGGATAACAGTAATGTGACTTTTCTAACCCTTCTTGACTATAGTAAGGCCTTTGACACGGTAAATCACGAAATACTATTAACTAAGCTTTGATACTTAAATAATTTTTCTGAGACTGATCTGAAGTTAATAAAATCATATCTAAGCGGCAGAAAACAAGCTGTAGTAGCGAATGGATGTGAGTCAGAACTTGTTTCAATCACGCGGGGAGTCCCACAGGACTTGCAAATGACCTTTCCAAATCTTTATTAACGAGTGATGTCCATATGTATGCAGATGACGTCCAAATGTATGTTAGTCGACTGTTAAGTAAAATCTGTGATTGTATTGATATATGTAATTCTGATCTGTAAAGTGTTTCTGAATGGGCAAACAAGAATGGACTGTCTATAAACCCTAGAAAATCAAAATGTATTGTTATCTATAAACGAAAGATCATTACAGAAAACTTGCAAAAACGTAAGATAGATAATCAGACTATTGAATATGTAGAAAGACTTTTAATAATACTCTAACATGGAATGGTCAAATTAATAAAGCCGCTGGAAAAATGTATGGTCTGTTGAGGCAGCTAAATTACACAAAAACACTTCTGCCTACTAAATTTCGGTATCTAATCGCAAAAGCTTTCCTAATTCCAACACTGACATATGGAATATAAATATTTGCTAGCAGTGATATGACTAGTTAAAACAGAATAAAAGTAGCATTTAATCACATTTCTAGGTATGTTTATAATCTCGGACGGACTGACCATGTCACTATCCACACAAACAGCCTACTTAATACTAACTTAAACAATTGGATTCACGCCAAAGTATTGAAACTACTGCACAAAATTATATTTACTAAGGAATCCGCCAATTTATTTGATTTGCTAAACTTTGTGTCGTCAAGACGAACAAACAACTTGGTATCCTTAAGATGCAACCTGAAGAGCTGCAAAAAACAATTTTATTATTATGCCATTCAGCTCTGGAACAACCTACCTCATTCTCTAAAAACAATTACAAGCACATTTTAAAAATAATAGTAATATATAATTAGACTTTTCAATATAAAAACATAACAAAAAACAAAAATTATTTATGTTAAAATTAGGGATATATATGTTTAATGTAAATTAATTTTAAGTCAGTTTTTATTATTCTGTAAAGAAATTGTTTATTTGTGAAATTAATTTTAGTGAAATTTACTGTTGTGACTAGTGCATTAACTTAAGTAACTTCTTGTAGCACTAGGAAGAAGAAAAAAAAAATTCTAAATTCTAAATGCATGTCAAGTAGTTCAGACCGGATGACCTGTTCAAGTGGTGTCTCGGCTATCCTGATCCTTGTCACTGTCGCTATTAAATTTAATGTTACAAAGAGTGATATGTTTATGGCTAGGCTGTGTGTAGTGAATATGATATTTAACGCTACATGTGGATCGTGTTCGAGTCTCATGTTACAGTTTGAACACAAACTTTAAGAGAATAGCATTGAACCCGCTCTCTCACAGTTTCGATTTTTATTGAAGAGGGGTATGTGGAGAAACTACTGAGCGGAGAGCGTAATCGATTATTGAGAGCCGAACTCTATCGTTAACAAACATCAACGAGTGGTCGTCCTTTTATTTAAGGTTGATAATTTCAAGTGTGAAGAAGTATTGATACCTATTTTAAATCGAATCGATTGCATTAGATTTTATAATCTATATCCTAATTTGGATTTTACCCAGCGGCCTTAGTGGCTTATCGATATTCATAGCAATTTATCATAGTTATCTTCAGATACCTACCTACATTTGTTCTATAATCTATATCCTAATTTGGATTTTACCCAGCGGCCTTAGTGGCTTATCGATATTCATAGCAATTTATCATAGTTATCTTCAGATACCTACCTACATTTGTTCTATTTACTTTCATCCTCATTTCCCTCAGGATTATCTAATTCTTCCTGCTGCTTTTCAAAAGCCGCAATGCGTGCATCCAAGTGATCCACCTCCTGCCACATTTGGTTGATCTTTTGCCAAGTGGGCGGTCAGCATTAATCATGTCCATTAGACACTTCAAATGTTCGCGATCAAGGCCCACAAATTTTCCATCTTACCGCAAATTACTTCGGATTCGGCGATTGTTGAGGGTGCGAGACCGGTTTTCAGTGTCTGACATGATTTATAACGTGATTCATCTGTGTCCCCATAAATGTGAGGTTTGCGATGAAATTGGATACCGGCCGGCAGTGCTGCAGTATATACATCCGAAGTAGGTCTATTGAGACGACGCGATTGTGCCAGGCTACACAATCTTCTTCTTCTAGTTCCAATCCCGAGTGGCATCAACTACTCCTCTCCATCAATTCTATTGTTAGCCGTCGCTTTGAGTTCTCTCCAACTTTTCCCGATGCTTTCCGTCTCTCTACCGACAGCCCTCCTCCAAGTTTTTTGGGTCTGCCTGGTGTCCGCCCGACTCCGTTCAACGGGTTCCACTGCATTGCCTTCCTTGCGATGTTGTTCTCATTTTTCCGCAATGTTCGTGTCGACACTCTCCATATTCGCTGATCTGAGTAGCTAGGAACTCCGTATTCTGTCAGGCCAGAATATGCAGAATATGCGTAGCAGGCAAAGGTTTACAAAGGTTTGGCGTTTTGACACTATGGAAGTTGTAATTTTCCCAAGCGGAAGAACTGTATAGGAGCAGTGGCATTACGTTGGACTTGAAAAGCCTGATTTTGAGCCAGTGTGGAAATGACGAGCATTGCCAAACAGCTGACAGCATACTAAAGGCACCTTTAGCCTTTTGCAGGCGCGAATCCACATCGAATTCCGTCCCTTCATCAACAACGACTAAGCTACCCAGGTAGCTGTATTGCTGAACTTGCTCAATTGGCTGTTCGTCCGAAACCAGAGCCTGGGATTGTCCGCAACGGATGCTGAGCGCTTTCGTCTTCGTCGTGTTGATTTTGAGGCCTGCCGCTTTAGCTGAGGTGTCCAGGTCGGCTAGTACATTTGCCAGGAGGCATATATCGTCTGCATAATCCAGATGCCGCAGTGTTTTAGTCATTGACAACTTTATGCCGCTGTTGTTGGGAGCAGGTCACATTGTAACGAACACCATTATAAACAGAATGGCCGACAGAGCACATCCCTCCCGACCGCCACTCAGGACTGGAAAAGGCTGCGAAAGCATTCCACCGTGAAACAGTCTACTCTGAGCGCTGTCGTATGTCGCTCTGACGAGGGAAATAAGTTTTTCCGGTACCCCTCTCCTTCGCATGCTCCACCATGCCATATGCACTCCCTGCTTACGCTGTCGAAGGCCTTAGCGAAGTCCACAAAGGCCATATGCAGATCTGATCTGTACTCGCTTGATCAAGATGCGCACAGTGTTTATGTGGTACGTGCACGACAAGCACTTTCTGAATCCGGCTTGCTCTTCGCGTATGTTGTCTCTCAGACGATCCAGAACTATTTTGGATATAAGCGTCGAGATGGTTGGCAGCACTCAGGTCACCCTTTTTGGGGATTTTCACCAGGATGCCCTCAAACTATTCCGAGGGGAGCTTCTAAGTTTCCCACGCCCGTTTTATTACCGGGTACAGTAAATCCACCGAGGTTGCCGGCTGGCATTTGAAGAACTCCGGCGGTATGCTGTCATCTACGGATGCTTTTGGATGGCCGTTTGGATCTCAAGTTTTGTGGTCGCGATGCGGCTGTGGATACCTCACAGTTAAGGACTGCTGCTAAGGGTGATGTCCATCTGATCAATTGATCCTTTCCAGTCGTAAGGTACTTTCCATCTGTATCCGTTATTGGGCAGAGCGCATTCGTCTTTTTATCTGCAATTTCGTTGGTCGCCTTATATACCGTTTTCAGATCGCCGTTTGCTGCTGCATTTTCCGCTTTTTCTGCGAGATTGCTATTCTTTTGATCTCGCGGTTCTTGGCGCGGTATTCTTGTTTCATAGTCGTTAGCTGTTGTGGTGGGTTCGGATTCTGCAGTTTCTGCCTAATTTACGCACGTTGCCTTATCAGGGCCCATGTCCATTCGCTCATCCAAGGGCGGTGACCTTCGGGGGGTGTAAATTTCCTTGACTTCGCTCCATTTCTCATCTGCTGTAGCGCCATCATTCAGCACCACTGATCCTGCCCTCCGATTTAGCGCCTCCTTAAAGCTGTCTTTAACTGCCGTTTGCTTCATTCGTTCGATGAAGCATTTGGCCTTTGGTCTCGCATTTTCAGATTTAGCAATCGCAGCCGTCCTACGCACTACACCCGGTTTTATGGATTCGGTTTGTACGCTTATCGAACTAGAATTGTTATCGTTCATCTGGATAATGGGTTTCATTACGGGTGCCACGATTCTTGGGTGCCATTTTTTCTCAAGTGCAAAACTGTGTTGAGGTTTTCATGTACTTTCATGTGTTGGTCTGGTTTTGTTTGATTGTTGATTGGTAAATTTGACAATCATGATTGCTGGAAAGGAATCAAACAAAAAGTATGATAGGTCAGCCAACTTTTGTCCAAACATTCTCATAAAAATTTATATTTAATATCCGTAAATATTAAAGTTTATTTTATTATCTGTTTAAAATCGGATCAAAATCGATTGTTTTATCTATAGGTGTTCTTCCATTCCTCGTAAATTTGGTTGAATTTTGGAAAATTTTCAGCTAAGCAACAAGTGCCCATTGCTGACTTAAAGCACGTTTAAAATTTTACTGTTAAAATCCTAGTTTGCGTTTGCAAGGAGAAATGCTGTTCATATTTGTTTCAGATGCTTGAGATGCTGAACTATTTTGAAAATCCAGCCATAAAATAGATTTCTGTTACTTTTTCCCTATGCGTGTCTGTGTGTCTGTGTGCATTGGCATCAATCATAACTATAATATGGCAAATTATGGATTATTACAAATGTGTTTGTGTGCGGTTTTTGACAAGTGAGCAAATCAATTACATTTTGTGGCCACAAAATGACATTTTGCCTAGGTGTCATTTTTCATAGCCTACTTTTTGGGGTTGGAACAAATTATACTTTTTTTAAAGCAATTTTAAGCTCGTCAACTTGAAGCCGGATGAAGGGGAAATGGAAGAAGAAATGCCTAAATCTGTCACAATTAAAACCCTCCACAACACTCGTGGCTCACGCCAAGCAGCTCACGCAAAAACAAAGTCAAATTGCTGCCCCAGATGTTGTGTGTGTGTGTTTGGGGGGGGGGGGGGGGGGGGTTGGGCGCGCGCTCTCATTGTCAACAATATTGAAGGAGCAGCCTGAAGTCGGTTGGCGGCCATTAAAGCCATGTTAATCGATTTTCTGTTGCTTTACATGCCCCGCCACCTACCTCACTTTCCTTCTGCTCTAAGACTGAGCTGTTGCTGACACAAGCACATGCCACGGCTTCAAAAACCCACCCACCCCACGCCCACTGGGTACGCGGCAATGTTGCAAAGTATAAAATAATCAGCATGGCCCCAAGTGTTTCAGGTGACGCAACTTGGTGGGGCAATTGTTAATCGTTGGGCAACAACTCAAATTCAAATGTAAATTTAAATCAAATGAGCAAACGAGATTTTAGAAATTTATTAGGTGTCGCACCCCCCGCCCCCTCCAAAGGCACAGCAGGTGGATCAGTCAAGTAAAGTTGGAGAATTTGTTTGGGACAATTTTCTGTTGGAAGGGGAACTCTGTAAGCTAAACACAGAAAAGGTATTAAAATTCCTGTTGATAGCCGCGATCGAAAATGCAGGAGAACTTTCTCAGAGACAGTACGGCTTCAGAACAGGCAGGTCCACAATTGGACCAATACACAGTGGTCAGAAAGCACGAAAATGCGGCATAATCTCCAAATATTGAGATTTCCGATTCAACTTAAGCACAGATAATGCTTAGACCAAATCCTACTTTTGGGAAAAATGTTGGAACGATCACTCTCATATTAGCTTATTTTGAATACTTACTCTTTTTTGAGCTTAAGCTCGAATTTCTATTGTCTAGCTTAAATTAGTATATATTCCGATTTGAAGAGATTCTTTTTATATATATTATCGATATAATCGGTTCAATATAGATTTTTGAAAAAAATGTCTAGAATTTCAAGTTTTTCTATTATTTAGTAAAACACAAAAGACATTATGTCGTTAGCTCAAATATATAATTTGGTTTTATTCACCTTGTTCAAACAAGAACATGAGACGAGACTTCAAGCCACATGTAGCATCAGATATCATATTCACAACACACAGTCCTCAAGGGTCAGGCACACCACTTGAAAGGGTCTACCAGCCGTACTTGAAATGCAAAGTGTGAGACAATATGTATTCCTTTCACGAACGCATTCTTATATTTACATAAACGCAGTTATCTTACAAATTCTGCCTTAGTTAAGAATAGAAATGAAGGGCTGAAAAGGGAGGAGAAATCTAATAAAAGCAAGATCGCTCACAAAAGCGAGTCAGTACAAATTCAAACTTACAACCGTGCTCATTAAAGGTGTATAGTTCTATACACACCTTCTTTCAACAAAAACGAATGATCCTGCCGAAGCATCTATCACACTATCAAAATCGGCACCCAAATTCTTATTATACCCTTGCAAAGGGTATTATAATTTTGCCCAGAAGTTTGCAACGCATAGAAATATTAATTTCCGACCCCATAAACTATATATATTCTTGATCAGGGGGACGAGCTGAGTTCATTGAGCTTTGTCCGTCCGTCTGTCTGTCTGTCTGTCTGTCTGTCCGTCTGTTTCTACGCAAACTAGTCTCTCAGTTTTAAAGCTATCGAGCTGAAATTTTGCACAGAGTCTTCTTTTTACTGCACGCTGCTAATATGTCGGAACCGACCGGATCGGATCACTATATCTTATAGCTGCCATAGGAACTATCGGTCAAAAAATGGGTTTTAGTGGGAAAAACTTTTTTGTTTGCAATGTTAACGTGATTAAACTCAGTCATTAATAATATTATATACTTTCAAACAGATTTGCAAATTTTGGTGAAAATCGGATGACTATATCTTATAGCTGCCATAGGAACCATAGGTCGAAAAATGGGTTTTAGTGAGAAAAACTTTTTTGTTTTCAATGTTAACGTGATTAAACTCGGTCATTAATAATATTATATGCTTTCAAACAGATTTGCAAATTTTGGTCAAAATCGGATGACTATATCTTATAGCTGCCATAGGACCGATCGGTCGGAAAATGGGTCTTAGTGAAAAAAAACTTTTTTGTTTTTAAGTAAATCGTTCTTAAGGTCGGTGATTATTAATATTCAACGCTTTCAAACTAATTTGAAAAAGTTGATCGACATTGGGTGACTATATCTTATGGTTGCCATAGGACCGATCGGTCGAACATGAGTCTTGGTAAAAAATTTTTTTGTTTAGTTTTGTTAGCGTCCTTAAACTCGCTGATGACTTATTTTATATGCTTTCAAATAGATTCGCAAAATTGGGCCGAAATCGGATGACTATATCTTAAAGCTGCCATAGGGCCGATCGGTCGGAAATTGAGTCTTAAGGAGAAAAACTTTTTTCAGACGTTTATCTGTCGGAAAATAGGTTTTAGTTACAAAATTTTTTGATTTTTATGTAAGCGTTCTTAAACTGTGACATTTGCATTTGCAAGGGTATACAAACTTCGGCACAGACGAAGTTAGCTTGGCCTTCTCGTTTTTCTTTGCTTTAGAAGTTAATTCACTTGAAATGTTTCTGAAAAGGGGCAAATACGGGCAGAAGGGAATAAATACACAATAATCTATACACTTTTGTCCAAAATTTGTCGTTTCATGTTGTGTGCAGCAGTCTGTAGCAAAAAAGTGGTACTCCACAAGATACGATTACCTTTAATAGATGTAACAATACACCCATAACAATTGGACAAACACAACAAAACACACAATATCAGCAAATCGGAATGTAAAACATATATTTTGCATACGTTTATGAATATTTTCCATATTTTCAATTTATTCGCTCTTTAATGGATAAGCCCATAGCTCGTAAATAACTCTCAACCCTTTTTTCAGTTCGCTCTGCTCACGTCACTGACCGAAAAACCAAATATAAAAGGGGCCTGGGCTTCCCGCAACCGAATGTGTTCTGTTATCGCGCTCACTGTTAAGTGGCTGTGATTGACCACACAGCACTGATCGGTCTGACAGCAACCGAATATCAACCCCAACTCAGTCAATTGATCTTAAATTGCGTGCTTATCGAAGACCAAACTCTCAAAATGTTATTTGAAAAGGTTGCAGACTCAAGAGCTGCGCCAGAGTTTAACATAAGCAGAGAGAGTCTATGCGAGAAAGAACGAGAGAGCGCATATAGTTCGTCACATACATTCATATCGTTAGCCGAGCCTTCCACACCGATGCATACATACGAAGAAGACCTTTTTAATTCGGGAATTAAGCCAAACGGTCCCAAAAAGACCTAAGAGGAAAAAAATCAAAAAAATGTGTTTCTCTCCTCTCACAACCAAATAGAAGCAGAGAGCGCAGTTAAAAGTTATTTCGGTACCTCTTTTCAATGTGTTCGCACGAAAGCTGTCGTTTTCTGACAAAGGCAAGCGGGGGACCGATTTTTGCGACCTCTGCACTTAAGTGTACATAGCCAAAATTGAGGTAAGGTTATCTCATAAAAATGAAAATGTTGCAAAGAATGCGCTAAATGGCACATTGACACAAAAAGCAACGGAAGCGAAATGGATGGCTCTACAAGGTGCAAAAAGTCGCAGCCTTAGCAAATTTAAGCAAAAAGAAAGTTTTCTATGCTTTTACATAATTCCACCAAGTATGATGAAAATCGGACAATTATATAGTATAGCTGTCACACAAAAGATAGTTCTGAAAGAAAGTTTTAGTAGGAAAATTTTTTGTTTTCAATGCTATCGATTCCAAACTTGTTACTGATCAATATTATATGCGATTCGGCCAAATTTGATCCAAATCGGATGACTATAGCGTATAGCTGCCATAGGAACGATCGGTCGAAAAAGTAGTTCTAGTGAGAAAACTTTTTTGTTTTCAATGATAGCGTCATTATACTTTCTAGTCATGAATATAATCGGTTTCCACACAATTTTGGGGAGTTTGATGAAAATCGGACGAATCTATCGTATAGCTGTCATATAACAAACTGGCAAGAAAATTTTCAAAGTAGTGGCTGAGTTTTGGAAATAACTCAGCTAATATTGTTCGACGCTAAAACTAAATTTTGGAATGCAAATCATTTAAAGACTTTATTTATATAAACTAGACAATCTGCAAGGGTATATAAACTTCGGTCGAGCCGAAGTTAACTTTTCTCTATTTTTTTTTATTTTTATTATTTAAATTAATTTTAATTAATAAAAATAAAAAATTGAAAATAAAAGTGAATCCTGTTTTCGAATTTAGTGTAATAAATAACATATATGTGTTTTTCCCACTCTTCTTGGAGACTTTTTGGGGCTTCAATTTTTTTAAACTCATAATTATTACAATTTTGAGCAGTTTGAAATCTGATTGCTTTTGAACGGCAGTCCCATTTATATGAAATATTGTGCCAAAACTAAATTTTTATCTCATCTGAGTATAGGCCTAGGTTTAGGTATAGTATAGGCCTTAATGTAAAACTCTCCGTACTGTATCGACACTTGCATTTAGTTGTAATTTTGAATGAATTTAGGAAGCTGAACAGTATGCATATGAAGCTTCTCGAACAATTCGCAGCTCTGCAGTACGTGAAAGTGGCTTTTTGTTGCGGCCTTTTATGTTATTCCCATAATTTGATGGGTTTTTAAGAAAATTGCATATAACACTTTTGCGTTTTCCAATTTTTTCAGCAATTTGCCTGTACGTCAGTAAGGAGTGTATCCTTATAAGCAGTTATTTTGGCTTTTTCTAGTTTTGTTCAGAGTTTTACTCAGAATGATGAAATCACATCCGTCCCTATTCAAGTGCTGCATACAAATATTCATTAACATGAAAAAAACAAATGATAACAATATGAAAACTTTACACATATATAGATAACGATGCAGCGAATATTTCTCCATCATTAAGTCAAAAATCGTATTTTTTGAAATATGACAGTACTGAAGTAAGTGAGCGAGTGCTCGTCTTAAAACTGGAGAGTATTTCTTTGTTGATTTGAGTTGAAGACAGCCTATTTTATCTTTCTGGTTGCGTTTGATTTTGCAAGAGGCAAATGAGAGCAATGAAGAGAGTAATTTCCTTCGGCCTGTGCTATGCCCATGCACGCGGGAATATGCGCGCTGTGCGCATTGGCAGTGGGCACCCCCTGATGCTTCATTCTTATGACCCTTGTTATAAGTTACAAAACCCTTTCCATTACTTGATATATTTTTGTGTACATCTTAGTGGGCCAATGTAACTGTAAATCTGTTTGATTCGGCTCAACACAAGTCTTCTATTCATTCAGCAGTTGACCCTTTTGGGGTAAACAACAATTAGTTTTTCTTCTTTTCTTAATTTTTTAAATATTATTTTTCTGAGCGATTCCTTCTCCGCTGACAATTGTTAGATTGTTCTCAGATCCGCGTTGGCCTTTTTGGGGTGCATTGGGGTGATTTGCATCTCTGCAAAATCTACAATCATGGCTGTTAAGCCGAATTTTTATCAAAATTTGTAGAACATGAAGTCCAACATTATAATATCCCTAGAATTAGTTAAATGAAAGATTCAAAACACGCGCGCACATTCAAACGCGCGCCATCTATCGATTGCCAACAGCTGACGATAGGAAACCTCGATTGCATTGTTATCGACGGCACGGTCATCGACGTCGCTAGCGACTGCGCCCAGCAGCCTATAAAACCGGAGCCTCAGCGTGCTGACGCTTCACTCAGTGCCCGCTATCAGGCGAGTCAACACCTTGGAGCAGCTACTTTATTATTCTTTTTCTTTATTACTAAAACTATTTACAACTTAATATATATGAACTATGAATATATCAAATTGAATTTCGCCTCCAAATTGGTGAGCTTCTGTTCATTATCCCACTCCAGCTCCTCTTCTAGCTCTGGAATTGGGTCATCAATCCATTGCGCTTCATGTGGCTGAACTATTGCCATAGCGGCAGCGGCAGCGGCATCAAATTATTTGGAATCTCTTCCACCTCCGGCTTCTCTTCGGGCATCGGTCTAATGTACCCCGAGCGGAGCATGCCTTGGGGTATTTTATCATATTACAACTTAATATATATGACTTGGAAAATGTATAAATTATGAATATAACAAATGGAACTTCGCCTCCAAATTGGTGAGCTTCTGTTCATTAGCCGACTCCTGCTCCTCTTCTAGCTCTGGAATTGGGTCATCACGAAAGTTTATAATATTTTCATCAATCCATTGCGCTTCATGTGGCTGAACTATTGCCATAGCGGCAGCGGCATCAAATTATTTGGAATCTCTTCCACCTCTGGCTTCTCTTCGGGCATCGGTCTAATGTACCCCGAGCGGAGCATGCCTTGGGGTATTTCATCATATGTTTCCGTATTTAACTTGCCACATTTGGCTTCCCTCATAGAACAAGTGATTCGCCGTTTAAGCGATTTCCTTGAAATCTTTCCGTTCGGAATCTACGTTTTTTTATGCATTTTTTCAAAAACGACATGAAAATTAAATTACTACTAAAACTATTTGCATTTGCATTACATTGCATTTTCGCATCTCCTTTCCGAATGGCACTGCTGCTATTTTTACCCTATGCCGCTCACGTTAGCCAGCAGTTTTTCGGGTGCAACGCTCTGTTATCAGGGTTCCATAATAACCCCACACACAGCACCTCGGACTAAGCGGGTTTTCTCGTTCCTCCTTGTATATGGTTGTTGTTGTTGTTGTTTGACAAATGATTGAACTCCTATATATTGGTGACTGTCATTCAGTTTAGTATTAAATAATAAATTTTAAAATTGATCAACTAAGCAAACATACCCGACGCAAACAAAAACAAAAAAAAAAAAACCGACATGTTCGACAATTCCACATTTGCACTCGTTTTCCGCTTAGTTTAGAGTTGAATATTTTTGCTAAAACGAGCATTTACATAGAAGGGTGGCGGCTCCCTATATTATTCATTAGTTGGCATCGATTTTGTGTGACATGACAACATTTGTTAGGCGAATGAAAACAAGTCTACAATTTAGAGAATGGATGACACATCATCAATTTATTAATACCCTGCAGCAAGGGCATAACTATAGTATATACAAAAACAAAATGGCCACCTTCAAATGTGAATCTTAGTTGTTTTGGGTAGAATTTTATTGGAAATGTTTGACCTTTTCTTTTTTATTTTTTTTTGGTACTTTGGTTTCAAAAGTCTCAAGTACCTACCACTCCGGCTGTGTGGGCGTTGTCATGCGATATATTTATGCAGACATGATTTAACGACAACAAACCAGAGAACAGCGAAACAACCACGGACAATGAAAATTACACATGCAGAGCTAAACAAAAACTTTTGCCTGCTAATGACAGCAAAAATTTTGGCGAGTTACCCGGGCAAAGAATATTGAATTAGAAAATCTTTTAATGGAAATTAAGCGTAAAAGTTAAAAAAGTTCAAAGTTGATTTAAAATGTGGCATAATGCGAGAGATTTTGTGTTAAACATTTGAAAAAAAGATTTTTCTTGTTTGTTTTTTTTATTTTTATAATAAACAGCTTACATATTTCGAAGCATTTGCTTGGCCGAACGAAGAGTGCAATACTTTCGAGCTCTCATTCGAACAATTTTGATGCAAATTAAAACAAAATATTAAAAGTAGAAATATATAAAGGTGGAAAAAAAAAAATTACAACTGCATAAAGCCTAAAACCAATTCCAAAAATGTTGAACAAATTTATAAAACTCTAAAACTAAGCAAAACTTGAAAGTAATATCCAATTTGTACCAGTAAAATTGATAAAAAATGATCAAAAAAGAACAAAAGTGTATTGAACCATTGTCATAATTTAAAATCATCCGAAAATTCAAAATACTGAAACGAAAAACATGAATAAATGGATGATGGGTAAGTACCACAAGTTTTAAACAAAAACTCAACAATCTATACATATTTATTAAAGAAAATGTGTTTGAATGTATGTTTGTATGTACACTGAGAAAAAAAGTCAATCTTAAATCTAGATTGAAAATCACTTTTTCGAGAATTTTGCAAACCTATAAAAACAGATAAAAAAAAAAACAAAAAACCCGCTGTTGGATTGCATTTAGGCAATTCAAACAACTGGCGCCTGTGTTCCATCATTAACAACCGAAGGGCCGGTACGGGGCATGCACACACATACAAAGCTGATGTCGGATTTTTGCTACAAGCCTGCCTTTGGAATTCCCAAACGGTCATAGCACTTCTGCTAGTTCATTGAAAACAGGCAAAGATCGCTGATGATTGAATTGAGGAAATTAATGAAATAGATATACTATCAACCAGTATCATTTGTGGTACTGTGCGTGTCTTGTTTTGGAAAATTTATGAACATAAATCATAACTTATTGACCTGGAGCCTGCTAAACGTATAGTATCCGTTGCGCTTCGCTGCGCCGCCATCAGTATAGCCTTTATCAGTTTGGGAACAATATCCCACATCCCACCTACCCCCCAACAACTTTCCACCCACTCCCCACCCACATCCCACACACATTCCACCCAATTCCTACCCACATCCCACCCACTTTACCCTCACATCCCAGGAGGTTAAGAGCCATATCTCAGAAGTTATTTAAGCTATAAACTTGACATTTAGACTTCAGGTTGGTAATATGCAGTTGGGTATTGTACTGGTTGAGGACCGGTTTTGAACCGGTTCAAAAGTGGTTCAGAGCCATATCTCAGAAAGTTTTTAAGATATGAAAGTGAATTTTAGACTTTAGATTGGTAAAATGGAGTTGGATATTTTAATGAATCAGGGTCGGTATGGAACCTGTTTTTAACCGGTTCAAAGTGGTTCAGAGCAATATCTAAGAAGTTATTTAAGGTGTGAACTTGGATTTTAGGCTGTACACTGAAAACAAAAGATCCATTTATATCCAATTGGAATAGTTATTATTATCGTTTCTCTTTTGTGATATTATAATATCCATTTTTCATCTCCTCTCAGCTTCATTGGATGAAAATCTAAGATCAATTTAACATTAAATGGATATTATTTATATCCTTTTTTTTTGGATATTAATAATATCCAGTCCAAACGGATATCAAAATTCATCCAATAGATCATGAACAAATTGGACCAGCTAGGTAGCAGGAACAACAAGTCCCGACGCTGGATACCGAGACACAAAAACATCCCCGGAAACGAAATGGCCGACTAACTGGCACGCAAGGGTGCAGCCACCAGAACCCTACTGTGGCATAGGCCAACACACTATTAGGGAGTTCCTTAGAAAGGTAGAGAATACGCTTAAAACAGCCTCCTGGGTAAACACCAGGGGCATGAGACAAGCAAA
Organism: Lordiphosa magnipectinata; assembly: GCA_037044535.1. Classification (NCBI taxonomy): domain Eukaryota; kingdom Metazoa; phylum Arthropoda; class Insecta; order Diptera; family Drosophilidae; genus Lordiphosa; species Lordiphosa magnipectinata. Next base: position 281,256 of record JBAMBO010002939.1, read on the forward strand.
AGCATTAATAGTGAACCACAACCTGAAATGGTTCCAGAAATTAATCCAACAAGGAAAGAATGCCTTCAGGATCCTGACAGGGCGGGGTCACCAGTATAAGCTGAGAATAGTAAACACCCAACTATGTAGATACTGTGAAGAGAAGGAGGAGTCCTCAGAACATATACTAGCCCACTGCGATGCTCTAGCGAGACGCAGATTCGACAGAGTTCGGGAACACAGCTTACGCCCCAACAAGATAAGTAACCTAGAACCCACGAAAATCCTGACATTCGTACAGGAAATAGGGCTGCTAGGAGAGTTGTGAACTAAGTATGGGGGCACAATAGATCAGTATTGGTCGCAGTACGCTATTCCCCCCAACTACTAGTTATGAAACGTTAAAAGCTTTTAAAGGCGATTACTTGCACACATTCGGCTTGACAGACCCATGTTTGGTGAATAAATGGATAATTGATAAAAAACAAAGCGTTAAACATTTATATAGGCAATTAATTGCACACATCCGACTCGAAGGACCAATCTCTACTTTGTTTTTTTTTTGGCTCCAAGTCTACACAGTGTTGTAAAGCTCTTCTTTTCTGTCAAATTGTTTAAAATTTTTAACACCTTTCCCAAATGTTTCACATAAACTTTAAAAACTAAGTCTTTCAGTGGCTGTGTGTGTGTGTGTAAGTGTGTGACTCTCTACACACGTACGCACATTTCGCCAACTGCACTAAATTATGGTAGCTCTCTCTCTCTCTACCTCTGGCTATGTTTAAAGTGTTTTAGTATTACTGTTGGCGTTGCTAAGCCAAAAACTAACTTACACCTAACTGAATGACAAAGTTTTGCGACTCACGAGCACACGTTTGGGTTGGTTTTTGAGGGGAGGGGGGGGGAGTGAGTGAGTGGTGCAAGGCGGCAATTTAAGGCAAACATTTCTTTCTTTGCATATGCGAACAGCTTGATGTGAGTGTCTCTGTGTTTGTGTGTGTAGGTGTAACTGTTACCACATGAACGCCAAAAGGCACGCGCTTTACTTACATTAACATACATACTTACAAAAGGAACACTCACCATTGAATGCAATTAGAGATGTCAGCGTGAAAGTTGTAAATTACAGTATATTGAAGGGTTGGCGTTGATGCTAAATGATTTTCGTATGCTGAACACGAATCTGTTTTCAGAAATGGCTATTGCCTATTTTGACCCTTTGTTAGACGCGTTTTGTGGAGAACCTAGTACATTTGTTTTGACTTTTTTGATATTATCGTAAATAACTATTTGTTAACTTTAAAAAAAAAACTATATTTTCCGCCCTAAAACAACCATTTACTCAAGACACAGCCAAAATATGAAAAATCTACTACAGCGATTGTCACTCCTGGCCCGCAGGGGCCGCACACATTTTGCTATTCACAGCGGCACAAGCCGAACGAATGTCAAGGCTTGTGCCAAGAGAGCAACACAGCTTTTCAAACGAAGGCCAGCGTTCAATAAAGTAGGTCAGAGCTATTTTGAGTCGGTTTATTTTCGCACACGAATACACTCCCACTTTTTGGCGCGGATCTTCTAGACAAATGCTTATCTACAACAACCCTGCAGAGAATTGCCAAACTGGTAGCAAAATAGCTAGATTAGGGTGAAATGGGCAACAACAAGGATTATCTTTCGATGAAATGTTCGTTTGAAATACTAATTTGAGCTAGTTGTAATCCAATTGAACTTTAACTGGTTGCAAACGAATTGGTAATGAGTGAGTTGACCGACATAAACCGACTGTCCATAAGGAGCACTCAAAGGTCAACTGGTATTTAACTGGTTGCAAATGGCTGCTGTCGGGGACAATTCTCTCCCGCCTATGCCATCTGGCATTAATCTGGTTGCAAATGGCTGCTGCCGGGGACAATTGTCACCTGCCTATGACATGTCTGTGTAAAATGGACGACTTCAATACATTGATTTGGATAAGAAGTGCAACCAGTTACATGTGTTTAGAGACAGGTATATTTCTGGTTGTTAACTAGACACTTTCCCTGCAGGGAACGAACAACCGGTCAAGTCTTCCTGCTCTCTCCCTCCATGCTCATCTCTATTCCAAATGTACAAATATGTGTGTAGAGTTTTTCCTGGTGGCTACTACTTTAACCGCATAAACGAATGTAGCGAGCGAGCTCACGCGCGTGTGTGTGTGTGTGTGTCCTAGACACGGACGTGCCAGTTACCGTTGCCACTGATGGTGCTGCTTGTTGTTGGTGTCAGGTAACACAAGGCTGGTCGTCGTCATGCTTTGGTGTTTTGTTGTTCATCCTCCCCTCCCATCCTCTCGACTGTTCACTCTCGTTCTGAGGTAACTGCCATTTTACGCATTTACAAGTTGCCACTTTATATTGCATAATATTCCCACGTACATGTGCCACCTTATGTTTTTTTTTTTACTTTTCTGGGTAGGGGGTGGAGAGTGTGTCAAGTAATTCAATAATTACGCTCTTGACATCATATTCGTGTAACTTTTTGTCAAGTGTGTGTGTGTGTGTGTGTGTGTGTTGACGAGCGGTTTGAGAGTTGTGGCTGGAAAAGTCACACGCGGATTAACAATTAACCCCAACTGCCTTGCCACGCCCATTCAGCACTATACGGACGTGACACTGCGGTTAAGGTGGTTTCGGTGGGGGGAAGTTAAGAAGCTTCATCTTTTGTCCTTTTGACAGACAACAATTTTAACTGCAATTAAATTTGCCAACAAATTTTGCTCATTCAAAATAACAGTTTAACAGAAGGCCAATTCCACAAAATTTCACAATGTACGTCGCGCTTCGCTGCGTCGCAATCAGTGATCGCTATCGCTATCTTTATCGTTATCGCGATCTTTATCGTTATCGTTACCGCCCCATTTTAAATTATTTTGTAATTCCTTACAAACCAAGTTTCAAACCAATCGGATGAAAAATAATTTTTTGCCTACAGAATTTTCCGGAAATTTACACGCCGAGATTGGAAAGTCACATTTCAAATTATTCCGTATTCTATTCTAACAAACCGAGTTTCAAGTCAATCTGATGAAAAATAGTTTTTTGCATTCCGAATTTTCCGGCCATTTTCCTCGTGGGCGCGTTTTCCAAAATCGGGAAAACATGTGTCCAATAATTTCACATACTATGCTTACAAACCAAATTTCAAGTCAAGCAGATGAAAAACAAAATTTTTTATCACAAGTGATAAATATCACTAATTTTTTCATCACGAGTGATTCAAGGTTTTTTTTTTTATCAAACTGTTGAGGGAATAAAAGAAAAATCGGGGACAATACTTCGCGTCAACAGTTCTGACCACTAAGCACAAAGTTTTAAGTGATGTCGCTATATTATTCTTATCCAAATGAAATATAATTTAACAATTCATCGACAGTTTTCTAATTTAACTTGGACAGTTTTAATAACGTCCCATGACACTAATTGTACCACGCTTGAAGAAGCTTTAATATTTTCATTAGTTTCTTCAAAATTATCGTTGTCATCTCCTTCTGACATTCCAATATCTTCATACTCTTGTAGGAGTTTTGATGTCTTATTGACATTTGCGTCGTTATCGGTTGTCATCGAGTAAATCTGTTCAAGACTTAGACGAAATTTCCCCAAACACTTAAGCACCTCTTGCTTTAGATATTGGGCTGCGTGAAGCTCTTTAAGCAGTATCATTTCTATGGTATACATCACAATTTTAAAATCATCCAAAAATTTTACATTCAGTCCCATAATACTGCGATCACTCCGACTTGCAATGTCCACTTTTAAGCATACCATACGATTCTTAACTTGCTCGCTCTGCTATTACCCCAGATATTTTGTCTGCCGTCATGTCGATTTGAGTTGAAATATTTCTCCAAGGCTGCAATATATCTTGGAAGCTATCGTTGTCGAATATACGAAACGAGAAGACCAAGCTAACTTCGTCTGTGCCGAAGTTTTTATACCCCTGCAAAAGCTGGTTTTAAAATGACAGAGTTTAAGAACGCTTAGACAAAAATCAAAAACTTTTGTAACTAAAATTTATTTTCCGTCAGATGAACATCTGATTTCGACCAAATTTCGCGAATCGCGGAGATTAAGAAAGATAAAATTTAAAACAGAAAAGTTTTTCTCACTAAGACTCATTTTCCGACCTATGGTTCCTATGACAGCTATAAGATATGGTCATCCGATTTTGACCAAAGTTTGCAAATCTGTTTGAAAGCATATAATATTAATAATGACCGTGTTTGGGAACGCTAGTATTAAGAACAAAAAAGTTTTTCTCACTAAGACATTTTTTGACCGATGGTTCCTATGGCAGCTATAAGATATAGTCATCTGATCCGGTCGGTTCCGACATATAATATTAGCAGCGTGCAGTAAAACGAAGACTCTGTGCAAAATTTCAGCTCGATAGCTTTAAAACTGAGAGACTAGTTTGCGTAGAAACAGTCGGACAGACAGACAGACGGACGGACAGACAGACAGACGGACGGACAAAGACGGACTCAATCGACTCAGCTCGTCGCCCTGATCAAGAATATATTATATATACACACCTGATCATATTAATAGGTACACACCGGAATTTTTTAATTATAGATGGTTTTTTCGTACTTTGTGTTGACAACTTTTTTAATTTTTGGTTTTTTGTTGTTGTCAATGTCTGGCCACACTGTGGCAAAGAGTTGATAGTTGGGCTGCCCCGTATATCAAAGCTTTTCTATAAATTGCGAGTCCACCTCACATTTCGCCTGATCATAATAATAGGTACAGTCTTCGTTTCTCACAAGTATCAAGTGAATAATTTTATAATCAGTGAACTTTTGGTAACTAAAGGTAAATTAAGTATAGCTCCTGTCAATACAGAGAATTAAATAATTATTTTTTTTAGAAAAAATGGGTCGAAATTCTCATTGTATTAAAGAAGAAGCTCTATTGGTTCTTAGTCTGAGAAAAGAAGGCAAATATTTACGAGCCATCACCAAATTAATGAACAGGTTTCATAATTTTGTTAAAAATGCATTAGAAAGAAAACCAAGACAGGAAACCCGTGGAAGGCCACAAAAAACAACAGAAACCCTTGACCACTACATAGTAACTTTGAGCAAAAAGGACCCATTTAAGTCATCGAAGGCTATTGCAGCCGAAATTTGGAATTCAGTTAGTGCTCCAACTATCCGAAGACGACTACAAGATGCCAACCTACCAGAAAGAATTGCCAGAAAAGTCCCACTTATGCGCAAAAAAAATATCACCATGAGGCAAACTTTTGCAAGGGACCACAAAGACTGGGTAGGATGCACCGGGGAGAAAAAATGGAGAAACATATTATGGAGCGATGAAACCAAGATTAATTTGTTTGGGAATGACTGTGAAAGGAATGTTCGACGCCCTAATGGAAAGGAATTCCATCCACGGCTTACAAAAAAAACAGTCAAACATGGAGGTGGCAATATAATGGTATGGGGTTGCTTCTGCTGGTACGGCGTAGGTCCAATTTATCAGACTACGAACAAAATGAATGCTGAAGAGTACAAATCCATATTGGAAACAGTTATGGTACCGTATGCTGAGGAAAATATGCCATTACGTTGGGTATTTCAGCAAGATAATGATCCTAAACACACATCAAGGCTGTTATCTAAATTTTTCGAGGACCAAAAAGTTGACGTTCTGAAGTGGCCAAGCCAATCCCCACGACCTTAACCCCATTGAAAACTTGTGGGGAGACTTAAAAAAGAAATTGGCAACGCATTCATTTTCAAATAAACAAAAATTATGGGAAGGTGTCCAAAAACTGTGGTATGAGACACCAGTAGAGACCTGCCAGGCTCTTACTAAAAGTATGCTAAAAAGAATAGCAGTAGTGGCCAAAAATAGAGGTGGATACACTGGATACTAAGTTAGGAAATACTAATTTACCTAAAAAAAAAACACAAAATGGAAATAAAATTTTTTTTCTTACCAACACATGAAGTGTACCTATTATTATGATCACACTGAAAACGTATCTGAAACACAAAATGATCTCTTTTATGTTACATTATTATTCTATGTTACAATTAAGTTTATTTTATTAAAAACAAATAGTTTAAGAACCAATGAGAACAAATTTTAAGTTTGAAACAATGAATAAAACTGTTTTCTGTTACCTTAAAGTCAGAGTTGATGTGTGTACCTATTAATATGATCAGGTGTGTAGTTTATTGGGTCGGAAATGAATATTTCTATGCGTTGCAAACTTCTGGGCAAAATTATAATACTCTTTGCAAGGGTATAAAAAGGTTGCAGGTGTTTGGGCTTTTATCTATGTAGTGTTGGTGTCTGATTGTTGTATGTCCTAGTCTGAGTCGTGTTATTTTTATTTGATCTCAGCAGCTTATATTTTGTGTGTTGTGTTTGAAAAGATGGTAGCTGTTGAATTTGTTTGGGTTAATTAGTTGTTACCACTTCGATGTGTCGTTTATGTTAGTTAAAATTTTTGTAGTGTGTGTGGAACTTATGTGTTTTTTGATGTCATGTATGTTGTTGTTTTCGTTTGTAATATAGGGGTATTTGGTGGCGATTTTTGCAGAATTGTCTGCAAAGTCGTTTCCCTTTATACCTTTATACATGGCCGGGTATCGAAATTATCTTGAATTTGGGGTGAGATTTTATTAGTGTGTTGCGGACTATTGTCGAGTAGTGTTCTGAATTATTGAAATTTGCTATAGAGTCTATGGCGGAAAGTGAGTCGGAGCAAATACAGTACTTGCCGCGTTTGCTTTTAAATGTTTCAAAGAAACGGAGGAGAAAGCAGTTGAAAAGTGCGATAAAATACCGCATTTGATTTTTTCTGTTTCGGTTGTGATTGCAATAGCTGTGATTTCGTTTATTTGCGATCCATCTGTGTAAGTGAATTTTCGATTTAAGTTATCGTTTTTGATATCTTCAAATTTTGCACGGTATAATTGTGGGCTTGTATTTGATTTTGTGGTGAATTTGAGTGATGTGTCTATTGTATTGTGTTTTAAATACCAAGGTGGTTTAGATTGACTAATTGTTTTTTGGGGTCTAAAAGGCAGATTTTTATACCCGTTACTCGTAGAGTAAAAGGGTATACTAAAGTCGTGCAAATGTATGTAACAGCCAGAAGGAATCATTTCCGACCATATAAAGTATATATATTCTTGATCAGCATCAACAGCCGATTCGATATAGCCATGTCCGTCTGTCCGTCTGTCCGTCTGTCCGTCCGTCCGTCCGTCCGTCCGTCCGTGCTGTCTGTATGAACACCTAGATCTCAGAGACTAGAAGAGCTAGAGCAACCATTTGAAATGTAGACTCCTATTGTCTGCACGCAGATCAAGTTTATTTTCAATTTTTGCCACGCCCCCTCCCGCCCCCGCAATTTGGAAAAAACGTCATATCTCCTACAGTTTTGGAGATAGATCGTTCGTTCCTTCTAGAGATACCTTGTAAACAAAATTATTTATCGATTTGCTGAAGGAATGATAAAGATCGGATGAACGATACTCAAGTTATGTGCAAAAAACGGTCAGTTAACACCCACCACCCACCCCACCCATAACCTAAGCATTGCGTTCAGCAGCAATCTTAGTGAGAGAGAGAGAGAGAGAGAGAGAGAGAGAGAGAGAGAGAGAGAGAGAGAGAGAGAGAGAGAGAGAGAGAGAGAGAGAGAGAGAGACTTAGAGAGCGCACTGCGTTGTGCGTTGTGTGTTAACTGGCCGTTTGACTCGTGACCAAATTCGAGCTGCGACATTAAGGGTGCAGAGTATGTAATAGTCGGGCTTGACCGACGTTTTCAAAAGTTTTGTTGTCTGATCTGTTTATCGTGATGAATTTGGGGAGTCATTTATGTTGCATTTAGTAATTGACAAATGTCTATTAATATCTGGCGGATAATAAATAGCCGAGTTAAAAAATGTTGCATACTTTTCGGCTGACCCACCTCAGGCATACAGGAAGGCTAATAAACATTTGTTTCCATGAGTAACGGGTATATCGAAGTCGGTTAGAGCCGACTTTAACTTACGCTCTCGTTTTTCTGGCAAGCGTCAATTATTCGATCTATGGTGGATTGGTATTTTAGTTTTCTGGGTTTTTGTTATTTTTTTGTAATGCTGAAGATGGGGGAGTTTCTTGCTGTAATAAGGGATCTAAGAAGTTGTGCTGTAAAAAGATCGCGTCGGTCTTCGATTGGGGTGGTTTTTGCTTCAAATATACAGCCATGCTCCCATTTTCGCTTTCGCAAAAATTTTGCGATTTTGAGTGCAAATTTATTCAAAAACCGGTTTGAAATCGCAAATGTTTTGCGAAAGTGAAAATGGGAGCATGGCTGATAATGTTTTTTGTTGGTGTGGTTCTAAAGGCTCCAAGAGCATGTCTGTAGGCTGTATTTAAAGTTGATTGTATTGGTCAAAGGGTGGATTTTGGACTGTATCCATAAATGCGAAGGCAATAGTCGGACTTTGATGTTATTATTGCTTTTGTCACATTAATAAGTGAAATGGTGTTGCAATTAAACTTCGGTAGAGATTATTGTAATCAGCACAGAGGACACGAAATGTTTCATGCAAGGCATAGTTAGTATTATAACGATTTTGTGATAGGGGGATAAAATTACGAGTCGGCCTAATAGGAACGTTGAGTTTAATTTGGCCAACCAACTCAGTTGAGTCGATTTCACCATTAATTAGTCTATGTATAAAGATTACTTGAAGCATAACTCTACGGTTAATTAGGGAGGGAAGGTTAATCAAAAGAAGTCTACTAGAGTACGATGGTAAACGGACCTCAGGATTCCAGCCCAAACCACGAAGAGCAAACAATAAAATCAGTTTTTGCACAGATTCAGCGTGATTCGTAACACCTGGAAATGCCAAAAATGCTTAGTAAGGTTTGCCATTTCACCATGAATAGACTTACAAACAAACAGGTCTCGTACCCCTTTTTTTATCGAACAATTCGTCTTCAGCAACGAAGCTCATTTTTGGCTCAATGGGAGCGTCAACAAACAGAATGGCCGAATTTGGTCTGAAGAGCAGCAGCCAAAGGCAGTTCAAAAGCTGCCAAATAATGACAGACTCCCCCTTTATACACATTTGGTTTTTTATTTTTAGGCAGGCCTTGACTTGTTGGGTCGGAGATCGTTCATCAAAAAATTTCACAAAAAAAAATACACCCTTTTAGACGCTACAAAATTTTCAAGTGCACCATTAAAATAAAACCCAATCGAATCTTTTACCACCCAAACCAAAGCCATGTCATATCAAATCAAGTCCACGCCCTTTTTCCGTCGCATTGTCAGCATTAGCAAAAAGAATGGGCAATTGCAGCGTCTGCGCGATGAGTATGATCGCTTCGCTGGATTCAATAATGATCTCACCGTGCTAGAGATGCGTGAGGTGCGCCAGTTGCGTTTGAAGCGTTTGACTCGTCAAATTGAGGAGATGAGGCAAGTCAGCTTCAATCTTTTTGCAGCATCTGAAAATCGCCTACGCTTGGAAGCTTTGGCTCGGGATATCGAGTTGGGCAGGGACACCACCTCCAATGGCAATGCCGAATTGTCGAATTGGACTGCAGTTCGTGTGACATCCAAAATGCAGGCCGATGCCGAGCGTAAGGAGACTGAAAGACGCCAGCTGGCAGCCAAAAGGATTAGTTATGGCAATGCTCAATCCAAGCAGAATATACAGCGTCTGCAGCGGCGTCAAAGGAGCACGGTAGCAGTTGCAGAGGCTGGCAGCCTTCGGCTAACCTCAACAGTGGATTCGATCAAGCGTGCCAGGCTAGAGCAACGTTTGCTCTATGGTAATTCTTGCTCCAGCAACAATATGAAGCGCAGTTTAAGGCAGGCGCTAAACTCGGGTCAAGATGTGGCTCCAGCCCATCAGCCGTCTCAGGCTGTACCTAAGCCACGTACTCGTGCCGCTGCCTACTGGCATAAGATTTCACTGACTTTGCCCTGGTTTAGGGCTTTTTCCAAATGGCGTCCAACAGCCAAACCAACAGCACCCAGTCCCACCAGCAGCTCTTCAGATCTGGTCGCTATGCATCCGGCTGCATATTACTTCCATGATGACTGGCCGCAGCGTGTTTGTGGTGGTTGCAAGCCAAACACCGAACCGGAAAAAGGAGTCTAGGTCATCACCAACCTACAACTGATAAGGGTAAGTGTGTTTTACTTGTTCTGGTTCACAGTGTCCGTAATCCTTTATGCATTTCCACAGGCTTTTTGGCTAAAATTCCACTTTTTTGCTTAACTGTAAAATTCTTTTTTGTAACTGCCGCAAGTCCTTGGAAGAAGCTTCTGAAGAAGAATGCAAGAAATCCATGTCTAAAGTGAATCATCTTTAAAATAACCATCAAAATATGAAATATTAGATTTTAAAAAATTATTTTAATTTAACATCTAGTTGGTGGTTTCTGGTTAGGTAAAAACTTGAACAAAAAAACTTAGAAACTCTGAAGATACCGCCGAGTGGTTCTTTGAATTGACAAAGAATGGATTTGTGAAGCTCATTAGTGATCAAAGGGTTCTTATGTAAGAATGCAAACTGACGTCGTTTATGCTGTTTTTAGTAAGTAATAAACGGTTTTCCAACTAACTTCCTCAGTTGGATCTCTGATTAACCAAAAAGTTATATTTCATAAATCATATTCTAAGCTCCTTTGGATTACCTCTGGTGTCAAGATAATCATTCACTGTTCCACGTGTAAGGCTATCAAAGGCTTAAATGATACCGCCAATGAAGTAAATGATCTTGGGGTAATTCTTGAACATCAACTTAAATTTTATTCCCAAGTAACTGCTACTGTTAATTCTGTGTAATTCTGTGTAATTCGGGACACTACCATACTTGAAGAACAAGAGAGTATTCCATTAAATAGAGACTACTGTATACCACAAACAACGTTCGACAAATTATACGACGTCCCTATCCCAAGCCGACACGATTGGGACAACCTTCCCCATAGCAGAGCTAACGCCATTAACATCTACACTGATGGTAAGCTCGACGAAAAAGTAGGAGGGGGCGTTTTCTCTCCCAACCTACACTTGAACTTATCGTTCCGCCTTCCTGATTACTGTAGTGTGTACCAAGCAGAGGTGGTAGCCATCCAGGAAGCTGCCACCTGCCTTAGCACACTCACGGTCAAAGAAGGAAACGTATTTATATACTCAGATAGTCAAGCCGCCCTTAAAGCACTTGACTCACATACCAACAATGCTAAAACACTTACGGAATGTCGCTTATCTCTGAATGAGATCGCACGATATTTCAGTATACACCTTATATGGGTGCCTGGACATCGCAACATATAAGGAAATGAGTCTGCGGACAAACTGGCCAAAATAGGTACCACCATCGAGCTCCTTTCAGAGAAGAGCACGATTGGGATGCCTATGGCGACATATAAGCTTCACACAAAAGCTGAAACACTTCGTCGCGCTTCGAATCGGTGGAAAAACCTTTCCTGCTGTGCAGTAGCAAGGCTTACATGGCCAACATTCGACCAAAAACGTACTAACACACTTTAACGTCACAGAAGAGACCACATATCACTTCTGGTGGGGACCCTTACGGGTCACAGTCTTATTGGCAGACACGCAGCACGCCTAGGCGTTATTCACCATGACTTCTGCAGAAGTTGCGGATACGAAGAAGAGGAGGAATCGGTACAACACCTTCTCTGCCATTGCGCCGCCTTAAGTAGAAGGAGACTCACGACACTTGGTCAACCTCTGCTACTCAACCTCTCGGAGACGTCCGGGCTAGAGATCCCAGCTCTACTCAAATTCATTCTGTCCACACAATAATTCAGTAATGAGGACCCCCCTCAGTTTTAAAAAGGGTAATAGGGAATAAATATGGCATCGCAATGGGCCCAATGTGGCCTAAGTGGGAGAGCGACTTGTCGCTCTCAGCCATCGCAACCTAACCTAACCTAACTGCTACTGTTAATAAGGCAAGAAGAGTTCTTGTGTTTTTTAAGGAATTTGACGATCCCCAAACGACCATGATTCTGTACACTTCCCTTGTCCATCCGATTATAGTCGCAATATTCGGCCCATTAAGACATAAATTGATTCTGTGCAAAAGCAATTCTTATTAGTCTTTACTCCACTCATGGCATATTTGTGCTTCGCTTATGGAGTGCCAATGATACCCGTCGCCAATCTCGTGGCTCATTTCTTATAAAGGGTGAGTTTTTAGCAGCTTTCGGATTTGATTAAAAAAATACATAAAAATCAGAAAAATGTATGAACGATCTATATAATTTAATGTTTAAAAATGATTTCATGTAAATGGTTCATACGCTGGGTTCAATTTTGGCATACTCTCTTCAACATATCGGCCGTTATGTTACGAATAAATGCTCCAATATTGTCTTCCTATGTCTTCCTTGTTGCTACAGACATGAGCCTTAACATAGCCCCACTTAAAATAGTCTAAAGTCGTTATAGCGCACGATCTAAACTGTTCACCGAAGTCGCCTCTCAATTGGGCCATTGTTTCGCGTGCTGTGTGGCACCGTCTTGCTGAAAACACATGTCAGCCAAGTCCAGCTTTCCGTTTTGGGCAAAAAAAAAGGTTGTAATCATCGCATGATAGCGCTCTCCATTCACAGTAACATTCCTGCCTTCGACAACTTTAAAAAAAGTACGGTCCAATGATGACACCGCCCCATAATCCACACCAAACAGTGCATTTTTCGGTATGCATTGGCAGTTCTTACAAATGCTTCTGGTTGCTCTTCACACCAAATACGGCAATTTTGTTTGTTCACGTATCCATTCAACCAGAAATGAGCTTCGTTGCTGAACACAATTTTCCGAATAAAAGAGTGGATCTTCATTCAACTTTGCCAGCGCGCATTCATCAAAAGTTAGACGTTGTGGTAGGTCGTGTGGTTTCAATTCTTGCACCAGCTGTATTTTAAAAGGTTTTATACCCAAAATCCTTCCGCAAAACTTTTCACGTAGTGGAGTAACAGACGCCAAATTGCTGCGAACGGCGCCGAATCGATAACTCTACAGCTGCGATATTTTAATCTGTCCGCAATAGTGTAAATTTGGTGCGAAATCTAGTCACAAGATTCCAAGAGCCGCCTCAGAAGGTCGCCCAAATTGACCATAAAATGGAAGAAGTGCACGATGCAAAATTTAGCAAATGTGGACAGGGTCATTGGGAACGCAATATAAAAAATTCACTTCAATTGTACAATTGGTTCAGGTACCTCCAGAAGAAGTTAATCCTCAATTCTTGAATATCTTTAAAAGAGCACGGTAGAGTTTTATTAAAATCGATTTTTATGATGGTATAATGGACTATTGCATGTCGCTAAGAGATGGTACTCGACAGCCAAAAAATCGCGAATTGGAGTACCAATTTTATATTCACCCACATTGAAGTGAATTTTTTGTATTGCGTTCCCCATGACCCACAGTGTTTCGTCTAGAACAAGCTAGCTGGACAAAATTATTTTTTTGGCTTTTTGCATTAATTGGCTTGAGACTACAAAAAAATTGTTCTAGAGTCAGGGTCGGAAATGTCCCGTTAAGTCGTTATGGGTTAATTTATGGTGACTAGAAAGTCTTTCCATTATTCAACGTATAACTTCTAAAGTACTAAAGCTACAAACTCAAATGAAAACATTCTGAAAAGAGAATTTAACGCCAGTAATAAAGTCCTTGGGAAGAATAAAAAAGTGATTGGCCCCCAAAATAGGAAAATTTACGACTTTTTGACATTTTTGTACAAATTATACTTTTTCTCAAAAAATATAATACAAAATATCAAAAATTAAGATTGAAACTTTTATTTCATTGTCCATTCTGTAAAATTTTTGTATACACAGTTTTCACCAGTACTAAACCATTAGGCCATTAAAAAAGTTAAGAAACGTGTTTCGTGTAGAACAAGCTACCTGCACAAAATTATTTTATAATGCCAATCGAATCTTTGTAGTGTCCTGATCAACATTTGTAAGGAGCCTCCCCCTGAAAAACACACACTTCATCCCCATTCGGCTTCTGAAAGTTGTGGTAGTTTCATGCAAAAATAGGCAAATGTGAGTAGATGGCCACTGGACCACTACAGGCAAAAAGATATTGGGGAAAATGTAATTTTTTGTATTGAGGAGAAATTTTTTTATTTTATTTATAGACGATTTATAGGCGTGACAGCTTAAAAATGGAAAGAAGAAAAAAAATGTTTATAAATAAGAAATACAGGGTGTCAGAAACAAGAAGTATAAAGAAAGTATGATAAAAGTAAAAATAAAAACGAGAAGGCCAAGCTAACTTCGTCTGTGCCGAAGTTTTTATACCCTTGCAAAAGCTGTTTTTAAAATGACAGAGTTTAAGAACGCTTAGATAAAAATCAAAAACTTTTGTAACTAAAATCCATTTTCCGTCAGATGAACATCTGATTTCGACCAAATTTCGTGAATCTTTTTGAAAACATATCAAATTAACAATCGCCAAGTTTAAGAACGATAAAATTGAAAACAAAAAAGTTTTTCTCACTAAGACTCATTTTCCGACCGATAAGTCCTATGGCAGCCTGAAGATATAGTCACGCGATGTCGATCAACTTTTCAAATTAGTTTCAAAGCGTTTAATATTAATAATCATCGACCTTAAGAACGATTTACTTGAAAACAAAAAAGTTTTTCTCACTAAGACCCATTTTCCGACCGATCGGTCCTATGGCAGCTATAAGATATGGTCATCCGATTTTGACCAAAGTTTGCAAATCTGTTTGAAAGCATATAATATTAATAATGACTGTGTTTGGGAATGCTAACATTAAGAACAAAAAAGTGTTTCTCACTAAGACCCATTTTTTGACCGATGGTTCCTATGACAGCTATAAGATGTAGTCATCCGATCCGGTCGGTTCCGACATATTAGCAGCAAAAAGAAGACTCTGCGCAAAATTTCAGCTCGATAGCTTTAAAACTGAGAGACTAGTTTGCGTAGAAACAAAAGGACAGACAGACAGACGGACGGACAAAGCTCAATCGACTCAGCTCGTCGCCCTGATCAGGAACATATATAGTTTATGGGGTCGGAAATGAATATTTCTATGCGTTGCAAACTTCTGGGCAAAATTATAATACCCTTTGCAAGGGTATAAAAATAAGGTAGTTGAACACTTTTGAACACCACCAAATTAATAGCACACAATGCCAACAAACAGCACTAACATATACCAAAAATTTAGCCGGTGCATATGAGTGCATAAATAGTTATACTCTATCAAAGATTGAAAACACGAATAATTTGCATAAAAATTTAACACAACTTTAAATCGGCACAAAAAAAAACCTCACATATTTAATCCCAAATTTTATCTCCATGAGAAGCACTGACCTTTAACTGAATCACCCATATTCCCTTGAAATAAATCTAGTTGTGTTTAGTCCGAATATAATGATTTTTAAACACGTGGAAATTTTCAATGTTAAATGCATTCAGCAGCAACATAACAAGTTTGCACTTTGGAAGGCTACTTCTAGAAACTAACGGTTCTTTTCCATGAAATTTTTTTTTGTTTTGCTATTTCCACATATTTGTTTACGATTTTGCATTGTCGTTTTTGCCAATTGTGAGAATCAATTTTGTCCAGCTATCTTGTACTAGACGAAACACTGTGTGACCCTGTCCACATTTGCTGAATTTTGCATATTTATACTCTGTACCGAAGGTACATAGAGTATATTAAGTTTGTGCAAAAGTATGTAACAGGGAGAAGGAATCGTTTCCGACCCTATAAAGTATATATATTCTTGATCAGCATCAACAGCCGAGTCGATATAGCCATGTCCGTCTGTCCGTCTGTCTGTCTGTCCGTCCGTATGAACGAAGAGATCTCAGAGATGTTAAGAGATAGAGGTTTGACATGTATGGGACATATATTTCTTATACTTGCAGGCAGATCAAATTTATTTTCAATTTTTGCCACGCCCCCTCCCGCCCCCGCAATTTGGGAAAAAGTTCATATCTCCTACAGTTTTGGAGATAGATCGTTCGTTTTTTCTAGAGATACCTTGTAAACAAAATTATTTATCGATTTGCTGAAGGAATGATAAAGATCGGATGTACGATACTCAAGTTATGGGCAAAAAACGGCCAGTTAAAAGTACCCATAAAACGCGAATCGAAGCTTTATTTGAAAAACTGGGTATGAGGTGATGCTTACAGAGGTCCCTTTTATCATAATTTAAGGGTCTCATGCTGGGGTTTGTTTGTAGTGTTGTAGACCAAACTGAGCATGTTCAATCTGTCGGGTTATAGTCGGTTGTCAGTGTTTCAACAACACCTGATTTTGTCCATCTCCTACAATTGTCGGCTTTGTTTTACTTTTTCATATTGAATTTACTGAATTCAGAACATTCTTCAGTTGGTAGTGTTTCTCCACTTTACTTTCATTGTCTTCTCGGTTTATTAACTGTCATGTACGTTCCCAAGAAGCTTACGATATCTACTGCACTCCAAGACAGTCCTGAAACGGCGTCGGTATATCCGACTTTATAGTTTTCAACATGAATATTAATGCTCGAATACTGAGAGTGAGCTACCAAACCGAAACCGAGGTTTGCTTTCATTTGAAAACCATATTATAAAAAGAACCGGTGGTTTTAAAACTCCATGAACTACTGAGCCGAACCAGTCCTTATTCCTGATCAGTTTGCAACCCTGCATTATAATGAGGTTCTAAGAATATAGGATGCGGTTTGCAATATACTTTACTATCTATTCTCATACCTACGAAAAATACACATGAAATTGCATAAAAATCATTCGAGTCTTTTCGGAGGAGAGCGAATACAAACACCGTGACTCGAAATTTTTATATATTAGATCAGCGGTGGGCAAGCCCTTTCGGCAAATGGCGCCAGTCAGTCTCAAATTAAACTGCATCGCAATTAACTCGCTTCAAATTGTAACAACAATAAAGTCACCGCCTACAAGACGCGCACACACCTGCATTTTGGGCGATCGAGACTCGCTGATAATAGTTGTTTTTACTATTGTTGTTGTTGGGCTGCTCCCAAACTCAAATTTTATGCCCACCGCTGTATTAGATGTTTTTCCATTTGGTTTTCGTTTCGAACTTTGGCGTCTGTCTCACTCGGTCGGTTGCCTGGGATTCGAGCGTAACAAGCGTCGGGTTGGTGTCGCGTAGGTCACTTCAATGTACTGCGCATTGTACGCCAAAGTCCAGATTATTTATAATTTATAGACTAAGCTGTAAAATTTGAAAAAATATATTTTTTAGAATAAGAGATTTCAATTTGAGCTAAGAACAAACCTTTTAAATTCTACTAAAAGTTGGGCTTAAAAACCTAGAATCTGTGTCTAAGATCGTTTTTGGCTCTATTTTCAGCTTTACAGTTTGCCAAGCTTTTTGATATGAATCTTCTCCAGATTCACTATAGTTCTTTTGCAAACGTCTTCCAATTCTATCAGTACCTAAGATAAACTCTACCTTTTACCTCTACTAACTTGTTTCGATGGGAAATCACTAAATAGTGATTTCTTTTTAAAATCATAAGTTAATTTTCGAAATGTCCCCAGGATTTAAAAATATTTGACGTCTGAAAAAAAGTGACTTAAGCTGTTTTTTAAACCAAACCTTCCAAATCTGTAAATGTTGGTTTCAGTAGTTTATATGTTAAGAAGGTTCGGTTAAATGGACGAAGAAAACTGGAAGGGCCGCTGCTCTTTCAAGAATGGTATGCTTATGCAGTCTGCAAATGGAACAATTTAGTGTTCAATTGGGCGTTTTTAATTAAAAATGTTTGTAGATATTCCCAAGTGTTGAAGAAATTACTAAATCTTTGATTTTAAATTTAAATTGTTAACTGACAATTACTTGGAAATTTTATTAGTTCATGCTAAAAATAGTCCAATCCTTTGAAATTTGTAATGAAATTAAGTTTACATTTCATGAAAAAAAAAAAAAATATTAAGTTTAAATTTAAGCAAAACATTTGAAAGGAAATTGAAGTCATATTTTATGAAAAAAAAAAAATTAAGTTTAATTGAAAATTATTTCTATATACCAAGCTTGTGGTACTCCACTTGTCTTACTTCAAATTCGTATGAGAATTTGTAGAGTTTTTCTGCTGTTCCTTCAATTTTCGATTGGCTTCTCTATATAATTTGCGCCACATTAGCTCCTCCTTTTTGTATTTAATCATCCAATTGGCCAATGCTTCAAATAGACCCATGCGAAAGGGATTGGTATTGATAGGCAGTTCAAATTTATCATAAAATGTGGGAACATAGATAATGGCATCAAAATCTAGCTCAAATTTTTCATCATTTTGGGGAAACACTCGTGATTCCAGCATGTCAAAGCTGCAATATAGATATAGAGAAAAACTTATTGTTTTGCAAAAACCTTTCCCCATTCTCCGACTCACCTGGGCAAACGTTCGCGTAGACAACGCAAACGTCGTCCACAATGAGATTCGCGCGTTTTCTTCTTATAGTGATCACTTTTGACCGCAAAACCGTCTTGAAACATTTTCCAATTGATGGTAGGTGACAAATCCTCTTTGGACGAAAGTCGCATGAATAAAATGCTCTCATCCAGATCCAACTCTATTAACTGGGCATGCAACTCATGGGATAAAGCAAGTCTTTTGAACTCTGTAATACTTTCGCGTGGCCAGTGTAGTTGAAAGGGTTGAATATGGGAGAGACAGCCACGTACAGCCAATGCGGGCGTTTCGGCAAAGATGCTGGGTAAAAATTTCAATTGCGAGCGCGGCAACTCAGCCCCGTCGCCATAGTCCACATAGTAAATGGAAATATTTTCCTCTTCCGTTAAAGGTGTGATCACTATGCGTGCCCGACGCCAGTTGTGATTGTGACGAGCAGCACAGATATAGCCTGCTTGCAGAAAATAGTTGGGCAAACTTTTGTTGTAAGAGCTAAACATGGGACGGAGTAGGCTGTAAAAGTTGCTAAAAAATAGGAAAATAAATTAATTTTTGAAGGGTTAACCTGAAAGTTAACTTACTTAATAGCTATATTCTGCTCTTCCAACAGCCTCATGTCAAACACTCCGTCTACAAAATGGAACCAAAACTGAAAAGGAGTGTAGATCTAAGAAAGGAAATGAATTTTGTGTGTCGGATTTTGTGTGGGTGTGTTGGGTAAACTTACCTCGCATACAAAGATTCTTAGCATAGCATTCACTTGGCAGTTCTCTTCCAGTTTCAAAGGCGGCAATTTCTGCCCGAGACGCACAGCATCCTTGGGTTTGTCCACGCAATAAACGGCATCCGTCTAGAAAGTAACCACAAATTAATGGTAGAAAAATTTAAATAACATTTTACCCACCAAAGCATATTCTGGCACAGCCTGAAGAAAGTCGTTCATTTCATACTCGCCACCGCTGGGCAACTCTTTCAGCTCCGCTGCAGGTTCATTGAGGTACAGAGCAAAGGGATTTGTGCCTGGTGAACACTCCTGCTCATCATCATCACTGTCTAAGGCCAGGGGCTGTGATTGCTGCTGGGTCTCCTCTTCGTCCGGTAGAAGACATTCATACTCTTCTGTAGGCTCCTTCTTCAGATTGCCACAATCCAACGCTTTCAGCCATTCCTCTACATGGTTGTAATTCTTGCTCGTTTCTGGCAGCGGCAAAACAATTGACTGGCGTGGTACAAAGATGTCTTCATCATCTGTTGATGAATCTGTCACATCGTGCAGCGAGGAGAATGAGCTTCCAGATGACAGCGGTAGCTCCTTTCCATCTTTGTTTTGTTTTAATACATTTGATCCGCCGCCTGTTGGGCCATTTGTCTCTGGCTTCACTTGAGCCGCAGCAGCACTAGTTTTAGATTTGGTAATATCTGCCAATGCCATTACCAGCGTTCTTGGAAATTGGCCTAACACTCTTTTTTGATTAAAAATAGCATGCGATGTTTGGATTTTGACTTCGTTAGACTTTTCCATTTAAAATTTAAAATATTTTGCAAAAATTTGACGTGCGTCTTTACACACACACATATTGGGAAAATAACTGTAAATTTGTCACATTGCTTTCATGTATGTAGCTTAATAGGTGGCAACGCTTGCCTAGAGATGAGAGCATGAGCATTTATTGGCGATGAGTCACGTATCAAATGGACCGAATTTACATTGCCGCCATACGACTTTTTCTGGAGCTGCATACGTCTCAAACGTCAATTAGCTGTGTTTTGTTTACTTTTAATTAAATTGGTTCAAATGGAAAAATAAAACATTCTTGATTAAGTGATTACGGAGATGCAGTTGGTTGTAAATATAATTGAAAATGTGGCAATTGAGAATGAAATGCTTTTGGAAAATCGAATTAATTGCCATGTATGTAGCTGAATTGTAGTATGTAGCAACAATAATTACCTTTTGATTGAATTATTAACTAATCCATTGTATATTTCATTTGATTGTTTCGAGGGCTGACGTGCCTAAGGCAACTCCTGTCCAATTTAAAGAATTATTTAAAATTCACGGCGGTGCATTTTCCGATAGCTATCGATAAAAAATTGCACAAGGCTGACACATTATTTGGAGGGGAAACGTACTGTCCAACTGGCATATTTTCGAATGGCCAGTCAAAAAATACCAAAAAAGGTCGAACGGCCTCAGTCAAAACAGCCAATCACGCATAATTAATTATAAAGGTGCGCGCGTGAGCGAATTTTCTTTCACGTCATGAACGATTCACGAAATGAAAATCTGGATACGCACCATTCATGCATGCGTGACTCTCGATTCATGCACGATTTAAGAAGGCGTCACGTGTGATTACGGACGATAAAAATGCATCTCCACTTAACATTTAAAAAATAAAACGTTGAATTTATTCATTATTTTAAAAATAGTTTCATATTTTACTTTAAAATGTAAACTTATAAACAACATCACTTAAAGTCCGTGTTTGCCTTTCTTCTAAGCAGGGTTCCCCAAGAAGAGAGCGCGCAAATGTGACTGTGTCTCTCTCTAACATACAGTGATGCGCCACTTCGGCGAGCATTCGGTGCGAATTGGTGAGTATGTTCGGCCCCCAGGGCCTAGGATTGGTAAACTCTGCTTTTAATAATCTGCTAGCAGTAAAATAAACGCGCTCTCTTGTTGCACTTGCATGGAAAGAGTTCTTAAATATTGAAGACACGATCAAATTTACAAATATTCCACAAAAAAATGTCTTGTATACTGCATTCACGATGTTTGACTTAAGTTCACTCACGATACACGCACGGATCATGGCTGCTCAATCACGAAACTCTGTGTCTGCACACGAGCACGTCGTGACACAGCGTGAAACGTTCAATTTCAAGTCACGGGTTCACCTCTAGTTAATAATATATACAACGTCTCTGAGCTTGAAAAAACACTTGTTAAGGCCCATACGGAGATCCAAAGTAACGAGAAGTTGCATACAAAAATTGAGGGAATAAGAAGCAGAAGTTACGATTTCGATTGAACTTTTTGCAAGTCCGGAGCTAATAATTTTAATGTTGCGCTTAACAGTCAAAGTTACGTTTAACAGCACATTTGGGGAAACTATGTAAATTGACTGTGGGCCTTATTGTGCTTTGAGTAGCTGATGCAGCATTAAGAATGTACACATTGATGAAAACAGTTGATTCCTCCCACAATTTTGTGAAAATTGGCGGATTCCTCTGCTATTTGCCCCATCACTGCCAATTTTTGTATTCTTTTTCAACCAGCTGGTCCTATCATGGAGTGATCGTTCCCTAAGGTGGAGCTGCTGTGATCGTTGTCAAAGTCAAACATCTCTTCGGTGTAACGTGAGAAGTATGCAAAAAATTGTCTGCGAGTTTTTATTTAAATTATTACTTCTACTGTCAACAGGATCGAAATCCACTGATTTAGCAACTTTAAGCTCTTCTCTTCTGTCGATATAAAATTTTTGTCGATCGCATAAAAATTTGCCATCTCTTAACAATCGGTAAGTCACTTGGAATCCAGCTCATCTCTATTTTGGTTTATGAAGTGACCGACTGATCGCAGAACTCTTGGGTCTTTTCCCGATTCTACTGGTGATGCAACTAGCTGGATTAGTTGATCGATACCGTTTAAAGTACAAATTCATGTACTCTAAGATTTGGGTCATTCCATTCAATAAAATGCTTAAATTTTCTATCGATTTGCTGCTGCTGGCGAATGGCGCCATTTGTGGGTCGCACATTATACTACAGATGTAAGTACATATGACCGAATTTTTCATCATACAAGCAAGATGCAAACCACACACACACACACACACACACACATGCACTCGCACACACTCAATTCAACTTGCAAATTGCATTTATGCATTATTCAAAGCAGTTAGCAGGCAGCAGCAGCAGCAGGAGTAGGAGTAGGAGTAGGAGCAGGCAAAAGCACAATTTGCAACTTTTGCCAACGATATCAACTATGTATTTAAAACAGAAATTAGACGCGGCAGCTCCTGCTGCTGCTGCTCCTGGAACGGCAATGGCGACAACGCGACACCCAAAGCGCCACAATGCTGACAATGCGCGCCCAAAGGGCGGCGGAAAAAATCACAAAACTTTTACAATTTCAGCGGGTAAAACACGTGCAAAGCGTCAAAGGGAACATGCGAGGGCGAGGCCATGTCCCCTTCATCACACACACTCGCATACTCACACACTCACTTACACATTGCTTTAGGCGCGACAAACAAAATCCGCCCCACCATTGTCAGAACCGCGGCGTTGAGCTGCACTTTTCAGAGAACTAGTTCCAAAAACTCAGTATGAAGCTTCATACTTTAAAGCAGGGGTGCCTAAAATGAGCTTACGGTCGCTTGGAGCAACAACAACCACAAAAAATAGAAAAAGAAACCAGAATTTTGTTTGTGTGTGTGTGGGAGTGAATAGAGAAAAGCGTTCGGCGATCGCGAGCGAGGCGATCAAGGGTCTGTCTGTCTATCCTTATGAACGAAGTGATCTCACAGATGGTAAGAGTTAGAGGTTTAACATGTATGGGACCTAAACTTCTTATATCAAGGCAGATCAAGCTTATTTTCATGTTTTTCCACGCCCATTTCCGCCCCCACAATTTGGAAAAAACATCATAGCTCGCACAGTTTTGTAGATATGACCTTAATATATCATTGAGCGTTTAGAAAATATGAACTTTGTGCACGACATTATGCGAAAAGCGAACAGTCGGCGCTTTTAGCTATGCAAAAGACAAGTCTGAATGAAGCTCTTGGCATCCATGGAACCTCCAAGGGGATTTGTCCTACGAAAACCAACTAATGGAAAAACTTTTTGAGTCGATGAACAAAATCATTGGAGAATTTCAAGATAGGTTTTGGGCAATTGATGTACATGGAGAGCAAGTTTGCTTATATTATGGCAGGTTCAGATACGTAGTCTTGGAAGTTGCCAAGAGAAGATTCTCAAAAGTTTTCTTCTAGCTCTGACACCATTTATCCTTCTTCTGCAAAGTAGTTGCCTTGCTAGCCAATTTGGGTGTCCTCTGACTCTCTCAAAGTAATCCGCAGATTGACTAACAATAACATCGCCAATCATTAGGACATTTAGTTCCTGTTCCAGCCTTCACTTGCACATGTACTTACCAGGGCGCTCCAGATAGTCTGCGCAGTACTTTGGCTTGGTGGACACGTATCTTGTGTAGATGCGTTGGAGCTGCAATACCAAATACTTGCAGGCCGTATCTCCATCTCCAATTGAGAAGCGACTTTGTCAGTGTGTTCTTGATT
This sequence comes from Lordiphosa magnipectinata, assembly GCA_037044535.1. Classification (NCBI taxonomy): domain Eukaryota; kingdom Metazoa; phylum Arthropoda; class Insecta; order Diptera; family Drosophilidae; genus Lordiphosa; species Lordiphosa magnipectinata. The sequence goes on from JBAMBO010002939.1 coordinate 305,032, forward strand.
ATGGGCTAGAAGTTGATCTTCAGTCGTCTCTCCTGAACGTGTAGGTGACCTTGGCACACTTCGCTTGTTTGATACCAATATTCCAGCGCCTTTTCCATCTGCAAAATCGGTACATGTTCAGCTGTAGAATGTCCGTGGCGCTGTAGACACTGAAATGTCTGGCCAAAATGGCTGTGTCATCAGCAAAGGTGGCAAGGATTCCTGGGAATGGTATCTCCAGTGGGCATATCCTTGGTTGAAAGCAGGGAATCAAACCGGAACCAGAACCGGAACCGTATACCGAAAAGAACCAATTAAAACTCGGAACCAGAACCGGAACTGGAACCCATATTTTTAATTTTTTTTTATACCGGTATTCGGGAACCGTTATTCATGGTACCGAAAAGAACCTTAACATTTTACCGGTACAGTTTCGGTTCTGAGCGTAACAACTAGACTGCACAGCGAGCACTATCGCAATATTGGTCCCACATTATACTACCACAAAATTACTTGGGTAACTATTTTGGTGGATATTGTCTGTTCAAGTCCAACTAAGTGTTTAAATTAGCTCTGACACTTTATTTGAAAGTGGAAACGAAATCGAGTCATATTTTTCGCACTTGCAGCAACATTATCATACCTCAAAATAATCAATTTTGTATTCTCTATGGAAAATACATCTATGGAAATACATATTAAAATTGTCGAGATGTTTGTAACGCATAGAAGGAAGCATCTCCGACCACATAAAGTATATATATTATTGATCAGCATGAAGAGCTGAGTTGATATAGCCATTTCCGTCTGTCCGCCTGTTTCTATGCTATCTCCTCCGTCAGTTTTAAAGCTATCTTAACCAAACTTTGCACGAAGTCTTTTGGTACAAATACGCAGCACATTTGTCGGAACCGGCCAGATCGGATGACTATAGCATATAGCTGCCATAGGAACCATCGGCCGAAAATGTTGTTTTAGTGATAAAAACTTTTTTGTCTTTAACGCAAACGTCCCCAAACCTCGTATTTATAAGTTTTCTATGCTTTCACATAATTCCACCAAGTTTAATAGGACAACCTGATCATATTAATAGGTACACACATCAACTCTGACTTTAAGGTAACAGAAAACAGTTTTATTCATTGTTTCAAACTTAAAATTTGTTCTCATTGGTTCTTAAACTATTTGTTTTTAATAAAATAAACTTAATTGTAACAGAGAATAATAATATAACATAAAAGAGATCAATTTGTGTTTCAGATACGTTTTCAGTGTGATCATAATAATAGGTACACTTCATGTGTTGGTAAGAAAATAAATTTTAATTTCCATTTTGTGTTCTTTTTTTTAGGTAAATTAGTATTTCCTAACTTAGTATCCAGTGTATCCACCTCTATTTTTGGCCACTACTGCTATTCTTTTTGGCATACTTTTAATAAGAGCCTGGCAGGTCTCTACTGGTGTCTCATACCACAGTTTTTGGACACCTTCCCATAATTTTTGTTTATTTGAAAATGAATGCTTTGCCAATTTCTTTTTTAAGTCTCCCTACAAGTTTCCAATGGGGTTAAGTTCGGGGGATTGGCTTGGCCACTTCAGAACGTCAACTTTTTGGTCCTCGAAAAATTTAGATAACAGCCTTGATGTGTGTTTAGGATCATTATCTTGCTGAAATACCCAACGTGATGGCCTATTTTCCTCAGCATACGGTACCAAACCTGTTTCCAATATGGATTTGTACTCTTCAGCATTCATTTTGTTCGTAGTCTGATAAATTGGACCTACGCCGTACCAGGAGAAGCAACCCCATACCATTATATTGCCACCTCCATGTTTGACTGTTTTTAAACCGTGGATGGAATTCCTTTCCATTAGGGCGTCGAACATTCCTTTCACAGTCATTCCCAAACAAATTAATCTTGGTTTCATCGCTCCATAATATGTTGCTCCATTTTTTCTCCCCGGTGCATCCTACCCAGTCTTTGTGGTCCCTTGCAAAAGTTTGCCTCATGGTGATATATTTTTTGCGCATAAGTGGGACTTTTCTGGCAATTCTTCCTGGTAGGTTGGCATCTTGTAGTCGTCTTCGGATAGTTGGAGCACTAACTGAATTCCCAATTTCGGCTGCAGTAGCCTTCGATGACTTAAATGGGTCCTTTTTGCTCAAAGTTACTATGTAGTGGTCAAGGGTTTCTGTTGTTTTTTGTGGCCTTCCACGGGTTTCCTGTCTTGGTTTTCTTTCTAATGCTTTTTTAACAAAATTATGAGACCTGTTTATTAATTTGGCGATGGCTCGTAAAGATTTGCCTTCTTTTCTCAGACTTAGAACCAATCGAGATTCTTCTTTAGTACAATAAGAATTTCGACCCATTTTTTCTAAAAAAAATAATTATTTAATTCTCTGTATTGACAGGAGCTATACTTAACTAACCTTTAGTTACCAAAACATCACTGATTACAAAATTATTCACTTGATACTTGTGAGAAACGGAGACTGTACCTATTATTATGATCAGGCGAAATGTGTGGTGGACTCGCAATTTATAGAAAAGCTTTGATATACGGGGCAGCCCCTCTTTCAACTCTTTGTCACAGTGTGGCCAGACATTGACAACAACAAAAAACCACAAATTATAAAGTTGTCAACACTAAAAGTACGAAAAAACCATCTATAATTAAAAAATTCCGGTGTGTACCTATTAATATGAACAGGTGTGTATATAGTATAGCTGGCATATAAATTGGGTGTAGAAAATGTATATAGGAGGCCTTGTCACAAATGTGTACATTTGGCCGAATGTACATATTTATGTCTACTACAAGCTACAAGGGTATAAAAACTTCCGGCCGAGCCAAAGTTAGCTTTCCTCAATTTTTTTTTTTTTTTGCCGATATCGTTTTTTATACCCTTGCAAAGGGTATTATAATTTTGCCCAGAAGTTTGCAACGCATAGAAATATTCATTTCCGACCCCATAAACCATACACTGCTCGCCACTTGAACAGGACACCCTGTATGCTCTCTTTAAAACTGCTCGTAACTCGAAAACGAAATGGTAGAAAAACGGTATTTTTTGCATATTATCTTTGTGCAAGCATTCTTCGCTCTTTCTGGTATATTCCAAGTTTTGGAATAGAACCGTTATAAAGTTGTTTGCACTTTATGTGAGCATTCGCAAAAATTCAATGGAATTTTTGCGCCACTTGAATAGAACATGCATTTTATTTGGTCGGTATCGTTGACACGTACACAAATTTTGGTTTACTTAAACTTTTTGCTTTAATTGAAGTGTATATAAAGTTTAAAAAAATTAAAATGGGGCGTGGCACTTCATTATCTGAGTCGGAGAAAGGAAAAATCCAAGCTTACAAGGATTCTGGCCTTTCTATTGCCAAAATAGCAAAAAAAGTCGACAGGAGCCGTCACGCCATAACAAATTTTTTAAATAATGAGGCTAATTATGGTAAAAACATGAAGGGCCGCACCCACAGTGTGCTTACCATCGCGGACAAGCGACTTATATTAAGAGAAGCTTCCAATTCGCACGACTCTTTGGCCAAGATAAGGGAAAAACGCAACGTTAAAGCAAGTTTGACAACCATGCGTCGTGTTATTAATAATGCTACACACCTGAAGAGACTAAAAATCAAGAAGAAGCCACCTCTTAACCCGGCTCGGAAGATACAACGCCTTGATTTCGCGCGCGCACATGTCACCTAGACTTCGGAGTGGCAACGTGTTGTCTTTTCGGACGAAAAAAAGCTTAATTTGGAGGGCCCCGTTGGCTACAGCTACTATTTTCATGATCTTCGAAAAGAACCACACCATCTTGATAAGTTGCACAGCAGTGCTGGATGCTGGAGGTATTATGGTATGGGGGGGCCATTTCCTATTATGGCACCTGTGAGCTTAAATTTATTCCAACCACCATGAATGCGTTGTGTTATAATGGTATATTGAAAGAGGCCTTTCCACACTTTCAAACTCTTTTTGCAAATCTAAAATGGATTTATCAACATGATAATGCCCCTATACATACGGCCCGGATTGTTAAATCGTATATAGCGAGCCAAAACGTGGAGTTATTTAACTGGCCACCCTATTCACCGGACTTGAATATCATTGAGAATGTGTGGGGATGGCTAACACGTGAAGTATATGGATCAGGTCAGCAATATTCGAGCGTTCCCGAACTAATTGCAGCTATCAAATTAGCATGGGGCTCGATATCGTTGAATTATTTGGGAAAATTGTATGCATCCCTTCCAGACCGAATGTGTGAGGTTTTGGAGAAAAAAGGAGGCTCAACACACTTAAAAACTTTTTTTGGTTTAAAAACATGTTAGTAATTTCTTATTTAAGTAATATTGTTATTTGAAAAGGATTGAAATATTCTTAAATGATTTTTAGATAAAGTGTCCTATTCAAGTGGTGCAAAATGAAGACTCCAAAATTTGTTACTTATTGGTTAACAATGTTTTTTGTAAACTTACAACTTTTGAATAATTTTGTAATTTTCGTCCAATTACTACATTTAAATAAACTTTATAAGAAAACAAAAATTATTTTCCTAGATGGCTTAGTTTAGCAGCAATTAACTATAGAAAATCGACATTAGAGGTGTCCTATTCAAGTGGCGAGCAGTGTATATATTCTTGATCAGGGCGACGAGCTGAGTCGATTGAGCTTTGTCCGTCCGTCTGTCTGCAGTTTTAAAGCTATCGAGCTGAAATTTTGCACATAGTCTTCTTTGTATTGCACGCTGCTAATATGTCGGAACCGACCGGAGCGGATGACTCTATCTTATAGCTGCCATAGGAACTATCGGTCAAAAAATGGGTCTTAGTGAGAAAAACTTTTTTGTTTTCAATGTTAGCGTCATAAAACTCGACCATAATTAATATTATTCGTTTTCAAACAGATTTGCAAATTTTTGTCAAGATCGGATGACTATAACATATAGCTGCCATAGGACCGATCGGTCGGAAAACGGGTCTTAGTGAAAAAAACTTTTTTGTTTTCAAGTAAATCGTTCTGAAAGTCGGTGATTCTTAATATTAAACGCTTTTAAACTAATTTGAAAAAGTTGATCGACATCGGGTGACTATATCTTATGGTTGCCGATCGGTCGGAAAATGAGTCTTAGTGAGAAAATTCTTTTCTGTTTTAAATTTTATCTTTCTTAAACTCCGCGATTGTTAATTTGATATGTTTTCAAAAAGATTCGCGAAATTTGGTCGAAATCAGATGTTTATCTGTCGGAAAATGGGTTTTAGTAAAATTTTTTTTAGATTTTTATGTAAGCGTTCTTAAACTCTGACATTTCAAAAACAGCATTTGCAAGACACAGACGAAGTTAGCTTGGCCTTCTGGTTTTTTTTTTAATATTACTTCTCTTTTGTCATTTTTGATCAGCAACTTATGATGTGCGGGAAAAGTTTTTAGTTCGTATGGTACAATTTATGTTTGGATTGGTGTTAGATCACCGCAACAGGTACAGTGTGCGGCATCAAGACTCACTGATAAGGCTGGTTTTTTCTGTGATTGTTGCTGTTCTGCTACCAAACTCAAATTTCGTACTCTCCGCTGGTTTAGAAAATTTAAATCAAAGTAGGCCTTCAAAATTCATTTCAATTATAATTCTATGGCCCTCAACACAATCATTCCAATATGTTAGTCAGAAATCGGCCACTGACCTGGCAAGACGTCCCAGGTCAGCCAGTCCCTGATTTCAAAGTTTTATTCTATTTTTAATATTGCTTCTTTCTTTTATTTTTATTTATAGTTTTTCAATCCCTTCCAAATTCATCGTCTCTTTTTTAAGTTGACCAATGCCTTCCACACGTGCCTGTTAACCTTTAATGGGGCTGTAAACTTTTCCATGTTTTATTTTTTTTTTTTTAATGAGGTATTTATTTGTCAGACTCTCACATTCCTTTATCATGATGCAACCGAGCCCGGGTTTCTGTTTCAATCGTCCAACAGATTCTTTTTATTCTTGGTGTTTATTATAAAAATATATATTCTCTCGATAAGTCTTAGTATCAAAATATATTTGTGTTCTTTGAATGTATAGTTCCATCGGCTCTTTTTTAAGTTGACCAAGGCCTTCCACACGTGCCTGTTAACCTTTAATGGGACTTTGAACTTTTCCATGTTTTATTTATTTATTTTTGAATGAGGTATTTATTTGTCAGACTCTCATGTTCCTTAATCATGATGTAACCGTCCAACAGATACTTTTTATTCATGGTATTATTCTCTCGATAAGTCTCTTAGTATCAAAATATATTTGCGTTTTTGTTTCGTTTTCTGAAAATAAAGTGTGTTTCCTTTCTCGCTCATCTCAGATATGTGAGTGTTTAGGACAGTTCAAGGTACAGTGTAAACTCTTCAACCTTCCAATCTCTTCCTTATCTTCATATTGCAGTATGTGATAATATGTATGAATGTGGAGTTTGAGACCTCTTTTTAGCCTTGTTTTCAGAAAATCAAGTGTCGTCGTTCACTCCTCACAAATATGTGTTTTGTGTGAACTCTTTGTCAGGTACATGTGACATATGGATTCCAAAGCCATCTAGATGGTTTGTAGAATTGATCTTTTGCTTATAGATCTCAACACGCCTCCTCAAAATTTGTATTCTGTGGAAATTTTATTTTAATGGAAACCCAGAAAAACCCAATCAGACCAAAAACAGAAATGAACTTGGCTTTAAATAAATTTACAATTTCGAATTAACATTTGTGCTGCAATCAGTCTAATTAAGACGCATCTCTTTCCTCTGCTTCAGTAAATCTTACTGTTTGCAAAGACTTTGTGAGCAATTAGAAAAATGATACTTAACATCAATATGTTTAGACCAGGGAATCAAACCGGAACCAGAACCGGAACCGTATACAGAAAAGAACCTATTAAAAGTCAGAACCACAACCGGAACTGGAACCCATATTTTTAATTTTTTGTATACCGGTATTCGAGAACCGTTTTTCTTGGTACCGAAAAGACCGAAATGGTACAGTTTCGGTTCTGAGCGTAAACAACTAGACTGCACAGCGAGCACTTGATTTTAAGAAAGTTATCCTGGCATTTTATCGGAACCACATTATAATACCACAAAATTACCTGGGTAACTATTTTGGCGGATATTTATTTAAGAATTTTATCCATGTCTGTTCAAGTACAACTAAGTGTGGAAATTAGCTCTTACACTTTATTTGAAAGTGGAAACCTCAAAACAATCCTTTTTTGTATTCTCTATGGAAAATACATCTTTTTGTTTATATTCAATCCAATTTGAAAATATAAAGTCTGAACAGTAAGCCGAGGGATCTGTAACGATATCGTCTGTAGGACAACTCAGATATGTCGCTCTTGTTGGATCATGAAAATGATCCTGTAAAATGAAATAACATATTTCCAGAGAATAAATTATGTCAATATGAAAATTGTACACCATATAGAACACAATATGGCGAATATTTCTGCATCATTAACTCAAAAGTCGTGACAGTCTTAAAGTAACTGAACGATATGTATTTATATGAAAAGAATTGGGACAATACAAATAGTTCAGTATCTTCACAAATCAGTTTAATGGCATTGAACAAGGTTTTCTGAGCTTAATTCGATAACAAAGATAAAAGTCGAAAAAGTTTTCGGAATTGTAGGAGCTAATAAAAGATCTTGCTGCTGTTACAGCTACCACAGTGAGCATAAGCTCACTATAATTGTAATTATGTAATAAATACAAACTTGAAAATATTTTATGAAACAAGCTGCGAATGCAATTGAAAATCTATGTAAATCGAACACATCCGTATTTGTGTGTGTCTATATTGCTTATCCACTTTGTCAGGTCTTAATCTAAAAATTTGTTTAAATTTTAACTACTTCCCGACCACTTGGAAGTCCGCTGTAATCGTAATGATTCCCAAGAAGGGCAAGGATGACTCAAAGCCCGACTCCTACCGGCCAATTAGTCTACTGCCAAATTTCTCCAAAATGTTTGAAAGAATATTTCTTGAAAGAATGTTGGCAGTTAGCGCGGTCGAAGACGCTTTACCTGACCATCAGTTTGGTTTTCGAAGAGGACACTGTGCGCCGCAACAGGTTCACAGAGACAGGCGTTCGATCGCGTTTGGCACGAGAGCCTGCTATTCAAGCTTAAGTCCCTCCTCCCTCCAGAACAATATCTGCTGATTCGCTCCTTTCTCCTGGGGCGCCGTTTTACGGTTGAGCTGAGAGGTGAGCGATCAAGCATCCGTCCCATTCTTGCAGGGGTACCTCAGGGTAGTGTTCTCGGACCGGTGCTATACTCTCTGTTCACCTCGGATCTGCCGTATCCAGTTGCACATCGCACCTTTATCGCCACGTATGCTGACGATACCGCTTTTCTTGCATCCAGCACAAGCCGCAAAAGAGCATCTGCTAAGGTCCAGCAGTTCCTGGATGGCTTTGGTCGTTGGGCGAACCGCTGGAACATAGCTATTAACCGTTCAAAAAGCCAACACTGCACCTTCGCTATGAGACGCGGGAAAGTTGCTCGAGTGCGACTTCTTGGGTCAAGAGTCTTGGTGTGACATTGGACCGCCGCCTGACCTGGAAAGCCCATGTGGTACGAGCAGCAGCTACAGTAGCAGCTAAGGCGAAGGAGCTTGATTGGCTTCTCAAGCCTCGTAGCGGACTTTCGTTGCGATCCAAAATCCTTGTTTACAAGGCTGTTATCATGCCTTCCTGGACCTTGGGGATCCCGCTATGGGGTACGGCATGCTCCACTACACTCAAGAAACTTGAATCTTCTATAAGCCGAGTACTACAGCGCATTGCTGATGCTCCCTGGTATGTGAGGCATACAACTTTATATCGCGATTTGGATGTTTTGCCATTATGCGCCCAAATCAATATGCATACTAGTAGGTATCATGACCGACTGGTGGCCCACTCCAATAGACTTGCATCTGAATTGGCTACAAACAGGCCCAGAAGACGCCTTAACCGACGACATCCCTCAGACCTCTGGGTCCATGGAAGGCGTCCCTCGGGCCGCCTCATCAACTTGGCTTAAGTGTCCCCTTGAGACTATCCCCTACTAATATTTGCACGCTGCTGGTTTTCCCAGCAAGATGACAGATCACTCCCAGGACCTGTGCTGCGTGTTAAGTTGTTATCCCAAGCGTTTGCCGTGCTTTCTAAGCCCCGTATAGTATTAGTAATTCTTGTTAACTATTTGTAAATAGATTAAGTTCTATGTATCAAGTATTCTCCTAGCTATCATTAAACAAAAAAATTTAACGGTTGATACCGGTACGTACCGGTATACCGAAATAAAAATCAAGGTACCACTACGAAACTGAATACCGAAATAATGTTAGAACCAAAACAGAACCTTTTACCGAAACATAAGTTTCGGTACGTACCATAACCGGAACTGAAAAACGATTCGGTTTGATTCCCTGGTTGAAAGTGTGTAAAGCGTGAGGCTGAGGACGCTCCCCTGTGGAACTAATGCTCGTATAGTTCTTGTACTCGATTCAGCTCTATCAAAGACGTTAGAAAACATCCTGCCAGTAAGAAAGCTGCGGACCAGATCAAAGAGCTGTGGTGGGAGAAGACTCTATGTTGCACAGCAATCCTTCATGTCACAGACGATCGTATGCTTGCTTCACGTCGACAAATACCCGCATGACGTACTCCTTGGCATGGTACCCTTCCTGTTTAACTGTTCTGGCGTTCCGTGCGACCTTCTTAACCCAAATTGAAAGGCCGGAATGAGTTGGCTGACCTAATCCAAGGCAAGTACTCTGCTCAAAGATTTTCAACACCGACGTAAGCAAACTGATTGGCCGGTACGATTCAACTTCTAAAGGACTCATCCCGGCCTTGTGAATCATAACGATTTGGGCCTTCATCCAGGCCCTACGAATGTATCCCAGTCTCAACACTGAGTTGAATATTTATACTAGAAAGAGTCAGGGATTTGTCAGGGATTGCATTCAGCGTCTTGTTGTCCATCCCATCTTCTGCAAAAGCCTTTTTGGGCTTAAGCTCTTTCATTTTTTTTCGGATCGGAGAAACTGGCAGTTCGAGCTGACCAGGGGGGTGTCAAGAATACGTTCCACTCTGAGTTTAGATTATCATGACGATTTCACTTCTTCGTTTTGAGTTTAAAATACTAAAGAGGGCGGTAGCGACCCACTCCGGGATACATAAGTTTTCAGCTACCAACTTATCATAGATACATAAGTTGGGGGAAGCAAATTCGACTTTCGCACCGGGCGGCAGAACATCATGCTACGCCACTGGATCGAGGCCAATCGCTAAACTATGCTCACTAACATTGTTGTTGCGTTCGAGTTTACCAGAGTCATAGGAGAGAGATAGAGAGAGATGAGAAGCACATATGAACAAAATGAACAAAACCTTCGCTCGGAATGAGAGGAGAGAACGCATATAAATTTGTTGTTGCTGTATGTAGCCTTTTGGCATGCGTGGCTTGTATACGAGCCAGCTAACCCATTGCGTAAAACAATAACAAATGCGCGGCTTGCTGAATGGGCTGGGGCACCACTGTTTTAATGCTTAAGGCCTCTACGGATTTGCGAAGTAAGTAATTTAGCTTTCTTCGTCAACGTGTAACATAAGTCTAAGTGTGACCAGACTTAGCTACTGCACAGAGATTGAGAATGATATTGTTGTTTATTTTGAATTCAACTCCAACTGAAAGGATTACATATTTCAACTTGGATGCAAGTCTTGATTTGTTATCGGGCCAGTACTTTAGACCAGCTATGGTCACCGTTACCCCTCTAGGTGCCGAAGACATTTCGCTATTTACACATACACGAGCCGAACGCATGCCGAAGCAGAGGCCAAGAGAGTAAACATGCCTTCAGTCGGTGGCTAGTTTTCGACAAAGAAGATTTAACATTCAGCCATGCTCCCATTTTCACTTTCGTAAAACTTTTGCGATTTCAAAACGGTTTTTGTACCAAATTTGGACTCAAAATCGCAAAATTTTTACGAAAGCGAAACTGGGAGCATGACTGATACAAGCTCAATTTGAATCGCGACTGAAAATTTTTCGACGTAGCAAATCTTCTATGTTAAATCTTCTTTGCTTTCTCACACCAAAACACTCTCACTTTTTGGCTTCGCTCTCGTTGACCAACGCTGCTTTAGACGGCATGAATCAAGAAAATGAGTGCCTTAGTGAGCATAAATCGGACAATATAGAACAGGGTTTCCCAAGAGAGTGCGACTGTGTCTTTCTCTAACACACAGTGATGCATGACTTCGGCAAGCATTCGGTGTGAATTAGCGAGTATGTTCGGCCACCAGGGGCTATGGCATTAGAAAGAGAAAGAAAATTTGCTGATGCTAAGTACAAAATAATGGACCATAATATGCATCATCCATCCAGTGTAACCATCCTCTCAACCATTAGCACTAGTTCGGTATTGTTATTTAAGTGCTTCAGACTAGTTCATCCAAAGGCCCAAAGCCAGTTCATTACATTAATATATTTACAGAATGAATACTTAACTAACCATTTAATTTCCAACTAAATTGCAATTTTTTGCTCCAACTCAAGGGCAAATTAGCCATAATTGCATCATCATACTGTACATCAAAAAGCAGACACCAAAACTTTATTTTCATTTACTTTTATATTATAATTATATGTATGTAGAGGGAGGCTATTTTCAACTGGTTCGAACTAGTTCACAATTCTGGGTACGACGTCGAGTGGAGTGGGTGTGGCTGGGAATCATTGCAAAAGTGTTTGTTACCGTTACCTCTGTCCGTTTGCCTCAACACGTTGTGCGTTCGTTTTTCAGTTCGTTTTTGTGAAAAGTTTTGTTTTTGCGGAACAAAACTACAAACACAAGCAAACACAAGCTTTCACACACACTCACACATACGCACAGAACATGAAAGCGCATTCATGGCTGCTGTTTGCTTAGAACAAGTGTCCATATGTGCGTGCGTGTGGATGTTTGCAGCAACTTCCACAGCCTCAGAAAATGAATGAATAAAGTTAGTCAGACAAATTGCATTTCCCGAAAATATTATCCCAAACAAGTAATTGAAATTTTGTTGGTCGTGTATTTATGCTTTTGCCCCTCATTTCGTGAATGCGGTGAATGTCGTGAGCGTCGTGAGTTGCGGGTAACCAATCCAGCTGCAGCTGACATTTGCTTTTGAGTAGGACAAGCACAAGATTTGACTTGAGACTGAGCTTTAAAGAGGCGTGGAAAACTAACAAGAATTTTTGTAGCATGCGAGGGAAGTTTGTTAATAAGTTGGAGCTAAGCTCATAACATAAGGTCCAACAAAGCCCTCAACACGAGGCACATTAAAAGAGCTCAATCGAGGCACAGCAAAGTCCTTAAGGATGCAAGGCAAACTCCTCATAGTGTCAAAGCAATGTCCTCATCGAGGCAAAGCAAGGTACTCATCGAGACAAAGTAAAGTCCTCGTCTAGGTAAAGCAAAGTCCTCAACGTGGTAAAGCGAAGTTCTCATCGTGGCAAAGTAAAGTCCTCATCTAGGCAAAGCAAAGTCCTCATCGAGGCGAAGCAAAGTCCTCATCTAGGCAAAGCAAAGTCCTCATCGAGGCAAAGTAAAGCCCTCAATCGAGGTGAAGCAAAGTCCACATCGAAGCAAAGTAATGTCCTCATCGTGGCAAAGCAAAGTTCTCATTAAGGCAAAGTAAAGTCGTCATCGAGGCAAAGTAAAGTAGTCATCGAGGCAAAGTAAATTCCTAATCAAGGCAAAATAAAGTCGTCATTTAGGCAAAGAAAAGTCCTCATCGCGGCAAAGTAAAGTCCTCATCGAGGCAAAGCAGAGTCCTCATCGAGGCTAAGAAAAGTCCTCATCGCGGCAAAGCAAAGTCCTCATCGAGGCGAAGCAAAGTCCTCATCTAGGCAAGGGAAAGTTTTCATTGCGGCAAAGTAAAGTCCTCATCCAGGCAAAGCTATGTCCTCATCGAGGCAAAGTAAAGTCCTCATCGAGGCAAAGCAAAGTCCTCATCGAGGCCAAGAAAAGTCCTCATCGCGGCAAAGCAAAGTCCTCATCGAGGCGAAGCAAAGTCCTCATCCAGACAAGGGAAAGTTTTCATTGCGGCAAAGTAAAGTCCTCATCCAGGCAAAGCTATGTCCTCATCGAGGCAAAGTAAAGTCCTTATCGAGGCAAAGTAATGTCCTCAATGAGGTAAAGCAAAGTCCTCATCGAGGCTAAGAAAAGTCCTCATCGCGGCAAAGCAAAGTCCTCATCAAGGCAAAGTAAAGTCGTCATCGAGGCAAAGTAAAGTCCTCATCGAGGCTAAGAAAAGTCCTGATCGAGGCAAAGCAAAGTCATCAACGAGGCAAAGTAAAGTCCTTATCGAGGCAAAGTAATGTCCTCAATGAGGTAAAGCAAAGTCCTCATCGAGGCTAAGAAAAGTCCTCATCGAGGCTAAGAAAAGTCCTGATCGAGGCAAAGCAAAGTCATCAACGAGGCAAAGTAAAGTCCTTATCGAGGCAAAGTAATGTCCTCAATGAGGTAAAGCAAAGTCCTCATCGAGGCTAAGAAAAGTCCTCATCGCGGCAAAGCAAAGTCCTCATCAAGGCAAAGTAAAGTCGTCATCGAGGCAAAGTAAAGTCCTCATCGCGGCAAAGCAAAGTCCTCATCGAGGCTAAGAAAAGTCCTCATTGCGGCAAAGTAAAGTCCTCATCGAGGCGAACCAAAGTCCTCATCGAGGCAAGGGAAAGTTTTCATTGCGGCAAAGTAAAGTCCTCATCCAGGCAAAGCAAAGTCCTCATCGAGACAAAGGAAATTCCTTATCGAGACAAAGTAAAGTCCTCTCGAGGCACAGCAAAGTCCTCATCGAGGCAAAGCAAAGTCCTTACCGAGGCAAACTAAAGCCCCTAATCTATCGAGGTAAAGAAAAGCCCTCCATCTAACGAGCCAACTTAAATCCCTCTATCAAAGCAGCAGTTCTATAAAGCTAACTCTAACAGCTCATCACAGCAAGCCACTGATGTTCTGCTCCCAGAATCTACAAATGGCACTCATGTGTTTGAGAGCGTAGCTCCTGTCACAATTGGAAAAAATACTTCACTGTCCCCCATAGAATTGACACCGCCGAACCGTCGCCACTGATGCCGTCGATCCTACAGGATTAGTTTCGTTTCCTTCTCTGTCCGACGAAGTCACTGAGGGGGCAGTAGATGTGGCGGTACCAACGGCTAAGTGTGACCGAACTTCATCTCTGGCTAAAATACCACACGCTCACAGCAGTCAGCTCAGTTCAGTTTGTACAATGTAAACTTAAATAAATTATAGTAAATAAACACAGGAGACTCAAAGCTTGTCTCATTTTATCAATCGACTTGTAATACCTTAACAGCTTGCTCAATATTAACAGTTGGAATAGTTACCATTTGGGAAACTCGCAAAAAGTTTTAAGGTTTCTTCTTAATTTTTTTGGAAAAAATAATCAATTTATTTGTACACAAAAAAAAATCCATATCATTTTAAACAACATTTTGATCGCTTATAAACTACAAACAAATTTGACACAATTTTGCTTAAAAACTATTCAAGAAAACGGCAATTTGGAAAACAAAAAAAAAAATGTATAGAAAATTTGAGCATTAAGACAGAGTTAGAAATAGAGCAGGAAAGAGATTACTCCACATTGCCCTCCTCGGTGGCATCATTGCTGGGACCCGAGAATATATAATTATCTCGTCCCGAAATGCCCGTACCGCCGGCATCACCCAACCAGGGATACACATTGGGACATTCGCGACAAGTCTCCATATAGCGCGTATCCGTTAGATTCTGTTCCGGTATTTTAAAGGGCAGCGCACACGTTTGCCAGATATTACAGGGTTTGGGCGCCACCGCAATATTCTTATCACATTTCCACGATTCAATTGAGTTCACCTCGCGCAACTCCTTGGGATCGGTCATGTACTGCAGCATTTGGGTAACGGTCAGTATGTAGACATCGGGTCTGCGGGGAGAGAAAAAAAATGTTCAAGTTAAATGTACGCATTTTCAGGCATCTCATTCCGACACCAACGCAATGTTGAAAGTCATTCACACTAATTAAAAACTTCGTACAATTGTGCGAGAAATAGTTTCTGCAGCTGCTGCTGTTCAGACAAGCCTTTGGCCCCCAACTCCCACTCCCCACCCACCCAACACACACACACAAACTCACAAACACACATTCTCTCTCAGGTGTGGGCCAGGTCCAATCTTTATAGTTGTGCCAACTTCACACTGACAGCTTGCCATAAACTAAGGTATGCGTACGGCTATTTGGATGCAATTTCTATTTAATACACAAATTGTTTGTTGAAATTATATTTTAATTTTGTTAAAATGAAGAGAAAATTGTGTGGTAGTTGCTAACCGCTGAAAAGAATGTGAGACAGCAGGGTATGCTGTGGGTTTAAATCTAATTTTCGAAACTGGTGAAGGGGCCCACTAATGGTGGTAACTCAAATCTCTAGTCAAACTCAAAGGTTTACAATTCTAAAAATGGGGTCGACTTTGGTATATCAAAGATCAAGAAGTTCTGTTACAATTCTGAAAAAGGGGTCGACTTTAGAATATTAAAGATCAAGAAATTTTGGTAGCTGTAGTTAGCGAAAGGACCCACCACTGGTGGTTATTCAAATCGTTTAGAGCGTATTAAGCCAAATAGTAGATTCTATATATTAGAGAGAATTTATAATTTCAAAATTTTTAAGTTTCGTAGTTCTAAGGTAAAAAGTTTTAAGTTCCAAAGTTCTAAGGTTCAGAGTTTCAAGGTTTATTGTTCTAAGGTTCTTAGTTCCTGGTTCTAAGTAGCTTAGCTCCAAGTTTTTGGACCTTAAGATTCATAGTTCTAAGGCTAAAAGTTCTTAGTTTTGAAGTCCCAAATTGCAAATTGCATCCG
The DNA here is from genome assembly GCA_037044535.1 of Lordiphosa magnipectinata. NCBI lineage: Eukaryota > Metazoa > Arthropoda > Insecta > Diptera > Drosophilidae > Lordiphosa > Lordiphosa magnipectinata. The sequence continues at coordinate 320,945 of JBAMBO010002939.1, forward strand.
ACGTAGGGTCTCTCTTCCGACAGTGGAGTCTATCTTCCGACAGTGGAGTCTGTCTTCCATCAGTAGAGTCTATCTTCTGACAGTGGAGTCTTTCTTCCAACAGTAGAGTCTATCATCCGACACTGGAGTCTCTCTTCAAATAGTGGTGTCATTCTTCCCACAGTGGAGTTCCTCTTCCGACAGTGGAGTTCGTCTTTCGACAGTGGAGTCTCTCTTCCAATAGTTGAGTCATTCTTCCGACAGTGGGGTTCCTCTTTCGACAGTGGAGTCTCTCTTCTAATAGTTGAGTCATTCTTCCGACAGTGGAATCTCTCCTCCGACAGTGAAGTCTCTCTTCCAACAGTAGAGTCTATCTTCTGACAGTTTAGTCTTTCTTTCAACAGTAGAGTATATCTTTCGACAGTGGAGTCTCTCTTCCAACAGTAGAGTCTATCATCCGACAGTGGAGTCTCTCTTCAAATAGTGGAGTCCCTCTTCCGACAGTGGAGTTCCTCTTTCGACAGTGGAGTCTCTCTTCCAATAGTGGAGTCATTCTTCCGACAGTGAAATCTCTCCTCCGACAGTGAAGTTTCTCTTCCAACAGTAGAGTCTATCTTCCGACAGTGGAGTCTCTCTTCCAACAGTAGAGTCTATTTTCCGACAGCGGAGTCATTCTTCCGACAGTGGAGTTCCTCTTCCGACAGTGGAGTCTCTCTTCCAATAGTTGAGTCATTCTTCCGATAGTGGAATCTCTTTCCTCCGACAGTGAAGTCTCTCTTCCAACAGTAGAGTCTATCTTCTGACAGTGGAGTCTTCCTCCAACAGTAGAGTATATCTTCCGACAGTGGCGTCTCTCTTCCAACAGTAGAGTCTATCATCTGACACAGGAGTCTCTCTTCAAATAGTGGTGTCATTCTTCCGACAGTGGAGTCCCTCTTCCGACAGTGGAGTTCGTCTTTCGACAGTGGAGTCTCTCTTCCAACAGTAGAGTCTATCTTCTGACAGTGGAGTCTTTCTTCCGACAGTGGAGTCTGTCTTCCGACAATAGAGTCTTTGTTCTTCCAACAGTGGAGTCTTTCTTTCAACAGTAGAGTATATCTTTCGACAGTGGAGTCTCTCTTCCAACAGTAGAGTCTATCATCCGACACTGGAGTCTCTCTTCAAATAGTGGTGTCATTCTTCCGTCAGTGGAGTCCCTCTTCCGACAGTGGAGTTCCTCTTTCGACAGTGGATTCTCACTTCCAATAGTGGAGTCATTCGTCCGACAGTGGTATCTCTCTCCTCCGACAGTGAAGTCTCTCTTCCAACAGTAGAGTCTATTTTCCGACAGTGGAGTCTTTTTTACGACAGTGGAGTTTTATGTTTCATTGTTCTAAGTTCCATAGTTCTAAGTTTTTTAGATGGAAGATTTAGAGCTTTAAGGTTTATAGTTCTAAGTTCCAAGTTTGATAGTTCCTTAGTTCCAAGATTCATAGTTCTTAGGTTTACAGTTCTAAGTTCCTTAGTTTCATAGTTTTAAGTTTTATAGTTCTAAGTTACAATATTGGAAGTTTATACGTTCCCAGTTTCATAGTTCAAAGTTCCATTGTTCTAGAAGAGTTCCTATGTTCCAAGTTTCAAATTTCTAAGTTTTATCGTTTTTAGCTTCTTTAGTTCCAAGTTCTTTTGCTCTTAGCTACTTGGATTCAAGTTTCATAGTTTTAAGTGTCGCAGTTTTAAGTTCTTTAGTTTCAATGAAATCGCTAGTCAAACTAATAGGTTTTCAATTCTGAATATGGGGTCGACTTTGGTATATCAAAGATCAAGAATTTTTGTTAGTCCCAGTTAACGAAAGGACCCACCACTGGTGGTTACACAAATCGCTAGTCAAACTAATACGTTTTTGATTTTAAAAACAACATTGGATAGCAAAGTAGTCGCTTTTAGCAGCTGCTGTCCTGACCACATCATCATCCACCTCATCAGCGGCAAATCCCAAAGATGCTTTCAATGTGGATGCACAGGGTCGCTGACAAAGTGCGATTCTATCAGCATAACTTCATTACGCAAGTTGGGAGTCCCTTTATACGCTCTCTCTCTCTCTCTCTCTCTCCCTCTCTGTGTGTGTGTGCCACTTTCGCTTGTCCTTTGGCTCCTACTCATCCCTGTCTATCTCGTCTCATGTTGTTTTTGTGCGTTTTTAACATGGCTTTTTAGTTAGCTCATTCGCCTTTAGCTTTTTGTTTTCTTTGGTACGTCCTGGCCGGACACAACCTGCCTGCCTGCCTGCCTGCCTGAACCTGGGCCTGTGTCTGTGCCTGCACTGATATTTTTCAAAATGAAAGTTTAACAAAATTAAACTTTTCTCATTAAAACGTGCGATTTTTTCGCCCTTCGCCTGCTGCTGATGGTTTTTCTGCTATTTTACTTTTTTTTTTTTTATTTTTTAAGTGCTGACCGCAGCGTCGCCATTGTCGGGAGTCTGAGATTCTCGGGCGGTGCATGCGGTTGACTGAGTGACTGACTGACTGGCGGTGGCCCAACCCAGTTGGCGATTGGATTGGCTCTCAACCTGAGGCCCAACATATGCCGCCGCCAAGCAATTTTTATAGCAATTGCCAATTTTGCTAGCTACAGCTGCTTCTCCCTCGCTCTCTCCCTCTCTCTCTCTCTCTCTCTCTCTCTCTCTTGGCTTGTTTCAGTGTATTTTTTTTAATTGAATATAAAACTTGCCAGCAGCAATCGGAAGTGCACTGCAGGAAACGCTGCCTGTGCATGTGTGAGACGAAGTTGGCTTTCAATTAAGAAAACACCAACAAAAAACAAAAAAAATATGAGCAAAAGGAGAAATAAATTTATGAAAAATTGAGGGCCGTGCGAGCAGATAACAAAAATTGGCTTGAATAAAAAAGAAATTTTTTTTTTTGGAATTTCAAACTTTTTGAAGTGGACATTTGAACTAGTTCCGAACTAGGACAGTGTTTCTATTTGTTTTTTTGTGCAGAAAAATAAGTTTATTTATTTAAAATCTGGGTGATTTGGAAAAATTAACTATAGTTCTTGGAACTAAGGCACTAAATTGGTGGGTAATTAGGAAGAAACTGATTTTAGTCATATTGTTTAAGTTAACAATGAATAAAAAAAAATTATAAATATTTGGCTTTAACACAGCCCACAGGACCACAAGGTGAGCTTCTCTCAATCTTTTGGGGTGTGTGCTTAAAATTTTAAAACAAGAGAGCTGTAGGTCCGCAGTTTAAAGCTTAGTACTCTGATAAACTAAATCTTCCGACAGCAGAATTGAGAGCTTATTCAGTGCGACTGTTTAACGTCAACGGAACTTTTAGTTATACTAAGTAAAAAGTAGAGCGAATAATTTGAGTACGAATGCTCTTGAAAAAAATCTATTCGTTGTAGCATTTTCAAGAATTTCGCTCTTGATATCGAGTAAAATTCGTTCTCAATTTGGTTTCTATAGGCAAGGGTAGTGAGGATGTATTGGAGTGGAGAGGAGAGGGCAAAGAAACTTCGAGAGAATAGCGTTGAACACGCTCTCACAATTTCGTTATTCATGTCATCATCACTCTCTCGCATTAGAGATCAGCAATAGGTGAACAGCATTCTAACTGGATCTTTGTTACTAAATCGCAGATGAAGAAATGGTTCGCCCTCTCTATTTAGTAGTTCACAAATTGCTTTATCTATCCAAGTTTTAAGTGTAGAGGAAGTAGAATAATGTCTTGAGCACTCGAACAGGAATAATCTAAGTCCAAATTTGTCAAACAAATATGTAAACAATTATGTGATTATATGAAAAACTATATTTAAATTTCCCATCAAACTTAAGCAAAGTATACTTTTCGGGGCATTAATGTTAAATCAATCAATTTTCTGTTAACACACTTAAAAAATATACTAGATTGTCGAAGTGTGCTTAGATATCCGCGAATAACTTCGTCATCAGGTAACCAAATTCATTGAGAGAACATTTGTTCAACGGAGAATTAAATCGTCTCTTATAATAAATTTTAAGGAAAAATCGCATAGTATAAAATAGTTAAACCAGTGGTGGCCAAAGTAGGAATTTATACAAAAAAGTTATACCAGATATACCAGATCTGTAACCTGCGTTTCTCAGCCGTCGCGTTAAGTCTCCAAAGCCATTGAAAATAATATATAAGAATCTTCTCGTCGCTGTCAGAATTAGCAAAGTTACATAAAATCAGATGGTCCATTCGCGAGTTATTTCAAGTTTAGTAAGCAAAACGAGCAATTAACGGTTTTTGGGCCATAGCTTCAGATTTTGGGGGTACCCGAGGAAAACCAAGTATGAGAAAGTGCTATACGCGACCAGCACTACAACGTGCGCTATGTCATTATCCAGGTTATTTCGCACTGTAGTACTGTGTAATTTGTTCACGAGTTTTCCTTTGCTTGCCTATCTAAAATCGAGAGGGTATAATGCAAACGGAACTATTCGGGAGAATCGCATTCATTCAAGCTGCCCGATAGAACACAAGAAAACTATGAAAAAGGCAGCGCGTGGTTCATACGAAACGACTAAAATGAAAGAAACTGGCAAACGACTGATCAAATGGGTCGATAACTCAGTTGTTTGCGCTGCATCTACGTGCTATGGCGCTTTGCCAACTCCTTCAGCTAAACGATATTTGAAAGAATCCGGAAAAGAAACCAATGTTACTCGACTTTGTATCATAACAGAGTATAACAAGTTTATGTGCGGCGTGGATCGTCTCGATCAAAATGTTAACAACTACCGCATTGCATGCAAAAAGTGGGAAAAAGTGGTGGAGTTCAATTTTTACTTTGCTACTCGACGTATCAGTCAATAATGCTTGGGAATTACTAAGAGGTTCAAAAATACTCAAAATCATACAAGAAATCGCCATTTACTCTTGCAAACACTATGGACAACTACTGATTCAAGCAGGGCCAAAGCGTCGACGGCATGAGGGCGATCTCTAAAAAGCATAGCTCGTAAATAACTCTCAACCCTTTTTTCAGTTCGCTCTGCTCACGTCACTGACCGAAAAACCAAATATGAAAGGGGCCCGGGCTTCCCGCAACCGTATGTGTTCTGTTATCGCGCTTACTGTTAAGTTGCTGTGGTTGACCACACAGCACTGATCGGTATGATAGCAACCGAATAACAGGCCCAACTCAGTCAATTGGTCTTAAATTGCGTGCTTCTCGAAGACCAAACTCTCAAAATGTTATTTGAATAGGTTGCAGACTCAAGAGTTGCGCCGGAGTTTAACATAAGCAGAGAGAGAGTTTATGCGAGAGAGAACAAGAGAGTGCGTATAGTTCGTTGCATACATTCATATCGTTAGCCGAGCCTTACACACCGATGCTTACATATGAAGAAGTCCCAAAAAGACCTAAGAGGAAAAAAACCAAAAAAAGTGTTTCTCTCCTCTCACAACCAAATAGAAGCAGAGAGCGTAGTTAAAGGTTATATCGGTACCTCTTTTCAATGTGGTCGCACAAAAGCTGTCGGTTTCTGACAAAGGCAAACGGAGGACCGATTTTTGCGACCTCTGCTAAAAAGCATTCGCTACGATCGAACAGATCGTTTTGTTTCAGCCTGTGAGAAAAGAAAACTGAAAAAAAAAAATCAATCCCAATCGGTAATGAAAACAACGTAATCCTGGATATTCTTGACCCGATCCGAAAAATGATTGAGTTGATCCGACTTTTTTAATCCTAAAAAGGATTACATTTATCCCGGGAATATCCCAATCGGAGATCATTTAAAGCTTGTTCGAATTGTTTTTGAGCTCGATATGTAATATTGATTTGACCCCAGGAAAGATACCTCTGTCCTTCCTATTTATCCGCCATATGCCATAAGACATCCTTATACACTTCAAGACCCACACCAGTTTTGGTTTATTTAAAACATCTAAACAACAAAGAAATATAAAACTTTTTTGGGTTCAACTGGGATTCGAACCCACGATCATCGCTTACGGCAATCGTCATGGATTGTTGCTGCATGTCAAAAATGCTACTTAAATATTGTCGCTCTCGCTCTCTTATTTATGAACATGTGATCTCGAAGGGGATTGAAGTAAGCACATTCGGAATGATACAAGTTCGAAAGGCTTGGGCCAATCCCTGATATCTCGAATTGTGTAGAATATATTGTAAGTCGAGATTGAATTTTCAAGCTCATGCCTGGCTTACTCCAAGATTAAAAATATTGAAAATATCCTGACGTTTTATTTTTCTGTGAAGACGTTGTGCTGGTGACGTATGCGATGTTGGGCTTTGTGTCGATTGTTTTGCTGAATATCATACAACTAAATAAGTTTGTAATTTATTTGGCGACCTTTCTAATGTTTAATTAGTGTGAGTTGGCTGGCTCTAGGTCCAGCTAACTAAATAAAGTTAAAATTTATTTAGGGCCGATTTCTCATCTTCTACATAGAGCTATATGTCACATAAACTTACATATAGCAGAGTAAATTGTGAGCTTATCTGACACTTAGTACCTATCTGGAAGCACAGAGATCGGCCCTTAATGTATAAAAGTGTGTTTAATTTCAAGATTTTTCCACAGACACTTTCATTTCACAATTCAAAAAAACCCTATCTGGCGTGACCAAATGGTCACATCCGAAAAATTGTTCCTGTCGAATATCCTGATAAGGACGATTGTTAAAATTAGTATTTTTGGATGCAAAATCCCAAAATCTACAAGTCCTTAAAGTTTCATAAGGAAATTTGATGAAAATAATTACCGCATTGGGGTTAAGTCATTTAATGTTGAACATTTCGAGTGTGAAGAAGTAATCGATTAAAGAATTGTGTTAAATAAGGACAATGTCAAAAACACCTCATAAAAAAAAAAAAAAAAAATTTACAAAAATTATTTACAAACCTGTAAAACTAGCCATTGGGCGTGTTCAGCAGAATAATTGATCCCTGAGCAGGTATCAGAAAAACATGTTGTATCGAATAGTTTCTGCTGTTGGCGGGAGCAGTATCACTTTAAAGTAGCATATTATTTCTTTGATACATGCTCCTGTATCATGATAACTCAAATTGGCTATTATGATGCCGCATCTCTCGAGTTCAGTATTAAGATAATTGCAAATTTATACTTGATCAGGGAGCAAGTTGTTCTGCTGAACACAGCCATTCAGATTATCATGCCAAAGACAAAATTTAGGGAAATACTAGAATTCGTACTCATCGAAAACAATTATGTATCATTTGACAATAATATATTCACCCAAATATTTGGTATGCCTATGAGAAACCCGATATCGCCTACTATAGCTAATGTAGTACTAGACAAAATAATGGACGATACAAAAGAGGAACTGGACAAAGAGAATATACATATAAGACACCTATATAATAAATATGTGGATGATATATTTTGCGTGATAAGGAAGGAGGAACAAGAGAAGATATTGGAGACTTTAAACAAGCAACATCTAAGGATACAATTCACAATAGAGGTAGAGAAAAACCAGACAATACCATATTTAGACACCGAAATACAAAGAGAAGAAGGCAAACTATTATTTAAATGGTACACGAAGGACACAGCATTAGGACGCATAATGAATTTCCATTCACATCAACCGATAACCCAAAAAAAATAAATACGGCCAAAAATATGATAGCAAAAGCATATACACTAAGCGACCAAAGATATAGACCCGAAATATATATTAAATTAAAGAAAATTCTATTAAAAAACAACTTTCCAGGAGAGCTCATTGAAACACTTATCACAGATGCCACAAAAAAGAATACCGCACCGAACCCCAATAAGGAAATCAAAGATACTATTTACATAAGCGCATGGACAAAATAACAAACAAACACTCAATTACTGAAATAATTCCAAACCAACATTCAAACATAACGTACGCTTATAAAGCTCACACAAGCACAAGGAAACTCTTTACAAACACCAAAGACCGACTAAACAAGGAACAACAACAAAATGTAAATGAAACAGGGAGAATCTTGCTACGGCGTTTACATCGGAACAACAAAACGATCGCTTCAAACAAGAATTTCAGAGCAAAAAGGTAACGCAAAAAACAAAAAGGAGACAACAGCATTAGCGCAACACTTGACATCAGCTGATCATACAGCGGATTTTGACAACGTTAGGCTAATAGACATAGAGAGGAGAGAGCGAACAAGACTTACAATAGAGAGCTTACGCATTCAGCAGAGAGCAAAGAGAGAGCTTTGAACCACAAAGAAGACTTCTACCAAAGCAATTACATTTACGCTGCAGCGATAGCAGAAAGAAACAATAAGCAAATCAAAATACACAACAAATCGCACAATGGGACGACTCAACAATAATAATTGCACAAAACGAAACTAACACTATGACAAAAATTATGATGTAGGAGAAAAAGAAAAAACAAACATGAATATTTATTTTTGATGAGGAACAACGGACATTGCAACCCATACATTTAATACACAAAAAACAAAACATTAATTTAAAAGAAAAAGTATGCTCCTACTGGGACTTGATCCACGACCTCGACGTTTTGTAAGCGATTGTGTTGTCCACTCGACCACGGTCCTTGTTGCTCGCTGGGCGGCAAACTGCCGACTCCCCCTCTTTTTTTTTTAAGTCTTTTATTTTGATAGTATTCGCACTTGGATCAACTACTGAAACTTTTGAATCAAGAATGTCGGGATCAAAAATGCAATCTTGGATCAAGAATCTTCATTCTTACCGTACTTCTGAGATCGAACATTCTTGATTCAAGCATGAAATTCTCTATTTTTTCTTTGAGTGTAGTGACCAAGCGTAAAGACTCAATTTAGTTTGTCTGAGTACCAAGCTTAACGCCGAATCCGAACGGCAAAGTTTGAGAAGCTTTTTCACGGTTAACTACTTCACAGCTGGCGCCAATAGCTGGTGAAGGTGACCGGTTGAGTAAAAGTTCTTGTTTTTTTTATACTCTTGCAAAGGGGATTGTAATTTTGCTCAAAAGTTTGCAAAGCCTAGAAATATTCATTTCCGACCCCATAAACTATATATATTCTTGGTCAGGGCGACGAACTGAGTCGATTGAGCTTTGTCCGTCCGTCTGTCTGTTGTCTGTCTGTCTGTTTCTACTCAAACTAGTCTCTCAGTTTTAAAGCTATCGAGCTAAAATTTGCACAGAGTCTTCTTTTTACTGCTCGCTGCTAATATATAGGAACCGACCGGATCGAATGACCATATCTTATAGCTGCCATAGGAACCATCGGTCGAAAAATGGGTCTTAGTGAGAAAAACTTGTTTGTTTTCAATGTTGGCGTCCTTAAACTCCTCCATTATAAATATTATATGCTTTCAAACAGATTTGCAAATGTTGGTCAAGAGCGGATTACTATATCTTATAGCTGCCATAGGACCGATCGGTCGGAAAATGGGTCTTAGTGAAAAAATCTTTTTTGTTTTCACGTAAATTTTTCTTAAGGTCGGTGACTCTTAATATTAAACGCTTTCAAACTAATTTGGAAAAGTTGATCGACATCGGGTGACTATATCTTATGGTTGCCATTGAACAAATCGGTCGAAAATGGTTCTTAGTAAGAATTTTTTTTGTTTTTAATGTAAGCGTCCTTAAACTCACTGATTACTAATTTTATATGCTTTCAAATAAATTCGCAAAATTTGGTCGAAATCGAAGACTATATCTTAAGGCTGCCATAGGACCGATGTGTCGAAAAATGAGTCTGAGATTTTTTTTGGTTTTAAATTGTCAATTTGTTATGTTTTCAAAAAGATTCGCGAAATTTGGTAGAAATTAGATGGTAATCTGTCGGAAAATGGGTTTTTGTTACAAAAATTTTTGATTTCTTAAACTCTGACATTTCAAAAACAGCATTTGCAAGGGTATAAAAACTTCGGCACAGACGAAGTTAGAGTCGCCTTCTCGTTTTAAATATAATACTTACAATTCGAGAGCCCAGTCCAAAAACTTGTGCAGTCCATTCTCCAGGGGCTTGGTCTGGAACCAATTCGTATGGAATGGCATCATATACGGTGCCTTATTTTGTTCATAGTAACGCGAGAAATCCTCCTGCAACCACTCCAACACCTCATTCTCATCCAAATTGTGCAGCACACACTGATCCAAATAGGGACAATGTCCACCCTCATATCCCTCCACATAATGTGTATTCAAGGGTACCTCCCAAACACCTGGGAAATGACGTGAGGGGCAAGTGCCGCTTTTGCACTCATGCGAGATCTTATAGTCCAGAGTGTAGGGCCAAACAGGTACAGGAACTGGTGGTACGGTAATCGAACTGTCATAGATATAGCCAAAGTCCTCCAGAACCTAAAAGGGAGGAATGAAAAAGAAGAGAGAGAGAGAGAAAGAGATAATTTTATAAATGTCTAATGCCTGACTAGGCCTCTCATTCAGTATGTCACTTACACGCCCATAAACAATATTGCCCTCCCCTCCCCTACCTCACTTATTAACTGGTGTAAAATGATCTGGATATTGATACGATTTTAAATGACAGGGTGTGAGCGAGAGTTGAAGTGAAGTGTGTGTGTGTATATGTGTTGTGACATTGATGTCATGTCATGTCAAGCAGACATTTTCGCTTCAGTCAAGGCATTTGCATTCGACTGCGCGTGTGTGTGTGTTTACAAGTGCGACTGAGGTTACGGTTTTCAATTGACTTCAATTTCTGTTTAATCGGAACTGGTAACGAGTGCGTGACACGGAAAAAGAACTCAAGAAATTTATATTTTTGAGCCTAAAAGTTTAAAAGTCAGCATCTTCGTGCTAAACAAAACTCTTTCTTACGTTAATGCACCAATATAACGAAAATAAAAAAATGTTACAAATAAAATAAAATTTGAAAACGAACCTTTTGGTTCAGTTATTTTTCCGGTTCAAAACCGTTTCAAAAGCGGTTTAGAGCCATAATTTGGATTTCGTACCAAAAGTCCTTTCAAAAAAGTTTCAGACCCATTGCTCAGAAACTATTTAAGCTGTGAACTTGAAATTCGAGTGATGAAGGGTGAAATGATGTACAAAACAAGATCCGAACCAAGTCTCTCAGAAATTATTTATAGGGCGTTTCTAAGCATGATAAAGTAGGTCAAGCCCGACTATAATATACTCTGTATCAGTTCAGGGAGCCGCTCGCATTTGCTCCCAATTATACAGGCATGTTCTCAATTCCACAACATTTTGAAAAGTAAATCGAACATCATTCCGCTTCGGTTTCGTTTTTGTGTTCTCAATTCCGAATGAAATTGCTCTCAAGCCAAGCGAGATTGGCACTACATACATAAGAGAGAATTCACAATTCCAAGCGAAACGATCGAAAATGGAACAGTAGAAGATGAGAGAGGCTGACTTTTAGGTTTCATTTTACGGTTTGGCTGGGCAATGCCAAATTCTGGACACATTAAAAAAAAAAATTACTTGTAAACACGGTTGCCACTTGAAAAAATTAAATTACACCAAAAAAATTTCCAAAAAGTGCCAGTTTCATTAAAAAAGAGCCAAAATTTCTCCACCTTATTTGTGTTATATTTTTATACTCTGTACCGAAGGTACATAGAGTATATTAAGTTTGTGCAAAAGTATGTAACAGGGAGAAGGAATCGTTTCCGACCCTATAAAGTATATATATTCTTGATCAGCATCAACAGCCGAGTCGATATAGCCATGTCCGTCTGTCCGTCTGTCTGTCTGTCCGTCCGTATGAACGAAGAGGTCTCAGAGATGGTAAGATATAGAGGTTTGACATGTATGGGGCATATATTTCCTTTACTTGCAGGCAGATCAAGTTTATTTTCAATTTTTGCCACGCCTTCTCCCGCCCCCGCAATTCGGAAAAAACGTCATATCTCCTACAGTTACAGATCATTCGTACCTTCTAGAGATACCTTGTAAACAAAATTATTTATCGATTTGCTGAAGGAATGATAAAGATCGGATGAACGATACTCAAGTTATGAGCAAAAAACGGCCAGTAAACACCCCCCACCCCCCCACCCTTCACCACAGCATTCTATTGAACGGCAATCTTAGTGAGAGAGAGAGAGGGAGAGAGTGGAACTTAGATATGAGCGCGTATAACTCGTGAGCAAATGCGAGCTGCGACATTAAGGGTACAGAGTATGTTATAGTCGGGCTTGACCGACTTTCTTTCTTGTTATTTAATAAAATAAAAAATATCGTTTTCACAAAATCGTTAAATTATACATTCATTTCATTTCTTGAGTATTATTAAACGTACAAAAAAAAAGTTACTGTGGCAATAAAATGTTAAAATTGAGATTTTAATATCAATGGCTTCCTCCGATTTAATTCTATATTGTGTCCAAATTTCAAAACAATCGGATGAGTGCTTACAAAGATAAAACGGTAAAACAAAACAACGTAAGTCTTAGAAGTCTGAATAAAAATTGGTCTGTAAGTCAAAATACCAAGGCTTAATCCCGAAACGGTTTTCGGTTCCGGTACGTCCCGAAATGAATGTTTCGGTTAAAGGTTCTATTTCGGTTTTCGGTTTCGATACGGTACCCAGATTTTTATTTTGGTATACCGGTACGTACCGGTACTTCCTCGTCTTATGTAACTAATATAGCATTCTTGTGATTTGCTCGCGGTAACATAACTGCATTCAATGCAGGATTCATTATAAATTTATCGCCAGAGAAACTGCGTAGCTGGAACAGAAAGCACGACTTTTGAAATCTCATACAATTCTGGGAACTTTGTGAAGGATTCTGACCACCAGTTAAGAATGTTTTCATTGTTTCAGACACGCTTAAGTGCGAGAAAATACTTAATGGAAACCAGTAACTGTTTTGCTAGAGATCCAGTGTATCCAAATGGAATAAAAATCACCCAAAACAAGATTTTCGGTTGAAGTTTAGTTGTGGCGACCTCCGCTGGTGTACAATTTCGCGAACTTTCCGGTACAGAAGAAAGTCATTATCTGCAGCCCCAAAACTGGAGCAAATGTTGAAGACGTCTTCTGCCAGCAAATATCTTAGCATCTTGTATGTAGAGCTCCAACTCGTGACCAAACCTACGATGCGCTCTGCAAAAGTAAAATAAACCGAAACTGTACCGGTACCAACGTTTCGGTTTCGTTCCGGTGCTATCGGTTCCATTAATAACGGTGAACGGTTTTCGGTTCTCAAGAAAAAATTTGTATCGGTTCCAGTACTTCATTTGAAACGGTTGTTTTCGGTTAACCGTTCCGGTACCGGTAATTGCTGCAAAATACTAAAATAACATATTGATCTTATCAAAAAGACTTGTGTGAGTATACTTAAAGAAATAACGCTTCCCATCTGTAAAAATTTTCCACTTTTACGTTTTTCACATATTCATTAAGGGACTATTTCTCATCTCCTATATAGCTGCTATTTGCCAGATAAACATTGAATTAAACTCTGTAGCATGTTAGACAGACATGTATTCAAAATGGTATATCTTCGCTTAAAAAAATCGTAGAATTGTTTGAGATAATTTATTTGAAAGTTGAAGAGTTCTAATTTCCGATAATAACATAGGGAGCCAAAATAAAATATCGGACTCCAAACTTAACGCGCCTAAACAGCTAACGCGCCTTAAGCTAAAGTTACTAAAAATCTAGACGTGATGGACCATTTCCGAAAACAGATTCGTGTTTAGCAGATGTGAATAATCTAGAATCAAGTCAAATTTTGGTGTCTTGTGTTGATTTCAAAGTAGATTCTAGTCTCGATCTGATTGAAATTCCGCATTACAATTTAAATAACTTTTGATTTCTGGTTTATTCATTAAATTGACTATTTCTTTAGGCCTAAATTGTAGACTTCTAGAGTCTGAGCCGATGAAAATATTTTGGGAACATCCCACTGCCCAAGCAAGCTCGCGCAACCATCTTGTCATGGCTATTCCCAATATTATGTATGGTCGTACTTCGCAGAATTTTTGAAACTCTTAATTTCTGCGTCTTTTTCGGGCTCCAAGCAAAAGAGCCAATTCCAATAAAAAAGTGTCAGTGTACCAACAGGAAAAAAAAAACAACATTTTTGGTGCAAAAACACCAAGTGTGGCAATTTCACTAACATTTTATAAATGGATCACAGAATTAAGGAAAATTCACTTTATGTACATCTAGCAACTAAACGAGTGCGTAATGTGGCCAATTACTTTTCATTCCACCGATCAACAAGCAATACTTTTTAAAACGAAAAACTTTTTCGTTTTGGCGTTGCGAGAACACGAATAAATTCCACTTTCGAAAAGTTGCCGTGGAAGTGGAATTTAGAACATGCCTGATAATATTATAATCAGGGAATCAAACCGGAACCAGAACCGGAACCGGATACCGAAAAGAACCGATTAAAACTCAGAACCAGAACCGGAACTGGAACCGATATTTGAAATTGATTGTGTACCGGTATACGAGTACCGATATTTTTGGAACCTAAAAGACCGTTGTACCGGTACAGTTTCGGTTCTGAGTGCAACGACTAGACTTCAAAGCTGACATTTAGTTTTGGGGGACTTTTATGCGATTTCCAACAAAAAGGAGTCTGGTCTTTCAAAACTTTTGTATTGTAAAATAGAAAAACACGAGACCAGTATCTTGAAAAATATTGCATCCTTTATTCTTAGGCCCACATTATAATGTCATGCTAATGCTAGCCTCGAAACTGAAAAGTACTTGTATTATCCATTTCTGTTCAACTTAAAACTTAATGAGGAAAGCAGCACAAATACTTTAGAAGCAGGACACTACAAATAGTTCAGTATTTTCAAAAAACTGATTAATGGCATCAATCGTGATCAATTTTTTTGAGCTTAAAACGTTTTCCATATTGAAGTCTTTGGAATTATTTGAAAATGACCGCCAAGATGTATAAATGTTTCGATATTTAAGTGTTAAGGTATTGGTAAAAAATCGAATGATGGTCTCACTTTATAGAGAATGGACGAAAGTAGAACGCAGTAGATAGTAGATGTACGAAGACAGAAGCTGTAATTAAAATGACAAGCGGACAGACAGAGAGACAGAATGAAAAATCCATATCGACAAACCGTGAAGAGAAAAAACACGTATAGAGACATTCTAAATAGAAAACCGTGTTTAAATAGTGAAACCCGAAAAAACTCTCGTTTATAAAAATAAAGAAAACTCTACACAATTTCCACAATTGTGTTGCCTTTGAGAAGGGCAAGTAAGCGTATAACTTTTATTAAGTATTTGCTAAGAAATCGAATGAATGCATATCCAATGACCGCTCTTTTTTCATATTTGACCGGTTCATACCGGTACGTACCGGTATACCGAAATAAGAAAGCAGGTACCGGTACGGTTATTAGAACCAAAACAGAACCTTTTACCGAAACACAAGTTTCGGTACGTATCAGAACTGGAACCGGAACCGAAATACGATTCGGTTTGATTCCCTGATTATAATACATGAAATCGGTATTCAGGAGACACCAAGAGAGGGCGGTTCATTGTTTGGAAACAGGTCATTGCATACAAAGCCGGTTACAATTTGTATGGCCCTCAGGTACTGTTAGTTACATGAGCAATAACACAAATTTTCTATCATTAATGTCTATTATTAAGATCTTTTGAGCATATTACGAAACCTGACATTACCCACAAAAAAATTCCTCCAAAGAGTCACTCGGTTATCTTGCAATATTTTTGTTATACGCTCATCCCTAAGTTTCTCTCTCTCCCTCTCTCTAAAATTGTCTTTGTTGAATGGAATGCTGTGGTGGTGGGTGTGTTTTTTTGCTCATAATTTGTGTATGGTTCATCCGATCTATATCACTTTTTCGGCAAAACGATAAATAATCTTGCTTACTAAATATCTCTAGAAGGTTCGATGCATCTATCTACAAATCTGTGGGAGATATGACGTTCCGGGTACAGGGCATACACACACACAAAGCTTCTGTGACTTGGTGTCTGATTTTGCTACAAGCCTGCCTTTGGGATGCCCAAGCGGTCATAGCAATTCTGTCATATGGTAGCCTCTGCCAGCTCATTGAAGATAGGCAAAGATTGCTGATAATTGAATTATGGAAATTCATGAAATCGCTATACGATCAACCTGCCTCCTTTGTGGTGTTGTACGTGTCTTGTTTAAGAAATTTTATGAACAAAATCATAGTCCGTTAGAAAGTTCTATGGTTGATAAACAAAAGGGTCACTAAAACAGTCATATTGTTGATTAATTAAAATAAAGTTTTTCAAGTTCAGTCCAAAAAGTACAGGTAGAGATGCAATTTTAGACAAATGGTTTATTATTTGATAATATCATACATATTTGTTTCAGAAAGAAGCATGCCATCCGACAGAACGCCCTCCAACTGGGAACAAATAAGGCTACCAGAATTTGGATAATACAAATCATTCAAAATTTGGCCCGCAAGTCTATCTATCAAAAGGAACCGGCTCTAAGAAGTAATTAAGTAAAAACTGGAATACTAGTTAAATTGTTTCTAACTTACAAATGTCCAAATGTAACTTGGGTGAGTTTATCAAATACAAAACATTTTTATACAACCGAATTAAGTTCAATTGTTTGCTATTTGTATAGAATTATACATTCAGTGAGCACGGTTGTAGTTTTTGATTTGTACTGACTCGCTCTTGTCGAGCGATCCTGCTTTTATTTCTAAATTTCTCATCCCTTAATTTCTATTCTTAACTAAGGCAGTATTTGTAAGATAGATGCGTGTGTATAAATAATCTGCGTTGGTCACAAGGGTGGTTTTTCACACAATACATGTCAATTGCTTTCCAACGGATGACGTCTTCAAGTGGTGTCTCGGCTGGGCTGATCCTTGTCACTGCCGCTATTAACATTTAATGCTATTGCAAAAGGTGGCATGTTTATGACATAGGCGACATAGGCTAAATATTTAGATATGAGATTTACACTAGGTGTGGGCCGAGTTGAATATCATGTTCAAGTTTGAACACTTTTCAATTTCTATTAATAAAACTATGTCACCTAAATTCATTTTGATTGACGCGCAAAGGTAAACTGACAGCTGTTGTGGAACGTGGAAGTGCACGCTGAACGCAGTAGAAATGCTATTGGGGACTTATCGATAATTTGTGCGATCGATAACAGAACTCGTAAAGGTAAAAAACGGCTATTAGGCTTTGAACTTGAATTTGCTTAAATAAGTTGACAATATGGAGTTAAATTGTATCTGCGGTTTCCCCGGTGGTTCCTATTAAAGCTTTGATATTGAAATTTAAAGTAAAGCCGGGTAATAAATTCTCCGGGTACAAATTGAACCTGTTGTAAACGGTTCAAAAGTTGCTTAAAATGGTTCTCAAAATGTATTTAAGCTATAAACTTGAAATTTAGTTTAAAGAATATTTTCCCAGCCATAAAGTCGGTTCCAAACTTGTTCCAAGACAGTTCAAACTGATAAAGTTATAGAAAATATTTTAGAATTTTGGAAAAGAATTTGTAGAGCATTGTTAGTCCCCCGCTGGTCGCCCATTTCCATTTCTTCTTCTTCAGCCTCTCGTCTCCAAACAAACTTTTCGAATATCGAAAAAAACAAATGGCCATCGCCAATTGCATGTCAATGATGCTTCTGCTCATTGTTTGCCTTTTTCCTTTTTGTATGCAACTCCACCGATTCGCCACTCACCTTATATTGCGTATTGCGTCCAGGCTTGAGGAATGGGGCACGCATGCCAACCACATCGTTGACGGACACATTCGCAAAGTGGCGCAGAATTTCACGCATGCCAATCATTTCACCCACCCACTCCTCATAGCCCTTGTCCTGCAGTCCCAGTTGCTGTGAGATGCTCTCGGTGGCAATTTCATGGCCGGCATAGCCCAGATGCTGGATCTGTTGATAGTTGCTGCAAGTAGAACAAAAGAGATGGAAAATGAGAACAAAAAACCACATAAATTCCAATCAATACAAATAAACACTTAAATGAAGTGTGTGCAACAACACTAAAATGTTGTCCATAAATTGTAATTAATGAACTCAATTGAATGAGCAAAGTTTCAAGGAGGGGAAAATGTGTGAAAAAATGTGGGCTAAGTAGCTTGGTGGGAGAAGTGGGACATAAGAAAAGTTAGACAATAGCAAATTCTACATTGAAGATCACGATCGCCAACTTTTTCCAACAAAGCAAAGTGTGTTTACTTTGTTATGGGTATCTGTGGTATATAGTCTTACAGAAAGCATCGACTGAGAGATCGCACTTGCAATTTACCTAGCTACTGGTCGTTATTTCACGCAATTACAATAAAAATCAACGTAAAAACTTAAATTTAGGAATTCTTCAATTAACAGAGCATTAACAGCATGTTAAATTAACAGTTTGATACTAAAAATGCTGTTAAATGTCATCAATTGAACTTTTGAGCAACAGATTTTTATGAAAATTGCTAAAATTATAAAGCTTTCATTAACAGTATGTTAAGTAAAAAGAGCCGTTGTCTTAAATGCAGTTATACGGCATTATTTGGGCTGTTAAGTCAATGTGTTTGCTATATATTGTCAAATTATAAAGCCTTTTAACTATTTTATGCATCAACAGTTAAGTTAAGTTAACAAAACTGTTACCCAAAACCATGTATGATGGCTTTTTTGCTCGTCATAAGCAGAATGTTAAGCTAACAGAGCTGTTATAATCTTAAACCAATATCGATGCTAAATATGGTCAAACTAGAAAGCATTAACAGCATGTTAAGCTTACAGTACTGGTAACAACCGATCAGGGAGCTGTCGATTAATGCCGAAAACGAAGAGATGGACCGTCAAATCACAACTGCAGATGTGCGCTTCGCAATAAGTCAAAATAAAGTTGCTAAAACCCCAGGGGAAGATAGAGTTCCAGCGGAGTTCCTGTTGCACGCCTCTGATACCTTTGTGGCGCAGCTCACGGAGGCTTTGAATCAAATTTTCAACAGCGAATGTGTACGCAAAAGTTTCCAAAGAAACATTATTTACCCCATTTTTAAAAAGGGAGATCCTAAAGATGTAGGAAACTATAGAGTAGATGTACGAACTATAAAAACATTCATTTTAGTAATACTAAAGCGTCTAAACTATTTCCGTGAAGAATCATAACTTACTAAGCGAAAACCAGTGTAGGTTCAGAAAAGGATACTCCACAAAAGACAACATATTCGTGCTAACGTCAATATTCAGGGAGTTCTTTATTGACCTTAAGGCAGCCTTAGATACAATAGACAGACATTTCTTATTCCACAAACTTTCCGTTATGGTCATCTCGTCCAAAACAATCAATATGTTGAAGAGTCTGTACGAGGCAAGTAAGACTGCCGTATGGGATGGAAATAACCTTTCGGAGTGGTTTGTGACAAATAGAGGAGTTAAGCAAGGTTGCATCATTAGCCCATTGTTATTTTCCTTGTTCATTAATGATATCGGCTATTTGCAACCAAAAACGTGAGGTACGTACAAGATTTTTAAATATGCGCTAGGAGACGATACTTATTTCAAGGAACAATACGATATCTTAACCATATCTTATATTTTCAGAGCTAGAGCTGAGATACTGTCCCTTAACTACATGCCATATAGTCCAGGTAGACGCGAGGGTAATAAGCTGTGCAGTCTCTGTAATATGAAGGCCCAATCCTGAAGGAGCTTAGAGTCTATCTGCTGGGAAAGGCAATGCTCACGATGGATGAGTTGAAGGCGGTGCTAAATGGGCAATCCTGGAGTTGGTTGGGGAAATATTTGATGGATGCATTTAATCTTGGCGAAAGCTTTTTAGCTATAAGCTAAGTTAAGTTAAATAACAGTTTGAGGAGCGTGCGACGGTCCCCTTAGGAGAGAAAGAGCTGCTATCTCGCGACGAGCGGGAAAGGCAGGAGGTGCAACTCCGAAGGATGGGACTTCCTAAAGTTCAATAGGATTAACAATAATACTCTGTACAAGTTATGGGTTAAGGCTGACGGCAAATTGTACATAACCGATCTTCTGAAAATTGCTTTAAATATAAAGCTTTCTTTGCTGCTTTTATCAACAGAATCTTAGGTTCCTTTATATGCTTACCAATGCTTCTTCCACGCCCTTTTTGCTTTACCAGCCATCAAAACTCTTCTTTGCTGTTCAAAACATGTTGCTGCTAAGCTAAATTTCTGTTAGATTTCCTGAGGGTAATCACAACTACTTTTTATTCTTTTTTATCTCTTCTACTCATCATTTCCACAATTCCACTTGTAACTCGTAGATTTACTGTGCAAATTAGAAACTTAATTCAACGTTAGTTTGTTCAGTTATTTTTAACAAATAATTTTCACACTTGATGCACATAAACAAAGACTCTCTTCATATTCATAAAGAAGTTTTCAAATTTGAAACTAGTAACTGACGGACAACATGCTCACAACAGGCACACAGGCACTTCAGATGGAGTTTTTGTTGTTGTTGTTGTTTTTGCCAATTAAAAGCAAGACACGAGCACATAGAATAGTGAATAAAAGGTAAATAAAAAAACAGGAATAATAGTTGGGAGGCGGAAAAAAAACTATGCAAAATGCAGAAAATTCTTCAAATCTCACAGTTAGCAATATAATACATTTCCACACACAGTTTCTTTTTGTTTCCATTTGCTGTTCAAAACAGACATAAGAAACTTTTTTGAGTGGAAAATGCAATGACTGAAACTATAGCTGGGGGCAAAATGTCTATCAATAAACTAAGAGAAATCGAATGAATGTAGAAGAAGTGTCTGAAAGTTTTCACAAAGCCATACAAATCGAATACTTGTCTTGAATCGAAGAATTACTAACAAATATGTTGGCACCTCTCGACACTAGAATAACACAAGAATTAGTTTAAATGAAGTAAGAGTTTGTTTTGGATTCATTAAAAGTTTGACAAATCTGTGTGAGGAATTTAAAAGTATTGTCGGGGCAGAGATTGAAAAGCAGAAAGTTGATTGAAGTGTATTTAATTATATATTAAAGTCTGGGCTTGCTTTACTATACTAGAAATTAAAGATCCCCCTTCTGATTATCCGAATTACTTAAAAAGTAATTCCATTTTTTCTGACTTTAACTATTTTTCGTCTTAAAGTTGTCAATTTTTGTTAGGAAAGGCAAAGGTATGTTGTTTTCTTCGAACAGGTGATAAAGCTGCCCTGCTGAACGTGGCCATTATTTTAATACAAAAGGTTTCAATAAGAGTTGAAAGTCATTTCATGTTCCAGAATGGTAAGTAAAAGAATTGTTGAGAATTCAACTCAAAATACTTGAGTAGCTAAAAAAGATCAAGCAGCTCTGCTGAACGTGACCATTTTTTTTTGATATGCAGGGTCTTAAGGTCTCTACGAACTTGCGAAGTAATGATAAGTTTAATACAAAAATTGAGGGAAAAAGAAACAGAAATAACAATTTCGTCACGCTTAACATTTAACATGCGGCTAAGAATTAATGTTACGCTTAACAGCACATTTATGGAGTCTATGTAAATAGGCTGTGAAACTTCTTCCTGACGTCACATTGACAACACACAATGTTGAGCCCCCTTCAAACCATCAGCGAACAACTGAATTCACATTAAGAAGGTGAAACTAGCTTCATTGGGGCCGAAGTGTAATTACACTTGCACTTGCTCGTTTTAACGAGGACTTGAATTGTATATATTGTCGAAGTCAGCTACCGTTTGACTATCATATCTAAGCAGTTTTCATATCTATTGGTAGCATAAGGGGAAAGTAGACTTTTTTTTATACCCTGTATCAAAGCTACACAGAGCATATTCAATAAAGCGAAATTGAGAGGCAGCGCAAATTTGATCTCTAATACTCATGCTTGTTTTTCGAAACAAATCGCTACTAATCGTGTAGTGTGACCTACCGCAGGTAATTTAAAAGTTTCATGAACTGAAATTCTAGGCGTAACTTTTCCTTAGGTCTCGTCACACTTGGCTTATGTTCCACGTTGAACTAAATTGCTTACTTCGCAATTCCGTAGAGGCCTCTAATACGAATTGAAAGCTTATCTTTCAGGTAAAGAAATGACATGCAATTTGTAACCATAAATGAGTATCAGACAAGTAAGAAAGGCGGTCAAGCCCGACTGTAATACACTCTGTACCTGCAGTAGCAGCGCTGCTGCTGCATAACTTGACTAATGGATGGCGCCACAACTTGATTTTCAAAGCTCCTAAGTATAGCTGGGATGTATGTCCGGGGGTGATCATCTACAGGATTTGCACAAGTTCCAATGTAGAGGAAATCTTGTGTATGATTCTCGTTGTTAGGTCGACGCACCATTTCCGTTGAGTATAGAAACTGATGTTTCCGCAGTACTGGGCATGTGCACCGAGTACAAAATTTCTTAGTTGCATCGATGGTAACCTCGCGTTGAGGCCGTTGTTTCGAGTGGGCATCGATAAGCAAGTTCGCCCAAGCAGGGTTGAGATTGCAGAGTCAAAAGTACTGGGGAATGTACCCCGAGTAGAGACTTTGCCACGCGTTGTGAACTTTGTTTGCCACTTGTCATGGACTTTGTGTTGAGATCGAGAACTTGTAAGTAGACTCAGGCTGGCATGAATTGCCAAACAAAAAGACTCTCGAGTTGAAGCTGGTTGCTTGTGGTCGATCGGGTATGAGGATCGTTTTGCATGAACATCGGCGATGATGAAAGATGCGATGAAGATCCATATTCAGCTGCGCAACGTACTTCCATAAGTATGAACGATCGTCTGGCATGCTGCGTACGTAAGATTTGAAAAATTTGTCGGATGCTTGACCAACGTGAGATCGGTTACATTTAGGTGCAGAGTCGGCTGAGTTCGTGAATCCCACCTAGCATTTGGAAGATCATTTTAACAAGGTGATTCTTGTTGAGTCTTTTTCGATGCCTTTTGATGATTAAAAAGATATTAATTTCATGTGCGATCTACGGAAGACTCGAAAATGAGTCATACATATGCTCAAAATGTGATTTGTTCAAATTCGACGAAAAAGGCTCGCAAATAATTGGAAATATGACTCGAAAATGAGTCGAAACTGATCAGAAAAACGGGTTAAAAACGACTCTTCAAGAAGAGTCGCGGCTAGGGTACCATTTTCGTCCCGACAAAAGTATCATTAATGATCAGAAAACGAGCGCAGTTATGACTATTTTAATCAGACTGAGGACTCAAAAAAGACTAGAGTGTGATCAGAAATTTCATCAAATGCTTGCTGGGCGTAAACAGCAGGCGTGAGCAGCAGGTGTAGGGCAGCGATTGGTCGACAGCATGGGCTGCTGCAGGATGTGGAAATGGGGGCGACAGGCAGGAGGTCGGTGTCAATTGCACATCCATTCAGTTTGCATCCATCGCTGGCAGAGCTTGAATGTATGTGTGCGAATTTGATCAGAGTGTGAACGTGTGTATGTTTGGCGTTTCTGCGTCACAACTTGTAGAAGAAATTCCATGGTTCAAAACCACATCTTGGCCTTTGTTGCAAGATGTGAATGCACAAGTCCTGGTTGGATGAATCCTCCTCTATGACCGCAAGCTGTGTACTGTTCAAACCATCTATCTACAAAACTGTGGGTGCTACAAACATTTAACGTTTTTTCCAAATTGCGGAGGCAAGTATTAGAAGTATATTTCCCATACTTGTCAAACCTCTATATCTTACCATCTACTCGGCTGTTGATGCTGATCAAGAATATACATATAGTTTATAGGGTCGGAAATGATTCCTTCTCCTCGGTTCATACTTTTGCACAAACTTAATATACTCTGTGTACCTTTGGTACAGAGTATAAAAGACAACAATCATAAAAAACTAGCTCTTAAAAGTATGCAACACCAAAAAGCGCCAGTTATGTGAGTGAAATAAATTTCTTAAAAGGGGTAGAGAAACGCGAGGGAGGAACAAATAATGCATACTTTTTAAGGGCCAAAAAATGGCAATAAAATTATGAAACAAAAAAGGAAAACTTTTCATGTATATTTATTAAACATTTCTGCATTCAGCTGTGTGTGTGTGTGTGTGTGTTTTGAGCAAATATTTCGCAATGAAATTACGCCCTAAAGTCAAACTTTTGGACTGCAGTTGCAACAGCAAAACAGAAACACAGTAACAAAAAAAAAAAAGAAAAGGAACAAAATAATAATAAATGCTGCTGACGCACTTTTCAGGCCCACACACATACACACACACACACAGACAGCAGTGCGCGGGGGCACAAAACTATCTGACATCGTCAAAAAGTTCAGGCAAAAATGTGGAAATGTGAAAAGTTGTTGAAAAGCTGCCGGGCTGCCCTTTTCCCCTCCCTCATTCACTATGTGTGTGTGTGAGGTAGATTTATTGCATGACATTTCAATTGTTAGACAAACAGCTGGACGAAGAAGCAGCAAACTGAGCTGGCACTTGTAGCCAAGGCCAAAACAACACACGAAAACAGTGTTGTCAAGTCTTTCTAAATTTTTGAAAATCAAAAATTTGAATTGGCTTCCAGAAGTATAGCCTACTTTTGCGGGTGGACAATCTATATGGGGTTTAGTGACCTGCTTTTGATTTTAGTCAAAGTTAACATCTGGCTGGCTCAAGGTCTATGGTCTATTTCATTTTAATTTTTGGAAATTTTCACTTGACAACCCTAGATGTGTGCGTGAGTGTGTGTCTGTGTAAGCTGAGTTTTTGTCAGCTTCCTTGAGCCCCAGCAGAAATGTCAGCAGCAATTAACAGTGCCAAGCGAGGCAGGCAAAAGTAGGCAAAAGATGGGCCCAAAATAACTGACAAAACAAGGCCATAAAGCAGCAGCACACCCACACACACACAAACAGACACACTCATTTGATGCATTTCCCTTTGGCCTTGTCGCGAGTGCCTGGCCAGAGCTTTTTTTATGGCCCAAACCCATTTGGCTGTAAGTTTTTTTTCCCTGGCTTAAATTTTACTGCTTTAATGGGCCACAGTTTAAGTGGTTTGGCCTCTGTTCAGAGGACTTGCTTTGTCT
Source organism: Lordiphosa magnipectinata (assembly GCA_037044535.1). Lineage (NCBI taxonomy): Eukaryota > Metazoa > Arthropoda > Insecta > Diptera > Drosophilidae > Lordiphosa > Lordiphosa magnipectinata. The sequence goes on from JBAMBO010002939.1 coordinate 345,891, forward strand.
CTCTCTCTCTGTGCTAACAAGTTCAATTTGCATTTAAAAAGGCAGAAACACATGTAATCTCAACGATTAGAAATTGTCAGCACACACACACACACACACCACAAAAAAAAAAAAAAAAAGAAAATATTGTGAGTCAGCTGGTAGAATGGGGCTTAGCCAGGAGTCTGACAAACTAAGCTGCTTAGTTGGAATAATTTTTCTTCATAGGTCCAAATATGTTGAGGAAAGAAATCACGTATTTAATCAAATTTTTCCACACTTTACTCTCTGAAGTTCTCAAGTCCTTATTCTGGCCAAAAATTTTGCAAAAATTTCGTTAAACATATTTCACGGATATTTCAACAGTGAGTTTGGGACAAGATAAAACGGTACTTGTCTGCTAGCAATTAGAAAGATCTAACCCAAAAATGTATAAAAAGAGACCATAATCCGAATACAGATTCGTTCATCTACTTACAAGTATTTGTGGTTTTACTCAGCCCCAAAAGGAAGCCGGCAAATTTTCCTACATGTACCAAGATTTTTGAAAAAAGTACCGCAAAATTTTCATTGGTCCCTCGAGCCGGATACAAATGTGCGGTAATTCAAAGTTTTGCTACAAAAGATCGCAGTTTTTCATAGTGAAAAATCTATCCGAAATGAAGTCGAACTGGCACCCCCAGAATATGTAGGAAAAAACATACATTTTCAATGGTCCTTCGAGCCGGATGCAGAAGAACAGAAGAAGAATATTGCGTATTTTTTTGTTCATTCTGATAAACCTAATCCCCCCAAATGAAATCGAGCAGGCATGCCTGTAATTTATGTAAAAACCCATAATTTGCAAAGGTCCTTCGAGCCGGATACCGGACCACTGTCGCCCTAGCCAGTAAGTGAATCCTTAATTTGATCGGTTTTTGATTGCCACTTTGAACTAGAGATGGGCCTGTCCCGATCCCGAACCCAAATTTTCAATTCAATCCCGTCCCGCCCAGATCCCGATCACGTCTATACCAAGCCGTCCCGATTCAGACCTTGAATATTTTTTTATGATTTAAAGAGAGAATTTTTATACAATATTATAAGAAAATATTTCAATTTATTTATGAAGAAAAGAACGTCTTCAAGTAATGCTTACATATAGATATTTACAGAATACACTATTATAAATCTGGAAAGACAATTACGAAGATAAGCAAGCAATTAAATTTGTCTAAATCGTCGGTGCATGGGGTCATACAAATTTTCAAGAAAACTGGGAACATTGAAAATAATATTGCAAATAGAGGCCGAACATCAGCAATAACACCCAGCGACAAAAGGGAACTGGCCAAAATTGTTAAGGCTGATCGTCGCCAATCTTTAAGAAATTTGGCTTCTGAGTGGTCGCAGAAAATTGGCAAAACTGTCAAGCGAGAATAGACGCGACTGCAGTTAAATAATATTGGATATGGTTTCTATAAAGTATGTTTTGTTATTACCTATGCATCATACCCAATAACTTATCTAACCCTTGCTTGCGCTTCGTCAAAAAAAGAAACGTTTGCAATGGGCTCTGGAAAGGATGTCTTGGACTCAAAGGCAATGGCAAATTTGATGTTAGTGTCGGCGATACGAGAAAACGCGTCATCCGTACAAAGGCAGAAACATACCATAAAGACTGCCTTAAAAGGACAGTAAAGTTTCCTGCAATCACTATGGTATGGGGATGTATGTCTGCCAAAGGATTAGGAAAACTGCGTTCCATTGAAGAGACGGTTAATGCTGAAAAATACATTAATATTTTAGAAGAAAGTTTGCTGCCATCAATACCAAAACTGGCCAATGAAAAGAAAGCTTCGAAATGAGCCACAAAGGAACATTTCTGACCTTAAAATTAAGTTGCAAGAGATGTGGGACTCAATTTTTCGAGAACACTGCCAAAATTTGTTAAAATCAATGCCAAAACGGGTTAAATGCGTAATACAGGCCAGAGGCGACGTTACACAATTCTAATGTTAATTAAATTGTTGTTTTTAGTATGATAGTAAATCATATTACCCAGCGTTGGAATTAATAGTAGTTGGGGCTCGACACCATATATATGTATAATTTAAATTTAAGGCTAACGGCAAATATGCCATGCCAATATATGGGGCATTCCAAGCAAAAAAAAAAGGTATTTTCTGAGTTGATGTCTCCGAATTGGATGATATTTGGCCCAATGGGAGCTTGTTATCAAAAAGCTTAACCCCAAAATTTGAGATTTTTTGCGGAAGTTATACGCTTGAAAGGATAAAATAGTGAATTTTCAAAATTGTAAATAACTCGAGAACGGTTTAAGATAGAGTTTTACATTGTTTATTTGTAAATTTTCAGGTTTGAAAAAAATTTTTTTCATGCATTTCTTTGAAAAAAAAGGGATTTCTGTAAAAAAATTCATCTAGCAAAAAAGACCCATACTTCAAAATAACATATGTTGAATCGGAATCTTTTCCAAACATTTTGAGTGGCTGAACATGTCGGTAGCTCGAAAATGAAGGAAGTTATTGCCATTTTTGTCATGTAATCTCAAAAATATCAGTATAGAAAATTTCTCAATAATTGCTATAAAATTGTATTTATGGTCTACCTTCGCTAAAAATTATCGTACAATTCTTTGGAACAGTTTATTTCAAAGTTAAAAAATAGTAACTTACAATAATATCCAAAAAAGTCAATACATTTGTATAGATTCTCCACAAAAAGCGTTTAAAAAGGGTAAAAAAATAATTTTTTTTTGCAAATTTAAGCTGAAATTACTAAAAATCTTCACGTGATGGATCATTTCTGAAACAGATTCGTCTTCAGCACACGAAAATCATCTAGAATCACCACCAACCATTCAATATACTGGTCCTTGTTGCCTAGTGTAATTGTGAAAATCAAAAAATTTCATTTTAATGGCTTTAAAGTTTTGAAAATAATTAATCATACGACATGTTCACCAAATACAAAATTTTACAACGAAGTTATTAGATCATTTCAATTGCAATTCAAAAAAGTCAAATTCATTTGTGGAAATTTGTCAGAAGATATTGCTGTTCTTTTTATTTATTTATTCGCCAATTGAACAAAGCTCTCAACTGGCTACTCTATTTTTAACTTTAATTATATAACTAAAATTAGTGTCTAAAAGATGAAAAGTATTCTGCTAACAAAATTTTTATTGCCGATTTATTGGAGTCGAATTCAAATCGCATGCTAACGGGTAAGGAGCTAAAGTTTTTAAGAGCCCTAGATATGAGTTCATTAAGGGAATAATTTGTTCGGGAAAATTGGTTGGAAATGGGTTGGAAGGTTCTAAGATTTCTGCCTGTTACGTTTAAATTTATCTTCCCTAACAAGGCAGCCAAAAACAAGGTCGTTCAAAAACAATAAAGACACAATAGTTCTTCTATCTTCTAGAGTGGAGAGATGCACCAAGGCACATCTAAAGCAGGGTTGCCCAAGCAGAGAGCGTGAAAATGTGACTGTGTCTCTCTCTAACACACTGTGATGCATGACTTCGGCAAGCATTCGGTGTGAATTGGCAAGTATGTTCGTGCCCCAGGGGCTATCGCTGGGGAACTCTGATCTAAAGGATCAGATAAATTGAGCGGGTGGAGCGCAAATTTTAGAAATTTTTACTGCACCTTTTCAAGCCTCTTTGTATGAACTGCACTAGAGGGATTCCAAATAAATTATGCATACTCCAACAAATACAGAATAATGGCTCAACCTAGTGTAAGGGTTCTTAAATTGGCTGGCATTGCGCTTGACAAAGCCAAACATGAAATAGGCCTTTGGCAAAATATAATTTATATGCTCATTAAAGATAAATTGGTTGTCAAATTTCACTTCCAAATCAATGGCCTCAACCCGGCTCGATAAAGTTTGATTAAAAATCGAGTAAGTGGCCGTAACATTGTAGAAGCATTTGCTATATCTAACAATAAAGCATTTGTTGAGATTAAGAGGGAGTAAGTTGAGAGCACACCATGCACTGACCCTATATACATAGATCAGATTTGCAACAATCGACTATCACTTAAGGATTTAATTGATCGGTAAATTAGAAGATCATCAGCATATAGCAGAAACTCAGAGTTACGAAAATGCATACAAATGTCATTAATAAAAACAAGAAAGAAAGTCGGTCAAGCCCGACTATAACATACTCTGTACCCTTACACTCGCATTTGCTCAGGAGTCAAACGGCCAGTTAACACCCCGCGCACAACGCGGTGCGCTCTCTAAGTTTCTCTCTCTCTCTTTCTCTCTCGCACTAAGAGTGTTAAACGGTTAGGATATGTTGCTGTGGTTGTTGGCGGGGGGGAAGGGGGTGTGTGGTGTTAACTGGCCGTTTTTTGCCCATAACTTGAGTATCGTTCATCCGATCTTTATCATTCCTTCAGCAAATCGATAAAATAATTTTGTTTACAAGGTATCTCTAGAAGGAACGAACGATCTATCTCCAAAACTGTAGGAGATATGAAGTTTTTTCCAAATTGCGGGGGCGGGAGGGGGCGTGGCAAAAATTGAAAATAAACTTGATCTGCCTGCAAGTATAAGAAATATATGTCCCATACATGTCAAACCTCTATCTCTTACCATCTCTGAGATCTCTTCGTTCATACGGACAGACAGACGGACAGACGGACGGACGGACAGACGGACAGACGGACGGACGGACAGACGGACATGGCTATATCGACTCGGCTGTTGATGCTGATCAAGAATATATATACTTTATAGGGTCGGAAACGATTCCTTCTCCCTGTTACATACTTTGCACAAACTTAATATACTCTATGTACCTTCGGTACAGAGTATAATAATGAAAAGTAAAGGGCCAAGGGCCCTCCCCTGTAGAAGTCCTGAAGTAGCCACATAAAGAGTAGAAAGCGAGTTGTTTATTTTGACTTTGTAAGTCCGGCGGTCCAACTAAGATTGAATCCAATAAAGAGGAATGAAACCCTAGTTTATGACGAACTTTATCAAATGCCTTGCAAAAATCTGTATAAATAACATCAACTTGACAGCGTTTGTCAAAGGAACTGATGCAATAATTACTGAAGACCGCTAAATTAGATGTGGTTGAGCGACCTGACATATGGGTCATTCTTTTTGAAACCGAACGGTTTGTAAAATTTACCATTTTTGATTTAAATAAAAAAAAATCCGAAATTAGATCTCGACACTCCCACCAAAACGTGATTTTTGGTTTTGCAAATAAAATTTTTGTTAATTTTAGAAACAATTTAATAAATCGTCAAAAACGAAAAAATGGAAAAAAAGGGTTTTTTAAAAGATAGATTTCTCAGGTTTGGTTTATCGGACAGGTCCGGTGTTGATATTGCTTAATAGTATTTTAATGTATCTACTAAAATAATAATTTAATAACTTTTTAAATTATTTAATAATATTAAGTAATTGTTGCTAAATTTTATATATAATTTTTTCTCAGTGTTTACCACCATGATATAACTTCTAAGAAGATACATTCAAAAAAACTTAAGAGCAAATTTCCGCCATGTAAAACTCTACTTTTTACTTTTGTTTTTTTTTACGCACTATCTGGTGTTTCTTGTTGTATAGTACAAGAAACATCAGATAGTGAGAAGAGACCATGACCTTAAAATTTTGATATTCAGAAGGTCCAATCTAATGTTCAGGTTAAGTTCCATATATTCCACAATGGTCACATAATTAGATTAAGTGATGTTGATAAGTTTAGCTTACCAATCTGTCTGTGCAAAACCTTTTCCTAGCATTCAAGTGTATTTTTGCTGATCTGCAACCCCTACAAGCCACATTTTATTGTTGAAAACCTGCCCCACTTATATTTACAAGGTGGTCCTTTGAGCCGGATTATGAACGACTCTGGAAATTGCAATCTGCAATCAATGTTGTTTTATTGCTTTTACTGGCAAGAAGAATTAATCTACTAGATCCACCCCGAGTGTTTTTGCAGAGCTTTATATTCGTGTTGGAAGTTTTTATTCCTTGACATTTCAGGTTTCACTTACTGCCACCTAAGCGGATGACACTGTGTTTCAGGCCGGACGGGATTTTTCATAGTATTTGCTCCAACTTTCTGGGCAACCCACGAGACATACAAATTCTACCCTTTCACCTACAGAGCTCTTTCATATTTGTGTTCAATTTTGTGCCTGGTGCGCCCAAAAGTATGCAATTTTCTTTTAATGTGCTTTTAAAAGCCGATATCTACAGGTTCTTTGTTGTGCGTGTCTGTCTGTGTGTCTTGCATCGTCGAACCGTGCACATTTCTCGTATAGCAATCATGAGCTTTTTGTTTTTATTTTGCCTTGCACCAAAAACTAACTTAATTTGCATGGGGGGAGAATGTCTAACGAGCTTGCCTGACTTTGGTAAAAGGCATAAAAACAACAAACCCTCCCAGAAATCCTGCCTCCTTTTCAATAAAGCTCTCCGAAAACGCCACATACTCACACACAAAAAAAAAATAACCTCCACAACAAAATTCCCATGCAAAACAGAGGTAGGGGCCGAGAAATGGCAAAATTATGGCCGACTGACTTGCTGGCTGCGTTCTCCTTTTGGTCCTTGGCTATGATCATCGTTATTATCAACACCAGTTAAGCAATAACAGTCAGCACACCCTGGATGGGAAGGAGGCCATATTGTGGGTGCGGTAGCGATTACAAGAACGACTAATAAAAGCAGGCAACTAAAAACAGAAGACGATGCACACACACACACACACACACACACATGAAGCAAGCACTCGACAGAAAGGAAAAAAATGAAAACAAGGTCTAGTGCAGAGTGCTTGAATTTTGTCGAGAGCTTCTGTTGCAGCTTTATATATAACTATGTGGATGTATGTATATACATATAGAGGAAGGTGTGTGTAGAAAAAAAAGATTGTGTCGATTGCCATGATACCCCTTAGAATCATCAACACATGAAACAAAGCGAATTAAACTAGCTTTGAACGAAAATTTTCTTTTAGAATATTTGCTATTTTAAGCCAAAATTCACTCTTTTCAGAACATTATCTACATGTATATATATAACGGAGACCAATAACGGAGAGCTATAGCTCTAGTTCAATCAGGTATGTGCACCAAAGGTGCGGAGGTTCCTTGAAGGAAGGAGTATGCACATGCTAGTGACATCTTGCTACACTGAGGAAGACCCCGCCGGAAGCACTGAGGAAGCTGGTAGCTAAAGCCTACTTTATGCATCTGTAAATCACAGATGTGAATCATTTCGTGACTGTCTTTAACATAATAACACTCTACGATCCCATCTCATCAAACGTGCTAGACTTATTTATCAAATTAGAGGAGTCATCGATAGTCTCCCCTTCTAAAGCCACAGATATATTCGATTTAACATTAATGTTAACCGAGACATAGTGCTGACTGTCTTTAGAACAGCGTTGGTCAACGAGAGCGAGGCCAAAAAGTGAGAGTGTATTGGTGTGCGAAAATAAAGAGCCGGGAACCAGCTTCAATCTGACTGCATCGAAGACTAGCCAGCGACTGAATGCCTATTTACTCTCTTGGCCTAAGCTTCGGCATGCGTTCGGCTCGTACATGTATAAATAGCGAAATGTCTTCACTCCCCAGGGGGTTCTGGTGACCATCGCTGCTTTAGAACAGCGTTTGTCAACAAGAGCGAGGCCAAAAAGTGAGAGAGTGCGACGTAAATCAGCACTAACTTACTACATCGACCTCTGGCCAGCGACTGAAAAGCTGTTTGCTCTCTTGGCACAAGCCTCAGCATACGTTCGGCTTGTGTTGGTGTGAATAGCGAAATGTGTATGGCCCCTGCGAGCCAGTCATGCGAATCTCTGCTTTAGCAACCACAGAAAGACAAACTGTACAAGTTTTGAAAAGATAGTTCTTTCAAAGCTTTCGCCTTCAGGCGCCAAGGATTCCATAGAGAGGCTAGCAAAAAGGCTCGCACCAGAGCCAGACCAACTATGGTTTAACAGGGAACCAACCTTAACGAGCTCTTCCAGGTCGCCCAGCAAGCGAACGTTGAGCTCATCTAAATAGAAAACAGTACTAGAGATCTTCTTGAACAAACCAAGGAAAAGAGGAGGTTCCCAAAACAGCTAGAGTTGTAAAACTGCTTCAAAGTCAGCTTTAAGGTCACGCGCATACATGCAACTGAAACAGGAACTGACAGCAGAACTTAAGGCTGATCTTGACAATTAACAACAAAAAGACACGGAGATGCATGCTAGTGCGCACAACAAGCACTGGTTTCCATCAAACATGTTTGTTTATTGTAACATGGTCAGCCATCATTTCATCTTTCAGCCGCATGTGTGCGTGCGCCCTAACCGAGGACATTCAGGTATCCCTGACAACAGTCGCTGCCGTCAACAGAACTCATCACAGCAGTCAGCATTAAGTGGGTCATAGGCAACTTTGAGAGCATGTTGAACGGGAAGAGCTAAGCTGTGGCTGGGGCTGATGTCTGCCCATACCACAAACAAAATCGATAGAAAGGGCGCTATTCTCCTCTGTAGCATACAGCAGAGTAAGCATTCAAGCACAAGTATTAAGCGTCAATCTGTGGACAAACAACCTTTTGAGTTGTCGATGGGTTCAATGGAAGTGTCCATGGCAAGAGAAGCACAAAGAGACATACCTAAGAGTGCAGTCCTATCGTTCCTGCTGTGGTACTTAATGGTGGACGACCTATTATACAGGACATAAGTATACTTTTAGCGGGAATGTATGCATCTACAAGTAGTCGGACTGAGTATCAGGGAGAACAAGACGTACCTACTACGCCTTACCAAGAAAAAACAACTATCTGCTAACGCCAACGATACATAGCCCGCTTGGCCCTCTACGCCTGATGCTTTATTCTGCCTAAAAGCCATGCGCAAACTCGACGGCCTCAGTGCACATCAAATTGCCTTGCTTCGAGGCGCCGACACGCACAAGCAGATTTCGCAACAAGTGCAATTGCCTCGCTTCGAAGTGTAGTAGTAGTAGTAGTAGTAGTGGTGTGCTTCTTTATATAAATTGATAAAATAGATAATACATTAGCTGCTGAACTTCGTGCAGATGTACTCTTGCCTTACCCAAAATGTAAAATTCTGTTAGCCTCTAAGGCCTCCTCTCTGATTCGAACATAAAAGATGATCTATATGAAGCATCCAACTTCTTAAGTATTGCAACAGAACATTGCAAAGAGAACACGCTGTGTGGCTGCTTGCTATGTTTGGGACAAAGTTGAGTTTGAGCAATTCACCTCTGGCCATAAAGATTGTGCGAATTTGCTCCACAGAAAACACGTTGTAGAAATAATTTCTTTCTCCTATGTCGTAGTTCAATTCTTTGTAGATTTGCCTTTGAGAGCTCCTCTCTGATTCGATCATACAAGATGATCTATATGAAGCATCCATCCATGATCCCCACTCTGAACTTTCTTTAAGGTTAAGTCTTTCGCAATCAATTGACTGATAGAAGTTCCCATTCCCGAAAGAACTAATGAGCCAATATTTTAGGCACTCTATTTTCGGGCATGCGAAAAACCTTCTGCATATAGGAGAAGTGCATGTCTGAGGTAAATGTGTGGAGGGGTGACAATTCCGTTTCCAGACGGACTGTTTTGAGTGTTTCTGGGCAGTCGGGGCTTCGAAGTGTGTTACAACAACAAAATCCATGCAAAAAAAGCAGACGGCACCGCAACTGCAATTGCCTCGCTTCGAAGTGTGTTAGAACAAGCAGACGGCACAACAATAAGTCGAATGAACTGCAGATGGTGCAAGAAGGAACTGATTGAACTCCCCTGCAGGGACTGTAGCTTATTAATGAAAATGCAGGAAATACCAGGAAGCAGAAGTTGTTGAGAGCATGGAAGATCTCATATGCAACTGCCTGGCTCTCTTTGGAAGCAACCTTCAAGGGTTACCAAAAAACGTTTAAGGACAACCAATTCATGTCTTCAAACACAAATTTGCCCCATATTTTTGAAAAGTAACTCGATAGCTGTACAAATTTCCTAAAACTAATATACCCAACCCCTTGGCGACTGTACCCGTTCTCATGCGTGTGCGAGTCACCTGCAAGGGCTGTTAAAGTGTCGTTGGGTTGTTGTCATAGTCATTGTCAACGCTGTCGTTATCTTTATTTCACATCAACGACATTGTCATCATCAACATCATCGGAGTCAACGCCGTTGTCGTTTGGTGTTGGAAACGACATCGTATGCAGTCTAGGCACGGTCCAGGTTCAGGTCCACACCCAGCCCCATCATCATCATCATCATCAGCAACAATTTGCAGCAAGAAAAACAGCATAAAAAAAAAAAATAAGGGGAGGAAAGACCGAGAGAGAGAAAGCTGCTTGCAAATATCTAACATCTAGATATAAATGTTACGGATATTTTGCTACCAAATTGCAGTACAAACCCCAGAATTGTGTGTTTCTAATTGGAAGTTTGTACCGATTTCAGGCTCAGGTTTAAAAAATTAAAGTGAAATCTGCATAAAGGAGAGAGCGTTTACTTTTAGTTTTATCTATCCACTATAAACTTCAAAGTTGCAACGTGGCTGGCGGCTGGCGGTTGGCAGACAGCTGCTCAAAAGTTGTTCAGGTCATTTAGTACAAAGTTTTCAAGGCAATGTCGACGGGAATGACATTAGCATCAGCATCCGCTTCATCACAACAACAGCAGCTTTGGCGGCTTTGGGCCAGTTTTGCGCTGAATAACGCCTGCTGTTAGGCATAGACAAGCAGCTGTTGGCCAAAAGTCAAGGTACAAATAAAAAAGGGAGAGTTTTACCATGGGATGGAACATGATTTGTTTAGGAATATATTTTCCAAGGAATACAAGTATAAATGTTGCAGATTACAAGAAAACTAAAGTAGGCTACGTTAAATTTAACATTTTTTTTCAAATTTGGTGACGCTGTTAACCAATTGTCTACAGAAAGAAATCTTGAGGCCTCAATTCGGGCCAGTGCCAAGGCCAGTCGAAATGAGCATTTTACCATAGTTGGCGACCGTGACACAAAGAACTGTACCTAATGTCTGTGCGAGTTAAATGTTATCCATTTATGTTTACATTAAAATTTGATATTTTGCGAACTTTTTGTCAAAGATTTACCCTAATCTCTACATGGTACTTTCACCTGGCCCAACCTGGCGGTGCCCAAGGTGGTTACGTTGTTTTAGGCATAGTTTAGCCGCTGCTGTTCGGCGATATTAATATCCAAGACAAGGCAAATAAAAATGAACTTTTCGTGGGTCCCGCGGCTACTTATGCATAAAATGCGGGAGGACGATAACTTAACATCAAAGTTAGTGCTTAGCCGCGAACAAGAAGCGACAAGGATGCTAAAGAGATTAAGGATTTTGGGGTCATTTTTTTGTTGTTGTTCTTTTTGGGTAATTTCAGACAGCCAAGGTGTTGATTACGCGTGTCAAACTTCAGAGACAGTCCCAGGGACCCGGCCATTGTGCGTGTTAAACATGTTAATGAAATGCACACACAAATACCACCCCCTTGGCTTGAGGTTGAGTTATTTTATTGATTTCATTAGAATTGCCCGACTAATCGATGTGCGGATGTGACATGTCCAGGGTTTAAGGATTAGCATAGTTGCATTAAATATGCAATTACGAAATGATTTGGACTTTGTTGCCGATTACATTTAATGGCTATGTTTGAGGTGCTGGCTGAAGTCTTGGGGTGATTATTTAAAATAAATGAATAGAAATTTTATTCATTGATTTTTACCAGGGTTTGAAAAACTGTCAGCAAAATAGCAAAAGCACTGAAATTTATGACTTTGGCTGTGCTGTGATTTGACGAAATCGTAGTTCACATGGAAAGCAATAGCGGAAAATTCGAAACCCGAAACTGTGCTATTGCTTTGCTGTGAGAATTTCTAAAGCATAGCAATATCATATTTGAAATTTCGTAGCAGTGCTGTGCTGTGCTGTTTAACATTCGAAAAGCATAGCACACTAAGCTGAGAAAGTTTCAATCGCACACATATTCCAGCTGAAAGGGCATAGCCGGTTTTGAAGGCGAATAAGACCCCAATGTATGTTTTAAGTATTCTGTTTTAAAGTACATTAACCGAAAGTAATTTTAGATTTTTTTTATTGTTTCTTATTGTTTATAATTATTATTATCTTAGTGCTACAAGTACATGGAGACTTGTGTTTATGGCATTAATCACAGGTTGTCATCGATTTGAAAACAAAACAAAAATACACTAACTTAAACTAATTATAAATTATATTAACAATCAATAATTACATTAGAAAATTAAAAAGAGGAAATAGTAGTGCGCTTTTTATCGATTTAATATTGTTTGGTAAATGATTCCAAAGGCGAATAGCAAATGGGAAATAATGGAAGTCTGAGGTAGCGAGTTCATTTTTAGGGCAGATTAGATTTTTAGTTCGTTGAGACGCAGCAAAATTTAGTATCTCATAAAGATATGAAGGCTCTGAAGTGTTAATTATTTTGTGCAGGAAAATAAGAGCTTGTAAGGAAGCTTCTAGGCCGGGGTATATATCTCAGTCGCGCCTAGGGTCTTTTACAAGTAAATTTGTAAGAAGGTCTGAGACACCTGAGGGTTAGGGATCTCGGAACGTAAACTTCCGAGTGATGTTGGCAACAGAAAGGGTATGGAGTCTCACTGGTTTATTCCTGACTCTCAGACCAGCTTGGACAACTATGGGGAACGGCTCGGGAAGGAATCTTTGAAGGAATCCACGTCTCTGTTTATCCAACTACGGACGGGAGAGTGGGAAGGAATCCACGTCTCTGTTTATCTAACTACGGGCGAAAGAGCGGAAAGGGGTCCACGTCTCTGTTTAGCTAACTAGGTTCAAAAGAGCGGGAAGGGATCCACGTCTCTATTTAACCAACTACGAGCAAAAGAGCGGAAAGGGATCCACGTCTCTGTTTTATTTACTACGGGTTAGTAGAGCGGGAAGCAATCCACGACTCCGCTTAATATCGGAGCGGGAAGGGATCCACGTCTCCGTCTGATTATCTACGTGTTAGTGGAGCGGGAAGGGATCCGCGTCTCCAGGGGGGATCAAGCGACCTACAGGGACAGAAAATTGAACACAAACGCCGCCGAATTTTATTTAATTCAATTTATTTTGTTTCTCTGTTCCTTTCGTTCGTTTTGCTTATAGGCCTCGCTGCACCGCTGTTCTCCCTTCGTCTTATCCTCTTTCCCTTTACTTACTTCGCCGATCCTTCTTATAAGATCTCTCTACTTTATTCTCCCTTCGTTCACTGTCTCCACGTGTTTTCTATTTCTTGTATATTTTCTCTAGGTTCATCCGAGCACGTCCGACCTTCTTCGCTGCTCACAACTGAATCCCCTCCTTTGGCTGCCTCGAATTCCCCTGTGGGATTTTTTAGTCCGTGTTATGGCAAAAAAGATCGCTCGCCCTTAGGGATGGGTTGTTTGCCGCAACAAATGGCCGTTGGGTTTGAAATTGTATTAGCAGGCATAAATGACCGTTGGGTTTGAACTTAAATTGTTTATTGGCGTTCCTCGCCTGTTTAGTATTGATAACGTGACTATTCAAATGTGACGTAGGGGGACTACTTCACAAGCTCTCAAGCAAATCCACGAGTTTAACGGAATGTCAAAAATTTTCTCTGCAAATTTAGATATGTGATCCGATCGTTTTTTTGTTTTGGACATACCTACCTATGTTGTTGAAAGCAACATTAAGTTTAGATTTAGACTTTGCACTACAACTACCGAACACTTCTACACCGTATAAAATCGAAGGTACTATGTATGTTTGTGCAACCAGATGTTTAATATGTGTTGGTATGAAACATTTCGTTATATTTAACTGCCGGATTAAGGAGTATGTTTTGCCAATTGCTTTGTTTATGTGATCATCCCATGATAAAATATTGTTAAATGTAAAACTAGTCTATACTGATACCATCAATCCTTAGATTTGGTAAGCAACCGGTATCAAATCTCTTTTTATATACAACAATGCACTTGGACTTTGTTGGGTTGTTTTTTAGATCATTTTTCTTTGCCCAGCTCCATATCAGCTCAAGTTAACTATTACAAACATCAACACATTCAGAAATTTTGTTAAACGGACGACTGACAAACATCTGGACATCATCTACATACATTTGAACATCACTTTTAGACAGAACATTTGGGAGGTCGTTAACATCTATTGAAAAAAGTAATGGTCCAAGAACTGATCCTTGTGGGACGCCACGACTTAGTGACGGAAAGGATGATCTTCTATTTACAGTAGCTACTGCTTGCAGTCGGTCATGCCGGTACGAGCTCATCAATTTTAATGCTGTACTGGAGAAATTATATAATCTATTAAGCTTTGTGCAGAGAATCTCGTGATTGACTAAATCGAACGCTTTGCTATAATCTAGCAAAGTCAAAAATGTTACGTTGCTCTTGTCCATATTTCGTCGTACATCTTCGCTGATTTTAGTTACGGTAGTAGTGCAAATTCCATGTTTTCTGAATCCTGATTGTCTGTCATTCAGCAGACACTTTTCTTGCATGAACTTAGATATTTGACAAAACATGACTTGCTCAAATGCTTTAGATAAGAACGGTAATATGGAGATTGGACGATGTTCATTATTGTTTTTTGGAATTGGCAGTATTTTTGCTATTTTCCAGGCATGGGGAAAAGTGGAAGTCATTAATGCTGTGTTGTATAAATGCGTAATATGGGATAGAATTTGAGGAAGAAGAATTTTAATAAATTTGGGGTCCATTTGATCTAGTCCACTGGCATTTGACTTTACTTTTAGAATAGAAGATAGGACATCACATTGATCAACACACACAAAGTTAAAACAAGAACCTAAATTATTAATTGCTTCGTATGTCAGGTACGTATTTTCACTGACGTCAGGTACTTCAGATGGTGATTGCACGAATTTTCTGTTTAGATCACTGGGATCAATATCTTTAGATACAGCTGGCCTTGGTTTACCTACTCCTAAACACTTAATTTCCTTCCAAAACTGGTTAGACGATATTGCACTTGTGAGTTTGGAGGTATAGTAGCTTCTTTTTGCAGAGTTGCATTTATATGTTACCACTTTCCGTTGAGTCTGGTAGTCTCTAAATAGACGGTCTGTCCTGTACCGTTTCCACTTCTTATAGGCTTCGTCACGTTTAATAATAGCCCTTTGTATATCCGCATTAAACCACGATGTTTGTGGAGCACCCCCACAACACACACCAAAACACCACACCTCCACCACTAAATTGTTCAATTTCTTTCAACTTGTTGTTGCCATGTCCATCCGTCCCATCGGGCAAATTTTAAAACTTTAAATATTGAAAGGATATTTCCAGAATTTTTTCAAACATATAAAAACGGTTGATTTCCCGCTAGTCAATATTATATATGCTCAGTGTCAAAGCATGTTTAATATAAAATTTTAATTTCATTCTTTGCATCTGAATTTCGGGGAAAGTTCTGGCTGTCCCATCATGAAAACTTTTTTAGAGTACTAAGAATATCCAAAGGATTACTCCTAATTTTTTTAGAAAGTCTCAAAATGACCGTTTTTCTACAAACTGCGATTTAATTTTTTTTCTTAAGTTTCGGCGGTTTCTTCCTCCAGTTCAACCATCGCAAATATTTTTATCACAAAGTAAAGGAAAAACAATATTTTATGAAATTTTTTTTTATTTTTAGACCCATCAAATATTTAGCTGTAAGCAACTATAACAAAAAAAACAAGAAAGAAAGTCGGTCAAGCCCGACTATAACATACTCTGTACCCTTAACGTCGCAGCTCGCATTTGCTCACGAGTTATACGCGCTCATCTCTAAGTTTCACTCTCTCTCTCTCTCTCTCTCTCATTAAGATTGCCGTTCAATAGAATGCTGTGGAGATGGGTGGGGGGGTGGGGGGTGTTTACTGGCCGTTTTTTGCTCATAACTTGAGTATCGTTCATCCGATCTTTATCATTCCTTCAGCAAATCGATAAATAATTTTGTTTTCAAGGTATCTCTAGAAGGTACGAACGATCTATCTTCAAAACTGTAGGAGATATGACGTTTTTTCCAAATTGCGGGGGCGGGAGGGGGCGTGGCAAAAATTGAAAATAAACTTGATCTGCCTGCAAGTATAACAAATATATGCCCCATACATGTCAAACCTCTATCTCTTACCATCTCTGAGATCTCTTCGTTCATACGGACGGACAGACAGACAGACGGACAGACAGACAGACGGACAGACGGACATGGCTATATCGAATCGGCTGTTGATGCTGATCAAGAATATATATACTTTATAGGGTCGGAAACGATTCCTTCTCCCTGTTACATACTTTTGCACAAACTTAATATACTCTATGTACCTTCGGTACAGAGTATAACAATCGCTATATCTTTGCATCCCACAATGGTAAAATTCTAAACAAAATATTAAAAATCGTGGAAAACTGCGGTAATAGCCTGACAATAAATTCAAATGTTTGGAGTCTATGAAAAAAAAATAGTTGCCCACTTCAGAAATAATTACCCATATATGAAATAATAATACTAAAGCTGCCTTTACTTCTCTAAAGAGAATCTCTTATCGAATTGAACCTGTCAAATTATATAAAAAAAGCCAACATTTTCCAAATATTTAGAGTTATTTGCTTTGCTATTACACTATCGTCAGAGAGTCTCTTTAGAGATGTATGACAAGTGTAAAAGCAGCTTAAGTTTAGGAAAATAGCATAATATTAAGGCAAAGGATTCCTAAAAAATTTAGTCCGAAAACAAGACTTTTTAGGGAAAATGCTCTATAGTTTAGGAAATTATTGCCTGAAAATCACATTTTAGCTTTATTTTAAAATTTAAGGAAAATCTTTTTTCTGGGTGTATACTTCTAGTACCAACCCTGAATTTTTTAGCAGCGATTGTAATCATTTTCGAGCCATTTATCCATTAAAAAATTACAAATTTATTTTCGATCAAAGCTGGCATGTATACACTCACCTAGAATAATTTGGCGGATTTTTACCTACAAGTTTCCGCGAAATTTTTAACACCATTTATTTGAGACTTTTAGTTGAGGTACTAATTTCGATTTCTACATTTCTAACTGTCATTCCTAGATACAATTTGTGTAATTTTTCTGAATTTTTGGAGGTGTGGTTGGAGGTGTCGCTGTTTATTTATTAATCAAGTTTCACTCAGTGAAGGTTCACTTTATCTTCAAGAAGGGGTAATGTGAAACCGGAGGTCGAAAATGGGGAATTCAGATTCACCGGCCCCGTCAATGACAGCAGAATAGCTTGTGATTGCATGCCTGACTACAATGAGCTACTGAAGAAGAAAGATCAGATGACGATATCCGGCGAAAACAGCGCTCAGGACACAAAACATCACTTCAGTATCTTTAAAAACTTAAAGACCGCAACTCGAAGTCACTGACAGCTAGGGAGAAGGCACTGGGCAGGGTACTACGGCCGAACTGAATCGACCGGCTACCACGACAGCGATGGAATCTCCGTCGACAACTTCCTCCCCTTGGGGGCCGCGCACATATGTAGCTGAAAGATGAATTGACGGCAGATCTTTAGGCCGAGCTTTAAGCTTTCAAAAAAAAAAACACACTACATGCATGGAAGTGAGCACACTATGCGCTTAATTAAATATTTGAATTCAGCCGTAAGTTCAGCTTTGTTTGAATAAACAAGCATGCTTCATTATTTCAGCTCGCTGATGTATTTAGTAACGGCAGCAGTCATGGACTACGAAACAATCTTAAGTGAAATTGCATTAAAAACTAAAACTATTTCAATAGAATTATCAAAAAATGTCAATGCTACAAGTATGTTATATGCTCTTTTATCACAAAATTGCATACAAAATTATGAAGCTCACATACATTTTTAAGTACATAGATGCGAATAAATAAGACCTCCCATTTTATCTCCCATTTTATTTGAAATATTGTCGCGAACTGTAAATATAAGTGTCCATATCCATTCTGGCGTATTCATAAAAGTTTTTTGGATACGTTCGTAATTTACCATATAAATTATGAAATTCACCCAATGTCTCTCTTACAGTAACAATCTCGTGAACCCATATTCTTTTTTTCCTTTGTTTAAATTTCTCTGCACTTTTAAATTTTCCGCAATTAAAAAATTTCCAAATCGAGGCGACACCATATTGTAAGCAAGAATAAAATGAATAAGCTATATGCTCAGGTCAGCAACATGTGTGCGCACCTTTAAAATTATAGGTGTGCTGAATCAAATTCTTCAGTTCATCTTTCAGCTACATGTGTGCGCCGCCCCCAAAAGTGTAGTGAGTATGGCGGATAGCGTGGTAACTAGAAGCAATAGCGATCTGAAGACCCGTCGAAGACTTCGAAGAACAAGCGGATGGGACCAGAAGATATACTTGCTCGCTTAAGCTAAAAGCTGGATCTTCAGGCCATTATCGACCGAACCGACGCGTGAGGGATGACTTCAATTGAGAAATCCTGGAGAGAGTCCTAATGCGGGCCATTCACGATGCCATTTAACTCACAAAACATCTTTTCCTAGCTAACTTTGATGGCATTTAAGCGCTTTTAATTGGTTCACAGAATTCGGGCAGCCTATAACTCTATTCTGATCGATATAAATATACTGTGAAAATCAGGTGAATATCGGTTCAGTGGTCGCCTATAAGAAAAAAGAAACTTACATTCAATAACAAATACATGTATAGAAAAAAATGCAAAATGAATGCAGCGGCATTAATTTTAAATTTTCTTTTATTTATTTTTTTTTTTTGAATTAATAGTTTATTATTTATTTCCAATTTTCGAAATTTTCTGTTTGTTTGCTAAGGCAAACAAATTGAACTCGCTCCCTAGATCGAATTCAGGGCTCTCACTACGCGCGAAGATAATAATACTTAAGTCAATAATCATACCAACCTGGACCTGGGGTATTTGCCTGCTTGACAACTCCATTAAAACGCTCGAGACTATGCAGAACAACATGTTGCGCAGAATGCTCGGTGCACAGTGGTATGTGCGAAACTCCTCTATCTATAAAGACCTTGGCACTCTACCAGTTTGCTCCCAGATCAACCACCACACCAGCAGATATAGAGACCTCTTGGTGGCCCACACAAACCGTCTCGCCAATGAGCTGGCGACAAAGAGGATACGGAAACAGCTCAAAAAGCGACATCTGTTCGACCATTGGATTCCTTGGCTTACCCTAACTGGCTCTCAAATAATAAGCGCAGCATTCCTCATCTATACTGCTAGTAATGTTACTTTTTCAGCCAACTGGCAGCCTGTTTTTGTTCCTGTCGCTGTAACCTTTTAAAAATTTGTAAGCGCATTGAGTTCCGTACATCCTTTGTGTCCCTTATATTAAAAATAAACAAAATTAAGTCACTGTCAAGTCCATGTTAAGTCACTATTAACCACTTTTCTCACTCCACTCACCCACAAGCACACAACCCACCTGCTGCTACGGCAAATGGTAAAAGCGGTTGACTTTGCAAATACAAAATGCAAAGACAAGGCGTACACAAAAGAATCTATCTCATAAGAAAACAGCTCTTAAGCCTAGAGAAAAGATTTTACTTTATTGATTTTGGAACCTTTTTCCTTTTTGTGTAATTGAACAGTTTTCTAAGAACAAGGGCAAATTTCTTAAATTCATGGAAAATTGTTATTTGAGTGTACTTTGTCTTAAAAAAATAGTAAACTTATTTGGCTAATTGCAGCGACTTGCCTTTCAATCTTAGGTTTTGTCTGCTGCTGCTGCTTAGAATATACATTTCAATTGTCATTGCCATCACGTACTAAGCTAACAGTTAACTCCAAGACACAGACTGTCAGAGGTGAAGAAGGGCTGGTGAAACTGTGGAGTTTGCTATTTATACGCCAAAATGTCACTGATAACGAAGTTTCTGCTGTGGCTAAGAAAACAATCAGACAATTGCCACAGGACTTTGTACACTTTGTGACTGCAGGCTAACAGGACTCACGCACAGAAAGAGTAAAGGAGCTGAGACAATGCTGTTCATTTGTATTTGGCAAAAAACCAAAAAAAAGAACAAAAAAAAAAAAACAATGTTAGAGAAGGAAACTTTTTGCGCAGCATTTTAATTGCACGCAAAAACTTTTAACTAACTAACAAGCCGAAAACTAGGCAACACCTCAGTGCACACACACACACACACACACACACACTCACAAACGAAAGAGAGAACCCCGGCTGCAAAATCTAATTTTCAAACATTTACGTTTTAATTTTACTTGTTAACAATATACTAAAAGATAAAGCTAAAGTGAGAAACTAAATAAACATGAGCAACTTTTACATATAACCGCGAACTTAATTTGCCTTAAGAAATTTTTGCACAAAATTGAGTCGCGAAAACTTTTTCAGCCAACTGTTTGACCATTAAGCAAAAGCTAAATGGGCCAGCCTTTGCAAGAGAATAGCTCACCTGCCCACATTGGCAACAGTAGCAGCTGGTTTAACTGTGCAATTATTTATTTTAAATAGTTTTAGTTTTTTGTCTGGCAGTAGAAAGAGAAGGAGGAAAGAAACTCAGTCAAGTGTTTGCACAGGCAGCTGACGGAAAGTTACACTGGGAGAGAGAGAGAGCAGGTGGCGGTCCTTAAACTTACATATTTAGAGAGATTTGCGGTCATTTGTGCTCACAGAGTATCAGCTGGTTTAATTTGTAGTTTCAAATTCAAGTTTAACAGCTACTCGATAGTTGGCGAAATTACCATTTAACCGGTATGAATTGAAAGTTGAATTTTCTTATTTTTAGCGTTTTTTCTACTATTTGTATTCCCGTTACTTGTAGAGTTGCTCTTTTTGTTCATTTGTTTCTTTAAGACACTTTGCTGCGCAGAATCTGCCGAAAGTTTCTTTTGCGCAGGTGTGTGTGTTGCGCGGGAGCCTTAATGAGCTGCAAGTGTGTATGCGTACTTGTGTAGTATTTTGTCCCCCTTCTTTTTTTAAGCGTTACCTGCGATGCGCAGCAACAACAGAGTTGCTTATGCTCAGCTGTTAAACTGTTATCGTAGGACAGCTTTGTGTGTTTCCCTCATCCAGAACTATGAAACAGAAAACAAGAGAAAACAATATCAAGTGCTCTGCAGAGAGAATGAGCACGTCTGTTCCCAGCGGCGCAGAGCTCAACGTGTTCTGCCGAAAGTATGCATTACGCCTGACGAAAAAGTAATGCAATACAACCGCTGCTTTTCGTTAGAGAGATAGTAATCGGAAACAATCTGAAACAACTAATCGTGCCACACACGAGCCGATGTCTATTTCGTTCGCTTATGTGCTTTCTTCTATTTTCTGAATTTGTATTTGTATGCAGAACAAATGTGGTAGTGTAGCAGTGACTTGCACATACGTGGCGAGGAGTCACTTGAATTTGGCTTAGTTGTTAAACAAACTCGTAAAGCTGAAAACTCAATTGGCAAAAGTGATGGAGGCTCAAAACACGATTATGGAGAGTCAACCAAGAATTGAAAAATGCCAAATTGATATATTGGCCATCCTTAAAAAGCTGACCTGATAACGACGTATTTCCCATTTGTAGTCTGGACAATTTAAGGCTTTGTTAAAACAAACATTTTATTTATCAAGGAATAACAAATAAAATCATTTAAAACAAACTAATATAAAAACCACTGCATTACTACATCATTACCCACTCGTAGAGGCAGTAATGCACGTGCATTACCAACCCATATATTTCTCTATCAATAGTACATTGCATCGTAAAACAAGTACTTTACCCACCCGTATACTTTTCCATCTTTAGTAAATTGAATCGAATTACAAGTGCTTTACGACTGAGTATACGATTCCTAAATTATGTGTTGAATTGTAAACGCATTCGTAATGGGAATCCGATGGCAGTTCGGCTATGGCATACTTGTTTTATTACTAGTAATGCAGGCTGTGCGCACCCCGTTTACAAAGCGGCCATGCATACGGCAAAGTATTGCAGATTGTATGCGATTATTTCCTTCATTCTGTAGGCAAAGTAATCTAGGAGTAATCGATTTTGTAATGGCAATTTGCGCCGCTGGGTTGTTTCAGTGAGCAAACAGCATAGAAAAACAAGTGAGAAAGTCGGTCAAGCCCGACTATAATATACTCTGTACAGCTCAGGCCGCAGCTCGCTTTCGCTCTTTCTCTCTCTCTCTCTGAGATTGTCTCTGTTGCATGGAATGCTGTAGTGGTGGGCGGTGGAGGGGGGGGGTTTTAACTGGCCTTTTTATACTCTGTACCAAAGGTACACAGAGTATATTAAGTTCGTGCAAAAGAATGTAACAGCCGACCCTATGAAGTATATATATTCTTGATCAGCATCAACAGCCGAGTCAATATAGCCATGTCCGTCTGTACGTCCGTATGAACGAAGAGATATCAGAGATGGTAAGAGATAGAGGTTTGACATGTATGGGACAAAAACTCATTACACTTGCAGGCAGATCAAGTTAATTTTCAATTTTTGCCACGCCCCCTCTCGCCCACGCAATTTGGAAAAAACGTCATATCTCCCAGAGTTTTAATGATAGATTGTTCGTATCTTCTAGAGATATCTAGTAATTAAAATTATTTTTCGATTTGCAGAAAGAATTATAAAGATCGGATGAACGATACACAAGTTATGAGCAAAAACGTTAACCGACATGGTGTCATGGGACGCCCGGTACGAGCGACGTCCTTTACGACGATAAAGCTGTTTGTAAATTTAACTGTTAACTCACTGTTAAGTCACTGTCAAGTCACAGTCAAGTCGCTGTCAAGTTACTATCAAGTCGCTGTCAAGTCACTGTCAAGCCACTGTCAAGTCACTGCTAAGTCACTGTCAAGTCATTGCCAACTCACTGTCAAGTCACTGTCAAGTCACTGTCAAATCACTTTCAGTTATCATAGTCCAATAGTGTTTTGTAACCATTATCTCTGCTGCTATCCCAAAATTAAATTTCCCCAATTTTGTTTTGCCTCAGTTTTACGACTAAATCAACACTTGTTAAAACTTGGCGACCGTGAAACTAAGGCTGGATTTGTTGTTTTACTTTGCACTTGATACAAAAAATGTACATCAATCACAATGACCCTTAATCGGTAAAACTTTGCCCGGAACCGTCTGAATCATAAACTGCCACGGAGTTCACAAAAGTCGTTGATTATTTTATCCGCATCGTCTTTATTTTCAATACAATTCGCCATAATGAATTGTGTTTTAGTTGAATCATAAATTTTCATTGTTATCCATTCCTACCAGGAAATCACACACACACACACACAGCATACAAAAGGAGCCAAAGCGAAAAAAGTCACTGGCAAAACTAATTGCCTCAACGGCCGTAAACAAAAAAGAATAAATATTCGTTGCATACTTTGTGGCAGTTCCGTCTCTGTCGCTCTCTCTCTCTTTTAAAAAAAAAAATCTTAACAAAATAAGCTAAAGCTTCAGCTGAAGAGTTGTGAAGCGCATTAAATCATTTCCGCACTAAAGAGCAGCAGGCAAGCAGGCAGCAGGCAGCTTCTTGTGGCAAGTTGCAGTTTACCACTATTTATGAGGCAGGAGAGCACAAAAAAAAAAAGAGAGAAGAAATATGAAAAGTGTGTCTCCAGTATTTCTGCCAGGCAAAAGCATAAAAATGATTTGGCCGAAAAAAAGCAAAAGTATATACAGGACTCACACACACACACACACATTAGCGCACTCATGTGTGTGCATATGTAACATATTCAGGCAATTACTGCCATTCAGCGCATTTCAATTCAACTTCAAAACTGTCTCCCCGCTCCCCTCCGCTTCAGCCCGCCGCCTGTTGTGGCAAAAGTAGAAAAAAGCTTTTAAACTTCACTCAAGATTTTTGCCATTCGCAAATTTTTTGACTGTTGCCGCTCACTTAGTTTTGCTAGGGACAATGGGAGCAAATGGTGAAATAAATATAAAATTATGCTATCAAACTCTCGCACTGTCTCTCTCCGCTCACGCTAAACCACAACAATTGAATAGAACACATACCCCGGCAGGCATTTTTCTCTTTGAAAATCACATATAACAGTGAGCACTATCGCAGCGACAAAGTAATTTTGCTTCTTTTTTCTGTCTTTGATGTGTGCTGGTGAAAATATGTGAAAATATTGATGGGTTTTCCGTACAGCTTACTGTAGAGCTAAGTGCCCTATCAAGCTTACTCACTTATAGCTGAGTCTACAACAGAGTTCCCCAACCATAGCCCCGAACATACTCGCCAATTCACACCGACTTCTTGCCGATGACATGCATCACTGTGTGTTAGAGAGAGACATAGTCACATTCTCGCGCTCTCTGCTTGGCGAACCCTGGTCTACAATCCAACACAGAGAGAGAACAGTGCATGAACTGGTTTTCTCATTTGTAGTATTTACAATGTTCACACTTCAAGAACAATTTGTTGAAAACGCAAAAATTTAGTTTGAGTTGATATTGTACCGCTTCCAGGAACATTTTAAACTGAACTGGTAGAAAGATTTGTTTGCTTTTGGATAAGCGAGTTCTCACGTTTTGTGGCTTCGGTATAGGGAATGGCATATATATCTTTCAATTGGAAGGGAAGGGAGGCCCATATTCTATAGAATCAGAGACATCGCCGTACAACAACACTCAAAAACCACTCGCCCTAAAAAGTGTCTAATTTTTAGAAAATCGCCCTAGAAATAGAGCCAAAGGCGACACGCCTTATTTTTAAGAAAAGCTTTTCGAAAAAATAGAAAACGTGTTCTCAATTTCAGGGCAATTTTTCTCAAAAACTTCGACAATTTTAGCTGGTTTTTGCTGTTAAGTCGCTTTGGAATTCCCAAGCAGCTGCTGGCTGGCAGTAGGCAAGCAAAGACCGCTGAAGATTGAAGAGGGATATTTAGTCAAAGACTTAAAAAATATAAGCGTGTGGGTGGGGGGAGATGACGACCGACCAACGTGATTGTACCTACTTTAATTGGACTTGAGCTAGGGACCTCGAAGACTGAACACACACAAACGACGGCACCTTAGCCCACTCGACTATTATCCATAAGCAAGACGTGGCGTCGAAACCATAGTTACGAATTGTACGCAGCTGGTATTTTGCGGCTCAGCAAGTAACAAGAGCCGTGGCAAAGTGGTTGCGTTCATAGGCCAAAAATCAAAAAAAACGATCATAAAATATTTTAACAAAATGTTTATAAATTGTTTCTTAAGGGGGGACTCTCCATGAGCAACATTTTTTTTTTGATTTTTTTTTTTTGCATTATTTTATAGTTTGGATATTTGAGAATATTGCCCTAAAAGGATTTTTTGAAATTCAAAATACTTTAGAAGATATAGTCTTTTTTTCGAACAATGTCTTCGATTTTTAATCGATTTTTAATCGATAACACTAGTTTACAGCTAAAAATACCCATTTCTACTGAAACTATTTTTAAGTGTAGTTTGGATAGAGTTTGGTGATCACAAAAATCGATTTCAAAAATTTTTTCATGGCTACGTTTTTTAAACATGAATTTTTTTCATTTTTACGGTAGGTGCCCTTACATTTTAGGCCATATCTCTCTTTGTAATCGTCAAGATATGAATTGAAAGGCAATTGAATTGTCAATAATCGCCCACAACACTATTTTCGAATCGGTTAAGTAGTTTGAATACAATAATAAAAAATATATCAAAAAAATCAATTTTTTGTTTCGTATCCAAACGCCTTGGAAAAATATTTAAAAATTCCAAAAAACTATTTTTATTATTTCTACGTAAGAACCGCACTTCTGTGAAGAAAATAAGATATCAATGAACAAAATCTATAAATAAATACAAGAGCTGGGAGCAATAAAGTGCTGGAAAAAGGTATTTTTGAGATTTTTTCAAAATCAATTTTCATTTGCTTCGACTTTTGTTTTGTTCTGGAATTTTTTTTTTGAGCTGGCTATTCGCCCACTTCAAATATTAATCAAAAGACGAAGAAAATAGAAAAAAATTTTTCTAAACACTTAAAATACTCAAATTTGACTATTAGTTCATTCACTTAAATTGATCCAGCTACAATATTTATTCATAGATTTTCTTCATCAATACCTTATTATCTTTGTAGAAGTACGACTCTTAAGTCGAAAGAATAAAAATAATTTTTTTGAATTTATAATGTTTTTTGCCACCTGTTTTTGATTTAGTCAAAGTTTTTGTTTGTGCTGGCTCGAAGGTCACGATTGATTGTAATTTAATACAAATCAATACCATTTTAAACAGAGACTTGGCAACGCCTAGAAATGTCACTTAAAAAGCTTTTTCAGCATCTAGCAAAAAGCCAAAAACAAAACAGATTTAACTCGCAACAAATTGGAAAAACATACCTCAAAAACCCAAAGCATAATTTCAGGCTGAACTTTTCATAAACTGAAAATCTCAGGCTGGAATTTGTATAAGTTTAATTCTCAAGTCTTTATTCTTCCAAATCACCGTTTAAATAGAGAGTTTGACTAGGGCTTGAAGTGTGAAAAGCAACAACGTCTGCTGATGAGTGAATTGTGGTTAATTCCGAAACAGCCTGTACAGACTAACCAATTGCTATTCCAAAATGTTGTGAGTTATCTCCGTTTAAAATGGTATTGATTTGTATTAAATTACAATCAATCCTGACCTTTTTTGGAATTTTTTTCCTTTTTTTTCCTAGGCGTTTAAAAATGAACTTCAAACTTCTAAACCGATTTGAAAATAATGATCTACGCTATTATTGACAATTTAATTACCTTTCGATTCATATCTTGCTTGATACCATCTGACGATTACGAATTGAGATATGGCATAAAATGTAAGTGCACCTACCGAAAAAATGAAAAAAATTCATATTAAAAAAACGCAGCCATGAAAAAATTTTTGAAATTGATTTTTGAGATCACCAATCCAAACTACACTCAAACATAGTTTCAGTAGAAATGGGTCATTAAATTTTTTTTTTTTTTGTAAACTAGTGTAATTATCGAAGGCCATCCTACACAATGCAAACTAGTGCTGCGGCCGTATCTAAAGAAGGCAGAATGGCACGCAGAGCAGAGAGAGAGCTGCTGCTGAAAACAGTTTTTTTTTGAAGATGAGGAATCGCCGACTAATATCTGTAAGCATATAATATTTGTAATATTTTTGGTTACTTTCAAAACAACTTTATCGGACTGCCAAGCCACTTTTCTCCAGTTCTACTAAACCGATTTTAATGAAACAAAATGCAATCGACGCAGAACTGTCCAATTGACCATGCTCGAACTGTATTTTTACATTTTTGATTTATTATTTTTTTTTTGCAAAAAAATTACGTCAAACTTTAAACGCATTTATCTCGAAACCACGTTTTTTCAACTGGCGGCCATGATATCTCCAGTTACACTGAACCGATTTTGATAAAACTAAGTGAAATCGACGCAGAATTGTCACCATTCTGGTCTGACCCTCAACCTAAAAAAAATTTTTTTTTAAATTATACAATTTATTTTTTCCCCTAGAACACAAAAAAAGGGCACAAAATCTACTTTTCAATGGCCGCTATTTTGTCAAAAAAAGTCACAAAATTTGTTTCGAGTGTCAGACCAGAATGACATCTATACTGATTATAACCCTGTTTTTACTTTTTATTTCAGACAATCTGGAGACGAGAAATCGTGGCCGCCAGCACTATACCTTGTTTTTTGGACCCCCCACTTTGACGGCCGAGAACATTTTGAACAGCCCTCATATCGAAGCATAAAAATTTGTTTGTTTACTTTAATCTGTTTGTAACACAATAAAAAAAAACAGAATTGAAAAAACTCTTTCCGTTTTCAAACAAGATTTTTTTTAAAAAGATTCAAAAAACAGCCTTGACATGGAGAATCCCCCCTTAAATGTCAAATCTTCTTAATGACAAACCCATTTTTCCTGGAAATCTAGCTGGACTTTCTAAAAATGGCATTGAAAGCATGAACACTTGTTCATTTTCCCAAATTAGCTGCAATTAGTAAGCTTTTTTTCAAAACAAAATAGTAATTCAAAGTGGTCAAACGTTTGCTAGAGTGTTCTGGTTTAAATTATTTAGAATGAATTTGGTGGTAGCCCTTTCAGTGAAAATCTGGCAGCACTGTCAAACAGCTGATTTGCTGTGTCATTTTATGTTGGTTAAAAGTTTGGTTGTCATCTGAAATGATGGAAAACACAACAAAAAGGCCACGTGCTAAGAACTTTACAGACGAAAAGGTATAGGAACTAGTAGCTCTAGTAGAGGAGAACAAGAATGTTATCGAAGCAAAATGAGCATGTTAAAGGCAAAACTGCAAGACCGGAATTCAGCGCACTGCTCAGGCTATCATGGGATGAACCAGGCCGCCTTGCAACCACATCTTGCAAAAATAACTTTGCGCTAGATACTGCTTGTACATTTATCAAGAAATATCCCTTTTTGTTACGGTATATCATGGCATGGTCACCGCCTTGCTATTAAATCCGTACATGGGTGCAATCAATAGCTCCCATAACCTTCGGGAATTTAGCAATTTTATAAAAGTCTCTTATGACTTCATTGGGGTCCCGAAACTTAATGTAACTGCTCGATAAGATGGATGGATGGTAAAGCCGGAATCTTTTTATGAATACGGAATCTTCCATGTCCTCAAAGAAGTTCGGCCTTGGGTTGTATAGTCTCGCTCTATAAATTAGCACAATGTCTTTATCAGAATCTTCCAGTGAGTGAAGGGCTATTTGGCAGGATCAAAAAATTTATTTTACAAATTGTTTTGCTTAGCACAAATTAAAAACCCACCCCAAATATCATGTCAATTTACAGTAAATGGCAAAAAGTCAAATGCCTATCTAACACATAGTGGCTATCTGGAGGTTGATGTAACAGATAGGTTATGATGCAATTAGTAGGCAATGAAATCAAAATTTCACTATTTGTTGGATTATCTGATACATAGCAGCTATCTGGAAGAAGAGAAATCGGCCCTAAATCTTTTTGTGTATTTTGAAAACGTTTTTTTTATGTTTAGTTGAAGTTTTGGGGCCGTTTTCTCATGTTCATGTTTTTGCTCAAATCGAAATCCATCTAGATTTTGCAACTAGATGGTTTTTGTGCAATTGGTTGTCTCATGTGGGTTGCTTATAAATTCGGGCATTTGCGCCACGGTCACAACGGGAGGGCTGGAATGGTATAATACTAGGTTGGCAGCACCTCTGCACTCGGCTGA
Organism: Lordiphosa magnipectinata; assembly: GCA_037044535.1. Taxonomy (NCBI): domain Eukaryota; kingdom Metazoa; phylum Arthropoda; class Insecta; order Diptera; family Drosophilidae; genus Lordiphosa; species Lordiphosa magnipectinata. Next base: position 375,118 of record JBAMBO010002939.1, read on the forward strand.
TTATTGTTTTTTTTTTTGCGCGCCTATTTTGAAAATGAAAGCAAGAATTTTAGGGAGGAGGAGAAGGTTTTTCTTTTGGAACGACTTGTTACTATGATGATCCCACAAAATTCCACAATTGGTTTGTATATAACTGCATTTGTCTGACTTTTAAGGTAATAAATGTGTTAAAATTAGCTGCAGAAATTGGCAGATGTGTGTATTATCGTAAATATACGCCGTCTTACGTTTTTCAAAGTCAGCTTTGTCCTACAAAGTAGATTTTTTTGCCCAGCAACTATCGAAACGTATGGGGTACATCTGTAAAAGAATTGCAACTTTTTGGGAAAATTACAAACGCAAAAAAACTTCAGTTGTTAAATATGAATCTGTTTGGCTGCAAAATGCGCAAAAAGGATAAAACAACGAAGGATTGCTGAGCTGTCAAAACCCGGCGAATCTATTGCTTCTGCCTTAAGCTCATGCAACTTATTACATTCAATGCTTACCGAAGTTAATGTCGATGAAGTTTTGTCACTTCTCGTTGAGACAAATATAAGTAAACATCATCAGTATTTGCTTATTCGTAGGTTTTTTAATAGTAAAACCAGCAGTAATTTATAACCAAGCTACAAAAAACGTTTGACAGCCTAGGCATCAAGTTATCCAGAAAAAAAGTAGATATAATCAAATATCTAAACTGGAAGTATTGGCTCCACAGAAATTTCATTGTATGCCCAAGAATTCCGTTTTGGTGCGATTTGCTAGATATAGAAAAAGAATTTTCTGCGTGTACTCCACTTGTCTTTTAACAAAACACGAAACATTTTTCGTTTCTGGCTTGACAGGGAATCGAACCCTGAATCGTCTGCACTTAAGAGACAACGTATGAAATGGCGTGCTAGCACATTCCGCTATTGCCTGCTTTTGTAACTACACGTCTAAGCTCTACTTATACTTTTTTGTGTGGTGGTTGAGTGTAGATGAACTGTGCTCAATTCAAGCACGTTTTGTCTGTATTTTGAACTGGTTTTCAACTAGTTTCTAAGAGTAAAAACTCTCAAGCTAAAGCGATGCCATATTCAGCTCGTCACCGGCAGCTCTCGGCTCTGTGCTGAGAGCCGGGAACCAGTAAAATATATCAATTTTCTACCATTTTTGTTAATCTTCCACTGTGCAACATCATTTTTGGGTGGAATGTATGATGCTGCTGTTTCTGTTGATGCTGATGCTGCTGCTGCTGCCGCTGCCTGTGTCTTTATCTATGACTACCGCTTTATATTCTTCAGCATCTGCCGTTGCTTTTTCTTCCTCTTCATCAGCAGCTTCTTTACTTTGTTGTGTGTGTTCTGCTCTGCTTTTCTCTGTACTGTATGATGTGTCGTTTTTATAAGTCTGTCAAATTGTGTAGTAGTTCAGATGGTTTATATATACGTTTGGGAGGTACTGTACATATATTTCTGGCGAAAATTCATTTTGCAGTTGACATAACTTTGTCAGCCCCAATTTATCAACAACAATTAGTAGAGCAGAGCAAAGAGAGACATAGAGCCAGAGGGCGGGGAGGGGAGGGGTGAGCAGAAGAGAGGGTACGTTCACTTCACTTGACTTGACTGACATATGGGTGGAGGTCGGTCTCCTTGTGGGCGTGGCCAAGTATGTGACAAGTATTTTGCACAGAAAACTTTGTCTGCCAAACAAAACGGAGACTTTACTTGACTTTCTGGCCGAAAAGTTCACTTCTAGTCGAAACTGCACTACAACATAAGGATGCCGGAGCAGCAAGTGCATCCTCTGCTGATGACGACAATGCGTTATATTATAATGTGCCTGCCAAGCTGGCTTATTAAACTTCAATTCCAGAGTTTCCACTTACCTGTACTCGTGCGAAAGGAAGAAGGTGCCACGTATTAAACAGCCATTGGGATTCTTGCGTTTGCCATTGAAAATCTTTTGATAATGATCATAGTTATTCAAGTTGACGGCACCATCGAAGGTTAGCATTATTATTTGAGGAATCTGCAAGTGAGAGAAAAGCAAAAATGAAAAAAAAAAATTGAATTTCAAGGCCTCACGTTGGGCGCCACTTTGTCATATATAAAGAATAGAAATAAATTAATATGGACTTGGTCTCTATAGTTCAAAACTTAAAAGTTCAGAAGAGCACAACTTGTATACTTAATTTAAGCACGTTTTTTTGCTAGAGCTAAGACTGAAAAGCTTGTCAATTAATGTTGATTTGCTTGTTAAATAACTGTAGAATTCTAAAATTCAGAATTAAGTGGTTACTCTTAGGTGTAGAATTTGTTCTATACTTGGTCCTTCGAGCCGTATATTCTAGTCCAACTGTGTGTAATCAAAAGAATTGCAAAATTTATGAATCTGTGCCACAAAATTCCACATCATCTGTGACTCTCCATCTATCTTATCCCAGTATTGGGCTTTAAATTGCAATAATTTCATTGATTTATTTTAACCTTTATACCCTCGCAACGCACACATTTCGTTAACAATTTCAATTATATGTACCTACTCGTTCACATATTATTGTTATTGTTAGTTTCCACAATGCGTTTGCATAATTATGACCCAACAGTTTGCCACTAAATTATATGGTTAAATTCTTGTTTAATTTATGTGTTTTTTTTAGTACCTTCTCTTTTGAAAAGCGAATGAAAAGTAATGCCGCGGCTAAATGTCATGCCGCTCTGTCTGTCTGTATATGTGCGTGTGTTGCCAATTGACAGACAGTTTGAAGTGCACATTAGTTGTGGTTTCGCATGCATAATAATAGCAAAATAGCAATGCCAGGGCACAGAGTCAATCCAAAATGCCGCACCATACCACACTTTTACACATTGGGAAAATGTGAGAGTGAATTTAAGGCTTCAATAGTGACAGCTGAGTACACTCTTTCCAAAGTTGGAGCATTTGAAAAGGCAGTAAGTAAGCTGTAAGCACTAGGTAAACGAAGGCAGTAGCAGTTCAGCAGTATTAGCTCTCGTTAGCTTTTTTCTTTTTTGTATTCTTTGTAAGGGCACACAGCATTCGGTTTTCACCAATTAGCGGGGCTTTGCACAGTTAAATTTTTGCAAACACGTTCACATGCTGCTGAGCTGCTGCAGACTTGCTTACTGCACCTATTTGGGAAGTATGCCCCACAAAGTGTTTCAATTAGTGCTAGAATTTGGTATACCATGTATGCAGCTTTGTAAAATATTTTTTTAGAATTTAACAGGTAAAAAACTGAATCCAAACGATGCTACACTGTTTTTCCAACGTTGTACAAGCGGGTCAGGGTAGATTTGTCGCAGGTTCACTGCTGATTTACCAACTATTCTATTAACAACCGACTCAAAACTGGTTCACGGTCAATATAGTACCGTTTCTGAACTAGTTCACTACCATTTCACTTCTAGATCATTATCAATGCACCGGTACAAAAGCGGTTCAGGACTGATTTACCACAGTTTCATAACTGTTTCACAGTACTACTCGTCCAGAGCCAATTTACAATCTGTTTTGAACTGATTCACCAAAAGAACACCATTGATTCACAACGATTCACAGCCACTGCAATATAAACGGTACATGAACGATGCACACACTTTACACCCGTTTTGATACTATGTCATAACCGACAATGCCCGATAAAAATTCTATTCATAACGATTATCCACAATGATTTTATCTTGACTAAATACTTAAAATTTGATTATAAATAACTACGGGTTCATAACAGATTAAAGTTTTATTTGTAACGTCCTTGGAAATGATTCCACCTAGTTTAAGATAAAAAACTTTTTTTATTTATTTATTTATTTATTTATTCATCCTAGTGTTACAAGTATAAAACTTTAAGTTTATAACACTAGTCACTAAAGAACATTAGATAGGACAATAAAAACGCGGAGAATTGAATTACTATTAAGATAAGCTAGAATTAGAAATTATTGATTTGAATTATAATAAATTAAATTAAATTGGATTATTATTATTATTTTTTTTTTTTTATGTTATCTCAACCTAGTATTATTATACCCTTGCAAAGGGTATTATAATTTTGCCCAGAAGTTTGCAACGCATAGAAATATTCATTTCCGACCCCATAAACTATATATATTCTTGATCAGGGGGACGAGCTGAGTTCATTGAGCTTTGTCCGTCCGTCTGTCTGTCTGTCCGTCTGTCTGTCTGTCTGTCCGTCTGTCTGTCTGTCCGTCTGTTTCTACGCAAACTAGTCTCTCAGTTTTAAAGCTATCGAGCTGAAATTTTGCACAGAGTCTTCTTTTTACTGCACGCTGCTAATATGTCGGAACCGACCGGATCGGATCACTATATCTTATAGCTGCCATAGGAACCATCGGTCGAAAAATGGGTTTTAGTGAGAAAAACTTTTTTGTTTTCAATGTCAACGTGATTAAACTCGGTCATTAATAATATTATATACTTTCAAACAGATTTGCAAATTTTGGTCAAAATCGGATGACTATATCTTATAGCTGCCATAGGAACCATAGGTCGAAAAATGGGTTTTAGTGAGAAAAACTTTTTTGTTTCCAATGTTAACGTGATTAAACTCGGTCATTAATAATATTATATAATTTCAAACAGATTTGAAAATTTTGGTCAAAATCGGATGACTATATCTTATAGCTGCCATAGGAACCATAGGTCGAAAAATAGGTTTTAGTGAGAAAAACTTTTTTGTTTTCAATGTTAACGTGATTAAACTCGGTCATTAATAATATTATATGCTTTCAAACAGATTTGCAAATTTTGGTCAAAGTCGGATGACTATATCTTATAGCTGTCATAGGACCGATCGGTCGGAAAATGGGTCTTAGTGAAAAAAAACTTTTTTGTTTTTAAGTAAATCGTTCTTAAGGTCGGTGATTATTAATATTAAACGCTTTCAAACTAATTTGAAAAAGTTGATCGACATCGGGTGACTATATCTTAAGGCTGCCATAGGCCCGATCGGTCGGAAACTGAGTCTTAGTGAGAAAAACTTTTTTCAGACGTTTATCTGTCGGAAAATAGGTTTTAGTAACAAAATTTTTTGATTTTTATGTAAGCGTTCTTAAACTGTGACATTTGCATTTGCAAGGGTATAAAAACTTCGGCACAGACGAAGTTAGCCTGGCCTTCTCGTTTTATTTTGTTGTAGTTATATTTAAATTTATCGTGTACTGTAGTGTGTGTTGAGCTTAGCTCGAAATAATGGTGCGCTACTAATTGATTTTAGTTCATGAGGTAAGCTATTCCACAGGCGAACAGCATATACACTGCTCGCCACTTGAATAGGACACCTCTAAAGTCGATTTTCTATAGTTAATTGCTGCTAAACCAAGCCATCTTGGAAAATAATTTTTGTTTTCTTATAAAGTTTATTTAAATGTAGTAATTAGACGAAAATTACAAAATTATTCAAAAGTTGTAAGTATACAAAAAACATTGTTAACCAATAAGTAACAAATTTTGGAGTCTTCATTTTGCACCACTTGAATAGGACACTTTATCTAAAAACCATTTAAGAATATTTCAATCCTTTTCAAATAACAATATTACTTAAATAAGAAATTACTAACATGTTTTTAAACCAAAAAAAGTTTTTAATAGTGTGTTGAGCCTCCTTTTTTCTCCAAAACCTCACACATTCGGTCTGGAAGGGATGCATACAATTTTCCCAAATAATTCAACGATATCGAGCCTCATGCTAATTTGATAGCTGCAATTAGTTCGGGAACACTCGAATATTGCTGACCTGATCCATATACTTCACGTGTTAGCCATCCCCACATATTCTCAATGATATTCAAGTCCGGTGAATAGGGTGGCCAGTTTAATAACTCCACGTTTTGGCTCGCTATATACGATTTAACAATCCGGCCGTATGTATAGTGGCATTATCATGTTGATAACTCCATTTTAGATTTGCAAAAAGAGTTTGGAAGTGTGGAAAGGCCTCTTTCAATATACCATTATAACACAACGCATTCATGGTGGTTGGAATAAATTTAATCTCACAGGTGCCATAATAGGAAATGGCCCCCCATACCATAATACCTCCAGCACTGCTGTGCAACTTATCAAGATGGTGTGGTTCTTTTCGAAGATCATGAAAATAGTAGCTGTAGCCATCGGGGCCCTCCAAATTAAACTTTTTTTCGTCCGAAAAGACAACACGTTGCCACTCCGAAGTCCAAAGACATGTGCGCGCGCGAAATCAAGGCGTTGTAACTTCCGAGCCGGGTTAAGAGGTGGCTTCTTCTTGATTTTTAGTCTCTTCAGGTGTGTAGCATTATTAATAACACGACGCATGGTTGTCAAACTTGCTTTAACGTTGCATTTTTCCCTTATCTTGGCCAAAGAGTCGTGCGAATTGGAAGCTTCTCTTAAATATAAGTCGCTTGTCCGCGATGGTAAGCACACTGTGGGTGCGGCCCTTCATGTTTTTACCATAATTAGCCTCATTATTTAAAAAATTTGTTATGGCGTGACGGCTCCTGTCGACTTTTTTTTGCTATTTTTGCAATAGAAAGGCCAGAATCCTTGTAAGCTTGGATTTTTCCTTTCTCCGACTCAGATAATGAAGTGCCACGCCCCATTTTAATTTTTTTTAATTTTATATTCACTTCAATTAAAGCAAAAAGTTTAAGTAAACCAAAATTTGTGTGCACGTGTCAACGATACCGACCAAATAAAATGCATGTTCTATTCAAGTGGCGCAAAAATTCCATTGAATTTTTGCGAATGCTCACATAAAGTGCAAACAACTTTATAACGGTTCTATTCCAAAACTTGGAATATACCAGAAAGAGCGAAGAATGCTTGCACAAAGATAATATGCAAAAATACCGTTATTCTACCATTTCGTTTTCGAGTTACGAGCAGTTTTAAAGAGAGCATACAGGGTGTCCTATTCAAGTGGCGAGCAGTGTATGTTAAGAAACTTATGGAGCGCCAAGGGAAACCAAAGTGGTTAGCACGAGATGAACATATTCCCAAATAGACCCACAGAGCCTAAGTGAGAGCGAACAGCTGACTAATTTCTGATAGAAGCAGTGTTGACTGCGCAATCGTTCAGTCTATATATCCTAGTCTGTAACAACATAGTTTTTGTGTGCTCTGAATATGTCAACTTTTGTGCCAACAAAACACAATTTGCGGGAAATTTTACATTTCTGCTTTCAGTTGAAGAAAAATGCAGCTGAATGCCAACGAATGCTGCAAAAAGCTTACTGGGAGCGTGCTCCAAGCGAAAATCATACAGGCCGCCCGGCTAAAGCCGTATATTAACGGTGGGAAGGTCATGCTCTGCTACAAACGGATGAAACCATCACAGGGCAACTCTACTGAACTGATTGAAGAAAATCGGCCAGAATACGAGCAAAGGCACGAAAAGTTAATTTTGCAACATAACAACGCACGGCCACATGTTGCGCAGCCTGTCAAAACATACCTTGAAACGCCAGAAGGCGTTTGCCAGAAAGATGGGAACAGGACATGATACAAAAAATATAAGGTAAAGCAATGTGTCGCTTGTGTTTGTTAACATTTTATCAAAACTATGCTTCGGTAACCAAAATGAAAATGAATTGAAATTATATCAACAATTAAACTAAATCAAGTTAAAACTAAAAAAACTCAAATTCCCAACCCAAGAGTAATCTGGAGCAAGTGTTGGCACAACCTAGTATTCATTGTATCATGGGAAAAGTAGTGGCTAACGATGAACAATACTTTGAAAAATGAACAAAAAAACAAATTTCTTACAATAAAACGTCATACTTGAAATAAAAATCCTTTAATACTTTTTTGTACAGTTAATACTTACGATTTGGATATGAATAACAATCAGATTGACTCAAAATCATTTGAAAACCAATTCAGAAACTGTTCAACACCGATTCGCAGATAGAATAGATTTACCATCGGACTTTAACTGATTATAATTTTTGGCTCAAAAATGATTCTAAACTTTTTTACAACAAAATACAATACTTAAAATTTTGATTATGATGTAAAGGAGGGTTTATTTAGTGTTTTCGGTTTTAAGATACACACTATTTACAAACGTGTTTCTCTTTACACACGGTTTAATATTTACAAAACAAACTTGTCTCTACGGTTTGTCGATACGGGGTTTTCCTTTCTGTCTGTCTCTCATTTTTATTTGCTAGTGTGCTAGTGTTTTACACCACGCTATTAACGTTCTATTTATAGTGTGACCATCGTCTCTATCTTAAAAATACCTTAACAGTAAATAAACCGATATACCCACATCTTGGCGTTCATTTTGCAATCAAAACCGATCAAAATTGATGCCTAACCTAAACCTATACAGAAAATTTGAATATGAATAACTATTTTAAAACATTAAAAAAATGGAAAAATGTTGCTGGGGATGTGCTCCAATTTGGCTAAGGGTATTCAACACAAAAAAAAAACAAAAAAGGACAAATACGAGTGGGTAAAAGCAAAGCGGAAGTTTATGTGGCGTCGACGATGGCGGCGGCCGATTTTGAACACAAAACGCAAAACGCCAAATGCAAACACACATACAAAGACAGTGAGTGAGAGAGAGAGACACACACACACACACATAGGCAAACACAAACAGGGCCAAGTGAGCCACTTAATTTCGAAATTGAAATGTTTGTCTGTCCCGTTTATCCGTTTGTCCTGGCTGTGATTGTGTGCGTGTATGTGTGCTTGTTTAAGTGTTATTAGCGCTTACATGTGTACCGCCATCCGCCAACCTCCTCCCCCGCCAACAGCCAAAAACAATTTCAATTTGTGAATGTGCGTGTGTGTGTGTGTGTGTGTGGGCGCATAATTATAATTAATATCATCTCAATTAACCGCAAACAAGCGGTTAATTTGTGTATGCCAAAAAAACTTTCCTTTGATCTGTATCTCTGGCTTCTCAGCTCGATAGAGCTCACTCATTTCGCTCCATTTGCCATGTGGCGTCCAATTTCCTGGCAAATGGAAATTGGAAAATATATAAATGTATGTGTGGGTGTGTGTGTGTGTGTGTGTGTCTACAGAAAAGTTTTGCCATCACTCAATCATCAATGAGCCGCTCAATTGTCACTGAGGCTGCTGCTGCCGCTGCTGCTGCAGCTCCGATTGAGCAACTAAACTATGCAAATTTCACTTGCCAGAGGAAAACTTGCTCCGGCAGCTCCTCTCTCAATCCAATCCCTAAGTATTATGCTAAATGCCATATTTGCTCAAGAGACTAAAATGCAAACTTGAGTCGCTTTTAGTTGAAATTATCTAGGCACAAAGCACACACATAGAATACAGAGCAGTCAAAGGAAAAGGATGAGTAGGAGAGGAAGGAGGAGAAGCTGCTGGGGAAACAGGCCTTTTTGACATGTTGTACCCAAGTGAAAAGTGTCAATTTACAAAAGTGAACTACTAATCATGGTCGTTAAATCGAAATTGGCCTTAGGTTAGGCTGTTTATGACTAAAACGAAAAAAAAGATGAGTTGCTCACTTAAGTGAGTAATTGAACAAGTGAACAAGTGAGCTATTAGAGATTGGGTTAATCACTTTGACAAAAAAGAGTAGCTATATGAACAGCCATTACCGTTTTGTTTCAGATGTTCGCACCAAAACTACATTGTGTAAGCCACACCCAAAGAAGACGTTGATGGGTTTCAAAAAGAGATGGGGCCGTGAAAGTTGTGGGACTCCTGGGAACCGAACTGAAAAGATTTGCCTTCTGAATGAATTTGTAATCCCAAATATAAGAGTGGGTGTCATGGCACTCCCGGTAGGAGCGAAGCATTTTACGACAACAAATCTGATTGTAAATTTAACTGTTAACTCACTGTTAAGTCACTGCTAAGTCAGTGTTAAGTCACTGTTAAGTCACATGTCAAGTCCTTGTCAAGTCACTGTTAACCTACTGTTAACCCCTCTCCCCACCCTCCCACTCCACGCACCCGCAAATACACAACCCACCTGCTGCTACCGCAAATTGTAAAAGCGGTTGACTTTGCAAATACAAAATGCAAAGACAATGCGTACCCAAAAGAATCTGTCGCAAGGACAACATTTTTCTAGTTTACCCCCCAGTCGAAAGTCTGCAAAAGAGCTTCGCTCTAATATAAATATTTCCAAGTGATTTCCCTTTATGATAGCAATGAGTCCCTTCAATTTCGGAACGGTTTTCCTTTCCGTGCCTTTATTTTGGAGAATTTGGGTTATTCATGTTCTGTTCCATAAGTTCCAAGGAACTCCCAAACTATAAGAATAAAAGTCCAAGATATCTTAGAATAGCCTCACAGTGACAGCGTCCATCCCTATTCATCTATAACCATACCTGTTCATGGTCCTTCGATCAGGATTCTCTAACCGATCGTTTGAGGTGAAATAATTAATATTTTGTCTACAATAATTTCTTGGAAAAAATATTGCAAACTGATCCGAATAACACTGAATACGATTCATTTCTTGATCTGTTTCGATATTCTTTCGTTTGAATTCTGTCCGTAAGATCGAAAAGATTTCAGAGATGGTAAGAGATAGGGGTTTGACTTTTAATGCACATTCACTTCTAATACTTGCAGCCCCCGAAATTTGGAAGAAACTTTATATCTCCCACAGTTGTGTAGATGGATGGTTTGTAATTTTTACAGATATTTAGTTTTCAAGATTATCGATATGCCAAAGGAATGTTAAAGATCGGAAGAACTATACTCAAGTTATGACCAAAAGTCAGTTCCAGTGGTGAGGTAGCCCTGGCCACCTCTAGTCATACTATTCATCGTGCACCATCCCTAACTTGGTATCAGAGCGACAACACACGCGCCGTCGCTGGTGCGCAGTTTCTGGCTGGCTTCGGTGACGCGCGGTTTCGCTGTGTTCAACTCAACAATAATAGTTAGTTGAAGTATTATTAAAAAAAGTGAGTTACCAAAGAAAGCTAAAGTGGTGACTCCGACTAAGTTAAAGAACACGAACAATAAACAAAACAAATTCATAGCAGTGTGTTAAACACATGAATTTCAATCTCTGACGAAATTCACACGCACACACCCATACTGTGACGCCATTGTGGGATTCATGTCGACATGCAACTTTCGATCAGCAGTTTCAAACAGCCTCAAGTTAACTAAAGCAAGGAGCACTATTTCGACAACAGCCAGCCAGATCCTCAACAGCAGCAACAGAACCATCTCGATGTATTTTGGGCGTTTTGTCACACGCGACACACATGCTCACAGCGTCTGCAGCATACAATCAAACGAATTTTGGCGCGTTCTTACAAACACACACACACATGCGATCAAACTCTGCCAGCGGCCTCAGACTCACACACAAATACAAACAGCAAAGGGTGTTTTTTTATCCAAATCATACGCCTGTTGCCCCTTACACATCCAGCTGTCCACATCCTGCAGCAGCCCATGTCTTCCACGTCAGGCTGGCCACATGTGAAAACGTTCATCGTCCAGCCTGCCCTGCACGATTGTACACGCCTGCTATTTGTGTGCGCCCAACCGACTCTTCAACTACATCTAACCGATCTTACGTTGGTCAAGCATCCGACCAATTTTTCAGATCTTACATTGTACGCAGCCTGCCAGACGATCGTTCATACTTATGCATCTTTCATCATCACCGATGCTCATGCACAGCGATTCGCATACCTAATCGACCATAAGCAACCTGCTTAAACTCGAGACGCTCTTTGTTTGGCAATTGATGCCAGCCTGAGTTTACCTTCAAGTTCTCGATCTCACCACGAAATTCCACAGCGAATGGCGAGCGAAAGTCCACAACGAGTGGCAAGCGAAAGTTTACAACGCGTGGCAAACGAAAGTCCATAACGAGTGGCAAACGAAAGTCCACAACGAGTGGCAAACGAAAGTCCTTAACGAGAGGTATTACGAAAGTCCACGACGCGTGGCAACCTCAACCCTGCTAGGGCGAACTTGCTTATCGACCCCCACTCGAAGCAACGGCCTCAACGCGAGGTTACCATCGACGCAACTTCTCCAATCTGTACTCGGTGCACATGCTCAGTACCATTCACCAGTTTCTATACTCAACGGAAACAATTCATCGACTAAACTGCGACACAAACATCACAGCGGGAATACGCAAGCTTTCCTCCACATTGGGACTTGTACAAATCCTGTAGATGATCATCAATCATACCAGACATTCATCCCAACTAGACTCAAATTTTGAAGATCATTCGTTCCCACATGGTCTCTGAAGGGGGAGTACTGTGGCACCTCTGGTCATACTATTCATCGTGCACCATCTCTAGCGCAGTGGCAGAACGACAACCCACGCGCCATTTCTTGCGCGCAGTTTTCTCGCCTGGCTTCGGCTACGCGCGGGTGTCGCCCGCATCTCTCCGCTCAACTCAACAGTATTTGTTAGCTTAAGTTATATTCAATAAAGTTAGTTACACATTAAACCTCGTTACTAAAGTGGTTACAGTAGTGGCGCCATTTATTTTTCAGTTTTGAAATGTGCATATTAGTGGCGGCATCTATTAGACAAGTTATGACTAAAAGAATGTTGAAAGAATGTACTGCTGATACAGAGTATACTACAGTCGGGCTTGACCGACTTTCTTACTTGTTTGTTATATAAAATTACAAATTATCTGTAAATATCCTTGTTGAGTGTTTCCTATATAGAGTCATATTTTACCAACTTTGGTTCTTATAACCTTATTCAAGTGAAATGTTATCAAGTAAATGACGATGAATTGCTTAGAAAATTGAACAGTAAATGGACTAGTGTTTTTGGAAACGAAATGTTAAAGTAATATTGCTAAATTGCCAGGCACCACCAAGTTAGAATAGAGTTACTCTTTCAAATAGGTTGTTAAATAACAACAATGCATAATGGGGTTTTTCTCTGTCGGAACTCTGTCGTTTCCAAAACACCAAGTTCGACTGAAACTATGTTGAAAATTTGTAGTTTTGTCTTGTTTTTTTTTTGTTCAAATTTTGTGGTTTCAGAAGATTACTTCTAAGACGAAATTATGTTGTTTTCAAGATACCTTCATTGCTTGAAATGATGTAGCTTTAGCATAACAACATCTAGCGCGAATACATACCACTATTATGTACCTGGCCCACCTGAAGGCTTTCTCAAAATTGAACCCAGCTTCTTGTACTTTAAACTGAAATGCTGCTACTTTCCTGCATTTTCCCCCCAACAGTTCCGGTTACTGGCTTATATCAGGTGTGTTTCCACCTCTTCAAGACCCACCCAATCGTCTCACCTCACCTCTCGGTCGCTCTCTTTCTCCTTTGCCTTTGTTTCAGTTTTGCTGTTGTTGCCTTTTAAGTGTTAATTTGCAGGGCGATAAATTTCAAGTGCATTGACAGCTTTTTATTTTTACGACACAGAACTGAGACTATGGCAGCTGTGGATCGCTTTGGATTGCGACCGAGTTCGGGCTCTTCGGTTTGGCCATAAATCTATGTATTTGCATTCGGCTGGCTGTTATCGCCGTTTTGCATAAGGAAATTGTACTTGTTGTCTTTTGCCATTTGTTGTGCCATTCGTGTTGTTGCTGCTGCTGCCCCCTTATCCTCCCCTTATTGTTGGCTCTGGCCAACCGGCTGCCTGGCCTGGCTGACAGTTGTTCCTGTTGATTCGAATATCCTGTTTAATAACTACGGTTTGTTTTTTCTCTTTTGTTGTTTATTTGGCCCAGAGTTATGTGTGTGCGTCGAATACAGGAATAATAATAATAAAAAAAAAAGACGAGAAGAAATCATTATACAACAAATAACAAAACATAAAACAAGTCATAAAATTTGCTTTAAATTAAGGTGGGGTTTGTGCTTCGTACAATTCGATATCTTGTTAACGCACTTCAAAGATAAATGTGCAAATCCTTGTAATTAAGCTTCAAGATACAGGACAAGCCCCGCCTTAGTGTTTACCTTCAGTCTTAACGTTTAGGCTCTGCGTTGTGGACCAATTAAATGGTGACCCTCGGTAGCTAACACTTTGGTGACACTTCCCCTGTTTTTAGTGGTAAATTGATATCAAGATTTTTAATTCAAAATGCCACCAAAGGCAAAAAGCTCTTAATTATATGATATGCAGCACATTTCGCTCTCGCTCTCTCTGCCGTAATCTGTACTGCGTGTGCGTGTGCCCAATTAGAGGAGCGCCGACCTCAAAATCAGCCGGGCATGCGATGGCATTGGCAGCCGCAGCAGCTCTTAATTGAAGGTTTTACATTTCGCGTTTGTTTTTCCTGTCTGCGTTGCGCCTGGTTGCGCTTTTCAACCATCCCTCTCCCTTTACCAATGCCTACTTTGCGTCTTGAGCGCAAAATTGCAACTTGAGCATTAAGCATAATTAGTGGGCATGTGGGTAACCAGGACGCGATTCACTCAAGTTACAGCTTGAAGCAAAAGTCATTTCAAATAATTCGCTCAACTATCAATAACACCCAAAAGCAACATTCAGAGTAAATTCCATTACAAAAATTGCCACCCCAAATAAGAAATACAAAAAACAAAAAGGGGAGAAAAAACAAAAATACGAAAATACAAAAATAAAGCAACGCAAAGTTAGTAAAAAGAAGCTGCCGCTGTGTGCAACACTTTAAGTGCAATTCCATAATCAAAGACTGCCAAGAAGGAACAAAATGATGCACCATAAAAACAAGCCGTTTCTGTTAAAAACTAGTTGTGGTTAAGCCAGACCTTTGAAATACCCTTAAGAAACTTTAAGATGTTAAGACTGTCCTATTTGGACGGATTGTAATCAAATTTTAATCATCGGCATCGAAGGACCAGCTTCAAATGCCCACGAGCTGTATGACCCAACTACAATGGAAATACTTGAGCTTTAATAAACGATATCCAAGTACTGTAACAGCCAGATTAGCCAACTAAATTGAAGATATTTGAACTTTAGTAATCGGCATCGAAGGACCACATGTAAGGGAACCATTTAAGAGCTTTATAGCTCAACAATAATGGGCATAGTTGAGCTTAAAGAAGCATTTTTATTAAAGCACACTCAAAGGAGCTTTACACTAAGAAAAAACTAGAACGAATAATTTCAAAAAATAGGCAAGGGAAGTGAGGAGAAGTATGGGAGCGCAAACTTGGAGAGAATAGCATTGAACACGCGCTCACAGTTTCATTTTTCAAGGGAGAGGTGTGTGTGCACAAACTTTTGCGAGGAGAGCGTAATCGGTTATTGCTCTATTGAGAGCAGAACTCTGTCGTTGTTGTTGTTGTAGCGGATGGGAAGATTTGTACTTACAGAAAGAGAGAAAAGAAAAGTAAGGGGTAAATTATTAAAGAGATGTAGAGAACTAATTATACCAGCTCAGAAATGGAACGACAATTATAGAACCCGGTTCCCGGACAGAGAGCAATGGGAGCCAGAAACTGACATCAGGAAGAACAAGCTTGCCATCTATACAGACGATTCGAAGAAGGAGGAGGGCACAGGAGCTGGCATCTTCTCCGAAGAAGTAGCGACACAGCTCTCACTCCGTTTACCGGACTAGAGCCTTTCTCAGACCAAATCAATCTACACCCTGGACGAAACTTCAAGGAACATTTCAATTCTGGTCGACAGTCAGACTGCCACTAAAGCTCTGTCATCAAAAGTAACCTAGTCCGCAGCACGGTGACAGCCTTGAGAACCTTGGGTACCTGGCCACGCTTACATATCAGGCAACGAGGGAGCAGACGAGTGCACAAGGAACGGCTCTGCGCTACCCAACCCACAAACGGTAACGGATATACAAAGACCCGTGCAGGACATCATGACAGAAGTCGGAACGACACCGGGCTATCACATCTCCCTTTCACTCTGGCCCAGATACTCACCTAAAAGAACTTCCCAACTCCTAAACCTTAGCAAGAACAGGATAAGAACTTTGATCGGAGTCATAACGGGGCCCTGCACCATAGGTCACATGGCCATCAGGATGCGCGCACCCCACCATGACTTCTGTGGTAATTGTGGGAATGCGGAAGACATAGAAAGCATTCAACATCTTCTTTGCGACTGCCCTGCACTTCTTAGAAAGCGTAACCAGCATCTGGGAAAACCATTCTTTGAAGATCTGGGCAGTCTGGCAGATCTGCCCTTGACGCACCTGTCTCTTTTTGTCGACTCCACAGGATGGCTTAGATAGATTATCGACAGGATATTACAAGCGTAGTACCTGACTGTTAGAGCGCAACCAAACCCAATAAGGCATCACAATGGGCCTTCAGCCCTCTGGGTGAACTCGGCCATAGCCTGACCTAACCTAGAGAACTAATCTTGGGCCAGACCGAGGAAGTAGGCAGCCTCGACTGGGTGGGTCCAAAGATCAAGTGGTGTGAGGACAGTGAAGAGGTGTAATGTATGGTACGGGCCAAGACCACATGTAGGACATTCGTCAGTGATTTTTCACTCTTACCGTACTTTTGAGAACGAACACTCTTAATCCAAATGTTAAATTCTCTAATTTTTCTCTGAGTGTATACATCTGTATCTTCTTATCCTACATCTTGAGACTTGGCGAAATTCTTAGACTAGAAATATCATGTTCCATTTAGAAAACTCTTATACCCTTTTCTGCCAGGGTATTCCAAATATTATAAAAGCAAAATCAACTGCCCAGATCCGAAATGCATTTTCCCTCTGCTGAGAGCTGGCCATAAGGGCGTGTGGCACGGTTGTGGCCTAGCCGCACTTAACGCTCATTGTGGGTGGGGACACATAAAAAGGATTATTGTACAAATTCAATATTAATGTTGGATGCGAATCGTCTGGCCATCGAAACGCTACGCTTCGGTTCGCTTTCGTCGCTGAGCTGGCTAAATTATGCAGAGGCGTGAAACACTCGAGTAGAGCAGCCGCCAGCTACGGCAACGGCGCGGCGGTCAGCTTAAGTGTGGCTTAGATGATGTGAAGAAGATGATGATGATGAAGATTGCAATTGGAATTGGAATCGATTTGACAGCATTTCCTTGCATTTGCTTCTCGTACTTGGTCGTCTCTGCTTATTGAAAGGCATATTTCCACAGGGACAAGAGAAGAGTTTCCTTCCGCAGCTGAATTATGAAGGAAAAATATTTTTGCAAATATAATGAAGGCTAAAAAAAAAAAAGCACGGAAGGAAGAAAAGAAAATGACTGGGAAAGCGGAAACGCATCGAAAACAAATAATTTTGATGAATTTTTGTGGAAACTGTCAACTTGGGGCTTAAATGGAATAGAAACCAAGACGATTTGGATTATTTTTTAGATACGCTAACATATTTAGTCAATTGCTCATTTTTGTTCAGAGATTAATTGTTCAGTTGTGCACAGTTTTGCATAAAAGATCTAACAAATCGACCGGCAACTGATTAACTGAACAGCTGACTAACTGAGCTGAAAAACAGCTGATTAAGCGAATAACTGAGCGAGAAAACAACTCCGCAAGTGAACAATTCAGCAAGTAAACAACTATAAGGAAGAGAACAATAGAGTAATTCGACAAAGCAAGTGAACAACAGAGCAATTGAACAACTGAGTAAGTAAATAACTGAGCCAGTTAGCAAATGAACAACTGTGCAAATGAACAACTGAGCCAATGAACAACTGAGTAAACAAACAACTTAATAAGTGAACAAGTAAACAACTGAACAAGTGATCAACTGAGCTAGTAAACAGCTGATCAACTACGTAAATGATAAACTGAGCGAGATAACAACTCAGCAAGTGAACAATTGAGTACGAGCGAAGCCCTTAACGACGGTAAATCTGAAAGTAAATTTAATTGTTAGCTCACTGTGGCGAAGTCACTGTTAAGTCACTGTTAAGTCAATGTTAAGTCACTGTCAAGGCACAACTAAGTCACTGTTGAGTCACTTTTAAGTCACTGTCAAGTCACTGTTCAAGTCACTGTCGAGTCACTGTCAAGTCATTGTCAAGTCACTGTCATGTCACTGTAAAGTCCCTGTCAAGTCACTGTCAAGTCACTGTCAAATCACTGTTCAAGTTACTGTCAAGTCACTGTCAAGTCACTGTCAAGTCACTGTCAAGTCACTGTCAAGTCACTGTCAAGCCACTGCTAAGTCACTGTCAAGTTCCTGTCAAGTCACTATCAAGTCACTATTTATGCCTCAGTAAACTCACTGTCCACACAGCCACAAACACACGCCCCACCTGCTGCTACGGCAAATGGTAAAAGCGGTTGACTTTGCAAATACAAAATGCAAAATCCAAGGCGTACCCAAAAGAATCTGTCGCAAAGACAACATTTTTCTAGTTTTTGTCCCCCGTCGAATGTTCGTAACAGAGCTTCGCTCTTAGAAAGCAAGTGAACAACTGAGCAAGTGAACAACTGAGCCAGTAAAGAACTAAAGTGTTTTTCAATAAAGCTGTGATATCTGTGATCTGAATAAGTTTTCGATTTCAAAAATGGTTAACCTATTTTATACAAAAACATAGTGTTAATTTGTTTTGCTCGCAAGTCCATGAGGCCCCCACGTTGGGAGCCAAAAAACGTTTGAAAGCACCGAACACGAGCTAGTGTACACTTACCTTTTCGGCCTCCAGTTCACCAGGTATCTGGGTGCCATCTTTGGAACAGAAACAATAGGGCAGAGCGCAATCTTCTGTATTGCAACGTTGGGCCGTGTCGGCTGGCGCATCTGTAGCCGGGGCTGGAGCTGAAATGGAGACACAAAAAAGAAAAAAAAAAAGGAAAGAAAAATTATTTAGAAGCGCATTCGTTATGCAAGAGGCAATTTTCCAAAAGTTCCAAGTCAACAAATAACACAATGCAATACAAATATCAATAAGAGTGCAAGAAACAAGTTAAAAGAAAGTTAACAACTTTCCATCCCTCCCCCCTCCCAACATCTGACTGAGTCTCGTATACCCCTAGGCTAAATCAGGGCTGGTGCCTGCTTGCTAACGGATTCTATTTGCATATGTGGGAGGCCCCCCAAAGGGGCGTGGCTTCTGTGTATGTGAAAACTCAATGGAATTCAATTGGCAATTTTTTTTTTCGACTACTTCTATATTGTTTGTTGTTGTTCGAAGCAAACAAATTCGCTTAAAGTTCACCAGAAAACAAAAGGTAAACAGAGAAAGGAAGTTCAACTCAGCTAACCAACAGGTAAGAGCTACAGTGGGTGCAAATATTAAATGCATTTCTTGCGCCTCGCTGCGTTCAATCAATGGAAACGGTACAAACCGAATTAGCAGAACTCAGAAAGGCCTGGGTGGCTGGTGGGCGTTGATTTGATTTGATTTTGGCTAGGCCCACACAAACACACACACACACACAAAAAGAGGAGGAGGTCTTCTAATTGAGTGCCCACTGGCATTGTAGGCAGAGGTAGGGGAGCCGGGGCGTGTTTGTATTGTGTGATAAATAGCTATCAAATTAAAGATGTGGCTCGATTAAGGAAAACTAGCAATAACTTGTACGACTCTGAAGTTGAGGGTTGAGATCAGCCTATGCGGCTGCATTGACAAATTGCCAAACCAAGAAATGGAATTGATATAATTAACAGCTAAAGTGCACTAAATAGCTAATACCGAATATACAATTGTGGAAATCGTAAGATTTGCATAAGACATGCAAAGACATAACAAATACAATGAAATAGAAGAATTGAAATTTAACAAAGTTTCAAGGAATTTAGGCTGACTTCACCATAAAGCTAAGAAATAACGTCAATATGTTAGCAAATAAAAGTAATAAACAAAGCATCCGCGGAAAGAAATTCGTTTTTTAAAACAGCTGCTGAATATTAAATAGCTGCAGAAAATAAATTAAACTACACTGAGATAAAATCAATCTAAAATCAAGATTATAATCTTGAAACCCAGAGAAACGGTGTCAGAAGTTGACAGAGACAAGATAATCTCAACCCACGATTGTCAGGCACGTTCTCAATTCCACTACCTTTAGAAAAGTAAATCGAACGCAATTCCGCTTCGGTTTCGTTTTCGTTTTCTCAGTTCCGAATGAAATTGCTCACCACCGGTCTGAGCGACAATGGCACTAGGTACACAAGAGAGAAACAACAAGTTCAAGCGACACGATAGAAAATGGAACAATTGAAAATGAGAGAGGCTGACTTTTAGGTTTCACTCTTCGTTTTTGCTGGCAGTGCCAAATTCTAGAAACACATTAAACAAACAAAAAAGTGTGAGTGTCGTTATCATTCACGAGGCCTTGATGTGAAACATGATGCTAAATTTAAGGTCTTTATATCAAAATCACATGCTCTCTCAATGGTAAATAAATCACCAATGGCAACTTTTCTTAAGAAGAAAACTAAGAGGGAGTAGAAAATACTCACAACAAGATCAATTGCTGCTGTGATCTTTCTTGTTTTCTGTAAGTCTTGCTTATTGTGCTGCTCCATAGATAAATGAAAACAACAACAGTCGCAAAGGAATAACAGACAGAAATGACAACACTTTTTTTGTTCCCCCTCTTTACAAATCTTTCCAACCTCTTTCCACCCTCTTTTACCCCTTCCACTGTTAAATCACTGTTAAGTAACTGTTAAGTCACTGTTTATTCACTGTTTAGTCACTGTTTAGTCACTGTTAATCACTGTAAGTCACTCTCTTCCCCTCTTTCCCAACTTACACTGTTAAGTCATTGTTAAGTAACTGTTAAGTCACTGTTAAATCACTGTTAAGTCACTGCTTAATAACTTTTTCCCACCTCTTTCCCCCTCTTTCGATCTCTTCCCCTAATTCTTTCCACCCCTTTTCCCACCCTGTGTTCTTTCTTGTTTTCTGTAAGTCTTGTTTATTGTGCTGCTCCATAGATAAATGAAAACAACAACAGTCGCAAAGGAATAACAACCTCTTTCCACCCTTCCACTGTTAAATCACTGTCAAGTCACTGTTTAGTCACTGTTAATCACTGTAAGTCACTCTCTTCCCCTCTTTCCCAACTTCCACTGTTAAGTGATTGTTAAGTAACTGTTAAGTCACTGCTAAGTCACTGTTAAGTCACTGCTTAATAACTTTTTCCCTCTTTTTCCCACCTCTTTCCCCCTCTTTCGACCTCTTTCCCCTAATTCTTTCCACCCCTTTTCCCATTCAGTGTTCTTTCTTGTTTTCTGTAAGTCTTGTTTATTGTGCTGCTCCAAAGATACATGAAAACAACAACAGTCGCAAAGGAATAACAGACAGAAATGACAACACTTTTCTGTTCCCCCTCTTTACACCCTCTTTCCACCCTCTTTCACCCCTTCCACGGTTAAATCACTGTTAAGTCACTGTTTAGTCACTGTTTATTCACTGATTAGTCACTGTTTAGTCACTGTTAATCACTGTAAGTCACTCTCTTCCCCTCTTTCCCCTCTCTTTCTCAACTTACACTGTTAAGTCATTGTTAAGAAACATTTAAGTCACTGCTAAGTCACTGTTAAGTCACTGTTAAGTCACTGCTTAATATTTTTTTCCCCCTTTTTCCGACCTCTTTCGACCTCTTTCCCCTAATTCTTTCCACCCCTTTTCCCACCCTCTTCCAACCTCTTCAATATACTTTTAAAACGAGAAACTTTTTCGTTTTAGTGTTGCGGTAACATGAATCAATTCCACTTTCGAAAAGTTGGCATGAAAGTGGAATTCTGCAAAGACATTTAAACAGTGCAACTTATCTGCTTGAGCACAACACATATCGAATATAAAAATGTTCCTATCGGCAGGCGTTTGTACACAAGTGCCGGGGCACCCAAAAATTGATTAAGATACACATTCCCGAAAAGGGAAGCATGACCAGCGATGTAAGATTGTGTAATACATTGCACGGATCTAACAAAAAAATGTATAGAAACCGAAACAATGTCAAAATAAAAACCATTCAGCTTCTGGAAGAGGTGCTAGTCACTCGCACCATATAGTATATGAGTTTTTTTCAGGAATTGAGAACATGCCTGTATAATTTCAATTTAAATCTAAATTCAACAATCTTGCATCTTGTGGTGTGTCTTGGGGTGTGTTTTAGTTATTAACACTGTTAATAATAATAAAATACACAGACTACTAAAAATAACAATTTGGTGGACAAACTGTTTAAACTGAAGCTTATTTCAAAGGCCGAAAGGAATAAGCTCATGACAAGCACTGCGCTACGGACTCCCAAAAATCCTCAAGGAAGGAACCCCGCTTCGACCAATTTGCTCGTCCGTTGGTGCACCGTCGCATGGCCTCTGCAGATTTGTAATCAAAATTTTGGACTCAACATACAACGTCAAAAATTCAATTGAATTCAAACAACGAACGAACAACACCTATATATGCGACGATGAGAAACTAATTTCATTCAATGTAGTCTCTTTATTCCCGAGCATACCCGTAGAAATAGCAATGCAGACTATTGGACAAAAATGGACTAAGACACAAGAGAATACGAAAATTTCCAAACAACTATTTATGGAAATCTTAAAATTCTGTATTGTAGAAAATAGATATTTTAAATTTGAGGACGACATATATACACAGTTAAAAGGCATGCCAATGGGATCTCCAGCATCCCCGTTTAGAGCGGACATCGTGATGGAGGAACTCCTTGACAGCACAGTCATAAACCCACCAAGATTGCTTACAAAATATGTAGACGATCTGTTTGCCATCACGAAAGAGGAAGAGACTCAGAACACACTTGACGCACTAAACTCATTTCACAGGAATCTAAATTTCACCATTGAATTGGAGATGGATGGCAAACTACCTTATTTAGACTCCACAATAAGCAGACAGGGAAATCAACTTAAGCTAAGGTGGTACAAGAAGCTATCAGCATCAGGCAGCATCATCAATTACCATTCCAAGCACCCGAAAAACATGGTAATAAATACAGCAAGGGGATGATAAACATAAGCGATGAAATATATCATAAGTAGACCATTTCAGAAATCAAACAAATTTTGAAAGACAATGACTTCCCAACAAAAATGATCAAATCCCTGATTGAGCAGAACGGCCAACCAATTTCCAAATGGAAACAACAACCTAGAATTTACAAGTCTCTGACATATGTTCCTAAGCTTTTGGAACGGTTCGCCCATTCAGACTGCTTCAACAAACAAGACATACAACTAGCCCATAAACCCAATAGTACAATGAGAAACTTTTTTAATAAGACAAAGTCCAAAATAGCCATAGCCGATAGAAGTAATGTTATCTACAAGATACAGTTCAATGGAAATGCAGATAACAGTTGCAACAAATTGTACATTGGTACAACAAAATCAAAATTAAAAACAAGGATATCCCAACATAGATCGGACTACAAACTCAGACATCAAACAATCATACAAAAAACGGCGCTCGCGACACAGTCGCCGAATTTTGATTCAACAACAATTCTACAGCAAGAAAACCACTACAGCAAACGCTTCACTATAGAGATGCTTGTATAATTGACACCCCAACAGACAAGAGACTTAACTACAAGACGCATACAGAAAACTGTGCTCACCTATACAGACACTTACTGACAAATAATAGATCAGTATCCAACTCCACGCCGAACGGAGCAGACGTGTAAAATAATGTATGTTAAAAATCTCTTTTTTGTTTTGATTGAATCAATGTTAAATTGTAATTGGTAAATTGTTTTTGTAGTGTCCCTGAAGATGGTTGCCGAGGAGCAACCGAAATATATTGGAAAAAATCATACATTTTTGTGTGTTTTACTTGACCTAGAGCCGGCAATACTCAAATAATTCAATAATAAAAATGTTAATTTTTTTCTTGCTCCTGACTGAACACACGGCATGGCATCTTAACTCGTCACTTTTAAGGCGCCACCAGTCGCAGTATAAGATCTCAGCTTGCAAATGCTTCAAAAGCCTAACATTAAAAATTATCCTATAAAATCCGTCCTAAGGCGATTCACCCTAAATTTAAGAAAAATATTTTCTATAAAAATTCATTTCAAATCAATTTCAGAAAAAATATCTTAAATACAGAAATTGATTCTAAATTACGGCAATGTATGCAAGTCGTTTTCTACAAATTCTTTGATTACAGCCTGAGAAATAAGACTAACATTTGCCCATACTTTATCCACAATTTTTTTTATCCAAAGGCACTTTTGTTTGTTGTGTCTAATGCAGTATTTTGTTGCTCAAAAGTGAGTGAAAAAGAATAAGTTTTTGACTAAACTGGACAAGAGAACATGTTTCTTACTCAATAGTTCTTTTTTGTTCAGTGAGAGTTGTTCAGTCATACTTGTTGAGTCTCTCTTGCTTAGTGACTTGTTCAGTCACTCTTGCTCAATGACTTTTTCGGTGACTTGTAGAGTCACTCTTGCTTAGTTACTTGCTGAATGACTGGTTCACTGACTTGCTCAGTAACTGTTCACCTGTTATTTGCTTTGTGTTTGTTCTCAATGTGTGGCAATACTGTTTAACGCAACATGCCGGTGTGGCAGTATCAACCGTTTTATCATTAAAAATCTTTAATTAAAATTTATAGAAATATTTTTGTAATCAAAGCTTAAGCATTACCACTAGAAAGTTGAAAGCACTTATTGCGTGTCTATTTTTGATTTCATTGCTTTTAGCAGTTCCCAACTGATCTAAGCAAGGACTGTATGGAGAGGCAGTTGGCAATCATGCTTTCTTCAGCGAAAAGCCTACTGAAGAGTCGTTAGGGATAACGATGAAACCGTTCTGTATAGGCAACCAGCTCTTTTTGGTGGTACAATGCATAAGTTGTTTACAGTTGTGAACAAGCGCAACTTTTTCGGACCTAGAGCCAGCTAAACTCACTAGTTTATAGAAATATTTAAAAGCATTTCAGTTAGGTGGCTAACCACCAAGTGGAACCCCCCAGGAAGTATTATAATTAGTTCGAATAAATTAGAATAAGTTTGAAATGTTTATACACTTATCAACACCCGAATACACTTGTCTTGCGTTCAACCGATCTAACTTGCATACACACACCTGTTCGTTATTATAATCATGTTCGTCTTCATTCCCATCAATTCGGTGCTGTATGTTCGTTCGGCTCAATAACGATTGATTAGAATGAGACAGCATCATCTCGTATGAATAAACGCATGCAAAAGCGCATGGGTTGAGACGGCGCCGCTGACAAAGAGAGAGAGAGAGACAGCTTGCCTGTCATTTTAAGCAGGGTCAGCCAAATTGAGAGGACATAAAAATGTGTTTAGAGTTGGTGACCACTTGCAAACGTGTTCAATCAGCCGATTGTACACAAAACTGTTCGATCAGTATACTCACACTCAACCCTACTCGATGCGTTTGGTGATATGAAGCTGATTTTATTCAACTCTGAGTATTGTTGATTGATTAAATGTGAGTAGGAAGTTTTGTGTTTGAGGCAATCAATAGGGAAAGTGATTTTTGCAGTTCTCTGATGTAAATATACTCTTATTTTTGGGCTATGCAATAAGAGCATATTCTCACACTCTACTCTCTCTTGTTAGTGTTTCTTATTGTACGCAAGTGCGTTACAGAGTTACATTTTATGATCGATTACTATTACTGTTCACACTTCAACATGATATTCATATATTTAAATATTTAGCCTATGTCGCCTATGTCATAAACATGCCACCTTTTGTTAAATATTAATAGCGGCATTGCAAGGATCAGCCCAGCAGACACACCAGTTGAAAAGGATCAACCACTTGAAAAGGTCATCCGGCTCCCACCACTTAATAATGCATTGTGTGAGGCCATGAGTATTCCTCACACGAATGCATTTTTATATTTACACACACGCAGCTATCTTAGATAAGTTTAGAAGTTAAGGGATGAGAAATTCTTAATAAAAGGTAGCTCGCTCACACTGAGCGGCTCAGTACAAATGAAATCTTACAACCGTGCTCAACTAAAAGTGTATAAGTCTATACAATTACCATTAAGTAGATAATTTAAAATTTAAGCAATCACAAGTGTAGCTTAATGCTGGTACAAAATCTAATTACTTTTACAATTACTTCAGTAATTGTGAATGCTAAGTGTGAATATCGAATAATTACGCTTTCAATATGGGAATGCTTGCGCTTAAAGTATAATAATTAAATCAATAAGAGCGATTTTGTATGAATTCAGCTACAAATACATAAATACTTAAACATTTCAAGCGTAATTACTCAATAATGACACTATATAAGTAATTGTAAAAGTAATTAACTTAATTGAAACTGAAAAATAATCCTTATATCAGGAATAGTCGTTTCTCACACTCAATTGTGTCATGAAAAGTAATTAAATATTACAGCTCAACATTGAAATTTTAGTGATTTCCTCTTCAAAAATTATGTTTTCTTTCTTGGCTCAATTACCCATTCTCTTCAACTCGAACTTTATTGACAATTTATTACAAAAAAAAAGAGGGGAAATCCTTTTTACATTTTAAGTAATTTTTCTTAGAAATGTTTCTAATCATTTATCTTGATCTGCTGGCAAATTATGCCTCATACCCTGGGGCCAAATTATCTAAGCTGTTCCGTTCGTTTCAGTTTAGTTTCGTTTTGTCTTTTTGTGTTATGCAACTTTCTTCTACTTGCCTTACTATTGGCCATATCATCAATCAATTTAAAGTGGGCTTATGGCTTCTTTTGTGGCCAAAACTAATGATGGCCTAAACGCTGCTGCTCGCTCGAACTTTAGCTGCTTTAAATGGCAAAATGATAAATTTACTTGTGCTCAATTAAAGTTGAGCTTTCTCTTAAACAAAAACTATTGTAAATTGAATGGGTTAAATTTGGTAGAGTTTAGTATTAAAGAAATCAAATGCCTTGGGGTCATATCAATGGGTTTTCAAATATGAAAATAAAATGCTTGGGCAATTAATTGGCCAAAAAAGCACAGACACAGGACACACTGGACACAGGCGGCAATTGCAGGCAGCAATCAGCATAAATTCACCAAGGACTTCTATTCAAAAATAACATAGTAAATGTGTAAAATTTCATTATTTCAAAATGTGACTCGAGCAAGTGAATTTGTGGCTCTGTGTCTGCTGCCAGTTATTGAATAAAATGTAATAAACACTTGGGGTAATTCCCACCCTGGTTGCTCCTTTGTTCTATAAGCCACATTGAGTTGCCTGTCATTGAGCCTGCTCACTGAATTATGAAATTGAAAACTATTGCAAGGAAAAAAGCATGGCTTAAATATTTTAATTTCAAATCGAAAACGATTGCATACATTTAGGGGCTTCCGACACACGCACACACGCACACACACTTAATGAAAAGCTTCCACTTTTAGTCTTCTTTGCTTATTTATTTCTGTTGCTACATTTGCTGTCACATTTTGAAAATTCAGTTGAGAGCCAAATCCTCCCTCCACATGGCCTCCATGGCGTATACGCAATTCGTCAGCTCTGATTTTTGGGAGGGTTGGGTCTGTGGCACAAAGAAGCTTTTAATCTCCCGACTGGGCTTATGCATTAGCCTGCCCGAATGGATTGAAAATTAAAGTGCCCGGACGATTGGAAGGCAATCAGTGTGTTAGTTAAGGCTCCTGTGTGTTGGCAAAGTTTTTCCCCCAATTGAAAGACCTCAATTAATTATAAGATTTTAAATTGATATCATTTTGTTATAGCTTTAAGTTAATTCAGATTTACACTGGGGCCTTGTAAACCTAATTGACACGCTTTAGTCTTACGTCTGTCCTTAATAAATATTTATGAGAACATCATTTCCATAAATCATCATAGACAACTCACCAGGAATTTCCCTACAATTTCCCTAACATTTTTGCCCTTTCGCCTGTTTTGGTTTCAATCGCATTGTTTATGTGCTTATTGACTTTGACGCCATTTTGTTGTTATCTGTTATCATCATACGCATCATACGCTGCATTTAGTCAGACAGTTTGGTTTTCTGTTGCTATTGTCGTTGTTGTTGTTGTTGTTGTTGTTGGTTGACATAACCATTCACAATCCCAATTCCAATCCGGTACGAAAAATGCTGCGAATGGCAAACGAACAAATTGCCAAATGGCCAAAAAAAAAAAAAAACAGAGAGAGAAAAAAAAATGGAGTGAGGCAAAAATTGTTATATTGGGTTAGCTATTTCGTGTGGCAGCAAGACTACGTATAAAAAAAAATATATCTATACAAAACTATGGGTATGAGTGTGTATCTGGCGTCAGCAAAAAAGCGAAAAAAAAATTTTATGCACAGAGCTTTGACCTAATCTCTGCTGCAATATTTCTACTCGTGCACGCTTTTACTTTTGGCTACCCTCAAAAAAAGGGGAGTGGCCGCCAAAGACTCTGTGTGTGTGTGTGTGTCATTTATGTTATTACTTTTCTTCACATACATATATAAATATATATGAAGAGGAGGCAGGAAGAGAGAAAGAGCTATTTATATGAGACAACATTCCAGTTGGTATTACGCAAATCCCAAACGCTTTAGCTGTCGCAGCTTTCTTCCAAGCGGTTGCCTTCCGACCAAACGTCGGCCACTACCAGCAGCCGGCGGAAGGAAAGTAGAACCTCTGGCCTCCCAAGCATCTACTACCATGAGGATGTGGACTACTGTAAAAGTGCGTGCTTGCATGTGAGCGATATGTCACTATGCTTGTGTGTGCCTTAAATTCTATGCTCGTTGCTGCACTGCAGTTTTTTGTTCTCTCTACACTGTGCAAAAAGCTAACAAAAGAGTAGCTGGAAGATCAGCAAATGTACACAAATGTTGTATCCGGCTCAAAGGACCAAGTGCAGAGAAATGTCTTAGTCTGTCATCATTGGCAACAAGGTTTAATAGAAATAGAAATCACGGACATCAAAGACAACAAATCTTTCTGGACTATGATTAGAAAACTCAACGGAACTGCGACCTACAAACCGATAAAAGCTTAAAACGAGAAGGCCAAGCTAACATCGTCTGTGCCCTTGCAAATGCGGTTTTTGAAATGTCAGAGTTTAAGAACGCTTACATAAAAATCAAAAATTTTTGTAACTAAAACCCATTTTCTGACAGTTAAACATCTGAAAACTTATCAAATTAACAATCACCGAGTTTAAGAAAGATAAAATTTAAAACTAAAAAGTGTTTCTCACTAAAACACATTTTTTGACAAATCGGTCCTATGGCAGCCTTAAGATATAGTCATCCGATTTCGAACAAATTTTGCGAATATATTAGAAAGCATATAGAATTAGTAATCTGTGAGTTTAAGGAAGCTAAAACTAAAAACAAAAATAAATTTCTTACGAACAACCATTTTTGACCGATCGGTCCTATGGCAACTATATCTTAATAGTCACCCGATGTCGATCAACTTTTTCAAATTAGTTTGATTTCAGCAAAGATATACCATTTAGAATTTTAATGAAAATTTTCAACAACACCTAATGCATATTTTGTAGTACCAACAATATATAGGGTCCTTTCTGCCTGTATGAACTTAGCATTTCGATCTATTGCTTAATCTCCCATCATAGTAACAAGTTTTTCCGAAAGAAAGACCTCCTACTCCTTTTTTTTTTTTTTTTTGAAAATTGGTGCGCAATAAACATAACAATAAACAGCCAAGTGCAGAGGTGCTGCCAACCTACTATTAGTGTTTTTCCAGCTCTGCCCGTGTAGCCAAAGACTCTAAGACAGGGTTCAGCCCTGAAGAGAAACGAAGTCGGCCAACATACTAATGTAAAACCGAAAATCCACATTGAAAATCCACGCAAAATATTTTGCCCAACATTCACTTGTATGGTTTTGGTGTGAATGCCCAAATTCATAATCAACCTACATGAGACAACCAATTGCACAAAAACCACCTACATAGTTGAAAAATGAGAAATGTGTTATGCCATGAGAGCCCAACATAGGCAGAATGAAATGGAGCTGAATAGGACACACATTGCGGAAAAATGAGAACAACATCGCAAGGAAGGCAATAGAGTGGTACCCGGTGGACGGAAAGAAACTTGGATGACTGTCGGTAGAGAGAAAAGTTGGGGAGAACTCAAAGCGACAGCTAAAAACAGAGTTCGCTGGAGAGGAGTAGTTGATGCCCAATGTCCCACTCGGAATTGGAACTAGAAGAAGATAAGAGCCTTATCTCACAATTATTTAAGCTATGAACTGGAAACTTAATGTGTAGGCTGAAGTGAAGTTAGCCAAACCAGCAGGCTGAACCAGTTAAATAGTGGTTCAAGTCTACATCTCAGAAATTATTTAGATTTACTTTTTGTGAGAGTTGGAACTTTATCCAATATAAAACTGGTTTCGTACGACCGCATTTTTCAAAATAAATGAATTACAAATGTCATATGAATCGCAGCCTGAATTGATACCAAAAATCAAATTCAATATTGTGATCCCCAATCAAAATTCAATTAAACTTAACTTTCGTTTGATGTTGGAAACATTTCGGAAATTTTATAATCAGAATACTTTAGCTGTACAATTTTGTTAGTTCTGCGTGTGTGTATGTGTGGAACATTACAAAGCCGAAGCCATCAGGATCGAAATCACCATCCTCACTTGTCTGACCATTTCGGGTAAGCTATCTACATATGTGTGTATTTCCAACAAGTCGTCCAGTCGGCGTTCAAACTGCTGACGTACCGGTTCAATAACAGTACGTCAGCTCCTGATTTACCGTTGCGGAACCGCTACGTCAGCATTATGCACGCCTCTTGACGACTTATACGAAATACACACATGCATATATAGCTCACCTAAATTGAGCAGAGAAGGGATGACAGCAAGTAGGATTGGTCCACTGCTGTCTGCTTCGGCTCTAGCGGCCGTACCGGCTCAGGTACCGATTCGTTTCGAAATGTAATTTCGGCTATAGTCTTTTTTGTTCCAGTTTTGATTCTTGCTACCCCATAGACTTGATATAACGTACGACTAGGATTGATCCACTGCTGTCTGCTTCGGCTCTAGCGGCGGTACCGGCTCAGGTACCGATTCGTTTCCAAATGTAAGTTCGGCTTTAGTTTTTCAATCCAAATCTTAATTCTTGCTTCGATGAGAAATAACCTAAAGGCTTGACTTAACGCTCGCCCAGGGCATGGTACTTGAGACCCGTGGTGTGATTTGCATCGTAAAGAAGTTTTGAGATCAAAACGTTTGCAAGAAGTTATAATTCACCGCACCAGACGATGCGCCCATCTTTTGAAATGCCCCCTGCAAGATATCGAAGTTGTGCTTACAATCAATCCTGCGTGTCGGTGGTGAAATATTTACGATGTTTTTGCCAAATCGGTCTGTGGGAAGAGTGCGCCAGACCCCGAGGGTATGGAATTCGGTTTCCAAGAGGCTATTGTTTTACCTGCGCAGGTCCGAGCGAGGAGTCTTTTTTTTCGAATAGTTATTGTAAAATTTTGTTTGTCTAAATTTGATGTTGCCTCATCAAAAGGTTGTCAAAGAATGATGAAACCGACCAAGTTTTAGGGAGAAGTAACAGTAGACACTTTATTCAGGGCATGCTTTGCATTTTCAAGTTTTGAGTTTTATTTAAATAAATAAAATGCAAAATGAATTTTGACCGTAAAATGAAATAAGGGTAGTTTCTACCTTTGTAGACCATTTTTCAGTGTCTCGCTTAAAATTGTTGTATCGCCCCTTTAGTATATAAATCACAAAACGAAAAGGTGAAGCTTAAATTACATTTGCCATCTATCAAATCATCATGATTACACTAGTTTACAAAAAAAAAATTAAATTGTACCCATGTCCAATGAAACTATTTTTAATTGTAGTTTGGATTGGTGATCTCAAAAATGGATTTCAAAAAGTTTTTCATGGCAACGTTTTTTAAATATGAATTTTTTCCATTTTTCCGGTAGGTGCACTTACATTTTATGCCATATCTCAATTCATAATAGTCAGATGGTGTCAAGCTAGATATGAATCGATAGGTCATTAAATTGTCAATAATAACGTAGAACATTGTTTTCAAATCGGTTTAAAAGTTTGAATACAATTACCAAAAGGCTGGTGATAAAAACGCTTATAATCAACCAAAAAGACCTTGAGCTGGCTAAGTTGTAACATTGAATTACCAAAAATATTTAAAAAAAAAATCGATTTTTTCCTCGTAAATGCAAGAAATTTCATTTTTAATCGACTAGGCAAAATATAAAAAAATCCAAAAAAATTATTTTTATTCTTTTGACTTACACTGCTCGCCACTTGAATAGGACACCTCTAAAGTCGATTTTCTATAGTTAATTGCTGCTAAACCAAGCCATCTAGGAAAATAATTTTTGTTTTCTTATAAAGTTTATTTAAATGTAGTAATTAGACGAAAATTACAAAATTATTCAAAAGTTGTAAGTATACAAAAAACATTGTTAACCAATAAGTAACAAATTTTGGAGTCTTCATTTTGCACCACTTGAATAGGACACTTTATCTAAAAACCATTTAAGAATATTTCAATCCTTTTCAAATAACAATATTACTTAAATAAGAAATTACTAACATGTTTTTAAACCAAAAAAAGTTTTTAATAGTGTGTTGAGCCTCCTTTTTCTCCAAAACCTCACACATTCGGTCTGGAAGGGATGCATACAATTTTCCCAAATAATTCAACGATGTCGAGCCCCATGCTAATTTGATAGCTGCAATTAGTTCGGGAACGCTCGAATATTGCTGACCTGATCCATATACTTCACGTGTTAGCCATCCCCACACATTCTCAATGATATTCAAGTCCGGTGAATAGGGTGGCCAGTTTAATAACTCCACGTTTTGGCTCGCTATATACGATTTAACAATCCGGGCCGTATGTATAGGGGCATTATCATGTTGATAAATCCATTTTAGATTTGCAAAAAGAGTTTGGAAGTGTGGAAAGGCCCCTTTCAATATACCATTATAACACAACGCATTCATGGTGGTTGGAATAAATTTAAGCTCACAGGTGCCATAATAGGAAATGGCCCCCCATACCATAATACCTCCAGCACTGCTGTGCAACTTATCAAGATGGTGTGGTTCTTTTCGAAGATCATGAAAATAGTAGCTGTAGCCATCGGGGCCCTCCAAATTAAACTTTTTTTCGTCCGAAAAAACAACACGTTGCCACTCCGAAGTCCAGGTGACATGTGCGCGCGCGAAATCAAGGCGTTGTAACTTCCGAGCCGGGTTAAGAGGTGGCTTCTTCTTGATTTTTAGTCTCTTCAGGTGTGTAGCATTATTAATAACACGACGCATGGTTGTCAAACTTGCTTTAACGTTGCATTTTTCAGTTATCTTGGCCAAAGAGTCGTGCGAATTGGAAGCTTCTCTTAATATAAGTCGCTTGTCCGCGATGGTAAGCACACTGTGGGTGCGGCCCTTCATGTTTTTACCATAATTAGCCTCATTATTTAAAAAATTTGTAATGGCGTGACGGCTCCTGTCGACTTTTTTTTGCTATTTTGACAATAGAAAGGCCAGAATCCTTGTAAGCTTGGATTTTTCCTTTCTCTGACTCAGATAATGAAGTCCCACGCCCCATTTTAATTGTTTTTAATTTTATATACACTTCAATTAAAGCAAAAAGTTTAAGTAAACCAAAATTTGTGTGCACGTGTCAACGATACCGACCAATTAAAATGCATGTTCTATTCAAGTGGCGCAAAAATTCCATTGAATTTTTGCGAATGCTCACATAAAGTGCAAACAACTTTATAACGGTTCTATTCCAAAACTTGGAATATACCAGAAAGAGCGAAGAATGCTTGCACAAAGATAATATGTAAAAAATACCGTTATTCTACCATTTCGTTTTCGAGTTACGAGCAGTTTTAAAGAGAGCATACAGGGTGTCCTATTCAAGTGGCGAGCAGTGTACGTATATTTGATCCAAATATGCCTATAACTGCTTAAAATTTTGAGCTAGATTAATAAAACTGTGCGTTATGAAACCTGTAAATAAATCGTTTCCCACAATTAGGACCTTTGATATAGAGTATAAAAACCACACTGAAGAAAATCTACAAAAGTGTGACCGTATTTTGTGACATTCGTCTCTTTAAATCCTTTCGTGTGCCCGCACCTTAAGCTAGGAAGGATTATTTTCTTCAAACAAAAATTTAAAATAATCATAATTGTACCTCGCCTGATCAAAAAGAGTGTCAAATTTGTTCTCAGTGCATATGCAAAGCTAAAAAAAAATAAAATAATTTTGGCTTAGATTTCCTAGGTGGTTGTGAGGCAGGCAAAAGTCCGAGATGAAGCGACTGCCGTAAAACTGAAAACTAAATCGTAAATGTAAGCTTTAATGGCCCCCACACTCGCACACACACACACACACATCCGCACATCTTTTGGTCCTGCTCTTGTCCTGCCACTTGGTTATTCTTAAGCGGTCGCGTTTGTGCCCCATTTGAAGTGCACTCCATGGCTCCAAAATGCATCCAAAGCACTTGGCATTCATCTTGGTCGGGGCCAAAAGGGCTCTGTCCCAGCTCCTCGTTGTCGTTAGGCAACTCAATGGAGCGTGGACATATTCGCATTGCTTTGTCATCGAGTGGATATCGAAAATTTTTGGTTACGTTTCCTTGGTCTCCACCTCCAACTCTGCACACATAAATGAATTATGCGACATTTACTCAAAAATTGCTTCCTAATGCACACTCACACACACACACACACAGACGCACTGAACATCCGGCTGGTAGGACAAAGTGTGTGCTGCCGGCCTGGGGGATTCCCATAGAATGTCCAATTCTATTTGTGAGCTTCTAATAAATTTTTGTGTGTGAGTGTGTGTGTGTGTTTTTTTTTGTTGGCTTTTTATTTTAGTTACCGAACTTTGAAATCGTTTAGCAAACCGCTTGGCATTTGCCACAAAACCTGCTCCCTGTCCCTGTCCCCCACGCACACATGGGGAAGGAGAGTGCACTTAAAGTTTTTGGGTTTTGCTTGCTTGATTTATGGAGCACTTTCAATTGTTTCCTCTGCAACTGCATCCCAAACCGTGGACAATGTTTAACTTAATCACTTACTTGTTGGCAAGGGACCGCACTTGGCCTCATCCTTAAAGGTGCAAAACTTTTGCTGATCATCAAAATACAGGCCAGATGGACAACGATTCAAATATGGATAACCATCCACGCACTGTGAAGAAACCAGAAATGCCAATGATATGTGAGGAATGACAATGTGTATAGGCAACTTACCTGATAGAAACGACGACAGGTGGCAGGATCCGCATAGTTGCCATTGGCAATGTGCGAGGGACATTGGAATTCCTCCTTCTCCTTGTTTTGGGCTAAGAAATAAAAAAAATAGATTTTATTACTATTTGACCATGAGACTGTCTGAGAGCTATCTGTCACATAAACTAACAAATGACGGAGTAAATTGTAAGTTTGTCTAAAACATAGCAGCTATCTGGAAGTAGTGAAATCGGCCCTATATGTAATAATATCTCTCGAGCTCTTGATTCAAGAATAGTTACGCTTGAATAAGAATCTTCAAAGCTTCCTATTCATTAATTGTTCTACTTGGTAGAAGAAGTTTTTGAGTTATGAAACTTTTGGATTCAAAATGCCTACTGAAATGAAGAAGTTGGTTCTTGGATGAAGAATTTTTCTTTCATATTTTACTTTTAACAACGAAAGTTCTTCTAATTAAAAGAGTCACTGAACAAAAGTCACTGAACAAGAGTCACTGAACAAAAAACACTGAGCAAGAGTCACTGGACAAGAGTACCTAACAAAAGTCACTGAACACGAGTCACTGACAAGAGTCACAGGACAATAGGTAAAAACCACTAAAGAAAAGTCACTGAACAACAGTTACTGAACAAGAACCCTTGAACTAGAGTCACTGACAAGAGTCACTGGACATGAGTCAATAAACAAAAGTCCCTTAATAGGACTCACTAAACAAGGGCCACTGAGGAAGACACACTGCAAAAGAGTTACAGACCAAGAGCTAGGAGTCACTGAACAAGAGTTAATGAGCAAGACTTACTGAACAAGAGTCACTGAACAAGACTTAATGAACAAAAATCACTGAACAACAGCCGCTTAACAGGAGTCAATGAACAAGAGTCACTGAACAAGACTCACTGACCAAGAGTCACTGAACAAGAGAAACTGAACAAGTGTCACTGAACAAGAATCACTGCATAAGAGTCACTGGAAATGTGTCACTGAAAATGAGCCAATAATGAAAAGTCACTGAACAAGAGTCACTGGAAAAGAGTCACAGAACAAGAGTCAGGAGTCATTGAACAAAAGTTAATGAACAAGAGTCACTGAACAAGAGTTGCTGAACAAGAGTCACTAGATAAGAGTCACTGAACAAGAGCCACTAAAGTGAAGACACTGAACAAGAGTCACTGGAGAAGAGTCACTGGAAAAGAGTCATAGAACAAGAGTCACATAACAATGAGTCGCTAATTAAAGGAGTCACTGAACAAGAGTCACTGAACTTAAGTCACTGGACAATGGTACTGAACAAGAGTCCCTGAATAAGAGTTCCTGAATAAGAGTCACTGGGCATGACTCATAAAACAAGAGCTACTGAAGAAGAGTCACTGAGGAAGAGACACTGCAAAAGAGTCACAGAACACAGAAGAGTCAGGAGTCACTAAACCAGAGTTAATGAACAAGATTCACTGAACAAGAGTCACTGAACAATAGTTAATGAACAAGAATTACTTGACAAGAGTCACCGAACAACAGCCGCTTAACAGGACTCACTGAACAAGATCCACTGAAGAAGAGACTCGGAAAAAGGGTCACAGAACAAGAGTCATTGAACAAAAACCGCTGAGCAGGAGTCGCTGAACAAGAGTTAGTGAACTAGACTCACTGAACAAGAGTCACTTAACAAAAGTCACTGAACAAGAATTACTAAACTAGACTCTCTGAACAAGAGTCACTCATACCCCAAATACATGATACAATGAATACAAGGCAGTGCAAACACTTGCTCCATTTCGCATGCGCATAACTTTGTGAGTCTGTGTCATTTGACAGATTTGTCTTAGGTTGGGAACTTGAATTTTTAGTTTTAACTTGATTTAGTTTAAATTATGATATAATTAAAAATTCATTTTCATTTTGGTTACCGAAACACACTTTTGAAAAAATGTTAACAAACACAAAATTATGAGTCTGTGTGCATTGCATTACCTTCTATTTGTTGTATCATGCCCCAAATTTCTACATCTGCCATTTGATTATCGCAAAATCTCTGGAGCTTCATGTTAAACTCTTTCTAAAAATAACACGACTGTTACAGTTGGCTAACTAAATTCATCCATTAAGACTTGTTTTACCCAAGCACCAGCACAACTGTGGATACAATAACTTTAAATACTTTTTGTGTTACTCCAACTGCAACGAAGTCTATCAGTCATACATATTTTTTCCTGGACTTTGGCTCTAAATATAATAATATATACGAGCTTAGCCTATCAATTAATGGGCATTGCTACTCGCCCGGCAGCAACAATGAAAATTCAGATGCAATAAACTGACAAATAATTATAATTATTATAATAATACAACAGCGACAGCGGCGCAATAATAGTTTTCATTTAATTAACATTTAGGCCTAAAAATTGGTTATAGTTTATGAATAATGGACGAGCTCACAAATGGACATACACACACAATTGCCCCTCTGATTCCAACAACTAATGTCATCCACAAAACGCCAATTTGTTAATGAAATGATGAAACTGGAGGAATAATGAAGAAGCAGCTAGTTGAAAATTGAACTGCAGATGCGTTTGCGAGCTTAAATTGGAGAACAAAGACGGCTTTAGGGAGATTTTGCTGCTCACGCATCGGATGTTTTGTTAAAGCCATGAAACCCTGCACAAAGTCACTCACCTTATTAATCAAATAACAGAGTTTGGAGTTTTTCCAAATGAGAACACTCTGTTTGCATTGATATTTTTGCATTTTCGGCGTGGCGTGTTAATCTAATACTGTTAGTCAATTTATATTCATTATAGTTTTCCCCTTTTTTTACCCACGCACAGCATCGATTCTATTGATGTGGTTTCTGGGTGTTGTATTTGTTTAATAGTTATCAAATTTGCATACCCTATTCAGTGCGTAGAAGGAGCTCAATGCCAGAGTTTAAATTTTAAATTTAAAAATATTTTCCTTTAATATTACTGAACTTTAGGCTAAAGCCTTTTGCAATTATTAATATAAAATGTATTCTGGCATCGCATTGTAGTTAAAACTTTTATATGCAGGGCTGCAAACACAAATCATTTTTGAAGAGATCCGGTTCAACGGTGCGAAACAAAATTTACCGATGGTTATTGTTCAAAAATTCAAGGTTCGAGGTTTTTGGTCGAAGGTTTTGGTGCGAAAATTGGTTCGGCCCTCGTTTTACCCAAATATTTGAGAAATATTCACAAACTTACTTTAATGTTGTACTTTTGCAAGCAAACAATCGAGCTTCAAATATGGATTCGCGTAATATTCGCTAAAGTGCTTAGGAACGAGCGTTTGACTAACGTTTATGATACTTTTAACAAACTAAAGTAACCGACATTTTGCAGCCACATACTTATAGTAAGATGATTCCTTTTCCGATTCGATTTAGTCAATTTGAATTACGAGAAGGTCTTGCATATTGGGTCCAATTTTTAGGTGTCTATTTTCTTTGTTGGACCGAACCAACCGTTAAAATTCAGCAATTTTATTCAAATGGTTTGGTTCAAGGTTCGGTTTGCGGTAAATATAAAGTCGGAATTTTTGGGGTCTTAGTCAACTCGGTTCTAAATTGACTTGGAGCCCTGCTTATAAATATAATACTTGAAATCAACGTTACTCGACGACAAACGACAAGGTTTGACTTGGCAAAACCTATTAACTTGTTAACTGTTAACTGTCTGAGCTTTTTTCAACTCTGAGCTCTTGCAATTCTTGTGCCACAAATTTGCAGCTTGGTTTCGCTGAAGTTGTTCAAGTTCTTCTCATACATTTTGAGACTTTGACTTGTTTCAAGAATGACATCGAACGATGTTTTGGCGAAGTTCCGGTGACTTGCATTGAAAGTAGTTTAAACTTGCAGGCAGTAAAGAAACTCAGTTTCTTAATCGCACTTATGAGTAATGAATTGTTCCGCCTTTGATGATGTCTCGCTGTCTCTATAATTCTAAAGCTTTTCTAATGCTCACATTATAATAATACAGCAATTTGGAAAATATGTACTCACACTCATGTTTTTCGTACAACGTAAAGGACAAAGAGTTTTCAGACGAGTTTTTTTATGATCCGGAGCTCCATTTTGAATTTTATTTGACAAAAGGTGAAATTCTTAGCGGACTGTTTGAAAAAATTAGTCACTGAAGAAACTGTTCAATGCATATTTCGGATATCCTGAACCACGCAGGCTTTTGAAGCGCATAAACTTGGTTAATGACTGAATCAGAATGATGAATGAATTTAGAATAACAAGAGCTGATTTTCACATATCAGTGCTTCGACTCCATTTTGCTTGCCAAAAAAGTTGAACCCTTCGTAATAACCTTGTCCGCGCAGATAAATGATTTCCAGATCTATTAATGCTAACTCCTTCGTAATTTTTTTCCATCACACTTAAACCTGTCGTGGACATGAAAATCCTCTAGGCGGCTAGTGAGAATTAATTCGAACCATATTTTTAGCTATCGTTGTTAATATATTAGCCCATATTCCAAGTTCATCGTTGGATCCCCCCCTGGAGTAAATTTCGTGAGTAGAAGACGCTGGTTCATATCCGGCTCGAGGGACCAGGAACGTAGTAGATGTTTGAACTCTGTTTAAAAATGTTTGCTTTTTAAGTGCCACCCTAATGACAAGATTTTGTGAGTTGAATCGATAAAAATCTTAAAATTTCGCACTGGTTCATATTCATTTCTGACTTATTTAAAAAAAAATTACAAATCAAAATAACGGTACACATGCTGCACTCAAGGATATTTTTACAAAGACAGTAAATGAAGAAGAATGAAAGAAAAAATAGAGGAAAACTGACTTCGGCCCCTTGAAGCTTGTTTAATTTATATAAATTAAGGTTTTAAATGATTATCGTCGAACATTCTTAGCTGAGTTATTTCCCAAGCTCAGCAATAACTGAAGCCACTACTTTGACCATTTGCTTGCCCGTTGTGTTATATGGCCACTAAACAATATATCTATCAGATTTTGACCAAACTTTGCAAAATTGAGTGGAAACGCAAAGACGCTACAATTGAAAACAAAAAAGTTTTCCTCACTAAAATTACTTTTTCGACCTATAGTTCCTATGGCAGCTATATGATATAGTCATCCGATTTGTATCAAACTTGGCAGAATTGAGTGGTGGCATATAATATTGATTATTAACCCGTTTGGGAGCGATAGCATTAAAAACAAAAAAGTTTTTCCTACTAAAACTTTTTTTTAGACCTAACTTTTGTATGACATCTGTACTATATAGTTGTACGATTTTCATCAAACTTGGTGGAACTATGTGAAAGCATAGAAAACTGATCAATATGAGGTTTGTGGTCGTTTGCATTGAAAACAAAAAAGTTTTCCTCACTAGAACTACTTTTTCGACCGATAGTTCTTATGGCAGCTATATGATATAGTCATTCGATTTCGATCATACTTGGCAGAACTGTATGGTAGCATTGATATTAATCAGTAATAAGTTTGGGAGCGATGGCATTGAAAACAAAAAATTTTTTTCTACCAAGACTATTTTTCTGACCTAACTTTTGTATGGTGTCTATACTATATTGTTGTCCGATTTTCATCAAACTTGGTGGAATTATGTGAAAGCATAGAAAATTTATCAATACGAGGTTTGGGGGCGTTTGAATTAAAAGCAAAAAAAGTTGTTCCCACTAAATCAAGTTTTTCAGCCGATCGTTCCTATGGCAGCTATTTGCTATAGTCATCCGATCCGGCTGGTTCCAAACAATTGTGCAGCGTATTTGAACCAAAAGAGTTCGTGCAAAGTTTGGTTAAGATAGCTTTAAAACTGACGGAGGAGATAGCATTGAAACAGACGTACGGACGGACATAGCTTTATCATCTCGGCTCGTCATGCTGAACAAGAATATATATGGGTGATTCCATGAAAAATCAGCCACTCGAATTTTTTTTTGGTCGAAATAATTTTTTTCTGTATTCTTTGTTGTAAAATAGTACACATGTATTTTCAGCATTTTGTCGAAATGTGCTTAATTCGCCGGGAAAAAATGATTTGAAAATTTAGATTTTTAAAAAATTGAATTATTTTCAATTGATTGCTATCCAAAGCCATTGGTAATAGAAATATTTAAAAAATCTGTAAATTTACATCCGATCCCAAACTTTCAAATAACTAACACTTAAAAATTATTTCAATTTATTTTGGTTACCAAATCGCGGAAATAAGAAAACAAAAATTAATTGCCGCGAAAGGAATGTTTTTTTTCTTCATTTTTTTCTGAAAATTTGGTCTTGTGTCCAGGAATTTACTGTATTAAGCTCTAAATGGGAAACTGAATAGTTTCAGGTCTTTGGTTCCAGGTTATGGTCTTTTTTCTTAATCATTTAATTTAATTTTTTTAAAAATTAGCCTTATTATACTGATTTGTGTGCTTAGTTCTGATTAATCCAGTCATGGCTTATTTGTCATTTTGAATGAATTTTTTCCGCAGAATTTCCACACATTCAATAGTGCATTTATTTCTCGGACGGGGCTCCTGAACAATTTAAAAACGTTAAGAACTTTTCCAATATCTATCAACATAAAATTGATCTTAACAGCTCGGCGGAGTGGCATTTCCACGCAACAGCCCACGGTAAAGGACCTTGCGATGGACCTGGGGGAACACTTAAAAGAATGGCTAGACGGGCAAGCCTTAAAATGATTACCGATAAACAGATTTCCACTGCAATAGAACTCTATGAATGCGCCAACGAATTTTTACCAAACATTACAGTACGATACAGAAACACAAATCACTATGAAACGGCTACAGAATTTTTAAAATCACGATATTCAAAATGCAAAACTATACGTGGGACACAAACTCTTCACTCTATTCAACCACAAGAAAACTATCTTCTTATAACCATAACATACTCACTTTCCGAGACATCTAAAATTGTTAGTTTCCAAAAAAAAAAATAAATAAAATAATTAAGAAAAAAGGCCATAACTCTGGAACTATTCAGTTTCCCAATTAGAGCTTAATACAGTAAATTTCAGGACACAAGACCAAGTTTTGAGAAAAAAATGAAGAAAAAAACATCGTTTGTTTTCTTATTTCCGCGATTTGGTAACCATAAATAAATTGAAATAATTTTTAAGTGTAAGTAATTTGAAAGTTTGGGATCCCACGTAAATTTACAGATTCTTAAAATATTTTTTATTACCAATGGCTTTGGATAGCAAGCAATTGAAAATAATTAAATTTTTTAAATAGCTAAATTTTCAAATCATTTTTTCCTGGGAATTAAGCACATTTCGACAAAATGCTGAAAATAAGTATATACTATTTTACAAAAAAAGAATACGAAAAAAATTATTTCGAGCAAGAAAAAAGTTGAGTGGCCGATTTGTCATGGAATCACCCATATACTTTATTAGGTCAGAGATGCTTCCTTCTATGCGTTACAAACATGTGTATAATTTTTATATACCCTCTTCTATGTTTTTACATAATTCCACCAAGTGTGATGAAAATCGGTCAACTATATAGAATAGCTGCCATACAAAATATAGTTCAGAAAAAAAGTCTTAGAAGAAAAGACTTTTTCATTTTCAATGCTTTCGCTCCCAAACTTGTTACTGATCAATATAATATGCTACCACACAATTCTGCCCAGTTTGATCCAAATCGGATGACTATTGCATATAGCTGACATAGGAGCGATCGGTCGAAAATTTAGCAC
Organism: Lordiphosa magnipectinata; assembly: GCA_037044535.1. Lineage (NCBI taxonomy): Eukaryota > Metazoa > Arthropoda > Insecta > Diptera > Drosophilidae > Lordiphosa > Lordiphosa magnipectinata. Next base: position 417,924 of record JBAMBO010002939.1, read on the forward strand.
TAGAGAAAAAAACTTTTTTGTTTTCATTGGTAACTTAAAGACGGCTTTACAGTAATGAATTTGAATCGGTTTCCACACAGTTGTGGAAAATTTGGTCAAAATATGATGAATATTTCGTTTAGTTGCCATATAACAAACAGGCAAACAAATGGTCAAAGTAGTAGCTGAGTTTGGAAAATAACTCAGCTAAGAATGCTCGACGAAAATCTTTTAAAACCTTAATTTATATAAATTATTCAAGCTGCAAGGGAATATAAACTTCGGTCGAACCGAATTTAGCTATCCTCTATTTTTTTTCAAGTTTGCATTAATATTTTACTTGGGCATTTTTAATTCGCTGATGTTGTTATTTCTTTTGTTTATTTTTTTTAAGTTAATCAATTGTAAATCGACATTTAATTATAACTTATCTCTTATTTATATATTTCAATCCTGTAGGCAGTTTGGTTTTTATTGTTTGTTTTAATAATATTTTTTGTGGCTTTGCCGTGTAAATGTCAAACCGTCAACTCTTTGCAGCTTAGATTTGGCTTAATGTAACAATAACAAACCGAGATAGAGAGTGAGAGAGGGAGACAGATTATAACTGTGCAAATTATTGTTATTATGCAATTAATTGTGAGCCCATTTAAATTTATTGCACTATTTAATATGCCAAATTTTGGAAAGGCTAATGGAAACGAGGGATTAGCCGGATTGTGAGAAGATACGACCATGCATGTGGTGTTGAAAGTAAAGTAAATTATGGTTTTTGAGATAAAGAGAAAATTGTTAAATGTATGTCTGTTTCTTACTAACTTCTTCTAGCTTCGCTCTTTTATTGTCTATTTCTTTGGTTATTTACCGTCCTGTGAACATGTATTTTTTATCAATCGCTCTTTTTTGGTCCGTGAGTCATTTATAACTCTTTTGCCGTGGTTCATGTGCAATAATTCCTGTTCAGTGCCATGTATCAGTAATTGGGAAATAATTGCTTATTGTGTTGGAAGCTGGGTCTAATGCTCAGATCTTACGAACTGGGCTCCTGACAGTTACTTAAGCCATTCGTTCCAATTATAAAATCCGCTGCGAAAAACCAATGGGTTTGTAGGACTTAAGCAACTCTGAATTCACAATTTTATTTGGGCAAAATGCGGCTCGAAGGACTAACAGGAATTTGCTTCCAAGCAGTACAAAAACAACTTTGAATTTCACTTTGAATCTCTCTATTTTATTTGGGCATTATTGATTCATTTCAATTCTGATCTCAATCTCGGCTTTTAACATTTTATAATGCTTGAGCAATTCTCACTTTTGTTAAAACTCTTTGAATGCTGGATTTTAATTTAAAACCTGTCATTTGCTTTAATTTCAAACTACCTGCCGCCCCCCATCTTCCTTTCTTTATTTTTGTGCAACCTTTCCCAGTGTTTGAGCAACCAACCGAAACTGCCAATAAGGCATAAAAACTGTGAAAATATTTACGGAAATTCCACAACTCTACACCGTCCACCTACCTACCTACCCTTGGCCCATTTATTATTTATTTACTTTTCATATAAAGTTCATTTTTCATTTTTTTTTGTTTTTTTGTTGATGTTTGTTTGGTTTTTTTTGCTTAAAACACTTTAAACATTTTCCAAAAGGGCATCTTTAAATTGGCCGCGTATAAATATTTGAAATAGTCAATTGCAAATAATTTGCACATTTTTTTTTTTTTTTGTTGAGTTGCGGTTGAAAACGACATAACTAACCATGCGACCACAAAACGCTCGAATAGCAACAAAATTGTTAGTTAATTTAAACAATCACGAAATGAAAATGCCAAAAGAAAATGGCAAACAGAAGAGGAAAACATTTTCATATAATTATTATATGGCTAATTAATATTTATTAACCCCAGCCCAAAAGACCAACGAATGTCGGGTCAGTGGTGGGGTTGGGTGAAGGGGCTCAGTAGCTAATGAGGCGACTGACTGTAAGCGGCTTATAGATAGGTCAGAGAAGCAAGGGGAAGCAAGCATCAGTATCAAAGTAAAGCTCTTTTTTTTTTGTGTGTGCTTTTAATAGAAAGTTGAAGATTATCGTGGAAAAATAACAGAAAAATTAGAGGAATTAAGTGTGGGGGAGGGAGTTAAAAAAAAATATACAGAAAATTCGGAGCATTAAGCCATAATCGAAAGTGTTCAAAAACACTTTTTAAGAGTATTTCATTGGTGCTTTTTTACTTTAAATGAAATAACCGAAATTCCCTTTTCAAATGCAAACTAAATTGTAACTGAACATAACTCCTAAAGGTCTATACTCAGATGCGATAAAAATTTAGTTCGGCACGATACTTCACATAAATAGAAACAATTTTGAGCAGTTTGAAATCTGATTGCTTTTGAGCGGCAGTCTTATTTATATGAATTATAGTGCCGAACTAAAATTTTATATCATCTGAGTATAAGTGAAAACTGATGAACAATTTTCTTAATTTCGGAGCGACTTATAACAACTCTTGTTGATATAGCTTGATAGGTATAGTTTGATTATTAATTCTGTGAGAAACAGTCCTCATTCATTTCTCCTTTCCTCTCTACTCTGTCCTTCCTCCTTCCTTCCTTCCTTCCTACTCCTTTCTTCCTAATCAGCATTATTTATCAATCGGAATATGGACTGGAAAAGATTGACTGAACAAAAGTCAAGCTATAAGCAAAAGAAAATTCGTTTTAGTAGTCTTCGGTTGCTGCTGTTCATACCTTTTCGCAGGTACAGACAGTGTATGGAAGTACCTAGGTACAAATACCTAGGTACATACCTATTTACATATTTTGTAAATCTTACCTCTATATTTTCAAATTCGAGTTTCTTTTACCTTACATAGGTCTTAATTTTCATTTACCTTGTCAATAGGTAGAGTACTAGGTACTTTTCGTACTCGATTTTTCTTCGCGCCCAAGTATTGATATCAGTTGTTGCGGTTTATCTTCTCTACTATTTTGGGATTTGGAGGATTTTTGGCAATTTGAGGCATTCATTTCCAAAAATTACTCAAAAAGCAGACTACAGCGCGACAACGTTGCATTGTAAAATTTAGGCAGAAATTTTATCAGCATTGTCTAGTAAAAATTAAATTTTTGTATTTTTACCAAATAGTCACTAAATAATAACGGGAGTAAAGATTTACCGCTGATTTTGAATAAAACATTTTTCAGCCCGAATGGTAAATGTCAACTTTGTGTAAACAAAACTATTAAGTTTGATAAAAAAAACTATTGGAAATTTAAACAAGCATTTAAAGGTGAGTACTTATACAATATGTGTACATACACACCTGATCATATTAATAGGTACACACCGGAATTTTTTAATTATAAATGGTTTTTTCGTACTTTTAGTGTTGACAACTTTTTAATTTTTGGTTTTTTGTTGTTGTCAATGTCTGGCCACACTGTGACAAAGAGTTGAAAGAGGGGCTGCCCCGTATATAAAAGCTTTTCTATAAATTGCGAGTCCACCACACATTTCGCCTGATCATAATAATAGGTACAGTCTCCGTTTCTCACAAGTATCAAGTGAATAATTTTGTAATCAGTGATCTTTTGGTAACTAAAGGTAAATTAAGTATAGCTCCTGTCAATACAGAGAATTAAATAATTATTTTTTTTTTTAGAAAAAATGGGTCGAAATTCTCATTGTACTAAAGAAGAAGCTCGATTGGTTCTTAGTCTGAGAAAAGAAGGCAAATCTTTACGAGTTATCGCCAAATTAATGAACAGGTCTCATAATTTTGTTAAAAATGCATTAGAAAGAAAACCAAGACAGGAAACCCGTGGAAGGCCACAAAAAACAACAGAAACCCTTGACCATTACATAGTAACTTTGAGCAAAAAGGACCCATTTAAGTCATCGAAGGCTATTGCAGCCGAAATTGGGAATTCAGTTAGTGCTCCAACTATCCGAAGACGACTACAAGATGCCAACCTACCAGGAAGAATTGCCAGAAAAGTCCCACTTAATGAGGCAAACTTTTGCAAGGGACCACAAAGACTGGGTAGGATGCACCGGGAAGAAAAAATGGAGAAACATATTATGGAGCGATGAAACCAAGATTAATTTGTTTGGGAATGACTGTAAAAGGAATGTTCGACGCCCTAATGGAAGGGAATTCCATCCACGGTTTACAAAAAAAACAGTCAAACATGGAGGTGGCAATATAATGGTATGGGGTTGCTTCTCCTGGTACGGCGTAGGTCCAATTTATCAGACTACGAACAAAATGAATGCTGAAAAGTACAAATCCATATTGGAATCAGTTATGGTACCGTAGGCTGAGGAAAAATATGCCATTACGTTGGGTATTTCAGCAAGAAAATGATCCTAAACACACATCAAGGCTGTTATCTAAATTTTTCGAGGACCAAAAAGTTGACGTTCTGAAGTGGCCAAGCCAATCCCCCGACCTTAACCCCATTGAAAACTTGTGGAAAAGACTTAAAAAAGAAATTGGCAAAGCATTCATTTTCAAATAAACAAAAATGATGGGAAGGTGTCCAAAAACTGTGGTATGAGACACCAGTAGAGACCTGCCAGGCTCTTATTAAAAGTATGCCAAAAAGAATAGCAGTGGTGGCCAAAAATAGAGGTGGATACACTGGATACTAAGTTAGGAAATACTAATTTACCTAAAAAAAGAACACAAAATGGAAATAAAAATTTCTTTTCTTACCAACACATGAAGTGTACCTATTATTATGATCACACTGAAAACGTATCTGAAACACAAAATGATCTCTTTTATGTTATATGATTATTCTATGTTACAATTAAGTTTATTTTATTAAAAACAAATAGCTTAAGAACCAATGAGAACAAATTTTAAGTTTGAAACAATGAATAAAACTGTTTTCTGTTACCTTAAAGTCAGAGTTGATGTGTGTACCTATTAATATGATCAGGTGTGTATATCTGAATACTTACTTATGTACATATGATCGAATTTTTTGCACCAAATTGTCGATACATACATACTAATGTGAATAAATTTGTTTGTATTCCAGTCTATAGCAGCAGTTTCTAGCGAATTTATATGCCCCAATAGTTACTCATCCTACGAATCAATGAAAGCCAAAAAATCAGTTATCTTGCCGATAATACCGTCATCTAGCTTCTTTGCGAATCAACCATACCCCTATCAATTGAATGGGTCTAATTGTATTTTTAGCCCTGTAATCACTGAAAGCTCTCTGCTTAACTCTGTTAAGCCTGTGTATGCATCGGGTCCCGATGGAGTACCTGCTTGTGTACTTAGGTTTTGTGCTGATGACATCCTCTTTCCCTGTGTTGTGGAAGGAATCTTTTATCATTCCTCTCCATAAAAATGGTAATAAGTCCGATGTTGAGAATTATAGGGGTATTTCCAAGTTGTCTGCAATTCCTAAAGCTTTTAAGAGAATTTGTAATTAATTTGGCGACCTTTCTAATGTTTAATTAGTGAGTTTAGCTGGCTCTAGGTCCTAAAAAGTTGCGTTTGTTCACAACTGTAAACAACTTATTCATTGTACCACCAAAAAGAGCTGGTTGCCTACACAGAACTGTTTCATCGTTATCCCTGACGACTCTTCAGTAGGCTTTTCACTGAAGAAAGCATGATTGCCAACTGTCTCTCCATACAAGAATTATGACATCTCAACTGCAACATTTATGTAGTTCCATTATTTCACCCTATCAACATGGATTTGTGAAGCGTCGATCTACCACCACTAACTTATTAGAGCTTACATCATTAGTTATCAAAGGGTTCTTATGTAAGATGCAAATTGACGTCATTTATACTGATTTTAGTAAGGCTTTTGATTCTGTTAATCACTCCTTGTTGCTTCATAAACTGAGTTTAATTGGTTTTCCAACTAACCTTCTTAGTTGGATCTCTGATTACCTAAGTTCTAGAACACAAAAAGTTCTATTTTGTAATTCATATTCAAAACTAATCCAGGTTACCTCTGGAGTGTCCCAAGGTAGTCACTTGGGTCCATTGCTTCTTACTCTCTTCATAAATGATCTTCCGTCTGTCTTGACTCACTCTCGTGTGCTTATGTACGCCGATGATGTGAAACTATGTTTAACATATAAAGATTTGGTTTCCCGCTATAATTTGCAAGCTGACTTGGATGCATTTCAGTCTTGGTGTAAAGATAATCTATTAAACCTTAACAGTTCCAAGTGTAGGGTGATGACATTTTACAGGAGCTTGCCACAATTCTCCACTTATATGCTTGATAATGTCCCACTTGAGTGCTTAAATGCTTCAGCCAATGAGGTAAATGATCTTGGGGTTATTCTTGATCACCGACTTAAATTTGACTCTCATGTTACTGCTACTGTTTGTAAGGCCAGGAGTGTTCTTGGGTTTATTAAGCGCTGGTCGAAGGAATTTGATGATCCCTATACGACGAAGATTTTGTACACTTCTCTTGTCCGTCCGATTCTCGAGTATGGATCAGTGTGTGGTCTTCGCAATATTCGACCCATCAAGATAGAATTGAATCTGTGCAAAAACAGTTTTTATTGTTTGCTCTTCGTGGTTTGGGCTGGAATCCTGAGTACCATCGTACTCTAGTAGACTTATTTTGATTAACCTTCCCTCCCTTATTAACCGTAGAGTTATGCTTGGAGTAATCTTTATGCATAGACTAATTAATGGTGAAATCGACTCAACTGAGTTGGTTGGCCAAATTAACCTCAACGTTCCTATTAGACCGACTCGTAATTTGATCCCCCTATCACTAAATCGTTGTATGAACAGTTTCGTGTCCTCTGTGCTGATTATAATAGACTCTACCGAATAATTAACTCTGAAGCTTCTTTTCCTGCTATACAAATTTTAATTTTTACTTATTTAGACCGTAGTTAACATTACTTTATATTCTTCCTTCGCGATTTCGTGTCACACGTTGGTGGCTGCGCCTCTCGGTCGGTTGGGCGGGAGGTGGGCTGCTATTTTGCCTGGGGTTCGCGCGTAACCAGCTTTGGCTTGGTGTCGCATGGGCAACTTGAACGCACTGCGCATTGTACGTCAACGTCCAACGAGATACATTTTTGAGTATTTACCTTTTACCTTACCTTTCCAATCACTGGATACAGAGTATATTACAGTCGGGCCTCACCGACTATCAGTCTAAATTTCATTTTGGGGAAAGTGTTTTGAGCAAGTTTAAGCTATATGAACTGGACCCCCTTTCGATTTGTTGTTCTTTATCTCTGAGCCTCTGACCCGTCTTACTACGGCATTTCTTTCACCTGCTGTTGATGTGGTTTCACGAACAACCAAAAAAAAAAAAAAAAATATTGTAAATTTATTTAAAAGGCATAAGGCCAATTACATGGCACTTTGTGCCTTTAATTAAGAAATTGCCAATGCGGAAAATAATAATTAAAAATAAGCCGAAAACTGAAACGTTTCTCCTCCTCCTGCTCCTCCATGCTCGGGTGGAAATAAGAATACGGAAAGTGTTGAAAAATCGACCAACTTTATTTTATGCACATTGTGCAATAATTTCTTCTTTCTTTTTAGTGAAGCCTGTTGATGTTCTTTCCCCTCCCCCCTCCCCCCACCCCCCAACCGTTTTATCGCCACTGTTTGTCTGTTGTTGTTTTGTGATTTTATTTTCATTTTTTTCTTTTCACACGCTCATAATTTATTTAACATTTTGTGGCAGTTTAAAGCGAATTGAGTTTGAGTGAGAAGGGTGGAACGATGCATTGTTGCAGATTTTGGGTAAATTGAATTCAATTTGTGTGGTGTGTATATGCAATATGTGAGTGTTTGTTGGGAAGTTTGACCAAAAGTCCTAGTTTGGGTTGAACTCTCTGAATCAGTACATCATTTTACAGCTACTTTTTCTTTCACACATATTGTGTATTGACTTCAAACATGGAGCAAGTGAAAATCTTCTTCTTCAATTGTTGTTCAGATAATGTTCACACTGAGTGAGCATTTGACTGACTTTGATCATCAGTGATCAACTGAACAAAGTGAGTAAATTTGTTAAGTGAGCAGCTGATAAGTTTTACCTAGTTTCACCAGTAATATCAGTTTTTCTCAGTGTTTTTTTTCGTCTAGGTATAATTGTTATTTTTTTTTTTTTTTTAATTTATGGCTGAAAGTTCCTTTTTTTCACAACCCACAAACTGATGTTTGAATATGCACGAGATGAGTTCGAAGAGTTGGCCTTTCATTTGTATTGTTTTAATTTATATTTCATATATAAAAAATTGCTGTGATTCACGTTGCTTTATCCGTTGGCCTTTTTATTTTCAGTCATTTTTCACGCATTTCTGTGGCTGCTTTTCGCCTCATTTTTCACGCCTGTGCGAGTGTGTGTGTTAAGCTGCTTAAATGTTTTTTGTCGTCTTCCTTTGTAACATTGTTTTTGCTGCTGCTGCTGCTGCTGCTGTTCTGCATTTACAACACTTAAATTGTAAATAATGCCGATTTGGTCCTCACTTTTCGAGTGTGTAATGGGCAAAGCCACTTGCCTTTGTCAACAAATTTGCGTTTAAATGGTTCTCTCCCTGTCCCTTTCTGGCTGATTCTCCTTTCATTTGTATCGCTTTAACGTATTCTTAAAATTATGTGTATTTTTTCATTCACTAAAAGACGCCGACTTAACTTGAGCGAAACGAATGTTCTCGGCTTATATTTTTGTGTGTGTGTTTTTTTTTTCAATTCGATTAGTTGAAAGTGGTTTTAGTTTTGTAGGGTTTTACCATAATGAAAGTGCCAGCATGTTTGTGAACAAACATTAATCAGCACTGGTTTAGTTTGACTCTATGCAGCGAGAGACCAGCTTAGTACAGAAACTGGGCAATGCTAACTGAGACTACTACAAAAGCAAAGAAGCTCAGACTTGGTAGAACTACATAGTTAAAAAGGTAAGCAAAGATATCATCCTACAAGGCTGCAAGTCTACGAAAGATTCCTGTCAAAATAACATCCTCTCATGAAGTTTGTCCAGTGGGAAAGCTTTAGATATTCTCAAAAACTAACAAATCTAAGATCCTTCCAGGTAGCAACATTACCACACTGATGCTGTGGCTAGATTTGGTCAGTGTTAGGATACCTAGGTACATACCTAGATACATATTTTGTGTACCTTTTACCCTACCTCGGTATTTTTAAATTCCAGTACCTTTTACCTTACCTAGGTCCAAATTTTCATGAACCTTGTCAAAAAGTAAGGTATGAATGAGAATTTAATTTCAAATGATAGTCTGAGTGGGAAACTAATTTAGTTTATTCATTCTATCAATTTGATTGTCGTTGTGACTATTGAAATAACATAGTCTTGAGCTAATTACTGTGTTGATCCTTAAGACGCTTTAAGTCAAGGAAATACAGAAAGCTGTCGCACAACTAGCATGGAAATAAGGTACATGAACTATCTTTTGGTTTCAAAATGCGATAGCTATTCAGAGTTGATTATAAATGACAGCATTTTATTTAACACAACAAACCGAATTATATTCTAGGACCCTTTCACCAGTAGACTTTGCTATCAGCTTAAATATATAACGACCTAACTATTTAAGAAGTTTTAAAATCTTGTCCATATCGCTTTACTTCCTATGTATCTATACCAAGATCAAGATTAAATATGTGTAAATAGTCGGAAAGAAAAAAATACAAAATATGTTTTTCTGACTTAAAACTAAAAAATAGGGGAAAGCTAACTTCGGCTTGACCGAAGTTTATATACCCTTGTAGCTTGTTTAATTTATATAAATTAAGGTTTTAAATGTTTTTGTCGAACATTCTTAGCTGAGTTATTTTCCAAACTGAGCAACAAATGGCGCCACTACTTTGACCATTTGCTTGCCAGTTTGCTATATGGCAGCTATACGATATATTCAACAGATTTTGACCAAACTTTCCAAAATTGTGTGTAAACCGCTAATATTCATAGCTGGAATGTATAAAGATGATACCATTGAAAACAAACAAGTTTTTCTAACTAGCACTACTTTTTCGACCGATAGTTCCTATGGCAGCTATATGCTATAGTCATCCGATTTGGATCAAACTTAGCAAAATTGTGTAGAAGCATATAATATCGATAAATAACAAAATTGGGAGCGATAGCATTGAAAACAAAAAAATGTTTTCTACTAAGACTTTTTTCCGAATTATATTTTGTATGGCAGCTATACTATATAGTTGACCGATTTTCATTAAACTTGGTGGAATTGTGTAACAGCATAAAAAAATTATAAATACGAGGTTTGGGCACGTACGCGTGGAAGACAAAAAAGTTTTTCTTAGCTAAAACTACTTTTTTGACCGTTAGATCCTATGTCAGCTATATGCTATAGTCATCCGATTGGAATCAAACTTGGCCAAATTGTGTGGTATCATATAATACTGATCAGTAACAAGATTGGGAGCGATAGCATTGAAAACAAAAAAGTTTTTCTTTCTAAAACTTTTTTTCAGAATTGTATTTTGTATGGCAGCTATACCATATAGTTGACCGATTTTCATCAAACTTGGTGGAATTATGTAAAAGTATAGAAATCTTTTAAATACGAGGTTTGGGCACGTTCGCGTTGAAGACAAAAAAGTTTTTCTAACTAAAACTACTTTTTCGACCGATATTTCCTATGGCAGCTATATGCTATAGTAATCCGATTTGGATCAAACTTGGCAAAATTGTGTGGTAGCATGTAATATTGATCAGTAACTAGGTTGGGAGCGATAGCATTAAAAACAAAAAAGTTTTTCTCTCTAAAACTTTTTTTCAGAATTGTATTTTGTATGGCAGCTATACCATATAGTTTACCGATTTTCATCAAACTTGGTGGAATTATGTAAAAGTATAGAAATCTTTTAAATGCGAGGTTTGGGCACGTTCGCGTTGAAGACAAAACTGTTTTTTTTTAGCTAAAACTACTTGTTCGACCGATAGTTCCTATGCTATAGTCATCCGATTTGAATCAAACTTGGCCAAATTGTGTGGTAGCATATAATACTGATCAGGTAAAAAAGGTTGGGAGCGATAGCATTGAAAACAAAAAAATTTTTTTTTTCTACTAAAACTTTTTCAGAATTATATTTTGTATGGCAGCTATACTATATAGTTCACCGATTTTCATCAAACTTGATGGAATTATGTAAAAGTATAAAAAACTTGTAAATACGAGGCTTAGATACTTTTTCGACCGATAGTTCATATGGCAGCTATATGATATAGTCATCAGATCCCGTCGGTTCCGACAAATGTGCAGCGTCTATGTACCAAAAGACTTCGTGCAAAGTTTGGTTAAGATAGCTTTAAAACTGACGGAGAAGATAGCATAGAAACAGACGGACAGACAGACAGGGCTAAATCAACTCAGCTCGTCATGCTGATTAAGAATATATAATATTATATATACTTTATGTGGTCGGAGATGCTTCCTTCTATGCTTTACAAACATCTGGACAATTTTAATATACCCTCTACAAGGGTATAAAGAAGCTAAGAGATCAGAATATTTTGATTTATATCACGTCGCGTAAAATAACGTTAAAAATCCGGAGTCGTTGGCGAAAAACAAATAAAATTCTTCAGCCTCTTCACATTAATCTTGGTCTTTAAAAAAATAAGCCTTGTGAAATCAGTATCTTCAATCAATGAAACAATGAGCCATCTTTAACCACTATTTCCCAAGCTATCGGCTTCAAAAATAAAGTAATACACTTTTCTGGATTCAGATATTGAAAAATGTTTTCAGTCTTACACTGTACGAAAACTCTAACAAAACGCCAAGCAAAAGCAGGGCTTTTTGAAACATTTACAAGCAACCGAACTATGCCAAATTAGTTAACCAAATATTGGCTGACTATTTTAAAATTGGTATGCATCATAATCAGGTTTTCCTGGGTTGCAACTATAAATATTTCAGAAATTATCGTTAAATGTACTTTAAATTAACACCAAACTTATTTTCATAAATTGTTAAGTGTTTTGTCGAATTTAACTTAATAATCTCTTTCAATTCTTTTTAAGCTTTTATTGGTTTCCTCTTTCACAAACTTTAATCTGTTGTACCGCTAGCCGTAAGGGTATTATGCAATGCATTACCATTCCCATTTCCATTTCCAACTGCATTTCTTCCAATGTTAAATACGAAATCAATGTCACAATCAACAGTTGCATAAATGAAGCTCTGTTCGGGGGGCTATTTTGTTTCCTCTTACATTTTACATTTTACATAATTAATGCCAAACAAGTTTTGTACATTTTTACGTACGTAAGAAAAGAAAGTGAAATCGAGAGTAGAAATTTTTGCATCACTTTTATGATTGGGTGGGTTTTGACCATGAAAATGCTGATGACAAATAAATCTGACAGAGAGAAAGAGAGAGAGAGAGAGAATGTGTGCCGCTGGCGTAATGTTAATTAAGTGAACAAGTAATCCAAGTTGTTGCAAAAAATAAAAGCCGCTAATCAAGTTGGAGGTCAGCCCATTACGTAAGGGCCTAGGGGAACCCGTTTCAACAGGACAGCTGACCTTGTTCCCCCCTCCCTCTGATAAGAGCAAAAGTCAATGAAATGCCACTGGCAATTTACCAAACACAAAGTACACTTCGAAACAGGAAATACGAGTCCCAAGCTCCCGAGGAAATCTCTTTTTCGTCTCGCACACAGGAAGACCAAAAAGTTAAAAGACTCAGTCAACCAATTGGCAACGTCAACACTTTTTTTTTTTAACACACACACACACACACATAAAAAAAAACCAAAAAATATACAATATGCGGAAACGGACACATTTGCACACATTTCACTGTTAAACTTACCATTAACGCCAGCCACAATTAGCAGCGTTGCGACTAGACAGTGCTGCAGCATCTTGAAGCTTCCACCAAACGACAACCGATTCTAAATAATCTCGTCTCGATTCGATTCGATTCGATTTCGAAGGGGGAGGACCGGTAAGAGACAACGACAATGACGTGCGCAACGCGCTAATGCAAACCGCCAACTGAACGAAGACGTTGGCCAAGAAATTGCAAGAAGCCAAGTTGAGTCGTTGAACGGCTCACAAAACTTGCCGAGCACCAAAGAAGCCGACCGATCGTTGATGGAGTTGGCACAAAGAAAGGCTAGACTTAGACTTAAATAAAATCCGACTTTAGTGGAGAACAAAATTTCAAATAATTCCAAAAAAATACTCAAAAATAAGCCAAAGGAAACGGCTAAAGCGTTAATAAGTTTGCTGAAAAGCTTTAAGCTTTTCTCACTTTGTTAGCGTCAGCCTAAAAGCTTAAGCATTACAAAATATGAAAAAATTTACTTTGTTTTAATGAAAGTTAAGCTAAGTTGACCTGAAACTATATTTTTTCCAGCGACGCCCGCGCCCTTCTTTCGCTTAGGCGGTAGGTGGGCTGCAATCACCTTTACAAAAATACTTTTTAGTACTGTTCAATGAATAAATACTTGGCTTTACAGCCCCAAAGGGCCAAGTCAAGCTTCTCTCAATCTCTTGGTAATCTTTTTGTAATGCTTTTATGAAAATTTCCAAATATATAAAAATTATAACATAATAGCCAAAAGTTGTAATATCTATCAGGAAATAGAAAACCTTGTACTTATGTTCGGAACACAAAAAATTCTGAAACTCAAGCAAGTACGTTTAATATTTTGTATCAACCCGAAAAAAGTGCCCATACAATTCTTCAGAACCTACGGTCCGGAGCTTTGAATCCAATGAGAAGTCTAAGACTCGGTTCACGGACCATTCCAAGGCTTTACCGTGACTGACGAATCATTAAATTGCAATAAAAAGTAACACAGCGAAACCAACCCATTAAAAATGCTAAGAGACTGAGAGAACAAAATCATGTCGAGCAGTCATAGGCCATATGGCAAGTCTGTGAAACGGTTCGAAAGGTTTTGATTTGAGCCTTAGAATATCTCTCTGTTACTTTTAACTTACCCACCTATTTCAAAGGTCTTTCACAGCTACCAAAAGTGCCTGGTCTTTACAATTGCAAGGTACACTTTACTTTCTTTGCACATATATAAGCGACTTAAGTTTTATTAGAGCGAAGCTCTTTTAGACAAATTTTGTCTTTGCGACAGATTCTTTGGGTTACGTCTTGTCTTTGCGTGTTGTATTTACAAAGTCAACCGCTTTTACCATTTGTCGTAGCAGCAGGTGGGTTGTTGGTATGTAGAGTGGGAGGGTGCGAGTGTGGGAAGAGGGGTTAACAGTGACACTGACTCAACAGTGACTTAACAGTGACTTAACAGTGACTTAGCAGTGACTTAACAGTGACTGAACAGTGACTTAACAGTGACTTAACAGTGATTTAACAGTGACTTAACAGCGATTTAAACGTGACTTAATAGTAAAATTTACAATCAGTTCCTCCTCGAAATAAAATATTATATTAGTTCTTACAAAAAATGACTAGTCCTATTTTAAACCGAATCTTTTTCCAAATAGATTGAGTTCGTGTCGGGAGGTTATTAGTTTTGGAAGGCTTGGCTCGATGGTCCCAAAATATACGAACCGACCCACTTCTACGGGATATTGTTTTGGACCGGTTTGCACTTGGACTTGTCAGTTACAGTTCCTTCAAAGCAGTTTACCGTGACTGACGAATCATTAAAAATCTAAATAGTAAGAATATTAACAAACTGTACTGTCAATGAAGTGGAAAATACTAAATAAACTGATATTCTAGTTCTCTAGTCTAAGACTCTCATAAATTGGCTATAAGTCGGGGAATCAAACCGTTTCGTTTTTCGGTTCCAGTTCCGGTTCTGGTACGTACCGAGAGACTTATGTTTCGGTAAAAGGTTCTGTTTTGGTTCAAATTTATTTCGGTATTCGGTTCCGTAAGGGTACTTGGATTTTTATTTCGGTATAGCGGTACGTACCGGTAAAATTTAAAGAAGTTTTTAACCTAAAGCCAGACAAAGTGGGTAAGCAACCTAGACACACACCAACTCGCATTCGTAGTTAGTTTCCATTAAATAATTTCAAGTTTGTATTCATAATGCAATCATAATTCATACGATTTGGGTCGTTTTAGTGTAGAAAGACTTGTAAAACGCATTATGAAAGTTTTATACCATATGGAACACGATATATTGAATATTTCTGCATCATTAAATCAAAAATCATGTCTTAAAGTAAATGAACGATATGTATTTATATGAAAAGAAATGGGCTTCACGAATGATATATTTTATGCTCGGAGAATATGTCGTTTTTTCATTTTACATATTCATGATCCAACAAGAGCGACATATGGGCATTTCCACAAAAAGGTAAATCAAAAACCGAAAACATCTATTCATGTATATGTATTATGTATATCAATATAAGTTCCTGAATCAAAATATTTATGTTTTTTATGATTAGGCAAAAGGATACATATATAAATTTATGAAAAGCATCACAAGTACGGCGCTAGAGAAAGGCTTGTCACGTAACATATGTCACGTTGCATATCATAATAAGTGAAATATAAAAAAAAGCAACATTTATTTTTGAGCGAATCAGCTATAAATATAAAGTTACATCATTGCAGATCACATTAAAGTTAGTTGCATTAAAAAACTCAAAAGCATTCCGCAGAGTATTCTGTCACGTTGCGCATGCTTTTTTGTCTGCCTTTAACTTGGGACTAAACTGTCTACAACTTTCAGCTTTTTCATTAAAAAAAGTCCTTCTAAAAGTTCTATCCAAAAATCAATATGCGGGAATTTATTGTAACATTTTTCTTTGTTTTTCTTTATAATAAAGGCTAAAAAATTCGTACGATTGTCACGTACGTAGCTGTGGAAATGCCCATATCTTAATTGTGCTGCAGACGATATCGTTTAAAGATCCTTCGGCTTTCTGTAAAGACGTCATATTTTCGAAGTGGATTGATTATAGACAAAAAGATGTATTTTCCATAGAGAGTACAAAATAGTTTATTTTGAGATATGAATCGACTTTTAGATAAAGTGTCAGAGCTGATTACCTCATTTAGTTGCACTTGAACAGATATTGATAAAATACTTAAAATATACATATCTTGTACTTATGATCGGATCTGCCGGAGTAGTAACCCAAGTAATTTTTTGTTCAGAGGTTAACGTCGTATTAATAACCTTGTATACAGCTACTCAATCAAATTATTCGACATTCCCCTTCAATCAGGGACCAACTTCAGGCTGTTAATTCAATTGTACAAAATCATCTTTAAAAAAGAACCACTGTAAAACTAGAGTTCTCAACATCAAGGCGTACAAATCATCTCAAGGCATAAACTCCTAGTATCTGAATGACAATTTTAGTATTCATGCTGTTCGGACTTGGAACCAATTACCAAACTTCCTAAAATGCATTAGCGGCGCAACGCAGTTGCAGAATGAACTAAAAAAATATCTTACATATAATACTTCATAATTAGTGTTAGATATTATCTGACTTGTGTAAAACTCAACAATCTGGCAATTCCACAATGTTAGATTAAGCGCAACAATGAGCTATGTTAAAGACGAATATGTGAAACAATAAACAATAAACAGTGTTCATCAACCGGTCCACTTCGTACTATCTTTTAGAGTGTCAATACACTACAATTAGTTTTTACATAAACGATTCAAAAATATAACAGAATTAGTATAATAATAGTTTTAACTAAAATTAATATAAAAAATTTGAATTTAATGTTAAATTATGTTAGTTAAGTCAAATTTGGTTTGTCAATCTTGTATTCTGAATGTTTTTGACTAGTGCTTTAATTTATAAGTTAATCTTGTAGCACTAGGAAATCGCTCAATAAATCTAAATCTAAATCTAAATCTAAATCTAAATAAGTGGGTCCGTGAAAATTCCCCCAAATCTAAGTGCTCGCTTTGCAGTCTAGTTATTGCACCCAGAACCGAAACTGTACCGGTACAGTGTTTACACTCAGAAAAAAATGGCGTTCTAAAAGGTAGCACGAATTTCTAACTTTTTTACCCATGCCGTTCTCAACTTTTACGTTCTTAAAACAAGACCACGTTCTCAAAAATATACGATACATTCTAAAACATCGCACTAATTAAGAAAACTCGTTCTTAAATTGTGTCTTGAAATATGACCGACGCGTTCGTTACGATGATAATTGCTAAAAATAATATATGTGCATTTCCACAGAAAAGTCCACCGAGACCAAAAAATTAAAAGTGCTTAAAAACACTTTTTATCATATTTTCATGAGGAAACAATCAAAAGGAACTAATATGAGCCAATTTTAAATATATTCATAGCCCAGTTCTAGATTTTTGAATGCACAGTCGCGCAAGCGCCATTATTCTCATTTTTATACGTTTTGTTGTCATAAAAATGACTTTAGATTGCATTGATTTATGGTCTCTAAATAATTTCTAAGGGTACAAAGAGTTAAAAAATATTACATAAGACACCATAAGAAACTATGTGATTGCAATTAGCTTTAAGTTTTTGGTATATATTGTAACAAAAACAACATAAATAAAATGAGGAAATTTTAGTTACGTAACGTCAGGTAACGTCACGTCAGATACTTATGCGAATAAAAAACGAGAAGGCCAAGCTAACTTCGTCTGTGCCGAAATTTGTATACCCTTGCAAATGCAAATGTCACAGTTTAAGAACGCTTACATAACAAAAAATTTTGTAACTAAAACCTATTTTCCGACAGATAAACGTCTGAAAAAAGTTTTTCTCACTAAGACTCAATTTCCGACCGATCGGCCTTATGGCAGCCTTAAGATATAGTCATCCGACTTCGGCCCAATTTTGCGAATCTATTTGAAAGCATATAAAATAAGTCATCAGCGAGTTTAAGGACGCTAACAAAACTAAACAAAAAAATTTTTACCAAGACTCATGTTCGACCGATCGGTCCTATGGCAACCATAAGATATAGTCACCCGATGTCGATCAACTTTTTCAAATTAGTTTGAAAGCGTTTAATATTAATAATCACCGACCTTAAGAACGATTTACTTTAAAAACAAAGAAGTTTTTTTTCACTAAGACCCATTTTCCGACCGATCGGTCCTATGGCAGCTTTAAGATATAGTCATCCGATTTTGACCAAAATTTGCAAATCTGTTTAAAAGCATATAATATTATTAATGACCGAGTTTAATCACGTTTACATTGAAAACAAAAAAGTTTATCTCACTAAGACCCATTTTTCGATCGATGGTTCCTATGGCAGCTATAAGATATAGTGATCCGATCCGGTCGGTTCCGACATATTAGCAGCGTGCAGTAAAAAGAAGACTCCGTGCAAAATTTCAACTCGATAGCTTTAAAACTGAGAGACTAGTTTGCGTAGAAACAGACAGAGAGACGGACAGACGGACGGACAAAGCTCAATCGACTCAGCTCGTCCCCCTGATCAAGAATATATATAGTTTATGGGGTCGGAAATGAATATTTCTATGCGTTGCAAACTTCTGGGCAAAATTATAATACCCTTTGCAAGGGTATAAAAATTGAGAATATATTTTTGAATAAGGTTACCTGGAAAACAAACTTGTATTATATTAAATCCTACCAAAAAAATGTTTATAAAAAAAGCTTTGCCCAATTCGCAGAGTTTTGCAATTTTATAAAACAAGTCAAAACCCACTTCCGTTTTGTGTAACGTCACGCCAGCACTTATTTTTGCTTATCTCTTTAACTCCTAATGATTGTAGTGCTACTTAATTGCTACCCAAATGTAAAACAATCTTTTTACAAAATCCAAGATTTTCATAATTTTTAAAAACATTTTATTGTAAAACGTAACGGCACGTCAGTTTGGAAATGCTCATATTCAATATTAAGCATCAATAATGTTATATTATTACCAAAAACAAGAGAGAAAGTCGGTCAAGCCCGACTATAGCATACTCTGTATCAGTTTATTTGCCCCCGACTATAATATTATAATACATTCAAGGAGTCACGCGTTTATTATACCATCCGATCTTTATCATTCCTTCAGCAAATTGATAAATAATTTTAATTACTAAACACCTCTAGAAGGTACGAACCATCTATCATTAAAACTGTAGGAGATATGACGTTTTTTCCAAATTGCGGGGGCGGAAGGAGGCGTTTCAAAAATTGAAAATAAACTTGATCTGCCTGCAAGTATAAGAAATATATGTACCATACATGTCAAACCTCTATCTCTTACCATCTCTGAGATCTCTTCGTTCATACGGACGGACGGACAGATGGACAGACAAACAGACGGACGGACAAACATGGCTATATCGACTCGGCTGTTGATGCTTATCAAGAATATATATACTTTATAGGGTCGGAAATGATTCCTTCTCCCTATTACATACTTTTGTACAAACTTAGTATACTAGGTACATAGTATTAAAAGTGGTTAAGGATAAAATTAAAGTACCTAAATTAAAATATTAAAAAACCTGAAAAAAAACAAAAAATCTGCCATTACTGGGACTTGAACCCACGACTTCAACGTTGAGAGGCCACCTCAACCTTTACACCACGCCGCTAGTTGCTGGTGCGGTGTCCAAGCCACTTATAAGGGCTAAGTGCTTTTGTCTGCTGTGTCTTAAGTATGATTTAAGCGCCGCCAAACGCGTGTGAGTAATAGCCGTGTGAGCTAAGGCGCTGTCGTCATCCGTGTTTATTCAGTCATGCAAGGTCCCAAGTTCGAATCCCCCCCCAGTTAAGGTAAGGTAAAAAAAAAAGTATTTAAGTGGGTAACAAAATGTGTAGAGCAGCAAGAGCTAAATCCTTCCCCTCCTTTTCCTCTCCCCCTACACCACCACCACACTCCTGAATGTGGATAATATTTGCTTTTTTTTCTGTATTTTCCAGAAGGGTCTTTATCAGTTCTCCAAAACTTCGTTCTCTGCTGTTAGCAGATGCAGAATAGTAGCTGCACAAGATGAAACAGTTTTCATGACAATATTCAACGAATTTTGTAACTAAAACACAATTTACAAAGTGTTTGTTCAACTTTAAAAAACAAGTATTTACAAATGCAGAAATTTATCTTTTGCATGAATTAAAGAATGTTTGTGATATTTTCGGTAAGGCTATTGATCTTTAGTTTAATTTATTTATTTGGCTCTAGCCCAGTACTACAAGATGATACATATTTTTAATGACTAGTGAGTCATAACTTTGCAGGGCTAATCCCGTTGTAATTTAGGATTTTTTCTGACTTCAATACATGAATAATTTGGAATATTGTGATCAACATAAAGATGCCCTTATAAGCCCGCTGTTCTCGGTATAAGAAAAAACGGACTTACCCTACTATTGAGAAAGAAAATACACGTTTTCGGTTGATTTAGAACGGATTTTTTTCTGGGTGTAAGTTGGTACAGTGTTTGGGAAGAGAAAAACGGTTACCGGATACAGGTATACCAAAAATTCAATATATGGGTTCCGGTTGTGGTTCTTAGTTTTAATCGGTTATTTTCGGTATACGGTTCCGGTTCTGGTTCCGGTTTGATTCCCTGCTATAAATACCTTGGATAGGCTTAGCAGGTAAGAGTTTAGGTACCAGGAACCTCATTTCATCACCAAAATATCGGTTTCTACATTGCTTTGCGTTTAGCTTTCTTAGAGCCAACTAAACATCACTGCTCAGAGCATTGGAGCCGCTCTCACATAATCTCAATTCACTTTCATTTTAACTGGTTGGTGGCTCTCCTCTCCGGCAATCCCCAAGCCACAGCCGGCTCCCAAGTAGCAGCCGGTTTGTAGTTTTTTTTTTTTTTTTTTTGTTAATCTCTATCTCGCTGCGCATGCGTGCGCATTTTCAATGAGTCTCTTAAAGGCAAGTTTATGGCAACAACAACTCAACTATTTGTTTGTCAAATTATGCATATTTGCCTCAGCACTATGTTTGGGTCGGTTTGGGTTGTCTGCCGGGTTGTCAGGCAATTTGCTTATCAAACCAAAAAATCTTAATTTAGTTTGTCTCTTCTTGACTTTTGATTGTTTCGAGGCAATTCTGGTTGATTTCTTATGCGCAAAGGTGGCGACACAATTTACTACCACTACACACTTGGCATAACAATGACATGCTAATGGGTGGATTACAGTTAGATACGAGTGTTGCACTTAGAACCATCAACAGTTGCATACTAAAAAGGCAATAAGAAAGAGAACAATTAAATAAATTTTGATGAATCATGGCGAGAACGTTCAGAGTGTTGTGATTGAATGAATTGTCTGGAAATGTTTAGACAACTTTAGTGTTAAAGCTTAAGTATATTTTCATATATTCAGGAAATATTGTTTGACTATTAATTTAAATGTATGCATATACATCAAAATGATCGGATTGGTTTGAAACGAATACTGGAGTTGAGCAAGGCTGTCTTATTAGTCCATTACTTTTTTCGCTCAATATCGATGATATGACAGAAATCCCATCAGGTGGTGTTACCTTTGGCGGCCAAACCGTCAAAACGGAAAGTTCGCAAATGCTACAAAATATGCTAAATGCTTTAGGAAGCTAGTGTGAGCAGTGTGGGGTCTGCAAATAAATACTGAAAAAATCGAAGGTTATGTCAATTTGAGCACAAAGAAGCATGCTAAGAGATGGGGAGTGTCTGTACATAAATGGAAGAACGCTAGAGAAAGTGCGGTCCTACAAATATTTAGGTGTCAAAGTTCTCAAATCACATAAAAGGAATACTTGGAGAAGCAAAAACTGATATAAACTCTACATGGAGAACATTGCTGAGCAGAGACAACGTGAAGTCAAGTTGCAAATATAAGGTGTTCCAGGCAACTGTAAGAAATGCTGCTGAGATTTAGGGATTTCTTAGATTCGACGATGAAAAAGTGTTCAAGCTATCGAAGAATACGCCAAATTACGTGATTTATCAACTCTGTATACGTATACACTGCAACTGCATTTCCATTATGTAACAAAAGGTCATGAACATGTTGGAGAAATGACTGCCTAAGCAAATAGTGAGTCAACTGCTTTTTGGTTTTAACTTTGATTGGGACAATATACAAGGATGGCGTCATTCATAAGCTGAAATCATAAGAAAGCTTTACGAAGTAGAGCGTCAACTCTTTATAAACCGAGCTAGACAGAGCACTGAATGGTCCACATATAAAACGCTGACGCACAACCTGGGTCACCTGGAGGGAAGTGGGTGGGCAGTGGGTGGGAAGTGGTGGGAAGTGGGTTGGAAGTGGTGGGAAGTGGGTGAGAAGTGGGTGGGAAGTGGTTGGGAAGATTTAAAGATTGAGTTTATTCAAACGTATAAAAACAAGAAAGAAAGTCGGTCAAGCCCGACTATTACATACTCTGTACCCTTAATGTCGCAGCTTCCACTTGCTCACGAGTTATACGCGCTCATCTCTAAGTTTCTCTCTCTCGCTAAGATGTCATCTGTTGAACGGAATGCTGTGGTTATGGGTGGGGTGGTGAGGGGTGTTAACTGACCGTTTTTTGCTCATAACTTGCGTATTGTTCATCCGATCTTTATTATTCCTTCAGCAAATCGATAAATAATTTTGTTTACTAGATATCTCTAGAAGGTACAAACAATTTATCATCAAAAACTGTAGGAGATATGACGTTTTTTCCGAATTGCGGGGGCGGGAAGGGGCGTGGCAAAAATTGAAAATAAACTTGATCAGCCTGCAAGTATAAGAAATATATGTCTCATACATGTCAAACCTCTATCTCTTACCATCTCTGAGATCTCTTCGTTCATACGAACGGATGGACAGACGGACATGGTTATATCGACTCGGCTGTTGATGCTTATCAAGAATATATATACTTTATAGGGTCGGAGATGATTCCTTCTGGCTGTTACATACTTTTGCACAAACTTAATATACTCTATGTACCTTCGGTACAGAGTATAAAAATGTCTTTTTGCCGGTACATATACCATTGAGAGAGCTTGTGATTTGGAAATTAAGCCCTCGATTGCATGCCTATCGATACCCAATTACTGTTGGTGGGAGTAGTATCACTTCAAAGTAACGTACTATTTCTTCGATACAAGCTCCTCAATCATGATCTTTGTAATTGGCTATCATGATTCCGCATCACTCGAGTAAAACAGAAGGATCAGTGCAAATTTATACTTGATCAAAGAGCAAGTTGTTCTGCTGAACCAGTCCATTGATTCATGTTTCATACTAAGCCTGCTTCGATTCATAGTTCCACCAAGATTTAGTGGGTCGTAACAAGCTCTAGTACGCGTGAGCCAATTACACGTAGTAAAGCTAATTATAATAACATTTACCTTTTGTAGTCAATCATATTTCGGGTACCATATTTTATTGTTTTTGCTGTCTTCTCCGTCCATTTGATTTAAGCCTAGGCATATCACTTGATTGTGAAGTAGAATACAAATTTATGTTATGCTCATAACGTTGATGGAATATTGTTAAATATTTTTATACAAATAAACGTTGTGGTCAATCCGAAGGCCACGTTAAATCACTTCTTTTTCGATCAACTTTGTGAAGGTCTAACTATGTATTGCACCTGTTGTAGATCAAAAGACGGTCCCAGGGTTTCCCAGGGTTTCTAGATCATTAACCGCTGCAGATCGTAAAATGACGTCAGCTAATCAACTTACTTAATTATCTCCAGCTAAACTAGTTTAACTAGACTTAACTTCATTCAATATTATCGAAATGTCAGTAGAACTTGAATTTGTGTGTAGGGATTTCAGCTGGTTTTGTTGTACATTGAATGATCAGAATTTTTGAAAGGTAACCGAAATTCAATTAGGAAATTCTTTTACTAAATGTGAAATCAAGTTTTCGTTATGGCTTTGCGGAATGATGACATTTGAGTGTTCATCAAGAGTTTTCACTTTGGCCAACAAAAACTATTTGTGCCAGAGAGTTTTATGAATATTCATTCAGCTGCCAGCGTAGCTCACACACACACACACACACACACAATTTTTGGGCATTTAAACCAATAAATATGTAAATTTATCTTTTTTTTCATAAATTTAATTAAATTCACCACAAAAGCTGGGCATCTTTATCACAAACAGGCAGCAGCAGAAGCGAAAGTTTCTCCCTCAAAATAAAAAAAACCAAAAAAAAAAAAATGGAAAGAGAGAACACAAAACACGGGAATAGTAAACGGAAGTGAGAACTTTGCGGGGCGTTGCATAAAAGATCTAGGCGAATAAAAGTTGAGAAATGTATGCAAATATCTATCACAGATCCATCCAGGGTGGCTGCAGCAGGTGGCAGCTGCTTGAATGACTGAATGAATGCCTGTGCATGCTTGGCTGATTCAAAGTTATGAAAGTTGTGCAGGGGGGAATGGCCGATGATAAATGAGAATTGTCAGAGAATTTAACGATTTTGACTGACAAAGAAAATTTCATAGTTTTTGTTAATGCCAAAAACAACAACCGGCTGAAACCGGAGCAGGAGCCGGGCCAAAACTGCTGGCCGGATGAGCGCACTCGAACAAAAAACCAGAGAAAATCGCTTAAAGTCGGCCAAAAATGCGAATAGCGAACAGCGTACAATCCAACTCAACATGGTTGCTCACGTACATATGTATATGCGACTGCTCCTCCTGTCATAGTTGTGCATCTGTGGAACATTTTCAATTAACACTTATTCAATTTTCCAGCCATGTTGTCCCTTTGTCTGTGGCTACAAAATTATAATAAGAATAGAGGGAAAGCGGAAGAGATAGAGATAGAGAGGGAAAAGTTAACCCTGGCAATTAGACAAAGAACATGCATAATCTTGTCAACTTTACCACCATAAACGAGAGTCACAAGTATAACGAACGCAGCTAAATATTAGTCGAAGCCCACCCTGACAAAGCACTGTCGCCATGTCTAAAGTCCTAACAGTATTCCTCCCTGCGTAGATTATCGTTTCCAAAATAAGTAAGAAAGTCAGTCAAGCCCGGCTGTAATATACTCTGTACCTGAAGTAGCAGCGAACTTTCTTTTGGTCATAACTTGAGTAGCGATTATCTGATCTTTATCATTCCGAAGTTTATATATGTATAATAAATAATTAAAATGTTTTTCATACAACAATTTTAATTTTGCTTTGAACAATGCTTGTTGAGGGAATGCCAAAACTGACCAATAGATGTAGCCACCTCTTACATTGAACAATGCTTGTTGAGAATTTTCAAAACTTACTAATAGATGGCGCCACTACTGTGACCATTTTAGCTACTAGGTTTGATAAGTAACTAGCTTTATTGAATAATAGTATTACACGCTAAAATGAATGAATGAAAGTCGATTGAGTTGACGATGATGCGACTCGCCGCCGCGCGTGGCGGACGCCAGCCAAAAACTGAGCTCCAGGGATGGCGCGTGTCTTGTCGTTCCGCTATCGCGTTAGGGATGGTGCTCGATAAATGGTGAGACCAGAGGTGGCCAGGGCTGCCACAGTACTCCCCCTCCAGAGACCATGTGGGAACGAATGATCAAATTTTGAGTATAGCTGGGATGAATGTATGTCCGGGGTGAGTGTTTGTCCGGGGTGAGTGATGATCATCTACAGGATTTGTACAAGTCCCAATGTGGAGGAAAGCTTGCGTATAGTTCTCGCTGTGATAATTGTGTCGAAGTTGGGCCGATGAAATTGTTTCGCTGGGTATAGAAACTAGTCAATCCGTAGTACTGAGCATGTGCACCGAGTACAGATTGGAGAAGTTGCGTCGATTGTATCCTCGCGTTGAGGCGTCGATGGTAACCTCGCGTTGAGGCCGTTGCTTCGAGTGGGGGTCGATAAGCAAGTTCGCCTAAGCTGGGTTGAGGTTGCCTCGCGTTGAGGTCGTTGCTTCGATTGGGGGTCGATAAGCAAGTTCGGTCGATCAGGGTTGAAGTTGGAGTCAATAGTACTGGGTATTGTACCCCGAGTAGAGACTTTCGATTGCCACACGCTGTGGACTTTCGTGGTGCCTATCGTTAAGGACTTTCGTGGTGCCTCTCGTTAAGGACTTTCGTGGTGCCTCTTGATAAGGACTTTCGATTGAGGTCGAGAACTTGTAGGTAGACTCAGGCTGGCATCAAGTGCCAAACAAAGAGCGTCTCGAGTCGTAGCATATTGCTAGTGGTCGGTCAGGTGTGCGCGTTGGTAGATGCTGTCCGTGTGAGAACGCGCCAAAATTCGCCTGCAGACGCCGTAAGTATGTGTGTGCCGCCCTGTCGCTGCGTCCGTCGCGGCGTTTGTCGTGTGTGTGTGTGTGACAAAATTCCCAAAAACCACGAGATGATTCTGTTGCTGCTGTTGAGTTTCTGGCTGGCTGTTATCGAAATAGTTAACTAAAGTTAACTTAATACTGTTTGAATTTGCTGATCGAAAGCCGCATGTCGATATGAATCCCACAATGGCGTCACTGTATGGGTGTGTGCGTGTGAATTTCGTCAGAGATTGAAATCCATTTGTTTAACACACTGCTTTGAATTTGATTGGTTTATTGTTTGTGTTCTATTGTCGCGGGTCACCACTTTGGCTACGAGGTTTTAATGTGTAACTTTACTGAATGTAACTTAAGCTAACAATTATCGTTGAGTTGAACGGAGCGAAGCGGGCGCCAGCCGCGCTAGCCGAAGCCAAGCCAGAAACTGAGCGCCAGGGATGGCGCGTGTTGTCGTTCTGCTATCGCGTCAGGGATAGCGCGTGTTGTCGTTCTTCAATCGTCGGAGGTCACCACTTTAGCTACGAGGTTTTAATGTGTAACTAACTTTATTGAATATCACTTAAGCTAACAATTATCGTTGAGTCAAACGGAGCGAAGCGGGCGCGTGCCGCGCGTGGCCCGGAGCCAAGCCAGAAACTGAGCGCCAGGGATGGCGCGTGTCTTATCGTTCCGCTATCGCGTTAGGGATGGTGCTCGATAAATGGTGAGACCAGAGGTGGCCAGGGCTGCCACACCATTTGGCGATTTAGGTCACTTTGTTTGCCGCGTAGAATGAGTTTAACAGAATGAAAAGAGTTAAATGTGTGTATGTGTGTGAGTTAGAGATGTACAATAATTGGTGATGTGCGAACCAGCTGGAACTGTGATGGGAGCTGGATGAACTGAAACCGCCACAGCCAATTTCAGCTCAATAGCATAAAATACCACAAAGTTGGAGTAAATCGAATAGATCAGTTATATGGCAGCTATATCAAATAGTATGCTGAATCGAACCATTTGCGATAAGTCGCTAAAAAAGCTTAAAATACGTGTTCAAACCGAATTTCAGTTTAATATTTTTAAAACTAACTAAGTTGGTGTAAATCAACCAGATCAGTTATATGGCAGCTATATGAAATTGTGTGCCGAATTGAATAAAGTTCAAAAAGTCGCTTAAGGAGCTTAAACTACATGTTCAAACTAAAACGTAAAAACCAACAAAGTTAGCTCAAATCGGCTATATGGGAGCTATATAAAGTAATGGTCTAAGTCGAACCCGATTTTGTAAGTCGTATAAGAAGCTAAAAATACGAGTACAAACCAAATTTCAGTTCAGTAGCATAAGAAACAACAAGGTTGGAGCCAATCTGCCAGATCGGTTTTATGGCAGCTATATAAAATATTGATTTAAATTGAGTGAATCTTTGCAAGTCGTCTGTGGGGTCCAAAATATGCATACAAACCAAATTGGGGGACAATGTCTCAACAACTAGAGTTTATGCCAAAAAAGGCAAAAAAAAAAAAACAGTGTGCAGCGGTCTCTTTTTGACAAGGCGGATTGGACTGGGCCAAGGGTTCTTGAGTTGCTATTTATGCCAGGCTGAAGAAGCTCCTTGTACTCTGATAAAACGTCTTCATGTGTGAAAGAATGTTTTTGTTCGCTGCGAACAGTTAGTTTGGGGCTGTTGCTGATGAGCTTCGACTATGAGTTGCGAAGCATTTGGTATTAACAACACGATATAGTTTTAGCTAATTTAAAAATTTTTTTCTTATGTTGGTCGTTGTTGTTTTGGGGTTATTTGGGAGTGCTTACATGTGTGCCACTTTGATTTGGCCGTGTACATGAGTATGTAAGTATTTGTGTGTGTTGTATATTTGCTTAATATTTTTTGCACATTTTAATTTTGTTGCTGTGTGTTGCTGACTTGTTGCCGATTGGAGCGCGTCGCTTATATCTGGCCGCCACCCTGTCTGTCTGTAATGGAAGCTACTGTTTTTTGTCGCGAATGATATATTGTTAATTGTTCTTTCAGAAGGGGTCAGCATTTGTGGCGATTTAGGCCACTTTGTTTATTTAATATGCTGATGGACTCGTCACGGCATCCAAAAATTATAGTTGAACAACTTCTGATAGACCGATCACAGTTTTTCCATGAATGGGAAAGTATGGCAGGGGACCACAGCATATGTACATATGCAAATGACAGCATAATTTGGAAAACATGGCAAATGGAACTGCAACTGAAGATTGACGATGGAGAAACAAAACGAGTTCGAGCAGCGAGCAAGGCAGAGTGACACACGATGCGCATACAAGCGCCTAGATTACGAACTATGTGAAAGAAATTTTTTTTTGGAATGATGTGGATACACTCATAAAATAAGCGGCTGGGAGAGTTATAGATCGATCGGGATAGAATTTATACCGTTTTGTACTGGAAATTTCAAGTATGTTTTGTTCTTGGGTGTACTTAAAATAAGTACAAAACGTTCTAGAATCTAAAAATGACTGTTAATGTTATTAAAATGAGTACAAACATCACTGAATCAAGAACTATTCGTACTTACAGTATGCCGAAAAATTTAAGAAAAGTGTTTACTTACTTCAAGTACAAAATAGACTTACAAATGCTAGTTCCAAAAAATGCGAATTATTTTAAATCGAATCTGTTCTTAAAATTCCCTTCTGGTTCTAATACTTTGGTTATGGAGCTAGGGTAGATTTCGGACGTATGTACAATAAAACCATCTTGGTCTTTGTTTAATTCAGTTCCTTTGGATTTTCCAAGCCTTATTTGATTAAATACAGAGGCATATTTTCAAGAACAAATTGGGAATGGCTTTAGAATTTAATGAGCTTAAATCAAGACCATTTTGTACCTATAATATGAGCAATTGTTCTGTTTCCAGAATGTATTGCGGTTGAATTTAGAATGTATTTGACTTTAATTAAGAATATTTTTCACATATTTTAAGAGTAAATCGGGTTGAGCTTAAGACCATTACAACATAAAAGTATGATCTGGAATCAATCTTAAATTAAGTATTTCGCGATTGAAAAAAAACATACTTGAAATAAGAATTTTGTACTTAAATCAAGTATTTTCGTACTCACCGTACTATTGACACCTGTATTCAAGTGCAAAGTTCTTGGTTTTTTCTGAGTGTACATATGCAATATCACTTATTTGCATAGCTCGTAAATAACTCTCAACCCTTTTTTCAGTTCGCTCTGCGTCACTGACCGAAAAACCAAATATAAAAGGGGCCCGGGCTTCCCGCAACCGAATGTGTTCTGTTATCGCGCTCACTCTTAAGTGGCTGTGGTTGACCACACAGCACTGATCGGTCTGACAGCAACCGAATAACAGGCCCAACTCAGTCAATTGGTCTTAAATTGCGTGCTTCTCGAAGACCAAACTCTCAAAATGTTATTTGAAAAGGTAAGCATAAGCAGAGAGAGAGTCTATGCGAGAGAGAACGAGAGAGCGCATAAAGTTCGTCGCATACATTCATATCGTTAGCCGAGCCTTACACACCGATGCATACATACGAAGAAGACCTTTTGAATTCGGGAATTAGGCCAAACGGTTCCAAAAAGACCTAAGAGAAAAAAAAAAAAACAAAAAACTGTGTGTTCTCTCCTCTCACAACCAAATAGAAGCAGAGAGCTTAGTTAAAGGTTGTTTCGGTACCTCTTTTCAATGTGTTCCCACGAAAGCTGTCGTTTTCTGACAAAGGCAAACGGGGGACCTATTTACGCGACCTCTGCTTATTTGGCGTTCAAGAACTGAAGTGCTCAGACTCAATTATATGCAACATAGTACGACGGAAAACCGATGCACCCTATGCAACATGGATGAAAGAGAAGATGCAACACATTTCATAGCGCCATGTCCAATAGCAGGTGAGCACCGTGTACTGCACTTCGGCAAATGGACTCCAGAGGGAAGGGAAATGCTTGATCTAATGCAGGGTTCCCCAAGTAGAGAGCGCGAAAATGTGACTGTGTCTCTCTCTAACACACAGTGATGCATGCATGACTTCGGCAAGCATTCGGTGTGAATTGGCGAGTATGTTCGTGCCCCAGGGGCTATCGCGGGGGAACTCTGATCTAATGAACTCTCTAATCTCATATCTAAGGGAGGACACAAAATAGAGGCATGCGTTTATAGAGGATTTCTCACCAAGCGTGTCAACTTTATTTGTAGAAAATTTTATAATGTTTAATGTTAATTAATGAGTATTCTGTAACCTCAATTAATGTATTGTTATGTTTATTTTTAAATTATTCTTAATATCAATCGATGTAGTTAATTTCCTCTAACGCAATATAACCGGTGAACGATTTGATAAATCGGAAGGACCGGGGAAGTCAAGGCAACTTAAAAGACCATTAAATGAGGTCCACTCTAATGTAACAAGTACATAAAAAGTATAATGACATTTGCCACCAATTCTATAATATAAATTAGCAAAACTCTTATTTACATTTTTAATGCATTAAAATTCATTTCAAATAGTATTTAAATACTATATTTTGTGAAATATAGCGAACGGAAACAGTGGTGTCCGAATATTATTATTCATATAAAGCAAGCCTTGCCGCTTATCGATTGAAGGCTGTTAAGGATATGCAACAGTTTATAATAATTAATATTTATTATACTTCAACATTAAACAGTGGAAATAAAGACGAAAATTTATTTCAAAAATTTAGTTTGCAGTTACAAACAATAATTATAAGGTTTTAAATATCAATTACTTTTAGTACCACGGTGAATTGGGCCAAACTTTTTAAGACGACTATTTTTGTTGATTGAATCCGGAACAATTCGATTTGCTACAACTTTACTCGTTTTGGGAAGTTGGAACAAGCTCAATTTTCTCCTTAAGTCCTACGTTTATGACATTTTTGGTTTATTTTAGTTTTAAGCCGAGTGTCCAGCATCGCGGAAACTCAAAATTCCTGGCAAACTTTAAATAAAAAAACTGTGCCAGGAATTTTTAGTTTACCTTTTCGTTAATTGTGTATCCAGCACCATGAATGAAATCCACAGTTTCTTATAAACAAACAAGGGGGCGAATAAAGACATAGGAATTACACTATTATAAATTCGCAGTCCGAATTTCGGCTTTTATAATAGTGTAGTTTATAATAGTGTAATTCCTATGTCTTTATTCGCCCCCTTGAGAGTATAAGTACTAACTGGATGTTTGTTTGAAGTGTGAACAGCAAAACAAGTCCGCTGATGAGAGAATTTGGTTATTCTTGAAACAGCGATCGTTGTACGGACATACCCAATTACTTTTCCAAAATGTTGTAATTAATATGTGTTGATTTGTGTTGATTACACAGGGCAACAAAATTAGACTTTTTTCAGTATATAGAAGGGTCGGTGGTGATTCTAGATGATTTTCTTTTGCTGCAAACGAATCTGTTTTCAGAAATGGTCCATCACGTCGAAATTATTAGTAATTTGAGCTTAAAGTTAAAAAAATTCCTTATTTGACTCTTTTTATACGCGTTTTGTGGAGACTACTTTTCTTTTGACTCACTTTGATATTATTGAAAAGAACTACTTCTTAACTTTGAAATAAATTATCCCAAACAATTCTACGATTTTTTCCAATGAAGATATACCATTTTTAGTAACTGTATCCGAGTTCACAAAAACCCAATATATTGTTGCTGCCCCAAAGTATGTCATGGGTTTTGTTGAAAATTTTCATTGAAATTCAATACAAATTACTAGCCGGTTGTTCTGTAACTGCAAGGCATACTTTTGTGCAGTAGACAGTCTTGTTATTTCATTATTATCGAGACAATGTATTCAAAATGGTATAAATATCTTCGCTTAAAAAAATCGTAGAATTCTTTGGGATAGTTTATTTTAAAGTTAAGAAAAAGTATTTTACGATTAATAAAAAAAAGGCATGGCAAAAGTATAAATTCCTCACAAAAGGCGTCTGAAATGTGTCAAAATAGGCAACTTTTGGCAACTTTAAGCTCAAATCACTAAAAATCTCGACGTGAAGGAGCATTTCTGAAAACAAATACGTGTTCAGCACACGAAAATCATCTAGAATCACCACCAACCCTTCAATATTCTGATCCTTGTTGTTTAGTGTTATATTGAATTATAATCAATCATTGACCTTGAGTCAGCCAGATGCAAACTTTAAAAAGAAAAAAAATTAAAAACATGTTTTTGTTTTAGCGTTTATATTGCGAGCATAAAGTGTTCTTAAAACATAGCAAAGAAGTTCAATAAGTGAGCACAAAATGTTTATAATATGACATCCGCTGTTCACGGTTCAAGAACAAGCGGGATTACTATACTTTTGTCAACGAATGGGCTTGATTTCGGTAGATTTAGAACGAATTTTTTCACCATGGTCACCCTGTTTAAGTTATGTTCCGCACACACACAAGATAGAAAGAGGCAAATTCCTGGCAGGAATTCTCCGCAGTGCTGGATACCCGGCTTTACTGATAAACTTTTCATTCGACCTAAATCTGTCTGGAAACAGCATTTTTTTATGGCATGGTGGAAGAGCACTTTTTCTTTGACAACAGCTGTAAAAAATATTCACCAACAACTAGTATTTTCTTTTCAAATTATTTGATCTCAAATAAAAACTGTCGCCTTGAGCTTGTTTGCAGACAGACACTCTTTGAGCTTTTTTTTTCGTTGTTCACGGTGTCTCCCAAGTCTCCCACGAACTACGGTTGATTATGGCCTAACAATTTAATGAATGCCAGTAATTCCGCAATTATTATATTCATCAAGATTTTCCTTGATTTGCACACGAAATGTATTTATTCCCATTTTTGTTTATATTTACAGGGTTGTCTGATTTCAATCGCTTTCAAAGACAATCTAAATCAGGACTTATCAAGAAGAGCAAGAGTAAAAGCTGTTTGCTCTCTTGGCACAAGCCTCAGCATGCATTCGGCTAGTGTTGGTCTGAATAGGTAAATGTGTTCGGCCCCTGTGGGCAAGGCATGCGAATCGCTGATATAAATGAAGCTTAAATTTGACAATGGTTTTTGACAGAAATAGAGTTGCATGACACCCCTGACTGAAATATTAAAGTATTCTTTAAACTCATTAAAAATTAAATGTTTTTGCATCCAAAAAAAACTGTCAACTGTCTGGCATAAAACTGTTTGGAGTTATCCTTGGCATCTTTAAAGCTGCCAGTCAAATGGAGGAAATGGCGTATGGGTTGGGGGTTGAGTAAGTTGCTTGTTTGCTTTTGATAATCCGCACACAGCTTAGAACGCGGCGCAATGCAAAAGGAAAAAAAACGAAACGACCCTCCCCTTCCCCTCCCTTTCCCACCGTTGGTTAGCGACAGGCGAGTAACTTTGTTTCACCTGCAAATATTTGCTTACAAGTAAAGTAAGCTTCAGTTCCATTAGTTACAGGGCGTGGCGCTTGCCGGCCCCGAGCCAGGCAAAATGAAATTTTGGCCAATTTTCTGCGCATTAGCCGTGGGAGAAGCGGCCCACGGGGGGGACCGGAGCGTCGTAACAATATTTGTTGTCACTTTTTATTTAATACACTTTTTGCTGATGGTTGAAAATGAAATCATTTTCAGGTGTAAAACGCTTCCAGTCACTTGCAGCGCATGTTTTTTTGTTTATACTTTTTTTTTGTTGGGGCGTGGTCAAGTGGCATTCTACGGCTAGGAAGGAGTCTGGCAAGTGATTGGCAATGCGCTAGGCTCGGATGTTGGTCGATTGCTGTTAAATTTATGCTCCGGCTCCTGCACCTGCAGCCCACTGCTGCTGTGGTGAAGGGGGGAGTAGAGGCAGAGGGGTGGCGCGACTAAAGTGAATTATGTGGCCATGCACAAAGTTCGAACAAAACACCAAAATAAATCGAAAAACTTTTTATTTGTATTAAATAATTTATTTTTGGATTTTCTTTTTCTCATTTTCAACGCCATTTTTTTTCCTTCTGCGTTGCGCCAATTTAATTTATATAGTAAAAAGATTTCAAAGTGAATGAAAAAGTTGAGCTCAGAATTTATTATGATGAGGGGCGAAATGTATGTTTAAACGATTGGGGAGAGTCATTTAAGCATTTAAAGAATTAAAAATTAAAAAGTTCACTGAATGCTATTTGCCTATCTGATGTTTGCAATGACCTTGATTGTAAATGATATAAAACCCTTAAGAATTGAAAGCTGTGGAGTTTAAGCAAGTAAAGATCATGGAATGGTTAAAAGGAATAAGTCTGAATACCAAAATAAGACTCCTATATTAACAGTTTACAAATGCAAATCCGGCTCGACTGACCACATAAATATAGTCCAATATAAAGGCTCGAAGGATCAACATGTTCGCACTCCGTTTCATCCAAAAATTAGACTGTTTGAAAAACTTGGAATAATGAGCTCCTCAGAACCATGTGCCTCTCGCTTTCAAAGAACAACAAATAATGGCTCTGTCATTGCGCCTCGGAATATGGAATGCCCACGGGCTTGTAAATGGTGTTGATGAGCTTAAGCATTTCCTTGCTGATCAATATTTTCATATCAAAGTGAAACTGTTTAATATCAATATGAACCTGTAATATTACATTGATACTAAAAATATTATATTGAATTGTAAAATGATCAAAGCAGAGAGCTGCAAAACGTACCAAAAATGTATACGCATACGTATAGCTTCAATTGCGTCAATGCTTCAATGCGTATCCAGTCAAAAAACGTATGCGTACTTCATTACGCATTTTTAAAAAAGTACGTACATAGAAAAACTAACATAGAAACACACTTTGCTGCGTCGACAACTTTTCACTCAGACATTTGTCAGCTGTTCGCTGTCATTTTTGCTCTTTGAGTTATTTTTTGACTCTCTGAGTTTTTTTTTTGACTATGTCCATCTCCCTCTAACCACCGTGTTTTCCTATGTCGACAATAATTTTGAGTAACAGATTTTGTTGTCACTATTGAAGTATCTCCTTGCCACAATGGCGTTAACATCACTCAAAAAAGAGCGGCGTTTCAAAGTGTGTTTCTATGTTAGTTTTTCTATGGTACGTATACGTATACTTCATGGTGCGTATGCGTATTTCAACTAAACAAAAGAGCGCAGACTACGTTTTAATATTAGAGGCATACGCACACTACGCTTAATTTCTGTGCGTATACGCAAATCAAATGCATATAAAAACTTTTTATTCAAAATTTATGAAAGCCGGAAAAATTCTCCCTTTTACATACTTTTCCATAAGCTCAATAAGTATAAAAATATAAACGAATCTTGGTCAAGACAAGATTACCCAAATATCTCTGGAGCAAAATCTTGTAAGCTTGTGCAATTTGCAGCTGCCATAATAAATTGAATCTCTGAATTTCGGCTTGGACCTTAAGGTGGGAGCCTGCTTTAGAGGCTTCAAAAAATCGAATTATTTTTTTTTGCATAAATGTCTACCCAAACTATCCAAGAATGTGTCCCTAAAAATTCAGAAGCAAATTTAAAATATTTTTAAAGTTACAGGAGAAATAGTGAGCAAGCGTCGAGATTTTTTATATACGAAAACTTTGACGTGCGATTTCTCGGTTTTTCATTTTTACGATTTTTCCTAATTGGCGGGAAAGATAGGGAAAAAATTAAACGTCCTGTCGAAACGAGATAAAATTGATTGTATTCGGGATTAAATTTTCTTCTAGTGGAACCTAAAAAACCTTAAGAAAGTTATGATTAACCCACTCTTTAAATAATCTGAAGTCAATTTTTAAAAAAAAAAAAAAGATTTTTTTTTTTAATTTGCGAACAATTTTTGAATTTCTCACTTTTTGTTCAATTTTCTTGGTTCAACTAGAAGCTATACTATTGAAAATAGAAAATTTTTTTGGTTTTTTTGTTTCAGATGGAAATTGCGACCTGCATCTTTCCCGCCGCACGACACATGTATGCTTGTACCAGGCATAATATGACATATATTTAAATGAAAAAATTTGAGAAGATTGTTGAAATATATAACAATAAAACCTGAAAGTTTCGTTTCAATCGAATATTTCTTTTCTTTCCAAAAAAGTCCTCGGAAAAATCGATTTTTTTAAGCTTCTACAGCAGGCTCCCCCCTTAATGGATGTTGTAGCCAAACTTATTTAACATGCTATAATAATTTGCGGCCGATGTTTAAATGCTATAATATATTATATGGGCAACTTCCAGAAACAGTCCACCAAAACCAAACAAATAAAAGTGGTAAAAAACATTATGTTTTCTCATATTTTCATAGGGAAACAATTAAATTGAATTAATGTAAGCCAATCTTAAATTTATTCATAGCCCGTTTGAAAATTTTAGGTTTCACTGCCGCGATAGCGCAATTTTTGTTATTTTGACATTAATATTGCATATTTTTTTTGATAAGACTTTTGCTATCTAAAATCTTTCTGAGGGTACACAGGGTAAAACAAGAAAGAAAGTCGGTTAAGCCCGACTATAACATACTCTGTACCCTTAATGTCGCAGCTCGCATTTGGTCACGAGTCAAACGGCCAGTTAACACACAACGCACAACGCAGTGCGCTCTCTAAGTCTCTCTCTCTCTCTCTCACTAAGATTGCATTTGCTGAACGCAATGCTTAGGTTATGGGTGTTGTTAACTGACCGTTCTTTGCTCATAACTTGAGTATCGTTCATCCGATCTTTATCATTCCTTCAGCAAATCGATAAATAATTTTGAGTACTAGATAGATCTCTAGTAAGTACGAACCATCTATCATCAAAACTGTAGGAGATATGACGTCGTTCTGTACTAGCGCGTGTGAAAAGTAAAAGGCGGTGTCCATGGGTGCGGGAACGGCCGCGAAATGAAAAACTCTATATAAAAACAAGAAAGAAAGTCGGTCAAGCCCGACTATAACATACTCTGTACCCTTAACGTCTCAGCTCGCATTTGCTCACGAATTATACGCGCTCATCTCTAAGTTTCACTGTCTCTCTCTCTCTCTCTCTCTCTCACTAAGATTGCCGTTCAATAGAATGCTGCGGTGGTGGGTGGGGTGGTTTTGGGTGTTTACTGGCCGTTTTTTGCTCATAACTTGAGTATCGCTCATCCGATCTTTATCATTCCTTCAGCAAATCGATAAATAATTTTATTTACAAGGTATCTCTAGAAGTTACGAACGATCTATCTTCAAAACTGTAGGAGATATGACGTTTTTTCCAAATTGTGGGGGCGGGAGGGGGCGTGGCAAAAATTGAAAATAAATTTGATCTGCCTGCAAGTATAAGAAATATATGCCCCATACATGTCAAACCTCTATCTCTTACCATCTCTGAGATCTCTTCGTTCATACGGACGGACGGACGGACGGACGGACGGACAGACGGACGGACGGACAGACGGACATGGCTATATTGACTCGGGTGTTGATGCTGATCAAGAATATATATACTTTATAGGGTCGGAAATGATTCCTTCTCCCTGTTACATACTTTTGCACAAACTTAATATACTCTATGTACCTTCGGTACAGAGTATAATAACTGCTAAGGAATTTTTTCGTGTGGCCGTTTCAAATTCGGTTTCTACCAATCGCGATAAATGACTACGTTTGCCACTACGTCTTGTTCAAGCGCTGTTAAGTGCTTTAAGTGCTGTTAACGCCTCTTTTTTGCCGTGACGTGAGCAAAATAGGTTTCGATTCTAATTTGTGCGGCCAAATTGGAAGGCCAAATTGAAAATAAGCGCATCTAAAAAAGACCCCTGCAGAAAGCGTTGCCTAATGGCAGTTTCTATGGCGGGCAAGCTGAATTTAATAAACGCAAGGTGCGGGACTTGGCGGATAAGAAACACTCGGAAACCCGCCAGAGAACCCCGGCGGACCGGATCACGGTCTGCAACATCATGTGACGTCTCCTGTCACCACAAACCACAAGCGAGTAGCTTAAAATCTATTTGGCCAGCATTCAAACACTTCACACTCCAGTCCCCTCAATCAGTTCGATTTAATTCGCCTCAACTATGTCTTCGATCTATGTCTTCGATACCAGACCAAAAAGAAAATCATTGAACAGCCGCCAGTGCTCAATGATCGCGACAGTAAAACGGCAGCTCCCAGTTCAGTGGACAGCGAACTGCTGGCCTCCTTTCAAGCGGTAATATAGCGGATAGTGCAGCCTTAATGGACCCCCTGAAGGTGACCGAGCAAAAGCGGATCGGGCAACGAGGATGTGCCCTACATCCATGCCAATTATATCAAGGTAAGAAATGTGAGAGCCAAACTTCAACTTTATAAATCAATTACATTTCTTAACGTTTCCCTGACAGGGCCAAGTGCTTCCCAACGTCGTGGCCAAGTGCTATGTGACCACCCAGGGACCGCTGCTCAATACCATTTTCGAGTTCAGCGGAGCTATATACTCCGCCAAGTCACACATGCTACAGAAGTACATCCAAAAGATCATCATGCTGACCTGACCAACTTTATGGAGGCAAATCGCCAGAAATGCGAGAATTACTTTCCAATCGAGATGAACGAAATGTTTGCCGTGGCAGCCAAGTGCATGGTGTTCGTTAAGTGCCGCTGCTCGGGACTACATTTAATGCCATTGATTGTGCCAGACACAATTTTAAGGAAAATGTCTGAAGAGGCAGTTACCAACGTTTACTGCGCTAATACTGCAGATTGTCAAAAGTCATAATGATAACAATTAATTTATTATTAATTTCATTTAATAATAAAAATATATATTAAAATAGCACATTAAATATGTTATATTCATAATCCTGCAAGGTGTTGTTGCTTATAAGTTTGCGGGCATATTTAACAGCGCCAGAGCAGCGCAAGGTTTCTTTGAAACGCTTATCCCAGCTTTTTTTTTATAACTTTACAGTTCAAAATGGAACATATAAAACTTTTGGAATCTGCTGAACCATCTTGCTCGACAAGGACAAGAAGATCCTCATTCCCGGCTTTGATCGTGATGTTGCCCCACTGCTGAAGAAAGAGAAAGCCATATACGACAACATCGATTTTGCCTCAAAACGGAGAAAAAATTAGGCTACTTCAGGCCAGATGGCTTTACCATCCCAGTCTATCAATCATGGCATTGAAGGAGCATTCTATGAGCCCGCCGCCTAGATTGGCAAGTTCTCCATTCGCCTAGCTCCAGATTTGGATCCCAATCACGTTGAAGAGTGCTTGAAAAAATATCTTAACGATAAGTGGGCCGAGCGTGGGTCGCCCAACAAGCTGTTTGCCTGACAATCCGTGGACTGAGGACCCCAATCATCCACATAACATGTCTTCCATGTCAAGCCAGATATGACACGTGAGGGTGGTTCCATTCCAGTGATTCTCACTCTGCAGGAGGCCATGGGCAAAGACGTCATTCTAGTACCGGTAAGAGCATGCGATGACGGTGCCCACTCCTAAAATGAGAAAATCGATATATATATTTACAACTATATTGAGGGCACAAAACTGCTGGGGGCCTACCTGCAGGAGATTGACAAATTGTAAGTTGAATGAAGGATTTAAAAGCTGTCATCACAATGTGCACTTATAATACGTAATATATCAAATGAATTATAAATTTAGAATGCATTATGCACAAAAAATTAACTTAAGAAAAGCTGGGATCTCTAGCTAAGAGGGGTTGACCCAGAAACCAAAGGGACAATGGCACAGAAGGTGTTGTACTAGGCGTCAGCGCACCTACCAGAAGGGCTATGTGATCCCTGCTGTAATCGCCAAAGATGAATGTTGGTACGTTTAAGGTCTGAATGCTGGCCACGAACAGGAGGAAAGGTTTTTTGCACCTATCCGTAGCAAGACTCAGTGTTTCGGCTCTTTTGTGAAGCCTGTAGGTGGCGGCCAAAGGCATCCCTATCGTGCTTTTCTCTGAAAGAACCTCGGTGGTGCCTAGTCTGGCCAGTTTGTCCGCAGACTCATTTCCATCCAGGCACCCATATTAGGTGAATACTGAAGTGTCGGGATAGGCGACTTTCAGTGAGCGATTTAGCATTATTTGTATGTGAGTCAATTGCCTTGAGTGCTGCTTGACTGTCCGAGTATATAAATACGTTTCCTTCTTTAACCATAAGTGTGCTAAGGTAGGTGGCAGCTTCCTGAATGGCTATCACCTCTGCTTGGTACACACTACAAGTGATCAGGAAGGCGGAACGATAAGTTTAGGTCTAGGCTGGGGGAGAAGACACTCCCATCCTACTTGGGGAAGGTTTTCCCATTCGCTTCGGTTTGGGAACGTCGTTTGAGTGGTCTGTATTTGGCGTTATACCTACTTGGTGGCTAAGTATAGTGGAGTGTCTGGAATTACCCCCGTTCCAGGTATCGGATTCTCTTAGTCTGTCTTGCTACAAGGTCTAGTGGTGTGAGTTGAAATATGGTGTTAAGCGCTTCCGTTATACTTATCTCAGCGCTTGTCTGTACTTTAGTTAGGCTGTTCAGGACAAATTCATGGAGCAATTAGTATTAGAGATAAAATTTGTGCTGCCTCTCAATTTCGAGTGGTTATAGGTCCCTTGTATATATAGTGCTCATATATACACTGCTCGCCACTTGAATAGGACAACCTGTGTGCTCTCTTTAAAGCTGCTCGTAACTCGAAAACGAAATGGTAGAATAACGGTATTTTTTGCATATTATCTTTGTGCAAGCATTCTTTGCTCTTTCTGGTATATTCCAAGTTTTGGAATAGAACCGTTATAAAGTTGTTTGCACTTTATGTGAACATTCGCAAAAATTCAATGGAATTTTTGCGCCACTTGAATAGAACATGCATTTTATTTGGTCGGTATCGTTGAGACGTGCACACAAATTTTGGTTTACTTAAACTTTTTGCTTTAATTGAAGTGTATATAAAATTTTAAAAAATTAAAATGGGGCGTGGCACTTCATTATCTGAGTCGGAGAAAGGAAAAATCCAAGCTTACAAGGATTCTGGCCTTTCTATTGCCAAACAGCAAAAAAAGTCGACAGGAGCCGTCACGCCATAACAAATTTTTTAAATAATGAGGCTAATTATGGTAAAAACATGAAGGGCCGCACCCACAGTTTGCTTACCATCGCGGACAAGCGACTTATATTAGGAGAAGCTTCCAATTCGCACGACTCTTTGGCCAAGATAAGGGAAAAATGCAACGTTAATGCAAGTTTGACAACCATGCGTCGTGTTATTAATAATGCTACACACCTGAAGAGACTAAAAATCAAGAAGAAGCCACCTCTTGACCCGGCTCGGAAGTTACAACGCCTTGATATCGCGCGCGCACATGTCACCTGGACTTCGGAGTGGCAACGTGTTGTCTTTTCGGACGAAAAAAAGTTTAATTTGGAGGGCCCCGATGGCTACAGCTACTATTTTCATGATCTTCGAAAAGAACCACACCATCTTGATAAGTTGCACAGCAGTGCTGGAGGTATTATGGTATGGGGGGCCATTTCCTATTATGGCACCTGTGAGCTTAAATTTATTCCAACCACCATGAATGCGTTGTGTTATAATGGTATATTGAAAGAGGCCTTTCCACACTTCCAAACTCTTTTTGCAAATCTAAAAAGGATTTATCAACATGATAATGCCCCTATACATACGGCCCGGATTGTTAAATCGTATAAAGCGAGCCAAAACGTGGAGTTATTAAACTGGCCACCCTATTCACCGGACTTGAATATCATTAAGAATGTGTGGGGATGGCTAACACGTGAAGTATATGGATCAGGTCAGCAATATTCGAGCGTTCCCGAACTAATTGCAGCTATCAAATTAGCATGGGGCTCGATATCGTTGAATTATTTGGGTAAATTGTAAGCATCCCTTCCAGACCGAATGTGTGAGGTTTTGGAGAAAAAAGGAGGCTCAACACACTTTTCAAAACTTTTTTTGGTTTAAAAACATGTTAGTAATTTTTTATTTAAGTAATATTGTTATTTGAAAAGGATTGAAATATTCTTAAATGGTTTTTAGATAAAGTGTCCAATTCAAGTGGTGCAAAATGAAGACTCCAAAATTTGTTACTTATTGGTTAACAATGTTTTTTGCATACTTACAACTTTTGAATAATTTTGTAATTTTCGTCTAATTACTACATTTAAGTAAACTTTATAAGAAAACAAAAATTATTTTCCTAGATGGCTTAGTTTAGCAGCAATTAACTATAGAAAATCGACTTTAGAGGTGTCCTATTAAAGTGGCGAGCAGTGTAGTTTAGATTGACACCAAGACTGGTATACAGACGGGCAAATAGGAGGTGAAGATCATACGGACCAAAAACTCTGGAAATTTGAAAAAAATTTAACGAGTTTAAATTATCATGAAGATTTGATAGATGGCAATTGTATATTAAGCTTCACTTCTTCGTATTGTGTTTAAAATTCTAAAGGGGGCGCAGAAACGCACTCCGGGTGCCTGGTATGTAAATCAATACATATTTAACAAAACAGTTTGATGGCAAATCTCTTAGCCATTTTTGAATGAAAATGTGTTTTTATCACTCATTTTCGGCATTTAAATTGATTACAAGTTGAATTGGCGACGTTGATTTACAAGTTCAAACAGATTTGCAACAACATCAAAAAATTGTTAGCACTGAAACATTATGTAATTTTATAGAAAAAGGTTTTTTGCATATTTTGCATATTTTGTACATTTTTTATACAAATATGCAATTTATGCAAAATTGTTTTTAGCCGACCTAGATCATTGATCAATAAAAATAAGATGTGTGCAATCAGAACTTAAATCGGACATGCGGTTCAAAAAATGCAAATATGCAAAATCCGATGTCTACTTACATGTTATCTCAATTTTTTAACATAACAACAACTTCAAATATTTCGTCACCTTGTCTGTTTCTTAAAAGTCTTCAAAATCCTTTAAATTAGGCACAAAAATCCTAAAAATCAACGAGATTCGCCCTGCTTAAGATCAATAGCCTTAGCGAAAATGTCAGTAACATTATTTCATGATGGCATGAAAACTGTTCCATCTTGAGGCGCAAAGAGCTATTAATTTAAGCTTAAAAATTTTCTTAACTTCATCTGCTGTTACTGTGGATCTGTTATCAGCATTCCAAATTGCCGTTGCTTTCGTTACGGATGAATTGTAGAGTCTGTTCAGCATCTTTCGTGACAATTAAGTTCAAAGTGTGTGATGCACATCCAAAGTGCCTTGACAAAATAATTTCAGCATCAGCTGAACTATCCAGGTTTATTACCATTAAATCTGTCTCTTCTAAATACTGTACACTATAAATGCTTTACAAAGTTGGATTGGTATTTCTAGGTCCGTATTTGCTATGAACTTCAGCTGCGAGAATGACGAAGTAGATTGCTATCTATACCTGTATAGTGGCCAGTTATACCAAAGTAGCTTTTATTATTGCAACTCCAGATATTGGCAGTCGTACAAATAAAATGAGAATATTGAAAATTACCGGCGATATTCTCTTATGCATTCGTGCTCCCGCTTTCACTTTCCGGCAATCAGTACAAAATTGGTGTAAAAATCCAAAAATGTTTGCGAAAGTGCAAATGAGAGCACGGCTATTAATCCGCCTTCCTCTTGTCTAGCATAGATCGTATAGTTTTTGCACAGGAAATGTTTACCGGACGTCTAGCGAAAGCCCCAAACAGGTTTCTGATACTTTTGTTTTCAATATGGCTGAGCGGCAACATCTTTTGCTATAATGTGATCGGAGCGAAAAAAATCACGTACGAAAAGTGCCCAGTACCTTACCTATTGACAAGGTAAATAAAAATTAAGACCAAGGTAAGGTAAAAGATACTCGAATTTGAAAATACCGAGGTAAGCTAAAAGGTTCACAAAATATGTATCTAGGTATGTACCTAGGTATTTTCAAACACTGGTTAACGATTAGTATATATAGTAGCGGAGAGAGGAGAGCCAC
Source organism: Lordiphosa magnipectinata (assembly GCA_037044535.1). Taxonomy (NCBI): domain Eukaryota; kingdom Metazoa; phylum Arthropoda; class Insecta; order Diptera; family Drosophilidae; genus Lordiphosa; species Lordiphosa magnipectinata. Next base: position 461,970 of record JBAMBO010002939.1, read on the forward strand.
TACTTACAAATCTATGAGCCGTAATGCCTCCAAGCTGCAAGAACACCGACCTGCTGGTTAGCAATTGGTCGATGAATCTAATCCGAGGCGTATACGCTCCCACATCTGTCAAGGCAGAGGGGATGGCACTAGATTGGACATTACACTAGTTTACAGCCAAAAAGACCCATTTCTACTGAACCTATTTTTAAGTGTAGTTTGGATTGGTGATCTCAAAAATCGATTTAAAAAATTTTTACATGGCAACGTTTTTTTAACATAAACTTTTTCCATTTTTTCGGTAGGTGCACTTACATTTTATGCCATATCTCAATTCATAATGGTCAGATGAAGTGAAGCAAGATATGAATCGAAAGGTAATAATCGCACAACACTCTATTTTGAAATCGGTTAAGTAGTTTGAATACAATAATAGAAACTATTTCAAAGAAATCGATTTTTTGCTCGAAAACTCCATCAATTTCGATTCAAAACGCCTGGGAAAAATATTTAAAAATTCAAAAAACTATTTTTCTTTTTTCTACTTGAGAACCGCATTTCTTCGAAGAAAATAAGATATCAATGAACAAAATGTATAAATAAGTACAGGAACTGTGAGCAATTGAGTGCTGAAAAAGTGGTGTTTTTGAGATTTTTTAAAAATAAATTTTCATTTGCTTCGACTTTTGTTCTGTTCTGGAATATTTTTTCTGTTCTGGCTATTCGCCCACTTCTAAGACCAAAAAATTTTCTAAACTCTTTAAGTACTTAAATTTGACTGTTAGTTCCTTCACTTAAATTGATCCACCCTCAATACTTATTCATAGATTTTCTTCATCAATACCTTATTATCTTTCTAAAAGTGCAATTCTTAAGTGAAAAGAATAAAAATAATTTTGTTGAATTTTTTTATATTTTTCCTAGGCGATTAAAAATGAAATTTCTTGCATTTTCGAGCAAGGAATCGATTTTGTTTAAAAATCTTTTTGGTCAATGTATTCAAAATTCTAAGCCGATTTGAAATAAATGCTCTACAGATAAAAAATTCACAGATAAAAAGAAATTTCTAAGCATACCCTACATACCCTACATACCTAACAAAAATATTCCCCAAACAATTGATGGAACAGCTGACCAGTGCATACAAACCGCACAGCAGCAACAGACGCCTCTTCACGAATACAAAAGACAAAATAAGCAAGGAAAACAACACCAATGTAGTCTACGAAATCAAATGCGAGGGTGCAGAGGGAGAGAGCTGCAACGGAACTTACATAGGAACAACAAAACGCTCTCTGAGCACGCGAGTCAGCGAACACAAAAGAGACACTCAATAAGGGAAAACAACAGCTTTAGCACAACATATCAACAAAACAAATCACTCAGCTGACTTCGAAAACGTAAAAGTATTGGACTTAGAACACAGATGGAAGACGAGGATGACATTGGAGAGCTTGCGAATACAAGAAAAGGGAGAGCATGCACTCAATTTTAGGGAAGACATTGAACAGACAAACTTTATATACGCAGCGGCGATCACAAGAGGAAAATTTAAGCACAACAATTCAAACAAAATCATGACGAATAAAACAACTGACATCAACAAACAATCGTGCAATACAACAAAACTATGACGGACACTAAAATAGGTATTTAAATAATATGTTCAATATGTATGTATGTATGTATGACTAATTTGTGTTCATGTTTATATATATAAAAAAAATATACAGACTCCCTGAAAAAGGCAATATATTTGCCGAAACGCGTAGGAGAACAACTCAGCCAAAAAGTGTTTTGACTGGAGTGAAGAAAGACGGCCGAAATTAAACCCCAAACAAACAAACAAATACACAACGAAAACGGCCCAACAACACATCAACTCTACGGTATTATTGACAATTTAATGGCCTTTCGATTCATATCTTGCTTGACACCATCTGACGATTATGAATTGAGATATGGCATAAAATGCAAGTGCACCTACCGAAAAAATTAACAAATTCATATTTAAAAAAACGTTGCCATAAAAAATTTTTAAAATAGATTTTTGAGATCACCAATCCAAACTACACTTAAAAATAGTTCCAGTAGAAATGGGTCATTTCATTTTTTTTTTGTAAACTAGTGTTATTAAAGCCATCCTCTATGTCGAGAAATGCCTCCCACTTCCTGAGATTTTTCAATCTTTGAGACCAGGGAGTGCAGGGCGGCTTCAATAGACCTTCTTCTTATACTTGCAGGCAGATAAAGTTTATTTTCAATTTTTGTCACGCCCCCTGCCGCCTCCACAATTTCGAAAAAAAACAACATATCTTCCACAGCTTCTTACTTTCTAGAGATATTTAGTACTCAAAATTATTTATCGATTGCCGAAGGAATAACAAAGATCGTATAAACTATACTCAAGTTATGACCAAAAGAAAGTTACTTCCTCTGCCCTGGCAGTAGTGGCGTCATCTATTGATCAGCTTGAATATGGGTGGTTGCCCTATTTAGCCTGAATTTCGCACTTTGTTTAATCTGAATATAAGACTCCTTAAAGAACTTTTTTATGCAAATGGTAATCCGGCTCGAAGGACCAGCATAAATATGAGGGATTGCTTTAATTAGTCGAATAGAATTAGTCGGAAATTCGCACTCAGCTCAAACCAAAAATAAGACTCTTTTAAGACCTTTTTTTTGCTAATGAAAATCCGCCTCGAAGTACCAACAAGAATATTCTTGGGTTGCTTTAATTAGTCGAATAGAATTAATCTGAAATTCGCATTTTGTTTGACACCAAAGAACATTTTTTTTTATATTTTATTTTACAATCCATAAAAAATTTTAAATTCCGATTTAAAAATAGTTTCGGACCCTCTAAAAAAATACAAAAAACAATGTAACAAATCGCTTGTTGTTTGTTCAATCTTCTGGCCAACTAATTTCCCCTCAACCAGTTGCATTTGATTTTGTTTACTTAATTGGAAAAAAAATGTTTTTGCTTTTTGCTTGAAATGTGAAATGAATGGAATGGATGGGGAATGCGATTGGATGCGGATGAGGATGCGAATATCGATGGTGATTAGCAGAAAAACAAGTGCAAACAATTTCGTGTTTATTGCGAATTAGAATAAAAACAAAAAGTGACTGAAATCGAAATCGAATTGCAGCTGAAGGATTTTGGGTCTCAAAATCAGGCACATTAATTATGACCTGCCACCCCGGCCCCCTTTTGCTGCCCTTCCCCCCTCCTTTAAGCACCAGGTCATGTTGTAAAATTGAAATTGGATTGGAAATATTTGCACGAAATTCCAATTCTCATTTTCAATTGACGCGCTCTCGCGCGCGGCCCGATGGATTGGAGATTGTTTCGTCACGGTGGCAATCCCTTACCCCCCACCCCTCCCCCTACTTTTTTTTGGCTGGTTGCAAATTTCCACTGCTGTTTTCCTGCTCCACTCAATTACAGGCCTTTTGTGTTCATTCGATTGTTGGGACCGTGTGCACGGCGTAACCCGTAACCCGTAACCGTAACCGAAACCATTCCCGTAACCGAATCATCCGCCAGGTTCGTTGTGTGTCTGTTTGTTATATGTTTGGTTTGGTTTGGTTTGGTTTGGCTTGTTTGGCGTGGAGGGGCCAGTTCAAGTGAAAAGAAGTGCCAACAATAACAGTGGCCACGGCGGAATGCGTTGATGATGATGGAACCAAAACCCGAACCGAACCGTACCCAAAGCCCTGTTGAGCTCAGAGCTGAGATTCCGTCAGTCCCTTTGAATGTGGCTCAAGCAGATTTATGGTACTGCAGATTGTTAGGCGCAGAGCATCCCCACAACACAAATTTGCATAATTCCAATTGGAAAGTCGAGGAAATGAATGGTGAATGGTTGGAGGGTGGTCCATGAATAGCTCCGCTCTTGAGTTAATAATGAGCGTCAGGATTTGATGAGAAAAACTTCATTTTTGAGTGTGCCATAAAATTATTAGCCTTCCAATTGCATTTGTTAGCCAGAGGGGAGAAAGTCTGGTATTTACCTGGAGCGGTAATCAAGCACTAGATTTTTTAAATAATTTTTGCGGCACAACTTGAACGTTTTGGTTTCTCTGGCCGGATTATTAAGCAACTCAGACTTTATAAGCGGTCAACTTCATGTTTGCTTTATACTCTGCAAAACCAGAGCTAATTGGTCCTTCGAGCCGGATTAGGAATCAATGTTTGTGAATCCCAGACTTGATAAATGTCCAACCACTTAGGTCAAATGCAGTTTATCGCTTTTTACAGAGAGCAGAGAGCTGCATCTACTTCAACAAAGCAAAAACCCATTGTGGGTCTTTATTCTGTTCATTAGCCTCAACTTGCCGCTAAATCCCTTTCGATGATGTCAGCGTTTTATTTGTTTAAAGAAAACAAAAACAAAAAAAAACATGTAGAGTCATGAAGGGACAACGACAACTCTATTAAGCAGCTAGTAGCATCATTATCATCATCATCATCAGCTGGACAAACAAATCTTGTAATAAATCAAAACAAATTTATTTGGTCCCAAAATTCATCAATCAAATCAATCAACAACCAAAAAAAAAGTCTAAAAATTGTACCATAGAATTTTTTTTTTTTTTTTTTTTGATATTTTACAAAGAAATGACCACCCTTTAAGGCATTAAAAGTCAAATGGTCTCTTACTTTTTTTTCTTTGTGTGTATGTGTGTGTGTGTGCGTCCTGGGCACTAAGGACTAATTAAGTTTTCATGGCAGTTTGGCCTGTGTGTCTCTGTCTCTCTCTAGTTGAATGAATGAATGGTCAACTTGATTAATTTGAGGCAGCTAGACAAGCATTAATAATCCGGTTAAAGTGTGGCCCACACACACACACATAAATGTAAACACACTTAAGTACAGCTTGTGGCAACAACAAACACAAACTGAGTATAAAAGTCAAAACAAAGCCACAAACCGTTGGTAGCACACACACACGCACACAGAGGAGACACTTTGGCCTTATCGTCTCGACAGCGCCATGAAGTATGCAACATTTTGTTTAACTCGAAAAGAAAAAAAAACAGCACTGAAAGTATAAGCAATGAAAACGCAATTGGTTTAGTCTATCTAAAGCGCCATTTTGCGTGGTGTCCGCGTGATGTACGAGCGATAAGCCTCCCCACCCCCACCACCACTCCCCCTACCACTCACCATCAACAACAGTTAACTACTTGCCTAACTCGAGGGCAAATATATGTATATTAAGTCTGGGTAAATGTATGAGTGAGGTCAGGTTCATAAGTAAGTCAATAAGTCAGTTGGTTAATGACAGCAGCAAAACTACAACAACAACAACAGCAACAGCCGACAACAACAGCCACATCTTTGATTATGATGAATATTTTAATGTTGAAAATGAACTGCAACATATGTAAATCCATATTTAACCAGAAGGCCAAATCGAAATTTTAAAAATTTGGGCCCATATAGTCTCACCTTTTTGTAAGCAAACCGCAACAAGAACAACAATAACAATTACAAAACCATCAAAAGGGAAATCCTCTCTGTCTTTCTCTCTCTCTGGCTGTTTTGTCCGCAAAATTCTCTCTGTCCTTTTAACACACGCTTGGCAACATTTGTTAACCCAGCAACATTTCTTAGCAACATTTCACTTGTGGCTGAACTAAGTGTTGATCAAATTGTCCTACGGTTCTATTTAACGTACGAAATATTTCGAAATTTTTGCAGAATCTAATCTTTATGTTGTTGGGGTAAATCTGCGCCTCTTCGCATGTTGTACAGCTGACACCGGCTCTCGTAGAGCCCTGTGAGAATCCAAAAGTCATTCTGTGAAATCTTTTGTGATAATGATTTCATATTGAGGCCTGTTCCCGTTTTTGATTACGATCAAATCATGCGGAATCGTTATGGTTTAATGATTCCGCTTCCAAAAACTGACTGTGTTCTTTTGTTTTTAGCTTAGCCATCTTCTTGATGGCATAACGTTTTGACCGAAATCTTTAACCTTTTCTTAGAGATCATAACTTTGGCCAATTCCAATCAATCGAATTCGGAAACGAAAACAGGCCTGATAGTTGCATTCCATTCCAAATCCGACTCCTTAAGGGTGCACTGTGGATCAGAAATCTTATTTTTTGGCCATAGCAAACAATCCACAAATGGATGAATGTAAATAACCCTTGTGTCAAAATGATTGGGCGCTATGACACTATTAAAAGTGTGCAAAGAAATATTAAAAACGTACATTTTTCAGTGATTGCGACAAACTTCAGCATGAAATATCAATAAAAGTACCGTTCATTATGTTATCTGTCGAATGAAAGTAACGTTTATTAAAACTGAAAAGAGCGTCTGCGTCACCTATACAATCAGAAGAGATATAAGTATTGTGGTATTTCTGCAGGGCTAGGTCCTTCCGCATAAAACAGGAGTAACGTTGGACAAGCGACTCACCTTCAAGCAACACAGCGCTGAAGTAGCGGCCAAATTGGGAAACAAGTCGATAAGGAAGGGCTGGCTCCTTAATGCCAGCAAACCAAATTTTGAATAAAAATAAGGTCCTTATCTATAAGGTCATCCTTGCACCAAACTGGAGGTATCCAGGTGTATGATATTGCTGCAAAAACCCACCTAAACAAGATTAGGATCTTTCAGTCCAAAATACAAAATACTGAAGTCCCTATGGTAGGCGACACCATAAATAAACAGGCTGCGCGCTACCTCGACAAAGTAGCGTGCCACCCAAACAATCTCTCCAGACGGCTCCTCAGAAGAAGACGAATAAGCGGAATCAGGGTTAGAAGGAGACTTCAAAGAATCCACCCACATAATAGACCTGGCTAATAGAAGGAGCTAGCCCTAATATGCCCATCTACTACAGCACTAGAAATGTACACAGAGAAAAAAAATATGCAAAACCTACACGAAAATATAGGAATCCTACATGTTATGACCGGAATTTTCAACCCATGTGTAGCATTTCTGCACGCCGCGTTTAGTTTTCTCATTTCTAAGCCCGGTGTGCAGAAAAGCTACACAAACGTCCATTATTTCGCTATGCGCATCATCTCAGAGCAGAAGAGAACCACCAAACCACACCCCCCTCCCACTAAGTTTTCTTCTGAAAAATATCACATTAAACAAAATTTATATATTTTTTTTTTACTTACTCTGGGGTGATTTGAACTCGACTGACTTGGACTAAAATACGGTTGGAACGACGCCTTAGACGGCTGCGCTACGCAGCGCCACCGAGGCCAGGTATCTAATGTGTTACTTGTATTGAGTAAGATATACTTATATTGAAAACATACACCAATTTTAACTTGCTGGTAATTCTTAAGTTCGAATTCAGTGCTCTGATCATTTATATACGAGACTGAAATTAGCACACGTTTCGTGTAGATTTCCAACATGTAGCATTTAGCATTTGTAATTCTAAACGTTTGTGTAGAAAACCTACCCGTAGCGTGTAAAGATCAGTTTTCCAAACGAGAATGTAAGAATTCTGTACTGATTTAGAGCTACATTTTTCGTTTAGAATTTACACACGCGCATGTAGTATTTCAATATCCACACAACGCGTGTAGAGTATCGTTTCGTTCGTGTGGTATTCAGATTGCTGCATGACAAATGTAGCGGTTTTTTGGAAATAAGCTGATTTTCTTATGTCGTGTAGATTTTGCATTTTACCACGCAGCATTTAGCTTTTCTACACGCGGCGTTTAGATATTGAAATCCTACACGTTACGTGAAGCTTTTCTGCATGCCACGTGTAGCTTTCTGCATTCTACATTTTGCGTGTGCAATTTAGCAGGGCGCAATACGTCTCGTTTAACTTTGACGTTTCCAATTTTGTTCTCTCTGTGTATCCTAAGTAATAAACAATTTTAATGCATCATATCGATATTCTAATTAGTGAATCATTGAGGGTTGAACAAGGTGCACTTCAATTGGGTTTAATCTACGAGAGAACTGTTGCAAAGTTTAAAAAAAAAATTCGAAACTTTTGCTGCTTCGAACCTAGAATAAATCAAATTTTCACATAAATTGGACGTCAAAATGATCCTACAATGACGAATATTGTTAAAGGATTTTATTTTAATTTAGAAAAAACTTATTTTTAAGCCTTTAACAACATTCGTCTTCTTCATTATTGGTTTTGTAAGTACATTGAATCGTGCTACATTTGGAATGCCATCTGGAATCAACCCCTAAATTCTACACCCTCTATCGCCTTAGTTAAGATAGTTTTAAGATTGATAGTTATAAATAAACTGCTCGTTCGTATAAAAAAGTTATTTATCTTTAAGTGTTATCAAGCCCCGCTGGTTTTTTGTCAGCGGGCGTTATTTTATGCACCCCATACAAGTCAAGCTAGAAACTTTGACGAGATATTCCAAATAGATTGAATATATTGTCCATAATTTAGAAAGCGAAAAACATTCGAAAAAATCTTGATAGTCCAAGTTAAAGTTGCATTTTTTTTAATATACTGAAGTTTGCAAAGCATAGAAATTTTCATTTCCGGCCCCATAAAGCAGCGGTGGAAAAGCCCTAGCTCCCATTGCTACGAATTTTTTTTTCGACAATTGGCGGCAGTCAGTCTCATAATAAACTGCGTCGCAACTAACTCGCCTGAAAATGTTGAACAACAACAAAGTCAATGCGAATCGGAGCACGGCGCCTTCAACACACGCACACAGACGGCGCAGCAGCTGCATTTGGGGCTATTGAGACTTGCTGATAACGTTTGTTTTTTCGGTTGTTGTTGTTGGGCTGCTCCCAAATTTAAACTTCATGCCCACCGCTGCCATAAACCATATATATTCTTGATCAGGATGCCGAGCTGAGTCGATTTAGCTTTGTCCGTCTTTCTGTCTGTTCCCAGCGGCGCAAATTACAAAATCGATTACTCCTAAATTACTTTGCCTTCAGTATGAAGGAAATAATCACATTCAATCTGCATTACTTTGCCGTATGCATGGCCGCTTTGTAAACGGGGTACGCACAGCCTGCATTACTAGTAATAAAACAAGTATGCCAGAGCCGAACTGCCATCGGATTGCCATTACGAATGCGTATATTTTGTTTTAAATTGTAATGCAGAATGTTTGCAGTCCGTTTACAATTCAAACACAATTTAGGAATCGTATACTCAGTCGTAAAGCACTTGTAATACGATTCAATTTACTTAAGATGGAAAAGTATACGGGTGGGTAAAGTACTTGTTTTACGATGCAATGTACTATTGATAGAGAAATATATGGGTTGGTAATGCACGTGCATTACATCCTATATGAGTGGGTAATGTTGTGAAGTGGTTTTTATACCCTGTTCCCATTAAAAATGGGAAAAGGGGATCAAGAAGTTCTGTAAATGTATGTAACAGCCAGAAGGAAGATTCTCCGACACTATAAAGTATATATATTCTTGCACAGGCTGCGCCGCGTGTGAGCGCGCGTGTGTGTGTTTGTGTGCGCTCGTATGTGTGTATGCGTTTGTGTATTTGAGTGTGTTTGTATGTGTGTCTCAATTGAACAGCGTATTTTGTAGTCGGGAAACTCGACTAGAGCGCTCTTACTTGTTATATTAGTTTATTTTAAATGATTTTATTTGTTATTCCTTCATAAAGAAAATGTATGTTTTTACAAAGCTTTAAATTGTTCTGACTCCAAATGGGAAATACGTAGTTATCAGGCGGCATGTTCTTTTTCGTGAGCTTTTTAAGGATGGCCAATATATCAATTTGGCACTTATATACCCTTGCAAAGGGTATAATAATTTTGCCCAGAAGTTTGCAACGCATTGAAATATTCATTTCCGACCCCATAAACTATATATATTCTTGATCAGGGCGACGAGCTGAGTCGATTGAGCTTTGTCCGTCCGTCTGTCCGTCGGTCTGTTTCTACGCAAACTAGTCTCTCAGTTTTAAAGCTATCGAGCTGAAATTTTGCACAGTGTCTTCTTTTTAGTGCACGCTGCTTATATGTCGTAACCGACCGGATCGGATGACTATATCTTCCGATATCGTCCGATTTTATGAAAAGCAATATTTATTTTTTTATAAACAATTTTCCGGTATTGTGTATGTATTTTGTTTTGTTGAGCTTGTAAAAAGAGTGTGAATCTGATGGGATGAAAAATGAAAAGTTACATGCAAAAGTTTGCCGCCCATTTTCCGTCTTTGGGGGTGAATTTTCCAACAAATTCGAAAATTTAACTTTTCCAATACAACTTTGACCACAGATTTTCCATCCAGGCATTTGAATTTTCCGGAAATTTGGTATGCAGACACTGTTGAATTTTCATATAGATCCTTAAGAATGAGTTTGAACCTGATAGGATGAGAAACAAAAGAGTTTCATACAACAGTCTTATGTGAATTTTTTACATTTTCCGACAGATTTTTTCTAAAATCTCTCTTTGTATTCACTTTCTGCATAAGATATAACAATTTTGAAAAATTTAAAAAACTTCAGTTACCCATATCTTATGGTTTGTGATGTGCGGTAGTCAGCAGTCAGTCAGGTTGAACTCTTTTATGTATCACAGTATAACACTAAAAAAAAACCCGGCATTACACCGTTAAATTATGATAAAAGGGACCTCTGTAAGCATCACCTCTTACCCAGTTTTTCAAATAAAGCCTCGGTTCGCGTTTTATGGGTACTTTTGTACCTGCAACACACAACGACAACAATTTTAACTTAGTTTTTAAGGGTTTCTTATCTTAAACTTTATTTGAAAAACTGGGTATGAGGTGATGCTTACAGATGTCCCTTTTATCTTAATTTAACGGTCTCATGCCGGGTTTTTAAAAAAAGTTGGATTATGTCGAACTGTGTATAAATAAGTATGTTTTTTAGGATACTGGCACAAACCAATTAGCAACTTCCAAAGAAGAAATGCCCTGTGATGTCTCTTATTAAGAGGTCTGTGGGCAATTTCAGATTACTTTCGGGATTCACATGACAATTCATTCTTAAAGGCTACTTCAAACCGGCATAGCTAAAAAGTAGTCTGCCTGGTAAAGGTTATGCTTTTCGGTTGGGGATTTTCGAAAGAATGACCATTTGGTTTGCGGTTCAGTTTATCTGCAGGAATTAGCGGTCGAGTTACGTTTTGGTTCAGTTCTGTCAATAGAAATCGTGTTTTATCTTTGCTTTTCAAACTACCACCTCTCATTTTCTTTCATAAACTATACTTCAATGCGTCAGGACTGGTTTACCAACCAATTTGAACTAGATCAAAATGTGAAAAGCAATGTACAGCCGGTTTTAACTTGACTATTACTCTATAATAACGGGTATCGAATCGATTCTCTTAGTTTTGGTGAAAGAATCAAATCAACCCTATTCTATGGACCCGAGCAACTCCGGGTATATAGCTTGGTTTATAATAAAATCAACTTTGAGTTTAAAAAATCCGGCATGACTGTCTCTATTTAGAGATGCAAAGCTGCAGGCATGGGTATAAGGTCTGCTTTTTTGTTTTCATTTAAAGAAAACTGCCGCAACGAAAGAAAGCATTTGAAGCTAAGTCTCAGTTAGAATCGTATTGCCGACAGATAAAGCTGTCTCGAACAGATCAAAAGCGGCACAAAAAGAGTGCTTCTTTTGGTATGAACGATTATTACTTGAGCGAAGCGAACTTACCAAAGCCTTCAATATTCAAACAGCCATGCAGCCGTTTTCACTTTCGCAAAAGTTTTGCGATTTGAAGACCAAATTTGTTTCAAAAATCCGGTTTCAAATCGCAAAACTTTTGCGAAAGTGAAAGTGGAAGCATAACTGATAGATTTGATTTAGAATTTTGTTACCTAAAAAAAAATGTTAACCTTCATTCCTTTTATTTACAAAAAAATATTCCCTTTGGGAAATTTTCTCTCTTTGGCTTTCTGCTGATTTGGCTGAATCTGTGCACTGGGGAAATTATCCCGCAACGTTTCGCCTCTGCATTTGTTTTTTGTTTGTTTTGTTGTTCAACAAATTTTTGGGGCATTATGCAAAATGCGGCTAACTGGATTATCCTTAGCCTTGGGTTATGGGAGGATGCTTTGGCATCTCTGGTTGCATTGTGGTTTCGCGCTTTGTTAACCGTTTCAATGGGCCAAAGCCGCTGCTGCAGTCAATTTGATGAATTTTTTACAAATTCCATCTTAACGTCAAATTGGCCAACGATTCTTTTTATTTTAGTTTATTTTTGTGGCCGCCTGGAAAAGCGCAGTTGCCTTGGCACTCGCCAGTGATTGATGCATTGCGCTTGTAAATTTGAGGGCGGCTGGAGCAGAAAGGGTATGGCGGGGGGGGGGGGCTGCATGCAAAGTGCGCGAAATTGACTTTGCTTTTGCGGGCGCTGACAGTGGCATTTCCAGAGCGGGCCACCGCCAAATGATGAATGGAAAATGTGGAAAAGCAGCTGAAAAAGAAAATTGTGAAATCTTAGTTGAAATTATTATAAATTAATGGCTATCCCTGTGACCCAGTTTTCCCTACGAATGTTTCGGTATTAAGCTGCAGCGGCAGTAGCAGGAGCAGCCTGTGGTCTTCTATTGTGCTCCAAGCATAAAGGAAGCTGCTACTCGCACACACACACACGCAAGAACACTGCATACACTAGAGTATCCTTTAAGCAGCTGAAGGAGTGGCAGCAGTCGCCTTGGTTTGACAGTTGCATTTTTAATGCTCGCCATAATTAAGTTTTGGGTTGCGACCCAGTCAGCTGAAGGCTTTATCATTAGGCCCCACCATCTACTACCATCAAAACCGATTTCCTTGATATCTAATATTTATAAACTTATACTCGAGCCCAGGCCACAAGGTCTCTAGATTAGTTTTGTCTATTGCCACTTGCAAATGGTTGTAAAATATTTTATGTTCTTTCAAGTTTGCTTAACATTTATCAAATATCAAAAGCAACTCATCGGCAACTGGCCATTAGCAGTGATTGTACTCACTTTTCCTACTTGATTTGGGGTTGCCTTGAAATTTTCGAGAATCAGTAGAACAGTTTGTACCGAAACATTCACTATGCTTTGCGTTTAGAAGCTTAAGTCGAAAGACTTCGGCGTTTCGATTAAGTTGTTCTACGATAAAAAACCGAATTAAAAGGAGAAAAAGTTTTGAAAAATATTCATTCGTTTTCATTTTATGACCAAAAAACCGTGTATCTAGGTATATGTGAGATTTATTGACGTTTAGTCGGTAGAATGCCACACCGTGATAGGTTTGCGAATCCAATGGTGACCCCCCCAAGAGAAAAGACACATTGAAACAAATCAACGTAAGATTTCCCCAGCAATGCACGCAAAGTTTCCCTTTGTACCAAAAGATAATTTTCAAGGAATCGATATCATTTTCTATATGAAAGAGTTACACAAGACTGTGAAAGCAGAGTTGAAGGCAAGATTTGGCAGTGCTAAACATATTCCTGGTATCCAGAAGCAACATGGCTTCATTCCCGGACTGCATTTGATAATCGATTGCGATTCAAGCGTTCTCCTGCAGCAGTTGATGTGGAAGTTTTGGTCAATAGATTCAGATCTAGGCTACCAGCATGCCAATCATCCGTAGAAATAAAGTTCGGTACTGGGTTTTTTAGCCATGATTGAGTCGTTTTTGACTTGTGAGCTGGAGCGGAGTCTTGTTGAAAGGTCCACGGCTTGTTTGCAAATACTGTCGTGTTGAGAGGCTTCACAACCTTTTACAAAATACTTTTGCCGAAGTTTTGACTCCTATTTTTGTTGAACGATTTCTCTATGGTGAACATTTTCTCGTCAGTAAACAGAATTCGTCTGTGGATGGGCATTGTTTGGTCTTGCGTTTTTGTTTCAATGCTGTTGTGAGAAAGTGGCCGGCCAAGAGATTGTATGGACTGAGTCCCAAGTCACGTTTTATGTGGCGCGACATGCTATCCTTGCTGATATTCATCTCACGAGACTTGATTTTCTGGCTTGCGGCGAATTCGATCTTTCACGGCTTTGAAGTCTTGTGAGCGGACTGCCGGATTTCGCTCGGTCTTTTATTCCATCAACAAAGATATAAATTTTTGGTGGCCACATTTATGCAGACCAATTACGACAACACGATTTTCGAGCGAGCCCCATTCCATGATTGCAAACAACTGAAGCCAAAAACTTTTGATGCATTAATATAGCACGAATGTCCTTTGTCAAATAGCCATCAAGTTGGAGTAGATGCGTTTAATGGTTCTCGAGAACGAGTGTGTTCAATACGTGTACAATTGCGACTACTAGGCATAAAACCTAGTCGTGTCCACTTACACAGTGCACCACAAAATTTTGATACCAACGAGATCAATAAAATTTCAAAGGTACCTATGGTATTTAAAAAATGCTGGCTGGGTTTGGGTTGATTGGCTAAGGTTTTCTTTAAGTTTTCTGATTTTTGAAAAAATGTCTTGTTTTTAAAGTCCTTGTCTTATAAACTATTTGAAATTTTCCTTTACTGTCTTCAGCAGCAATTTTGTAGCTCTTAACCATACCTACAAAACACTTCTTCAGACGAGCTCAAAAAAAAACCGCCTTTATGCTCAAAATTACTAAAATGTTCAGAAATTCTACATTTTCTATTGGTTTTTATAGAGTTAAGCTTTATAATAAGACAAAAAGAAAGGATTTTATGTTTTATAGCTTTAATATTTTAATTGGCTTCCATTGACATTCACAATCTCTTTTACTATTGTTCACCGTCTGTGTCATTTTCGTCATCTGAGCTCGATAGGCAATCCCAAGACACATCACTTTCATCATTATCATTGTTATTTCCGTTGTCGTCTTTATCTTAACTAATCGAAATTTTCTGACTCCACCAACATACCTCGCCAAGCATAAAATCTATACTTTTTCTTTTGAAGCTTTTTTCCATTGGCATGCTTACTTGGTGAAAATGTTCGCCTTGCTCATTTAATTCGGTAGATAATTGATTAGCGCATTCTTCTAGGCGGTTATTAAGGATACGCAATTTCAGGGACATCGAAACGCCGATGGCTTGAAATGATTTTAACATGCTTTTCCTAACACTTTAAAATTTTCATCACGATTCTTTCGCAAAGCTTTTGTAATAACCACTTTGAGAGAGTTCCAAGCAACTAGATCATCATTGAAGTGGCGGCGATTTTCAGGTAGATTTTATACCCTTGCAAAGGGTATTATAATTTTGCCCAGAAGTTTGCAACGCATAGAAATATTCATTTCCGACCCCATAAACTATATATATTCTTGATCAGGGGGACGAGCTGAGTTCATTGAGCTTTGTCTGTCCGTCTGTCTGTCCGTCTGTTTCTACGCAAACTAGTCTCTCAGTTTTAAAGCTATCGAGCTGAAATTTTGCACAGAGTCTTCTTTTTACTGCACGCTGATAATATGTCGGAACCGACCGGATCGGATGACTATATCTTATAGCTGCCATAGGAACCATCGGTAAAAAAATGGGTTTTAGTGAGAAAAACTTTTTTGTTCTTAATGTTAGCGTTCCCAAACACGGTCATTATTAATATTATACACTTTCCAACAGATTTGAAAAGTTTGGTCAAAATCGGATGACTATATCTTATAGCTGCCATAGGAGTTTGGTCAAAATCGGATGACTATATCTTATAGCTGCCATAGGAACCATAGGTCGAAAATTGGTTTTACTGAGAAAAACTTTTTTGTTTCCAATGTTAACGTGATTAAACTCGGTCATTAATAATACTATATACTTTCAAACAGATTTGAAAATTTTGGTCAAAATCGGATGACTATATCTTATAGCTGCCATAGGAACCATAGGTCGAAAAATGGGTTTTAGTGAGAAAAACTTTTTTGTTTTCAAGGTTAACGTGATTAAACTCGGTCATTAATAATATTATATGCTTTCAAACAGATTTGCAAATTTTGGTCAAAATCGGATGACTATATCTTATAGCTGCCATAGGACCGATCGGTCGGAAAATGTGTCAGTGAAAAAAACTTTTTTGTTTCCAATGTTAACGTGATTAAACTCGGTCATTAATAATATTATACACTTTCAAACAGATTTGAAAATTTTGGTCAAATTCGGATGACTATATCTTATAGCTGCCATAGGAACCGTAGGTCGACAAATGGGTTTTAGTGAGAAAAACTTTTTTGTTTTCAAGGTTAACGTAATTAAACTCGGTCATTAATAATATTATATGCTTTCAAACAGATTTAAAAATTTTGGTCAAAATCGGTTTATATCTTATAGCTGCCATAGGAACCATAGGTCGAAAAATGGGTTTTACTGAGAAAAACTTTTTTGTTTCCAATGTTAACGTGATTAAACTCGGTCATTAATAATATTATATACTTTCAATCAGATTTGAAAATTTTGGTCAAAATCGTATGACTATATCTTATAGCTGCCATAGGAACCATAGCTCGAAAAATGGGTTTTAGTGGGAAAAACTTTTTTGTTTCCAATGTTAACGTGATTAAACTCGGTCATTTTTAATATTATATAATTTCAAACAGATTTGAAAATTTTGGTCAAAATCGGATGACTATATCTTATAGCTGCCATAGGACCGATCGGTCGGAAAATGGGTCTTAGTGAAAAAAAACTTTTTTGTTTTTGAGTAAATCGTTCTTAAGGTCGGTGATTATTAATATTAAACGCTTTCAAACCAATTTGAAAAAGTTGATCGACATCGGGTGACTATATCTTATGGTTGCCATAGGACCGATCGGTCGAACATGAGTCTTGGTAAAAAACTTTTTTGTTTAGTTTTGTTAGCGTCCTTAAACTCGCTGATGACTTATTTTATATGCTTTCAAATAGATTCGCAAAATTGGGCCGAAATCGGATGACTATATCTTAAAGCTGCCATAGGGCCGATCGGTCGGAAATTGAGTCTTAGTGAGAAAAACTTTTTTCAGACGTTTAGCTGTCGGAAAATAGGTTTTAGTTACAAAATTTTTTGATTTTTATGTAAGCGTTCTTAAACTGTGACATTTGCATTTGCAAGGGTATAAAAACTTCGGCACAGACGAAGTTAGCTTGGCCCTCTCGTTTCCATTGGCATGCTTACTTGGTGAAAATGTTCGCCTTGCTCATCTGATTCGGTAGATAATTGATTAGCGAATTCTTCTAGGCGGTTATTAAGGATACGCAATTTCAGGGACATCGAAACGCCGATAGCTTGAACAGATTTTAACATGTTTTTCCTAACACTTTATCATTTTCATCACGATTTTTTCGCAAAGCTTTTGTAATAACCACTTTGAGAGAGTTCCAAGCAACTAGATCATCATTGAAGTGGCGGCGATTTTCAAAAAAAATTTTCTGTCACCTTGTGTAAATTTGGCCACTTAATTTAGATTGTGTAGATATTTTCTTAACTTATCTGTTTAGGTAAGTTTGATTGCAGGTGTAATGTGTCTGATTATGAGCGAGTTGTTTTGTGATGATATAAAATATATTTGGTGTCAAGTTTATTGAATGGGAGGTAGTGGCAAAGTTTGTATATTTGTCTGTTGGGAAGCACCCTAGGGAAAAGTTTTTTTGAGGCGTCGTCTTACTCTTCTTCCTGCTTTGTTTCGTCTGCGCAGGAATCTTCCGTCTAGTGTTTTGGGGTGAATTCTTAGTCTCTCCACGTAATCACCTGCCTGTTTATTGATTCACGTCACCAATCTTGGGCACACTGAGGTCACTCTCCAAATGTCTTGTGCACATATACCAGGGTGCTCCCGATAGTCTGCGCAGACACCTTGACTGAAGGACATGGAATTTCGCAGCGATTCCATATACTTGGATCCCATATCTCCAGGCAGGTGCTATGATAGCTTTGTATATATGCACCTTATTTCGGAGTGACAGAGGCCATCCCACTTTCTTTACTCTGCCATATAGTGACCTTACAAGTGCGTGGATATGGGTTCCGAATGTAAGACGCTTGTCCAAATATATTCCCAAGTATTTATGTCCAGGTGAGTGACGTAATAGCTGATTGTTGAAGAATACGCCTGGACACTCATCATGACGAAGTGTATAAGTTACACTGACACATTTAGCTAGGCTAAGCTCAATGTTCCATCTTTTCGCCCATCTGCTAATTCGATACAAATACTGTTGATCGACATCAGTGGCATCATAGATACAAGAGTCTGTCGCCATAATAGCTGAATCGTCAGTAAATGTTGCAACGAGTAAGTCTTGGGGGTCTTCAATGGGTATTGTTCTTCCGGTAGGCATATCACAAGCTTAGAGAGAGTAGAGGGTTGGTCCAAGGACACTTCCTTGAGGCACACTAGCGTGTATTACCCTCACGCAGGAAACAGCCCCTTCCAATACTACCGAGAAAATCCTGTCCTATAGAAAGCTTCTCACAAGAGTGTATAGTTGAGGCGGTAAGATGTTTTTTTATCTTACATAGTAGTCCAGCATGCCACACTCTATCAAAAGCCTGCCTTATGTTCAGGTAGACCGCAACCACGTGCTCCTTAGCCTGGATTCAGGTAGAATTTTTGTACATTTTAGTGATTTTGAGCATGAAAACGGTTTTTTTTGAGCTCATCTAAAGAAGTGTCTTGTAGTCCTGGTTAAGAGCTACAAAATTGCTGAAGACAGTAAAGGAAAATTTCAAATAGTTTATAAGACAAGGACTTTAAAAACAAGAAATTTTTGTCAAAAAAATCAACAAGCTTCAAGAGTCCATTACAAGAAAACCTTAGCAAAACAGATCAAACCCAGCTAGGATTTTTTAACTACTATAGGTACCTTTCAAATTGTGTTGGTCTCGTTGGTATCAAAATTTTTTTGTTCGAAAATGGTTCACAGTTTTATATCTCAAGAACGGAATCTTTGATATGGGTCATTCTTTTATAAACCGAACAGTTAAAAAACTCACCAATTTTGATTTCAATAAAAAAAAAACGAAATTAGATCTCGACATGCCCACCAAAACGTAATTTGCGATTCTGCAAAAACGTTTTCTGTTAATTTTATACACAATTTCAAAAATCGTCAAAAACGGAAAAATTAAAAAAAAAGGATTTTTAAAAAGCCCGATTTCTCAGGTTCTGTTTTTCGGAAAGGTCTCGTGTTGATATTGCTAAACAGTATTTTAATGAATCTACTAAAATAATTATTTAATAACTTTTTAAATTGTTTAATAATATTAAGTAATTGTTGCTAAATTTTATATATAATTTTTTCTTAGTGCTAACCACCATGATATAGCTTCTAAGGATGTACAATTTATTACCCTAAACATAACTTAAATTACGGTGCTTTCAAAAAGATGGAGACTTTTATAGTTTAAAAGATATTGATTATTGAAGTTATAAACAAATAAAAATATGCCCTTAAATAAAACTTTGCCAAGATGTTAATTTTAAAGCTATGTGACTGAAACTTGGCAATTAAGCTTTATATTTATCAACCTTTTAAAAAATGTCAACTTCAGGCAGATCGGACGTCTATATCATATAGCTGCCATACGGACTTAGTAGTTGTCAATTGTCGACAGGTAAATAGGACGCTTAGGCCAATCGATCCAAAAAAATTGCGAAATTTGCAAAAATTTATTATGAGCTTAGATTATCGTGAACGGGTAAATATACGCTCAAGTAGAAGGTATACTTCGAACAGTCAAAAATTCTCAATATATGGTTTAAAAAAAATTCTTTCGAATAAATAAACATTTTTGGCTTACCTCTAGAATTAACTTGCATAATCATTTCCAAGTTCATAAAGCAGACCAATAGCAAAATACAAATTGATGTATATGGTCTAAGTGACGGTGATAAATATTTCTTGATTTGAAATGATTTCATAAGTACAGCCAAAATATTTAATTTTGCATATGTGTATTTACTGCGTCTCCATTTTTATAATAAGGCGAGATCGAAATTTTACAATTTTAGCTTGAGCACAAATGCGTATTCTAAAACAAGAAAGAAAGTCGGTCAAGCCCGACTATAACATACTCTGTACCCTTAACGTCGCAGCTCGCATTTGCTCACGAGTTATACGCGCTCATCTCTAAGTTTCACTCTCTCTCTCTCTCTCTCTCTCTCATTAAGATTGCCGTTCAATAGAATGCTGTGGTGATGGGTGGTGGTGTTTACTGGCCGTTTTTTGCTCATAACATGAGTATCGTTCATCCGATCTTTATCAATCCTTCAGCAAATCGATAAATAATTTTGTTTACAAGGTATCTCTTGAAGGTAAGAACGATCTATCTGCAAAACTGTAGGAGATATGACGTTTTTTCCAAATTGCGGGGGCGGGAGGGGGCGTGGCAAAAATTGAAAATAAACTTGATCTGCCTGCAAGTATAACAAATATATGTCCCATACATGTCAAACCTCTATCTCTTACCATCTCTGAGATTTCTTCGTTCATACGGACGGACAGACGGACAGACGGACAGACGGACAGACGGACGGACGGACGGACGGACGGACGGACAGACGGACATGGCTATATCGAATCGGCTGTTGATGCTGATCAAGAATATATATACTTTATAGGGTCGGAAACGATTCCTTCTCCCTGTTACATACTTTTGCACAAACTTAATATACTCTATGTACCTTCGGTACAGAGTATAAAAATGCTTATTATTCGTGGCAGACTGAGTGATAGTAAGAAAGGTTGATTCATAAAATTATTTTCGATGACAAAGTGTTTTTGTGGTGGAAAGACCAACAAGGGCCAACAAGAATTAACAAAAGTCAAGTGCGATTTTATTTCTCAAAACTCACCCCACACACAAAACATAGAAGGACTCTGTCGGAATGAGAAGAGCGAATTTCCATGTTATGGCCCCCAAAAAGAGCAATTTTTTGAATAAGTATTGAAATCCAGATTTTAAAATACTGACTATACATCATATTTTTTAACAAATTTTGTCAACGAATCGCCACTACTTTGACCTGTCAGGCCAGTTTGTTATATGGCAGCTATACGATATATTCATGACCAAACTTCCCAAAATTGTGTGTAATCTGATAATATTCATAACTGTATAACAGTATAAAGACGCTACCATTGCAAACAAAAAAGTTTTCTCACTAGAACTACTTTTTCGACCGATCATTTCTATGGCACCTATATGCTATAGACATCCGATTTTGATCAAAATTGGCAAAACTGAGTGGTAGCATATAATATTGATTAGTAGCCAGTTTGGGAGCGATAGCATTGAAAACAAAAAAGTTTTCCTCACAAAAACTACTACTTTTTCGACCGATAGTTTCTATGGCAGCTATTGTCTATAGTCATCTGATTTAGATCATACTTGGCAGAATTGTGTAGAAGTAAATAATATTGATCACCAACAAGTTTGGGAGCGATAGCATTGAAAACAAAAAAGTTTTTCCCACTAAGACTTTTTTCAGACCTAGCTTTTGTATGGCAGCTATACTATTATATATAGTTTTCCGATTTTCATCAAACTTGGTGGAATTATGTCAAAGCATAAGTAACTGATAAGTACGAGGTTTGGGGGCGTTTGCATTAAAAACAAATAAGTTTTTCTCACTAAAACTAATTTTTCGACCGATCGTTTCAATGACAGCTATATGCAATAGTCGACCAATCCTTCCGGTTCCGACAAATGTGCAGCGTATTTGTACCAAAAGACTTCGTTTACAGTTTGGTTAAGATAGCTTTAAGACTGACGGAGGAGATAGTTTAGAAACAGACGAACGGACAGACAGACGGACATGGCTATATCAACTGAGCTCGTCATACTGATGAAGAATATATATAGTTTATGTGGTTGGAGATACTTCCGTCTATGCGTTACAAACATCTGGACGATTTTAATATACCCTCTACAAGGGTATACAAAAAACAACTTTTTATTAGATGGTCCGAGGCGGGATTGAACCCTCGCCTCGCGCACAGCAGGCCGACACACTAACCGCTGAGCCACACCCGACCACGGTGTTCAGTACTTAGCGTTACGTTATATCTAGGGCCACATAAAAAAGCGCTGTTTTCAAAAAGCCACTTCGCTCGCTTTTCTTTGAACAAACGTTTTTGCTAGAAAGGACGAATTTTTTGATATTTCCAATTTGCAGGGTATCCAAATGGAATGAACACTAGATTTTCGACTTGAATTTTATATGTAGCCACTTCCGCTGGTTCTAGTATGCGTACAATTTCGCGAACTGAGTCCCACACTTTCCGGTGCAACAGAAAGTCGTTGAAGATGTTTTCCGCCAGCAAATGTTTTAGCATCCTGTAGCTCCGACGCGTGACCAATACTACGATGCTCATTGCTAAGTTAAAAAAAAAACCTTTCGGTTTCGTTCCGGTGCTATCGGTTCCAATAAAAACGGTAAACGGGTTTCAGTTCTCAAAAAAAAATTTGTAACGGTTGCGATTCCGATTCCTGTACGTGATTTGAAACGGTTTATTTCGGTTAACGGTTCCGGTTTCGGTATTAAGCCCTGACTGTAACACATTCAATAATTTTAGATAATGGACGACAAACATAATTTGAACATCATCAGCGTACATATGAACTTTACATTCTGACAAAACATCTGGGAGGTCATTTACATAAATAGAATACAATAATGGGCCAAGAACTGATGCCTGAGGGACTTCACGCTTACGGGACAGAAATGACGAAATAAAAACAGATAACCGTAAACGAAACAAATTGATTTGAATGACCGTAACCGATATTTGTTTTGGTTTCAATCCCTGCTTGTAATTCTCAAGTTTAAATTAAAAAGGTACAACTGAAATTTGTTGTTTAAATAGGTTTTTATTGAACTAAAAGTGCATTTAATTTGATTTGAATACAAAAATGGCATAAAATCAAAATTGATTGTTATAATTTTGACTATGACACAAGTACTCCAAAATATGATCAAGCAACTGTAAGCCGAATGAAGGTGAATCAAAGTAAGTTCGTAATTATGGTATTCAGGAAAGCAGGGCAGAGTGTCAACGTCTAAAAGATGTACCACACGAGAGAAGAAGTAATAATAACTTCGGAATTAAGAAAAAAAAACTAAAAGTTCTGGGAGTTTGGGAGTATAAAATTGACCTGGAACAACGTTTTATTAAAAAGCCCGAATGTAATATACTCTGTAAGCATTTTGCTGCTGTAGTAGCAGCAAAAAGCAGCGCTTACTCTTGTTAGTACTGTCCGTGCAAGTTTACTCACCACAACACTCATCGAATCGGCTGTTAATGCCGAACAATAACGTATATTGTGTGTGTTCCCTCCCCTCCCATTGGACATATTGTCATCTGTTAACAATAAACGCAGCCTCTGGCTAAAAACAAGTACCCGAAAAACCAAAGAAAGCTGCGCGCGTGGCAACTGCGTGGAAAGTGGAAAATTGAAACAGCCACAATGCGACATGGGCGAAGCGTCACTGACCTAGCCCACCACGCACACACGTGAGCCCAGCAGCACGAAAATAGAAAGAAAACATTGAGTTAGCCCCCGCAGCGGAAATTTCCCTCTCGGCAACATCTTTCGAGGATGGACGAACAGGCAGCTGGAGCAGCAGCAGCAGCAGCGGCGCGCCGCTTCGTTCATGTTGCCGCAACAAGCCAAAGCCGAAGGCTAACACTCGGTCACGAATGCGGTTCGGGTTCGGGATGCTGCTGCTGCTGCTGCTGGTGCTTCTCGTTTTGGGGCAAATGCCGGCACACTGACGAGCTCCTCCAGCTTCAGTCTTTGCGCGTTTTTCCTCGAAAGCGGAACGTTTGCAACGGCTGAGCGGGAAAAGCAATCAGCTCCAATTCGAGCGAAAGACGAAAGTTTCGTCATCGTCTGAAAAATTTCAAGTTAATTTTTTCATTTTTTTTTTGTTTTTTGGCGCGAGTGTGAAAAAAAATTTTGATAAAAATTTAACCAACAAATTAAATAATTATCTAGCGTTGATTTAAAGAAGGCGCAGTGAAAGTGAAATTACTGAAACAAGTGCAACTACAACCATAAACAACAACAAACAGGCCAGAGCCGACACGTGTGCGTCAAGTAAGGGTAAGCATAGCCATAGAAACCGTATAAAAACAACAGAATTTGGCTAGTTTTTCGAATCGAAAAATCAAAATATCGCTTTCGATACTGAGTTTTAATCGTTTCTTCGGGTTCTCATATTGACCATTGTTTGACACTGAAAAAAGTTACTCAGTGAAAGTACAATTTTAAAAGTTTTGCTTACAAAATGATATCCCTCATTATGTTCTGGTTGTTAGCAAATTATCATTAAGTTCGAAAATGCGCAAAAAAAGTTAAATTATTGCTGCTCACTTCATCAAATGTTCACTTTTTATTACAACTTTTGTATTCAATAATAAGTACATGAAACTTTAT
This sequence comes from Lordiphosa magnipectinata, assembly GCA_037044535.1. Lineage (NCBI taxonomy): Eukaryota > Metazoa > Arthropoda > Insecta > Diptera > Drosophilidae > Lordiphosa > Lordiphosa magnipectinata. The sequence goes on from JBAMBO010002939.1 coordinate 486,259, forward strand.
TTTTGAAATTTCTTCAGAAAGCAAAAAAGTTTTAGTTTCAACCAAACCAATTGCCACTTAATAATGATGCGCCCGTGGCGCCCCCTTGCCAACCGGACCTTCATTCTTCTCGAAAAGTAATGCGACAACAAATACAATAGACAGTGCTTGATTCTGAGATGTAAACAAATTTGTATACCCAACTACATTTGGGTGCACATTTAAACAATTTCAAGAAGAAGGATGTTGTTGCTGCGCACTTCCTTTAGATTTTGATGCACCAAGATGACTTACACATGAACAAACACTGTGAATTATTACTTTATATAATTTTCTTAAATTTTAAGTCAATGAACCTATTTAGTTGAGCCAAAAATATGGAGAATTTTTAAGTTTTTGGAAAGTTAATAAAAATTAACTAGTGTTCGAGACTGGAAACTCACATATTTTATTAACAAGTTATTGTGTTTTTTTGTTAGCGACAAGTTGATAGTAGAGATATAGCAATTTTACACTTTGGGATGCGTTGAACCTATTCAGTTGAACGGAAGTTTATAGCTGGCATATATAATAGAATAATGTTGATCTCTAATTCTATTAAGCTCCGAAGGTGAGTTATCATGTAATCAATTTTGTTGTTTTTGAAGATATTAAAAAAAAAAGTTTAAAAAAATCGTCGCATTATAAATTTATTATAGACAATCCATTATACTTTTGGTCTACGAAATTAACAGGAACAGCTAAAAACATAGACAAATCGTGTATATTTATTCAGTTTGCCCAACGCATAGAAATATTTATTTCCAAACCCATCAACTATATATATTTTCGAGTCAATTAATCCTTGTCCGTCCGTATGTCCATTTGTTCACAAACTATTCTCTCAGTTTTGAAACTATCGAGTCTTCTTTTTTACTTAACGCTGCTTATATATGTCGGAACCGTCCGGATCGAATGACTATATCTTATAGCTGCAATAGGAACCATCGGTCAGAAAATGTGTCTTTGTGAGAAAACTGTTTTGTTTTCAATGTTAGAGTTACCAAATTAAGCCATTTTGAATATTATATGCTATAGTCGAAATCGGATGACCATGCCTTATGGCTGCCAAAGCACCGATCTGTCTAAAAATGGGTCTTAGTGAGAAAAACTTTTTTGTTTCTTATGTTAGAGATCCTAAACTCAATTAAGTCGATCATTATTAATAACACAGTGCCACAAAATTCAACTTTACCAACCAATAAATTATGAAACTAGAGGCATCAGGGAGCAACACCTCATACCCAGTTTTTCTTGATCACGTCAAGTTCGCGTTAAATGGGCACACAGCTACAGCATCTGTTGCTGGTTAAAAAAAAGGTGAGAGCTAAAATTTTGGAAAATTCACCAAAGATGAAGGGAGTCACTACAATTGTTATACTAAATTCCCGCCTCCAATGGACAAGCGGTTTGTACTCCGCCCATAGAGGTCTAACTTAGAAAATGGAATCAATGAAAAACCACTCGATAAAATTTTGTAAGATTTTAAATATATTGAGATGCTGACCAATAAAATGTGTCCTTAAGAGATGGTAACATGCAAGCACCACCCATTATCGAGTCCATATAGGCCATAAACTTGAGATAAAAATAGACCGAATTGCGTTTTTAAATACACCATCGAAGCCTTAGTTCGCGGGCTATTGGTAGCTTTGTACAAGCAATTGCCTTAGAGCAACATTGACCATTTGGGTATCAGGAGCTTCTCCAAAATTATGAAATTAATCCTTTGATTAAAATTCGTCATTTCCACTAAGAAAAAGCAAAATTCTGTCGAAAAATGTCTTAGATGAACAAACCGCGATACGCTAAAATGCCTTCAACTGAAGTATTCAAATGAAATTACCTGTTTTTCTGCTGGTAATGAAGCAATTTACTCATAAGATTATTTCCATAATTTTGGTGAAGCTGATTTTGCCTAAATGGCCAATGTGGCTCTAAGGCAGTTACTAGTACAAAAATTCCTATAAACCGCGAACCAAGGCTTTGTTGCTAAAACTGAAAACGCAATTCGGTCTATTTTTATCTCTAGTTTATGGCCTATATGGACTCGATAAAGGGTGATGTCAAATGTGGTACCCACTATCGCGGTTTTTCGATGCATGTTACCATCTCTTAAGGGCACATTTTATTGGTCAGCATCTTAATATAATATATTTAAATTCTTACAAAATTCTATCAAGGGGTTTTCCATTGATTCCATTTTCACCGCACCGCTTGTCTAATGCTGGCGGGAATTTGGTATAACAATTGTGGTGACTCCCTTCATCTTTGGTGAATTTTCCAAAGTTTTAGCTCTCACCTTTATTTAACCAGCATCAGATGTTGTAGCTGTGTGTTGCTAGTATAAATGGGGGTATGAGGTGTTGCTCCCTGATGCCTCTAGATTCATAATTTAGTGGTCCCGTTCCCAGGCAATTTTGAGTGTTCCACTGAGTAATATATGTTTTTAAGCAGAATTACAAAATGTGATCGAAATCGGGTGAATATGAATATGACTTAGATACAATCGGTCGTAAAGAGGTTTGAGTGAAAAAAAACTTTTGATTTCAATATTATGAATAATTATTTAGGGCCGATTTATCTTCCAGATAAGCTAACAATTTACATTGCACATTGTTGCATGTTCAGTCGGGAGAAACCGCCCCTGGCTTTAATAGGGAATTATATGGTATCGCAATGCGCCTATCTTGGCCTAAGTGTAGGGACAGTCTTACTGTCCCTAGCGATCTCAACCTAATCTAACCTAACATTGTTGCTGCTAAAGTCAAACTGCATGCCAACTGGAAGTCGGTGCCAACTGGAAGTCGGTTGTATGTGAGAAGTGCTCTATATATCGGATCAAGAATGGAACCATGGCACCTAGGCGGAACATCGAATCGAACTTTGCCAAGCAGTATAGAACAGTTAATATTGCCGACAATAATGTCACTTAAAAATATTAATCCTCAATTTTTATTTTTTTTTGCCGATATCGGCATCTCTTTTGTCACTTTTGATTAGCAACTTATAATGTATGGGAAAAGTTTTTAGTTCGTATGGTACAATTTATGTTTGGATTGGTGTTAGATTAGTGTTAGACGGTATCATCATCAGGTTCAGATACGTCGTCTAGGAAGTTGCCAAGAGAAGATTCTGCTAAAGTCTTCCTCTGGCTCTGACACTTTTTATACTTCTTTTGCGAAGTAGTTGCCTTGCAAGCCGATTTGGGTGTCCTCTGAGTTTCTCAATGTAGTCCGCAGATTGTTTAACAATTACGTCGACTATCATTGGAACATTTAGTTCTTGTTCCAGCCTTCTCGACATGCACATGTACGAGGGTCTGCGCAGTACTATGGCTTGGAGGACCTGGATCTTGTGTACATGCGTTGTAGCTGCAATACCAATTACTTGCATCCGGTTGCAATGATTGCCATGCCTATTCTCAAGGCTAGAAATATGCATGAGGAGACATCCACTCGAATACGGTGGCAAAGGCTCTGGAAAATTTAAATTGTAATAAGTGCAAATTTAAGGAATCATATTCAATCCTAGAACGCACTAAGGCAGAATACAAACTTAGCTGTGTATAAGAATCTTTGAACTGTTTAGAGTTGCTCTTTATAAAGTCAAGGATTGAATAAGCTTTAGATGCCCAGAAAACTCAAATTTGGAGTCAAACTCCACTCCTAAATCCAAGGCTTCATACTGTTGAGCTATGGAAAACGAGGTTAAAGTCGGCAGCTCGCGTTTTCCAAATGTTACATAGAAGCACTTTGAAAAGTTAAGAGGCAGTAAATTCCACGCGCACCAGTTGGCAACCGAATTCAGATCACATTGAAGGGCTTCAGATTCTCTATGGTTTTTAATAGATCTCAAAATTTTCAAATCATCAGCATACATTAGATAATGCGAATTAATTAGGCAATCGATGTCATTAATGAATAGCATAAATAGCAACGCACCCAGTACACTTCCTTGAGGAAGGCCAGATGTTTTAAGTTCTATTGTAGTAGCCAGTTATGTTTATTCGCTGGCGAAATCGGATGACTATATCTTATAGCTGCCATAAGACCGGTCAGTCGAAAGTTGATAAGGTATATTATAGGTATATTATCGAATTACAAAACACACCACCGACCTATGTAGTAGTTTTTATACCCTTGCAAAGGGTATTATAATTTTGCCCAGAAGTTTGCAACGCATAGAAATATTCATTTCCGACCCCATAAACTATATATATTCTTGATCAGGGGGACGAGCTGAGTTCATTGAGCTTTGTCCGTCCGTCTGTCTGTCTGTCCGTCTGTCTGTCTGTCTGTCTGTCCGTCTGTCTGTCTGTCCGTCTGTTTCTACGCAAACTAGTCTCTCAGTTTTAAAGCTATCGAGCTGAAATTTTGCACAGAGTCTTCTTTTTACTGCACGCTGCTAATATGTCGGAACCGACCGGATCGGATCACTATATCTTATAGCTGCCATAGTAACCATAGGTCGAAAAATGGGTTTTAGTGAGAAAAACTTTTTTGTTTTCAATGTTAACGTGATTAAACTCGGTCATTAATAATATTATACGCTTTCAAACAGATTTGCAAATTTTGGTCAAAATCGGATGACTATATCTTATAGCTGCCATAGGACCGATCGTTCGGAAAATGGGTCTTAGTGAAAAAAAACTTTTTTGTTTTTAAGTAAATCGTTCTTAAGGTCGGTGATTATTTATATTAATCGCTTTCCAACTAATTTGAAAAAGTTGATCGACATCGGGTGACTATATCTTATGGTTGCCATTGGACCGATCGGTCGAACATGAGTCTTGGTAAAAAATTTTTTTGTTTTAGTTTTGTTAGCGTCCTTAAACTCGCGGATGACTTATTTTATATGCTTTCAAATAGATTCGCAAAATTGGGCCGAAATCGGATGACTATATCTTAAGGCTGCCATAGGGACGATCGGTCGGAAATTGAGTCTTAGTGAAAAAAACTTTTTTCAGACGTTTATCTGTCGGAAAATAGGTTTTAGTTACAAAATTTTTTGATTTTTATGTAAGCGTTCTTAAACTGTGACATTTGCATTTGCAAGGGTATAAAAACTTCGGCACGGACGAAGTTAGCTTGGCCTTCTCGTTATTATTTCTATACTACCATACTAAGGAATGCGAAATAAGTCACCTTATAAATCTTATGATCTGCTGCCAGAGCTTTGCTTATCATTTTTCAATTTCTTTTTTTTGCTTAGTTTCCTCTAAGACAATTTCCATGCTTGCAATAACAATGTTAAGCACAAGACTCTATAAGGTGTCGTTATATTTATTAAAAAGCTCATGCGCCGCGCACTTCAGAACGAAATAATTGAGCTTACATTATCAGTTTTTGACTTCGTTCACGTGCAAACAAGCGTAAATTTATATTTATATTTTTCGCCATAAGTTGTAGCCAAATAAAAGTGTAGATGTGAATCTTAAATCAACTTCAATTTTGGAGTAATATTTCAAAGCCAAGCCCCTCTAATGAGCGAGCTAAAATATCGCCATATCGCGAAATGGGGATACCTCTATAGTAATTTTCTTCCGAAATTTAAGTTAAATTCAAAAGTATTTAAAAGATCCGGAAAATCACAGAAAAAGACCTCGTTTTGGACGCCCGCCATTGCTGTAAAAACGTTATAAAAAAGGAATAAAAAGAAAAGAATTAAAGAAAACCTAAGTGCAGGCCATATTTCCCACGAACTAGCTCTCCCAGTATCGAAGCGTCGTGTGCAGCAAATTTTACGTAACGATCAATTCGATTGATATGAAAAAAGGACCGTCAAATGTCAATTACTTCCTAGGCACAAAGTTGCCCGTATGCACTTTGCTGAGATGCATAAGGGTAAGGACTTAGAGTGGCAAAGTATTATCTTTAGTGATGAAAAAAGTTTAATTTAGATGGCCAAAAAGAGTATCAGTATTATTATCGGGATGTACGGACGCCAAAACAAGTAAGAGTGACACGCAATTGTCAAGGAGGTTCCGTAATGGTGTGGACTGCATTTGGCTTTGCTGGAATGAGTTCAATATGATTTGTAACACATAAAATGAACTCTGAAAAGTATGTCGAAATATTTGATAAAGTTTTTGTAATTTTGGACAAGTATATTTCAGAGATTCTTGGACATTCCAACAGGACAATGCCGCGTACCACGTTTCAAAACGCACTAAACTAAATAGCGGCTTTGATGTGGCCCGCCAAAGGTTCAGATCTTAATTTCAATGAAAAATTATGGGAGATAATTTCCCACAAAAGTCTACAAGTATGGGAGGCAAGTAAACACGTTAAAAGAACTTAAAAAGTCTATTATCGTAAATTGGGCTATATTGGATGCATCAATTCTTCGAAACTTGGTTAATTAAATGCTAGGACGTATGTTGATGGCTATTAACAGTAATGGAGGACATTTTTAGGTATATTAAAAAAAATCACGGTGACTAAATCTTATTAAAATCGTAATATTTTGAAATTATCAGTTCACTTATTTCGTTCTGAAAAATATAAATTTAATTTTTTAAAAAGTATTATGATATCATTAAATCTTTTAAGAATTGGAATTGAATTGTTACTTCGTAAAGTTGAACGAAAAAAGAAAAATATTTGAATATATTTCCAGCTTTAGAATATATCATGGATTATATTATTGTAAGGTGACTTATTTCGCATACCTTATAATACTACTACTACCACCGACTTAAGAGAAAAGGCTTGACCATTTTTGAAAAGATTTTACATGACGAGTGTTTGCTATTTTGCGATTTTTATACCAATTTTGGCCTCTTAACTTTTGCGAAAGTGAAAATGGGAGCATTTCATAAGAAGTTAGCTTAGCCTTCTTCTTTTCAACATTTTGTTCATAAAAAAAAAGTGTTCAAAGTTTAGGAGTGCAAAAATCCATATTGCTGCATTGCTAATTTCACCATTTCGAAATGTCCCAGGATTTACTTATGAAAAAATAATTAATTTGTTTGGAATTGGGGCCAGTATGCGCTGTACTAAAGATAACACTGTACAACACTAAAAAATTGATAGAGTCGAGACCAAAAAAATTATGAAAGGGTATGATGGTAGTATGAAAACCTTCGTTAGGTTTGGCCTGGTTAGCTGCCGTTTTCAGCTTCTGATTGGGATTCGCAACTCCATTTCGCTTTGACGTCTTAGAGGAAGTTATTGCTCTTGGCTAAGCTTACAAAACATTCTAAAGTAGCAAGTCAAAAAAGTTACATCTTTATACTCAAAATTACAAAAATGTCTTAAAATCATCATAATTTCCCCTAATTTTTTACTGTTTTTCAACATTGTCTTGAAAACTGTAAAGAATTAGACTAAGCAATGCAAAACAAAAACGTATTTTGGACTTAAATGAACAAACGATTGAAACATATCAACTTGATTCGATTGGTCCTTCGTATAGTTACAGGCTCTTAAGCATGTAGAACTGGAACCAAAACTCGTAAAATGGCGATTTTTGGCACCAATTGGCTGACACAGTCAAAAATTTCGATTGTTTTGTATTTAATCATGAAAAAAGTAAGAAAACATATCTTAAAAACTGTTATTAAAAAAAATTTAGTTTTTTGACTTTTTTTATCGAAAATGTTGGTTTTTCGATTTTAAATGACAGTTGTACGTGCTTGTGGGCCTATAGCTATATGAAAGAGTAACTAAATGAAGTTGGTTTGTTCTAACGGTTTGTTTAATTTGGTCGAAGCTACAACTTTGTACTGTATAACTTGTCTGTATTTGTAACGGGTTTCATGATGAAGTTGAAAAACTGTAGAAAAGTGATCAAAACTTGGCTTTTTTGGGCAACTTTTGTAATTTTAAGTATGAAGATGTAATTTTTTTGATTTGCTAAAAAGAAATGTTTTGTAGGTCAAACCAAGAGCAACAACTTTGTTGAAGATTTAAAAGAGAAATTCAAAATAGTTTACGAGATATGGAATCGTTAGTTCTACTCTGAAGCTGAAAAGTTCAAAGTGCAATAAAAAGAAAACGGCAGCGAATCAGACTAAACCCAGCCAGGGTTTTTATACTACCATCATACCGTTTCAGAATTTTTTGGTCTCGACGCTATCAACTTTTTTGAGTTCAAAAATGTGTCACAGTGTAATGCCTTCGTTTATAAGGATAACCCATTTAGGTCTGTCGCACACTCATTTTGCTCTAAGCTATAAAATGGGGCCAGAACAACAGTCAGTGTTATAATTACATTTTTTAAGTAGCAATCTAGTACGTCGCAGAGTCACGTTGCTTGTAGCTCAACACTTCTTCAACACTTCATCTATAATATTTTCAGTTTTTACGTCTACAAAAACCAAAATTTTCAACTCCAGAGGCAGCTAAGCACCCCCATACTACAACATTTTCTCCGCCGTGCTTAGCTGTTTTAATGACATTATTTGATTGCGGCTTTTTGATAGGGTTTTGCCAATTTATTTGTGATCCATGTGAAAATTTTCGATATTTATGTAATGTTTTATAATGTTTCGAGCACTTTTATATGACTTCTCAATTATAGTTCTAATTTCGCGATACGACTTTTGCTGTACGTGCAGATTTAAGATAAATTTCCGAACTTTTAGAGAAATCTCCGTACCTCTGCCCATTTTGCTCAATCTGTGACGAAATTCAGTCCAATCCTAACTAGAAATGCATCATTGACCAATGAATATGCATTGAAAAACAGAATTGAGCAAAGAAATTTGTAGATTACCTTTAAGTTACCAAGGTCAAGACAAAGACAGACAAACTGTGCCAATACACACTTTTACTTACTTTCAAAACTTGACCAGGACTGACTCAACTTGTGTTAATTATTAATCGATAAATCATCTCGATAACAATGAATGCCTAGTTGCCAAAAGTTGCCAAAACAGTCGAATAGAGGTCGACAAAAACATAACAAAAACTGTTTTGGGTATTCTTTTCAGTGTTCAATTTTAGACGGGTTGTTTCTTCGTCTGCGTCTGTTTGACTCGCATGTTTGTCCTCTTTTTCTTTCTCGCATTGACTTTCTCCGCTCACGCAATGTCACAACAATATCAAGAACACATACGCCTCCCCGGACAAATAAGAATAATCTTTTTTTTTAACAACTTTTATCTGTTTCTAATCTATATATAAATTCTGCACTGACATTGTATTCGACTTAAAGGACCAAATTTAGAAAAAAATTTAGGCTTTGGCTTGCTTCAATTCTAAATAAAGACAGCGGCTCGAAGAACCGATTGTAGAAAATTCTCTACCCAGAACCGGTACCGGAACACAAATTCAGTTCCTGTTTTAAGCTCAAAATGTTTGCCAGTAAACTCAGCGAGAAGTCAACGACTTTGACTTTTAGTTTAAAATTTGAAATGACTTTAACTGGTTGGGAATTGTAACTTCAAATTGCTTATGAAATTTTTCCAGCCAGTTTTTGGTTGTGAACACACACATTGCCAGGACAATGGGGCACTTGGGTGTCCCTATTTTGAGAAACTTTAAATATTAAGTAAGTTGCCAAAGGAAACAGAATGGGAACACACACACACACACACACATATGGAGAGCTGGTGGCAGCGGGGTCGAAGTAAATGAATATGGCGGTAACCGCAACATTTTAGTTGCATTTGCGACATTCGCCACAAGAGGCAACGCCACAAGGACCAAGGACATTTACCTAAATTAAAGCTAATGAATTGCCTCTTCGCACTGGCTCCTTCTAACTTGTGCTCCCCCTACCGCCCCCCGACGCAGCCACTTGGCTGTCTGCTTTAATTTGCATTGCACTTGTGTATGTTTACATTTTTTATTTCATTCATTTCCATTCTTGTTGCGCCTTCAGTTTTTCCCACTTTCCACTTTCCATTTTGTTGTACTCTCATTTTATTTTTAATGAATAAGTGCATTAAATAGCCATGGGCTGGGCCAGAAGAGCGAATGACTGAACGGAATGCTAAGCCTTAGACGAAAACTACACACACACACACACAGAAGGAGGGAGGAATATGAACAAATGTGCAAGAGGCAGGAGGCAGAGTGGCTAGTAAGGCCACCAAATGAATGCCCCAACATGCAGATGAGTAAATGAAGAAGCGGATGTGCCAGCCGAGCGTCGCTTACATTTAATCCATTCCAGGTACAATGGCATGAAAGTAACATAATTGTGCATTAAATTTAGATTTACATTGCAAAAGCAGATACTTCATCTGTGCTCTTTCATGGCCTATACAAGATTCAGTTCTTTCAAATTTGACAGTGAACTTTAACTCGTATGTGTGTGAGTTTTATAGCTTTATTTTCCTTCTCTAAGAATTAATATGTTGATTTTAATATTAATGGCCCAATCCACTAATGTCCGAATATTTTTTCGATCAAAATACTGAGAAAACTATTTCTGTAAGTTCGATTTCAGGATTGGTCATCCGGCTCGAAGGACCGCCAAACAAATTTGATAATTTTTAACCACTCAGCTTAGGGTAAAGATTCACAATCAAAAGAAGATCAAAATGTAATGAAGCACTTGAAAGTCGTTTCTTTTCATGCATTTTAAAACAAGCTGAATTTATTATCTGTTTCCATTACATCAAAAATAGTTTGTGTGTGACTCAAACAACACCAAGGCGATTACCCTGACCTTGCGACATGGTATCCAGCTGGAAGGACTTAATTAAAAAAAATACTTTATTTCGATTGTGAACAAGTTTTTAAACTCAACTTTCACCTATTTCAATACTTAAAACGGACAGCTGCATAAACACTAAATCCGGCTCGAAGGACCAAATTGAGAAAAAAATCGTTTTTTTCCATTGTGAACAACTTTGAATGCTCAACTTTTACCTATTTCAATTCTTATTACGGACAGTTGCACTAACACTGTATCCGACTCGAAGGACCAAACTAAAAAAATATATTTTAATCGCTTTTTTTAACAAATTTGTATGTTTGTATTCAAATGTAGTCTGTTTTCAATCTTAATAAAGAAAGCTACTATCACACAGTATCCGTCTCAAGGATTAGTCTCTGTTTCTAGCTCAAATTGATCAAAAGTAGACTCAACTATTAGTCAACAGTTTCATGCTCAAATTTATACTTAAACTAGTATATACCCATGGCTTCGCTTGCATTTGTGTTTGTAGAAGTTAATTGGGCGAAAATTACAAATTTACTCCACCAAGCAGGACAAAACCAAACCGTGTTATATATAATATAAGGCATTTGCCTATGAAGCTTTGAATATTATGTTGAATTCGATCGAATGGAAAACTAAAAAATTGGATGAAAACCAAAAGAAATACATACGACAGTTTTCCGATCATATAAAAATTTTCATTAAGATCTGATGATAAATAGCCGAGTTAAGAAATGTTGCACACTTTTCAGCTGTCCCACCTCACGCACACAGGAAGGCTATTAAGCATTTCTTTCCCTGAGTAACGGGTATATCGAAGTCGGTTAGAGCCGACTTAAGCTTACACTTTCGTTTTGTATGTGTAGAATGGAAAATTTGTTTGAAGGCTATCGAAAGAAAATTTAAAATTTACCCCACCGATTTCCGAAAGATTGATATACAGTTATTGTTGAATTTTCGTACAGATCTTTAAAAATGAGTTTGAAACTGATCGGATGAAAAATAAAAAAGTTGCATCCAACAGATTTCCGGGAATTTTCTACATTTTCCGATGGAATTTTCCGAAATTCTAACTTTCAGCATAAGTTAATACTACTGTGAAATACTCAGATTCCTATTTTGAATGTTTTAGGCTGTGCGGCAGTCAGTCAGGTTGAACTTTTTTAATCTTTAAGGCCTGTTCTAAGAAGCGCGGAAAATTTAGCACGCTAAATTGCACTTAATTCTCAAAATTTTTTAGTATGCCTGCTCATATGTAAACCAAAGAGGCCAAATACAAAAACGGCCACACTGGTGGTCAGCTGTTTGGTTTACAAACAAAAAAATGCAACGTGTTTTGCCACAAAATAATTTACCAACTATGATGAGCAACAGGAACACAGATATGTTGATGCTGGTAGCGTCATCGCGTTGCACCAAATAGCGGATCAAGGCGTTGGGCGAGGATCAAATTATTGCCCGTTTGAGACACATCTGTGACTTAAAGCACATGCAGATCGAGGTGGAGGCCTACAAATCAATTGTACAGATATCGAGAAATGATATGCGTTCTGCTATCGTCTTAAGGAGGTCGAACATGCCGTCACCAAGGCAGATATGTTTGAGATGTCGGGCATAATCCTGGACTACTACTTGAAGGATTATTTGGATGTCTGCCGTTCGGGCAACTATAATCATTTGGAGAAGTTTATACAAGAGATTAGCTAATCGGACTACAGTGTGGGTTAGATAAAGCAGCTAGTAGAGTACATAGACGGATACCCAGATATGCGACAAGATGGGGGTGGGTATTAGCAGTTTTGAGGCTTGATTTTAAGTAAGTTGACTGTGCAAGAATACTGCTTTTGTCTGCAGGACGGCGGCTCGATGTATCTGCAAATCATGGATTTGGGCTGTGCCATCATCTAAGCTTTTTTTCTTTTGACAGCTACGCCCACACTGCTAGAGCTTGCAATCTTGCCCACAGCAGACGCATTGCATTGGGTTAAATTTTACCTCCACCGAGGAGGAGCCGGCCGGCCGTAAACTTGATGACTTTGTTGGGTATGGTCACCACCTGCTGTTTGGCCACCAACGAGTGCGGACGCTTTGGTCCGTTGGCATTGGACACGGTTTTAAGGGTACGTCCCTCCAGTGCGGATTTCGTCATTCTCTTGGGCTGATTTGTGGCCCTTAGCTTATAGTTTTCTCGCGATTGAAACTCTCGGTTCGTTTCCTTTTGGGCTCCTGTTTCCCCTGCATTGTCGTTTTATGATGTCAAAATAATGAGTTGCACAAATTTTCGTTAGGGCATCAGCTGTTCATTCAATCCACTCACGGCCCACACCGCTATCGATACGTCAACTATCGATAAGCCAATTGTGTATTTTTTTAGCGTGTCTCAGAATACAGAAAACAAATTCAGCCATGGACTAATCCCGCCACTGTTTTTTTTTTTACATCGAGTGCGACATAAAAATTTATTTTCAGCGCTTTTCAGAACAGGCGTTTGTAAAAGCTGATTTCCATTTTTGTCTTTTAACATGTGAAATTGCTTTTCTTAGCACTTTACTTAATTGGAGCTTTACTTTGGCTGTATATAAAATTTACGAGATATGTTGAAGAAGGCCATATAAATCTTTTTACTTTTTCCAAAAAGCTGTACTTTTGTATAACATTTTGAGGGGAATTTAAATAAAATCATTTAAATATCTTTTGGGCCTTTTTTATGCTGATACTGTTTCGAGTGGCCCAGTTTAGATCCTATCTTTAGGTCAAATCATTCAGTGTGGGCCAAAATATAGAATCCGCACTAATCGGTAATTGGTATCTGGTGATCTTCTTGAAAACTCGCCTATTCATTAAAGATGATTTTCAGACTAAAATTTGAAAAAAAACAACTTTTTTTTTTATCATTTGGACGTGTAACACAAATTTAGAAACAACAAAACAAACTGGAATTTTCGATCCGAAGACTCCGATTTCGCTTTGTTTCAAGCATTTATAAAGTTTTATACAAAACGTTTTATCTTTTTCTTCAGATATCCTTTTACCAGTACAATTCTCCACACAAATTGCCCATCTCATTATCAGAGAGCACAATTATCTAACACTTTAGCTCCACTGTGCCTGCGTTTTGAGGGTGGTACAAATAATTGCCTTAAATTAGCGCTGCACTGGCGCTCAGCACACGGTCGTAGAATGATGAGAGGCAGTGCAAAAACCCGAGAGCGGTTGGTGGTGGCAGGGGTGGGCAGTTGTGAGCATCTGCATCCGTGGCAGTGGCAGTGCCTCGTTACAAGTACTTTATGCAGTAATTGCAGTACTTGTCTGGACTGCCTCTGCCGCTGCCTTCAAGTGCAATTCTTTCTCGCTAATGAAATGCGCAACGCACAAAAATATATACAAAATCTATTTGGAACAACACGAAAATGAAATCAACTCACATACACAGACCCAGCGGCGCGCTTTAAGACATGATTCATCCAAGTTGGATTTTGAGCAAAAAAATAAAAATTGTAAACATTTATTTACTGTCCATTTCCGGCTGGCTTTTGATGTGCTGCACCAGCACAGGAGCAGGAGCAAAAGCAGAGGCAGCTGAGGCATTTCCATTTGTATTATGCTTCGTTTTTATTTATTTAGCTCGAGTGCGACTTGTGGGGTGGGGATTGGGAGAAAGAGGGATTGGCCCTAAGTTTGCCCGATTTCCCACTTGAGTTACACAGAAATCATAATTTTTTCACTTGCTCATGTTTTGATTTCATTTTGGGATGAAATCGACTTGCAACTTTTATGAAAGCGAACTTATGATAATTTTTCGAACGAACTCGATCGGTTTCCGGGTGTGTCATTTCGTTTATGACGTTTTCTCTAGTGGGCTGCCTCTTTGGTCAACAAATTCTAATCCAAAATCAATATTCGGGGTTTGGAATTTGGAAAAAAACGTCATATCTTCCACAGTTTCGTAGATGGATGTTTCTTACTCTCTAGATATCTAGTTATTAATATTATTTATCGAATTGCTGAAGGAATTATAAAGATCGGATGAAACGGTACACAAGTTATGAGCAAAAAAGGCCACATAACCACATAACCCCCCATCCAGCCACCACAGCATTCCATTCCAAAATCACAATCTTAGAAAGAGAGATAGAGAGAAACTTAGAGATTAGCGTATAACAGCAGATAAGGCATATAACCAGCCCCTAAGTCAGTCGTGTTTTTACGCAAACGCGAGCCGAACTCATGATGGTGCGAATCGGTGAACATTGAATTGCAAGTAAAACGGCTGTAGTCTGGTGAGAGCTATGTCTATATCTTATAGCTGCCTTAGGACTGATCGGACGGAAAATGGATCTTAGTGAAAAAAAACTTTTTTGTTTTCAAGTAAATCGTTCTTTAGGTCGGTGATGCTAAATATTAAACTCTTTCAAACTAATTTGAAAAAGTTGATCGACATCGGGTGACTGCATCTTATGGTTGCCATAGGACCGATCGGTCGAAAATGGTTGTTAGTAAGAAATTTTGTTTGTTTTTAATGTTAGCGTCCTTAAACTCACTGATTACTAATTCTATATGCTTTCTAATATATTCGCAAAATTAGTGAGAAATCGGTTAACTATATCTTAAGGCTGCCATAGGACCGATCCGTCGGAAAATGAGTCTTAGTGAGAAAAACTTTTTTGTCTTAAATCTCGGCGATTCTTAAATTTGACTATGTTTTCAAAAAGATTCGTGAAATTTGGTCGAAATCAGATGTTTGTCTTTCGGAAAATGGGTTTTAGTTACAAAAATTTTTGATATTTATGTAAGCGTTTTTAGACTCTGACATTTTAAAAACAGCATTTGCTTCTTAGCAACTTATTTAAAATTCTTACTTTTCTTTTCCAAATTTTGAAAATCCAGCGGTTGCATGCCATGGGATTCTTCTCTCATTTTGCTGGATGTCATCAGGTTCAAGACGATCTCATATATTTACAGATTCTCTTTGATAATTTTGATCCTTTGCAAATGCTGTGAGGCGTATGCGATTTGATTAGCGCAAATATCTTTCTTTTGGTTTTTGTTTTTCATTTTTTTTTTTTGGTGGTAAATTTTTGTACTTAAGGATGTTCTCAAGCCATTAGACGCACATGCTTGAATGGATGGCCTGCAGCCATTCCACAAAAGGAAGGATCCATAAATTATTAAACAGTTTTGTGCTGTTTAAGCATATCATAATGCGAGGCGCCTCAAAGCGGCGAGTCGGTTTCCCTTCGCCCTCTCTTGTATGCCATATGCCAGGGCCAGTCTCGAGGCAACCGCACGATTTTCCCTTTGTGTCCTGGCTTTTGCTGGCAGGCCTCCACAAGGGTTTCGGTGCCGCCATCGTCGTTGTTGTCATCGTCCTTTTCGTTTTGGCCCGCACGTCTTTTATTTATTATTATGCACACACACTCGACTCGCCTTTCCCAGAAATTATGCCACAAAATAATTTAAAAGTAATCAGCCAACAAATGTTTGCCTGGTTTTTAGGCCCAAACCAAACACACACACACACACACACAACAAACACGCGCGCACTTATGAGGGGTAAAAGTTTTAGGTTTTTCACTAATTGCCCAGGCACTATAAATTTATTAAAGATATATCTCAGGCGTTATATTTCGAGAAGAGCAAAGGAATTTATAATTAATTAGCAAACTAATTTGATGCTCGACCGCAAACCGTTTGCCGCAATATTCCCAGCAGAAGAATAGTACGAAATACTAAAGCATGACTCTCAGCTTGGTGAGATTTTAAAAACAATCAAGTACGCATTGCTTAGTTTTAACAGGCAATATTTGAAATTAATTTGTTTGGGGAAGCGATTTGATTTCAATATTACTCGCCTTGATTACTAAGAAATAAGGCATTCTATCTTAAAGAGTACTGATCGACTACGCGTCAGTTAAGCTGGCTAGAAACCGATTGAATATGAAATAATCTTAAGCACTTCTCCAGGGAAACACTTAGCGGAATCCAATTGGCGTGCCTAGTGCAAACAGTCGAGCCATGAAAACAGTTATATAAAGCTTAGTGTCATGTTGGTTCACTTCAGAGCAGCTTTTCGATCAATCGATGATCGATCAATATTTTGTACTTAAATCAAGTAAGTGCGAACTTAATAGATGTTAATTTAAGTACTTAATCTATAGATCAATGAAAACAAGAACGAAAGTCGGCTGTAATATACTCTGTAACTAGAGTAGTAGCTGACCGCAGCGCTGCTGAAGAATAGATGGCGCCATTACTTGCATCGAACAATGAGGGATGTTTCAAAACTGACCAATAGATGACGCCACTTCTTCCAGCGCTGCGGCAGCGAACTTTCTTTTCAGCATAGTTCATCCGATCTGTATTATTCCTTTGGCAAATCGATAAATAATCTCGATTACTCAATACCTGTAGAAAATCTGAGATATCTATCTATTTTTCCAAATTTGCGGGGGCGGGAGGGGGCATGGCAAAATTGAAAATAAACTTGATCTTCCTGCAAGTATATGAAATATATGTACCATACATGTCCAACCTCTATCTCTTACCATCTTAGTCTTCGTTCATACGGACGGACCGACGAACATGGCTATATCGACTCGGCTGTTGATGCTGATCAAGAATGTACATACTTTATAGGGTCGAAAATGATTCCTTCTCCCTATTACATACTTTTGCACAAACTTAATATACTCTGTGTATCTTTGATACAGAGTTTATAAAAGATATGAAAGTAGTATGAAAAGCAATGCTGGGTTTGGTCTGCTTAGCTGCCGTCTTCTTTTTACAGCACTTTAAAGTTTTCAGCTTCTGATTGGGCTTCCAAACTCCATATTTCGTAAATTATTTGCAACTTTAGCTTAAGATCTATGACAAAAATGTAGCTCTTGATGTGGCCTACCAAACATTTATATGTTGCAAGTCCAAAAAATCTTTTCTTCATACTCAAAATTACTTTATTTTAATAAATAAATAAAGTTTATTTTCAGTTTTTCTACAGTATTTTCAAAACAGTTTCGAGTTCGGCCAAGTAAGGCAGAGCAAAATTATAAGAATAAACAAAGTTCATTCGATTACTCCTTCATATAGGTATTGTTTTAGGCCTGCCAGCAACTAAAACTTTCACACTAACTCAAATAATGGTCAAAAAGTAAAAAATGTAAATCGGGTATGTGCCACATTTTGACAGCGATTTCCGTATAAACTTTCTCATTTCGCTTTGAAATCCTTCAACTTTACATATGAAGTGATGAAAACATCTTCGGTCACTTGATATTGTTTAGAAACTTTGGCTGTTTGAAATCTACTGCGGACTAGAATCGTCAAATAATTACAATTTCTTTCGCCCTGATCTAGTAATCTCTAACATATTTACTACTTCACATATAAACTTAAACAATTCTAATTAGAAATACTTAAGCTCATACTGAAATCGACATTGATATGTGGAACACACCTCATTATTTTATATATGTGTAAGCTTATGTTTTTACAACTTTTATAATAATCATAGCTTAAAGCTTTTGCTGGCTCGAGGTCACATTAAGCTTACACATAACTTTAAAACAGGAACACATCACACCACATAGAAGACCAGTTAACCGCAAAGCTGTTTTGATTGGCATTTCTGCCAAATCATCAGCGATCTTTACCTGATCCACTGTCAGCCAACAGTTACCTCCTCATGCCTGCAATACCATAATCGCTTGGGAACTCCAAGGCGACTCAGCAGTGAAAACTGGCACAAAGAGAAAGCGCTACGCTATGGCCTTACAATGTTAGTGAAAGAGATTGAAGAATTGCATTGAAAGCGCTTTCTCGTGAAAAGGGCAATGGAAATGCTTCATGCTGCCTTAGAGTTAGTACGGTGGTTGTTGAAGAGAGGGGGGGGAAACGATCCAGAGCTTTTTCAAGCTTTCAACGCAAATGATATTTCCTCTCTCGCTTTGCTTGAAATGCATGAAAAGCGACGTGTAAAGACAGCGATGAGATTGCCTCTTTGAATAGTTCATTATTAGCTTTGGACAGCCGATTCAAAGCCAAGAAGCTGAAGGCTTAGTTGTTGTTTTGTCTCTCGTCTGTCGCAGTAGGTCCGCCTTGTCGCCAACGTGCTCCAACCTAACAATAATAACTGGATCAACAGCTGTGCGTACGGGCTTTTTTTTGGCGAACACGGAACGCATCTTTGATTTTGGGCGCCAATGTCATGTTTATGGCAAAGCAAATGGAGTTGAAGATCGACGAAGTAACGTTTGTATTGGCATGTTTTTCCAGCTTTTGGCTCGAGCTTAGACTCTAATTTCCCCACCTGATTTCTTAGGGCGCAGATTTCTCCCTTATCATCCTCCAATTGCTTCACACGCTGGACCAGATACTGCTCATGCGCTCCCGTAAGCCACTTAGCTTGGATGTTGCCAGTGATCAGATTCGCTTGCTCACTGAATCGTTCTTAAATTCAATCTATAATATTTAAATAAATAGCAGCGGCAGTCAAGGCTTTTACACTGCCATCATAACCTCTTAAATTTATGTTGATCTCCACTCGATTCTTAAGTTTTATATTTAATAGTTAATTGTCATCAGCCTCCAATGGCCGGCCTGTGCGTGGAACGGAATCTTGCAAGCGAACGCAATGAATCATTATCATCATCAAAATTAGTCATGCAAATATAACTTAATTTCTCAACCGATTTCAACCATAACCCACACAGTTAGGTCTCCTCAGGACAACAAACGATGCTTCCACAAATGCATTCCTGACATTGTCATTCGTTGTCAACGTGGAGGGGGGGGGGGGGGGGTGGTTGGTTGGTCAGAAATAAATCATTCCGAGTGCAAACGATTCTCTCTCCCCCTCTGTCTAATTAGATAATGTCAGCTACAGCCTGTACATATGGAAAGACTTTGAATCGCTCTCGTTCTTGGCCTCAATTAAATTTAAATTATTTGAGTGCCACTCTAAAGTAAAACTAATTGTTTGTCCTGTTGCCGTCTCAAGTGGCATATTTATGCATTGTATTGTATAAACAATTTAAATCTCTACATCAAACAACAAACAAAAAAAAAAAGAAGAGCAGGAGAGAAGGGCAGATTGCTCTTGTTCTTAATTCAATTTGTCAGAGGCTTGCAAATAAATAGACACTTAAATGTGTTGTCTGCATCCGCAGCTCTATGTCTGTCCATCATATATTGTATTAATGCCTCTCTGCTGGCTCATTAATGCAGGGGATAAGCGCTGCCAAGGGGTTGGGAAGGGCGGGGGAGCATTCGTGATGGACGTGCTGTGGCATTCATATAGCAACTCCAATGAACTCGAAAATAATTCACCCGCTGACATGGGTGACATTTTCAATGTCATTAAGCGACAAATTTGAATACGGAAGTTGGGGGAAATCATTTAAAGTCAGTTAAATGAGCTCAACAGGTTTACAAAATGTACAATATACTCGGAAACCCGAGTGACTCGTTAAGCCACAATAGTCATAGCTTATAAAAAACTAACTAACTAACTAAATCTAAGAAGAAAACACGTTTAAGTTAAGAATGAGTACAAAATTTGATGCCCAGCGTTGCCATATTAGCTAGATCCAGAGATTTTGAAAGTGGAAATGCTATGCTCAGAGAAAAAACCAAGCCGATCGTGCTTGATATCAAGCAGATTTGATGTCAAAAGTACGGTAAGACGGAATATTCTTGGATCCAAGCTGAAAATACTGAATTCTAGCATGAATTTTTGAGATTGAAATTAAGTCGGCTTCATATCCGTGTCGGAGTCGTTATTAGCTTATTTTGTAATTTTATTAGATTTTCTTTGATAGGCTTCATTTTCTGTAATTTCTGTAACGCATATGAAGTTTTGTTGACAGCCTTTTTTTTGTCAACTCTGAATAAATAAATAAATAAAATAAATGCATGTATGTTTTAACGACCTTTATGTTAATTAAAACCTTCAAATTTTTTGCCGGCTCTAGGTCTCGCTATGTTGGTACATAACTTTAAAACAGGGACACACCACACCACAAAGGAGGTTAGTTACCAGGTGAAGACCGCTGATGATATGGTAGAGATACCATTGAAACAGCTGTTTGGTCAACTAACCTCCTTTGTGGTGTGGTGTGTCCCTGTTTTAAAGTTATGTACCAACATAGCGAGACCTAGAGCCGGCAAAAAATTTGAAGGTTTTAAATAAAATAAATAAATATCAAGCATAGATCTTCCTGGTTGTAAGCATACAAAATATCGATTTCAAGCATAGATCGATCTTTTTGGATATTTAAATAGAATATCTTGATATGAAAGAGGGGGCGAGGGAGAGAGGAGACACGACCACCTCCTTTTTTTCAAGCTGTAATAAATTTTAGGATACCATTACCTATTACTTTACCCAAGTCCCAACTAGAACTCGGGACCTCAAAGACTGAACACACGGACTCAGCCATCAGCAAAACCTTGAGTTAAAATTATACTTACGAATGTAAGCAGCTTGCATTTTACCACTCTTAAATCCCCGTAGGAGCATTGATTTGTATACCATTGCAAATGGTATTATAATTTTACCCAGAATTTTGCAACGCATAGAAATATTCATTTTTGACCCCATAAACTATATATATTCTTGATCAGGGCGACAAGCTGAGCCGATTTAGCTTTGTCCGTTTAAACTAGTCCCTCAGTTTTGAAGCTATCGAGTTGAAACTTTGCACATATTCTTCTTTTAACTGCACGCTGCTTATATTTCGTAACCGACCGGATCAGATGACTATATTTTATAGCTGCCATGGGAATCAACGCACAGTGGGCGAAATGACCAATTTAGCGAAACGAAATTAATATCTGCCAAAGTAAATGAGATAGTCGCAATCTGTTTTTATTTTTTCTTAAAGGTAGGAATAAAATCAATTTAAAAAATTAAAAAAAAGTTTTTAATACAATTTTTTTTTATTTTTTAAATTTAAAAACAAAAATTTTTTTTGTTTATTTCAAAAAAATTGCCCAAGTGTTTTAAAGTTGGAATAAAAGAAATAAAAACAATCAAAAAAAAATTTTAATTTAATTTTTTTAAATTTTTTTTGAAATTTTTTCGTTAGGTATACTTACCTTTTGAGCCAAATCTCGAGTCAGAAACGTTGTATGGAGTCAAGCAAGATATGAATCGAAAGCTTATTGAATTTCCAAAAATCGCGCAAAACATTAATTAGAATCGGTAAAGTAGTTTGAATACAAACAGCAATTGTAATTTGAAAGAAATAATTTTTTCAAATAAAACCGCTTGAAATTTTTTTTTTAAACATCTAGAAAAAATATTTAAAAATAGAACAAAATTATTTTGTTTTTTTCTTCTTAAGAATCGAACTTTTTCGAAGAAAATAAGGTATTAATAAAGAAAATCTATGGATAAACACCGAATTGATATTCGATGATCGCAATACATCATAGCTTGAAAGAATATGGGCGATTTGAACATGCCCATTGGTAAAATCTCGCAATTTTTTTTTCAGATTTCAATACGGTCCAGCTTATCAAAATATAGTTTTCCAAAGCAAAAAATTCTTTGTGATTTGATGCTGTCATTGCGCCTAAAAAGTCCAACAAATGCAAGGGTAGCACATATAAGCAGGTGATATTGGAAATTTTAAAACAACAAGGACTCGCACTGACAAAAAAAGTTAAAGGCGACTTGGACATTGGTGAACATTTTTAGTTTTGCTCCACGAAAGACAGGTGTAGGCTACTAAGTTCAGTTTGTTAATGAGCGTTACTTTCACTACGTATAACAAGTAATACATATATGGACAGGTCACTTACATTGATTTTTTGCTTAATACATACCAAGCTTTTTTGTAAAACAACGAGAACTTTACATTTCACAGCTAAATTAAAAAAAACTGCAAAAATGCGGGAATTAATTGAAAAGAATTTGCCAAAACCTTTGTTGTGTTTGATAGCTCACAGCTGTCCAGATATATATCGGAATGCTTTGAGATAAACTTTTAAAAGCGAATCTAATTATCGAGAGTCGAATAATAACAAAAAATTAAATCTTTTTTCAAACTTGAAAAATTAAATTTCGACGCGCTAGAACGGCCGTTTCGCCCACTGTGCATCGGTCGAAAAATGGTTCTTAGTGAGAAAAACTTTTTTGTTTTCAATGTTCACGTCTCCAAACTCAGCCTTTATTAATATAATTTGATTTTACACAGATTTGCAAAATTTAGTCAAAGTCGGATGAATATATCTTTTAGTTGCCAAAGGAAACATTGGTCGGAAAATGTGTATTAGTGAGAAAAACTTTTTTGCTTTCAATGTTGACGTCTCCAAACTCAGCAATTACAAATATTATTTGCTTTTACACAGATTTGCAAATTTTGGTCTAAGTCGGATGACCATATCTTATAGCAGCCATAGAAACTATCATACAAAAAATGGTTCTTAGTGAGAAAAACTTTTACATTTTCAATGTTGAAGTCTTGAAACTCAGCCAATGCTAGTATGATATGCTTTCAAACAGATTTTCAAGTTTTGGTCAAAATTCGTTGACTATATCTTATAGCTGTCATAGGACCGATCGGTTGGAAAATGTGTCTTAGTGAGAAAACCTTTTTTGTTTTCAATGATATCGTCCCCAAACACGGCCTTTACTAATATGATTTTCATTCAAACAGATTTGCGAAATTCGGTCAGAATCGGATGAATATATCTTACAGCTGTCCTAGGACCTACCGGTTGGAAAATGGGTTTTAACGAAAAAAATTTTTTTGTTTTCAACTAAATCTTTCTTAAACCCGACGATTTTTAATTTTAGTCAGTTGACTATCTTGTCGGAAAGTGGGATTTAGTTAGAAAAATTGTTGATTTTAACTCTGATATTTCAAAAACAGCATTTGCAAGTGTATAAAAACTTCGGCACAGACGAAGTTGGGTTGCCCTTCTCGTATTTTTATTTACTGTATTTTTTTTGGTATTTGAAGTGTTTTCAACATTGATTATATTTTATACAATCCTTAAATCGATTTTTCGTTAATTACGCGCGAAAGTTGAAGTTGATTTCAGTCTCGCCAATTCGTGCTAGATTTCTCTGGGTGTATGTTTTAAGACGTAGTGCGAAATAATGCCTAATAAATCCGTTTGAAATTTGAGCATTCTTTGTTATATAGCTTCTCCTCAGTACAATGCCTCAGATGTGAATTTAGCAGTGATGATTTAATCAGTCGAACTCCTCTAACTCGAAAATCATAAAGTCGAAATAAATTTTTTGAATTTTACATATGCTCTGGCAGGTTGCCATATTTTAAGATGTCAGTTGCTTCCATACATGTGTGAACACCTTTCAGAGGCAGAGCCAGTTGACTGTTGTCTAAAAAACTCGGAGATTCTGTCTGCATAGTTAGAGTGTTCTACATCCTATTTTAGGTATTCTTTAGTCTAAACTCCTTGAAAAGTGTTGAATAAAACGCATATATGTTCCGAGTGATTAGCTACTCTTCAGGAAGCTGAATGAATCTTTTTTTTTTGGTTTTGGTTTTTTTTTTTTACATTTTTGGTTTAACCCCACGCAACTTATTACAAGGCCTTGCGATGGTTGGGTTGTCTAATTTATTGCTAACAAATGTGTGCCTTTTTAGGGTCCAGTATATTTGATATGCGCCTCGTACTTGAGTTCCAAAGGTAGGTACCTGGTTTTAAAATGCACTGTTCACATATCTTTGTTTTCAAGATTTTCTTAGTTCTTAGTCCCAAAATAAGTATTTTCTTATGTTTTAACCTTGGCAAAGTTTTTAGCGACTTCTTTTTTATTCTTAGCTATTTCTAGCAATTTTTTTATTAATAAATTTAGCAACTTTTGGACTACACGTTTTGGCAACACTGCTCCCATCAACGGGTAAGTCGTGTGCTTACTTACATATAACTACAATAGGGGCTGATATTCATTCTAAAAAAGTTTTTAGCTCTACTATTTTTTTAAATTTTACTTTGAACTTTTATCAGGGTGCTGCCAACTTATGAGTGAGTGGCTTGAAATTAATTTTGATTTGGTTTAATGCATATTCAAGCCCTACTACATTAACTGCAACTAAGGCCGGGGTCTGCCAACTTGTTTTAAAAAGAAAAAGCTCACAAAGCTTTAATAAATTTTCAAACCTACAAAAAAAAATGATGTTGAGATACTTAAAGTGCTGCCAACTTGTAATGGAGTAACATCAAATAAATTAAGCTATTCCTAAAAAGTTCTAAGCGCTACCGACTAAGATTCAAATCAGCATTAATCGTAAACTATCTCAAGGACTGTCAACCTGTTTTAAATTGGTTTTTGACTGCAATTTACTTAATATAAAATGGCTTTAAGCTACCAAAATAAGCTGCAAGAGTCTAAAATGTGCTGCCAACTTGTTACAAAGTGGCATAAATATAATTGGCTTTCATTACTGTGACTCTTAGCGCCGCCAAATGCTTTAGAAAAAATTATTACATCCGATTTTTTGTTTAGTAAAAACTAAATTGGGGACTGGCCAACCTGTTTTAAAATCGCTTAAAATGCTATCAATTTGCACTGAAAAAGCTTTAAGCTTAATGAACTGTTAGTTCAGCTACTTTCAGGTGTTTTAAGCTGCCCAACTGAGCTTTAAGGTTTTATCAGATGCTGCCAACTGATAGAAAAATGTGGATTTTTGTTAAAAGACTAAAACTATAATTTTGATCCAAAGTTGCATAAGCTTTCAAGGTCCCTACACGTGCTGCCAACTTGTTGCAAAGTTGCTTCAATTAACATTAACTTACTTAAAAAGGCTCAACTTAGCTGTCAACCGGCTAAAAAAGCAGCTTTAAAGGTTTCTACCTTTTCTAGGTGTTGCCAACCTATTTTAAATGTGCTTAAAATGCCGCAAATTTGTGGTTAAGTGGCTTTTCAGCTCTTCTACTGAACCCTTTCTTTTAATTTTTTAAGGTGCTGCCAACTTGTTTATTCCATTAAAAATTACTTGTCCAAGCTTTTACCCAACAAAAAAAAAAACTAACGAAATCCAACTTTAATATTAAGGCGACCCTTTTGGGATAAGCATCTGTTCATTAAATATCATGAAAAACAATTTGCTGTCAACCTTCAATAGCAACCGAGCCGGCTGACGATGCTCAACGCTAGATAAAAAGTGTCTTTGCCCATGTTTTCCCATTTATGAAACTGTTTTTTTCATCTTGTTTTTTCGTTTTTAGTTACACTTTCTACTTGTGTTTGTCTGTTTATGTGTGCAAATTAATGAGCTCTTTGTGGGGCTTAAAATAATATAATAGCTACAATATAACAAACAAAAAACTACAAAAAAAAAAGAAGAAACACCAGAGGAAAAGGGTTTTTCCATAAAGGACAAGACAAAGGGACAACACGCTCACACACGAGAAGCAGGCCACAAAATGTGCACAAAAAAAGGGACACGGACACATGTCGTATACGTCATATGCGCTAATCAGCGACCCGGACCCCATAGACACGGCCTGCATCCTTTTTGGGTGAACAGGAAGCGGTGGGAGTAGGTGGCGGGGGCTCTTTTCGGTTAAGGAAGCGCCACGGTGGAAGTGAAATGAATAATTATTTTTTTCAAACTAATTTATCTATCTATGCAAGGGCAGGATGCTAGATCTATCTTGATGTTGATCCTAATATCCATATAATAGGAGCTTTCTTGAGGACGTTCTCAACAATCATGTTCCAGTTTCTTCTCCTTAAGACCCAAAACTTAGTTTACGAACTAAAAAATTTGCTACAAACTGATCCCAGAGCAAAATAAAGCCATCTATAATCTAAAAAGTGGAAAAACCACAAATGACCCCCACAAACTTAGTTTAAAGTAGAGCTTAAATCAGAAAAATGTAAATGAACAAAATTCCCTCTGTAGCTAACTCAAGGACTAAGTTTCTGTTCCTATTAACTCGCCCATAGTACTTCACATATGGCTCCCAATTTTAACTCTTTCCACCCAGTTGTCGCCATTGAGGCTATGTCGTTGCCTTGGCTGCTCCTCTCCTGCTTTCAATTTTTTGGTAGAGTCAGCGCAGAGGATGTCAACATAATTTAAACATCAAAAAAAAAAAAAATAAAAGTTTCTTTTTGTTTTGACTCACATTTTATGGAGAATTTTATGTGTTCTACGCTGCGTTTATGGCCCTTTTTCTCCGCCTTCGCGTTTTGCATGTCCACAAAATTTCGGATGCAAAGGAATTTCGGCTACGTGTGCTTTGTACATACTTGGGGGTTGGGGGTATCTTGGGCCAAAGATAGCGCCCAGACACGTAAGTCGGGCTGAAGTCAAGTGTGTGGGGGGGTGGGGGGCAGGGGCTTCACCAAAATGATGTATGACCGGAAACGGAAGTGCGCGCACATATAGCCAACGGGCATGCCGCCTACTTTAACGCCCACTTACGCAATTTCACAGTTGGCAGACGCATGTGTGTGTGTGTGTGTGTGTGAGGTCAGCCAACCCAATACAATTTTGTAAGCACTTTTATTATTTTTAATTTTATTACATTGCTCGATTATTTCATTATATTGTATGACTGTGTAATTATATGCGCAATCTGGCCGCACACACAGGCACAGGCACAGTTTAAATGCAATTTTATCGCTCTTACACATGACTTGTCTTTGGAACAACAGACCCTTTTTTATGCACTCGGCTTCAAAATGATTACTTTAAATTTAAATAAATAATTAACTGAGATTCAAAGAAAACAGCAGCATTTAAATGAGGGTTTGCTGAATGGATGTTATGTTCCAGATGTTAGTAGAGGCTTCGTAAACACTTGGACGTGTTTCTTAGTCGTTATATAAGAAGAAAGTAAATCCTCATCTTATTGTTATAATATAACTAGCTGGCCCGGCAAACTTCATACCGCCTAACAGTCAATGAATGTTGTGATAGCTTTTAGCAAAACTTAACTGTTGAATTTAAATTAACGTAATAAAATGAATGCACAAAATTTATTTGGTTCAATAGTTCATTAGGATAATTAGCAAATTAGGATAACATATTTAAAGAAAATGGTGTGACAAAAATTCTCTTTGACCCCACATGGAGTTTTAATCCTCATATCTCCTCTATTGTTAATAGGGCGAATGGTGAACGTTGATCGAAGGAATTGAATGATCCATACACCACAAAGCTTTTGTACACTTCTTTAGTCCGTCCTGTACTTGAATACTGCTCATGCGTCAGATGTCCGCATATAGATCGCATTAAATCAGTTCAAAAGCAATTCTTGATTTTTGCCCTACCTGCACAGTGGTTTTTTATACCCTTGCAAAGGGTATTATAATTTTGCCCAGAAGTTTGCAACGCATAGAAATATTCATTTCCGACCCCATAAACTAAATATATTCTTGATCAGGGCGACGAGCGGAGTCGATTGAGCTTTGTCCGTCCGTCTGTCTGTCTGTCCGTCTGTTTCTACGCAAACTAGTCTCTCAGTTTTAAAGCTATCGAGCTGAAATTTTGCGAAGAGTCTTCTTTTTACTGCACGCTGCTAATATGTCGGAACCGACCGGATCGGACGACTTTATCTTATAGCTGCCATAGGAACTATCGGTCAAAAAATGGGTCTTAGTTGGAAAAACTTTTTTGTTTTCAATGCTAGCGTCATAAAACTCAGCCATAATTAATATTATATGTTTTCAAACAGATTTGCAAATTTTGGTCCAAATCGGATGACTATAACATATAGCTGCCATAGGACCGATCGGTCGGAAAATGGGTCTTAGTGAAAAAAATTTTTTTGTTTTCAAGTAAATCGTTCTTAAAGTCAGTGATTCTTAATATTAAACGCTTTCAAACTGATTTGAAAAAGTTGATCGACATCGGGTGACTATATCTCATAGGACCGATCGGTCGGAAAATGTGTCTTAGTGAGAAAAACTTTTCTGTTTTAAATTTTATCTTTCTTCAACTCCGCGATTGCTAATTTGATATGATTTCAAAAAGATTTGCGAAATTTGGTTGAAATCAGATGTTTATCTGTCGGAAAATGGGTTTTAGTTAATTATTTTTTAGATTTTTATAAATAAATAAATAAATCATAAACTCTAGTTTTTGAGATATTGACCCCAAATTTGGTTTATAATAATTTTTTGGGCCCCAAAGAAGACTTGGAAAGATTTACTCAATTTAGACCAATATTTCATATAGCTGCCATATAACCGATCTGGCCGATTTGCTCCAACTTTGTTGTTTCTGACTCTATTGATTTGAAATTCGGTTTGTAACCTTATTTGAAGATTTTAATACAACTTATAACACTTTTTTGTGTTTCAATCTACCAAGCCAACCATTTTTTCCTATATAATATCTTAAGCATTAAAAATTAAATACATAAATTACAAATACATTTTATTTCATTTTTAGCATTGACAGATTATGTTTTCTATTACAGCTCCATTATTTTGAAAATTAAGATACACTTTATAAATTATTGAATTAGTTTGGCTCTGCTACTTAACGCACATGTGAAATTAATTATGTTCAAATACAAAATATTCTTCTTCTAAATCAATATCATCTAGTCCAAGTTCATCCTGTGAGTGATCTTCTTCATCTGACTAGTCTTGTTGGGGATCGCTATCTTCATTTTTATCAATAATTTTTATATTTGGTGGTTGCAACAGAGCCAAAACTTCTTCTGGTATGCTTTTTTTTTTCTTCTTATTTTGCCGTTCTTTGAGACAGAAACTAGACAAGAGGGGATCAGAACTATCCATGGCTCTGTTAAAAACGTCTGTAATGTTGTCTAATCGACTGCATTTTCTGGCATGGACCCTTCTATCGTTTTTGTACAGCTTATTTCGGGATTCGGATGCACTTTCCCCCAGGCAGCCAACAGGAACGATTGTAGCATCTATTATTTCGTGTCCATGTACCAGAACTTCCCATGTGCTTTTTAAAATAATCGACGAAGACTTTTACGTTTTGAGATATCATCATAGTATGAGCTTTATCTAAATTCTTTTTTCAGATTTTTTTCCATATGTGCTGTTTAATTGCTTCTTCAGAGCCAGTGTTGCTTCTCCAAATGTCAACCAGGGTTGCATGGCCAAACACGAACTCATCTGCAATAAAGCCGTTTTGATCGAAAACTCGCACGTTGTAGCAAAAAGTGTTAGTTACTCATTAATCTGCACACTTTCGTTAAAAGCCTTGCATTTAAAACTCTTTACAGTCTTTATTTTGCTTCTAACTTATTAAGCAGTCGCACTCAAAGTTGTAAAATATTTGCAGCCAGTTTCACAGAAAGCACCTGGCACACAAACAGCTGACTTCAACAGCCCGTCAACAAAACAGTGCCACTAAGTTTGAATATGTTCGTTTTTTAAGCTAATATGAGCATGGAAATATTAAAAAACAAGTTAATATTTGAAATCTGAAAAAAAATATTTTTGGGGCTTAGCCAAAAAAAGGCGATAAAAACCACTGTGACGTGGCTTAAATTGGGACCCTAACCTTCGTTTACCAACAGACTCTTGCTTATTGACCTTTCTTCGTTAGCTAATCGTAAAATCGTATTAAATCAATTCCAAAAAAATTGATTTGATCTCGACCATCGGATTGAAATTTCAAGTAAGAGTCGTACTAGATTCACTAGAAAGGATTGTAACCATCCTAAAAGCCTTAGATTAATCCGAAAACGCTCATTTCAAGTATAGGATCCATAAAATCAAATGATCCTGACTCGTGATTTAAGTAAGTACGGAATCCCACTCTCAAACTGAAGAGCGAAAAGAAACCCAGAGCAAGTTCGAAACAGAGAGTTTGAAGCATTCTCAGGCTAAATGGGTACACACACATATCACAAATTTTTCTGACAGCACAGCAGTTATTGGTTGCCTTTGAATTCCCTACCAGCTATAGCACTTCCAGCATGAGAAGGTAGCTGCTGAATTGCAGTTGATGGGTCAAGTCTATTGAAGAGACTTCAATAGCGTCCTGTCTCCATTGTAATGTTGTTTGTGTCCTGTTATTACAGTTGTAAGCAAACTAATGACCACGAGCTGGCTAGAACTTTGCTGCTTGATAATCAAAAAGGTCGTTAAAAAAGTAGCCTGGAGTTCTTGTGCGTTGCTTTTTTGGGGTCAAAATGAGTTGAAACATCGAGCTAAAGTCAATCTCATGTCATTTTTGATGCAATTATTTTTCGGATTGGATGTAGTTCAAGTATCGAGCTCAATTTAATCTCGGGCCGACCTCGAGATCAAATCAAGTACGATTATCGAGCTTAAGTCAATATTGGACCTTCTGGATTGGATCCGACTGAGGTATCAATTCGAGCTCGAATAACAAGCTAAAATCAATCCAGTGTGAGCTAAATTCGGGATCAAGACAAGAATTCCGGCATTGAAAATTCCGCACTCAAATCCATCCTTCTCGTACTTGGCTTGAAAAAATCCGGGCTTGACCAACTTCTGACATCGTTTGGGATTGATTTCAGCCCGGACATCTTGGATTTTTTTTTCTGTGTAGGTATTTCTTTTCTTCATAAGCTAATCGTTGGTGATGTAGACTCTACCGACTCTTCCTTGTGATGTCACCAACTAGAAACTATTTACCTTTAATATTGCCTAGTTGCACAACTGAATATGCCCAGATCGCTATTACCTGCTCTCAACAGATCTCTCTCTCTTCTCTCTAAAAATGTCTCTCTAAAATAATCTTCGGCGAAGTCTCTGACCACTTCTGGTTGTGAGCAGGGGCATAGCTTGCCGGACAAGCTGAAAAATCTTCCTCCACCGGGTCAGAGATTTTTCGGTCATTTAATTTAAAGTTTTACGTATACATTTTTTTATTTTTTTTTGTAAAGTTTACTCTTAGATAGTTTTTTGTTTTTTTTTCTCTTTATTTCTGTTTTATATAAATTTATTATATTATATAATATTATTATTATTTTATTTTATTATTATTTTTTCCTACTTAACCATAGGATTTGTTTTTTTTTTTCTCCTTTTCTCGATCTCTATATTATCAAAGTTTTTGCTAGCTATAATAACGTTTATGACTACATACAATTGGCTGTGAATAGGGGCATAGCTGGAATAGCTGGCCGGTCGGGCCAATAAAATTCCCCCACCGTGTCGGAGTCGTTATTAGTTTATTTTGTAATTTTATTAGATTTTCTTTAATTGGCTTCCTTAGCTCATAATATTTTTTTTTAACGTATATATATTTTTGTTGACAGCCTTTTTTTTGTCGACTAAATAAATAAATGAAACTATGTCTTTTGCTGTTAGGTACCTGGGTTGACACTCGTGAGCACCGTGATATACGACATTTTTCGGTTTGTTATCAAGAGCCAGCACAAATAAAGCGGATGTTTTGTCGACACGTGAATATGCCACATAAAACATGCATTTTCTTAATTCAGATCACAAACACTCAAGGATTGGCCTTGTGATTCTTTAATTGTCATGGTGAATGCAAGACATATCAGAAATTGAATTCGTTTAAGCGCAAAGAGCACATCGGTTGGAATCATCGGAATCCTCTGAAATAGGTTTTTCATTTCTCTTTATTTCTTTAGATTTTCTAATTATCTCACTTCAGTTTTTAAATGATTCTCATCATTTCCTTAGATTGTCATAAAGAAGTGTAAATATTCAAAAAAATCTCAAAAATTGCAAAAATTTATATATGAGCTTAGATTGTCATAAAGACGGATAAATAGAAGTGTAAATAGACGGGTGCATAGACGGGTGTGTAGGATGCTTAGATCAAATGTTTCAAAAAACCGGGAAATTTGCAAAATGGAAGCATTAAATCTGCGTTCGTGTGTTCCAGCTGTTCGTTTATCCGCTCTGACCATGAATTTGTAGTCATCATTTGCCATGTGCTCCAAAGCAGTTTTAAACGGCCTGACCAATGCATGATGTTCATGAAAAAGTTGCCGGAGATCATGAAGAAATAGTCTTTTCATTGCTGTGTGGATCTCTTAAATTGTTCCTCTATATTTCCCATGAAGTATATTTGTAAGAATTTATGCTGTGATCCTATTCGATGGTGAATCTGGCCTTGAAATCTTGAATATAAGATTAAATCCGTGATCTGGGCTAATATCTGCCCCAAATGAAGACATTTGGAAAGACTTGAGTATTCGCTTGAAAATGTCGTGATGTATCGCCTCGAAGCAATGAATGCAATGACTAAGGCAACCCTGTCCAGGCGTTTCTCCAGCAAACTTTTAACTGATTGTAAATTCCAAATTTTCAGAATATTTCTATTGGTTAAGCTAATTTTACACAAGCAAATAATTTGACAAATATTTAGGAAATTTTGATGAAATATTTGCTAAATTGGCCAAATTAGCAAACTTTTCGGCCATATTTGATCAAATTATTAGAGAATGAAAACATAGTTTATGCCACATTTGTATTAAAATTTCCTAAAAATTTATCAAATTATTTGCCTGTGTGAACTAAGCTTTAGACTATCATAAAGACGGGTAAATTGACGGATCCAAAGAATCAGGAAATATGCGAAATTGTATGATTAGTTTAGTTGTGGGCAATTGAAGACGGGTAAATAGCAGCTGTCGGTCAATTAGTTAAATGAAGTTGAGAAATTTGCAAAATTCTTATGAGTTTAGATTGACATAAAGACGGGTCAATCGGAGGTGTAGATCAAACGGACCAAAAAATTGATAAATTTGAAAATTTGCAAAATGAAAACTGGTAAATAGACGGACGGACAAAAATTGAGAAATTTGCAAAAAAAATTTTAATAAGTTTAGACTATTAGAAAGATTTATTAGATGGCAATTATCAAGAAAGCTTCACTTCTTGGTGTAGATTATCGTAAAGATTTAATAGTTGACAATTGTAGACGGGTAAATAGGAGGTGATGGTGAAGGTGATTCGGTAAATCAGCTTAGATTATCATGAAGACGGGTAAATAGACGTATGGTGAAGATCAGAAGTTCTAGGTTAGCTTAGGTTGCGATGGTAGAAGCGGTGAAGTTTCTTCACTTAGGCCAAAAGCCCCTAAATTTTGACTTTTAGACAGTAAAGTGTGGTTCTTCCATTTTAAGCCACTTAGAAAGTAGCACAAACTTGAGTAGCAACGCAATTTCTATTTCAGAGACTGCTGAAATATCAGGTAGAAAAGGCTGACCAAGGGTGGCGAATCGTCTTCTATTGAGCGCTGGACAGTAGCAGAAAAGATGCTGAACGCTTTCTTCTTCATCAACTAAAGCAGCAGCTCGCTTAATTGCTTGATTACCGTTAAAACCCATAGAAGTGGCGAAAGAACACCTTCCTGAGGAGTGACCATATTCACATATCTTCGAGCGCAGGCATTCCCCTTGTTGAGAGTTTACTGCTCTGCTGGTAAGCAAGAGTCGAGTGAACTCTACTAGGGGTCCCTGCACATTCAGATCTGTCAGGGCAGATGTGATTGCGCTAGGAAGAACGTTATTTAAACGCTCCTTCGATGTCGAGAAATGCCGATAGGGCGTAATCTTTTATCTCTAGTGATTGCTCTACTTTTGAGACTTGGGAGTGAAGTGCTGTTTCAATAGATCTACCCTTATAATATGCATGCTGCGCCGGAGATAGAAAGATTGGACTTATGGTTTCTCTTAAATAGACGTCTAACGATCTTTCCAACGTTTTGAGGAGGAAAGATGAAAAGCTGATAAAGACCACTTTAATCTCCCTCCACTGAGTGGGGATGTAGCTTACAAAAATAGTTTGTAACCATCCTATGATAAATTGCAGTGAGTTCTGCAGCTGAGCTGGAATGATTTTGTCTGCTCGCGGGGACTTATACGGCTTAAAGGATGTAACGGCCAGGCACCGTTATCCGTTCTTCCATAACTATTTTATGTATATGGCTAACTATTTCAGAATATGAGCAACCGGGAAAATGTGTATCTAATAAAAGTCTTAAGGAGTCAAGACTGGTTTCAGCCCAGATTCCATTAGCGGTTTGTAAGTGACCTAAGGGGGTAGGCGATCCCATCAACGATGCTTCGAAGGTTGATTTAATATCACTATAGAAATTTGCCCACGACGTTCGTTTGGCTCTCTCACTCACACCTCACGCTCTTGGGACTGTATACATTTCCCAAGTATTGTCCCTTGTCCTCCTACATTCTATCCTTAGAATATTTAAGTCAGAGTTCGCCAGCGATAGCCCCTGGGGCACGAACATACTCTCCAATTCACACCGAATGCTTGCCGAAGTCATGCATCACTGTGTGTTAGAGAGAGACACAGTCACATTTTCGCGTTCTCTGCTTGGGGAACCCTGATCTAAGTCTTTGGACCACCATGGAGGTTTGTGGTTCTCTTTTAATTGTCTGTATGGGCACGATTTGCTTAGTGTCAAAAGTTCTATAGAAAATTGCGAAATTTGCTAAATGGTATATTGTGCATAGATTATTATAAAGATTTGATAGATGACAATAGTTAAGTAAAAGTAACTTCTTTGTGCTGTGTTTAAAATACTAAAGGGGGCGTAGCAATGCACACCGGGTACCTGCCAGTATTTTATATTTGTTTTTATCACTAAAATTTCAGAAAGACAAAAAACACAATAGTTTTGCTTAAAGCGATTTTATGTTAAATTTAACATTCAAAACTAAAAGTACAGGTTATTCCCGTTTCATTCACAATTTCGATTCCCCGAGGGACCGCTAACTGTAAATAATTAGTCAATAAAAAACAGAAATAAAATCACAAAAAAAAAAAAAAGAAAACCAAAATATAATAATAGAAAAAAAACTGAGTATTTATATTATTTGTTATCGTGCAGTGCAGTCAGCGTTGACCAAAGTGGGTGTGGCTAATCAACCGAACGAGTAGTTGGGGTTCTAAGCGGCTTTAAATTTGACTCCCAAAACAAGGAGGCAATTTGTTTCTCCTCTCAGTTTGTGTGCGACTGCGATTTGTGTGGCCAAATTATGTTTGAAATGCCATAATGCAACAAATAAAACACTTGTTTAAATATAAATAAACAGCAAACAGCAACAACAACAACAACCACAATTGACGGCAATTTCCCTTCCACAAAAACATAATATAATATTTATTACACACCAAAAAAAAAACAGCAACAACTCTGAAAATCTAACGATAATGCCATATAATTGACAGGCGATTTATGCGACACAAAAGCGAACAATTTGTGTATTTTGTTCAATTATTTATGTATATTTTGGGTTGCGGGCGACTTGATAGCTAAACTAAATGGTAAAATACTGGAGTAGTTCGTTGTAGTTTCAGAGATTGACCACTTTCTTAGGTCACTTATTGAGTGAAAAGTCGCTAAGAATAAGTAAGTTGTATGCTTCAAATCAAAATGGTAATTGTTGAACAGTTCTGAATAGAAATCTTAGGTGTTGATTCTAGCCTTTTTGATCTGTTCGGAAGATCGTGCAAGCCAAGTACTCCACTGCATGGATGGTTACTGAAGCTGTGACTTGCAATAAATGAACGACAATTCCTTTTCCCTGCCCTGTCAAATCGATGCAGTGATTACTGAAATGATACGTAAATCAGCTTGATTTAAAAGAAATTTACTGCTCAAACATAACATATGAACAGTGACTGGAAAGGTACCCAATTTTCTTACCTAGGTAAGGTACAAGGTAAATGTCAAAAAATATACCTAGGTAAGGTAAAAGGTATCTGGAAATTCCAGTACCTAGATAAAGGTAAAGGTAGAGAAAAGGTACTTTTAAATTAAAAGGCATTGTTCTCCAATTTCTACTAGTAATAAATATTAACTAAGACTTCCAATTCATTATTAGAATTTTCATAACAATTCACAGTTTTATCCAATCTTCCATTTCTGGTATCGTAAAAGTCTTCAGAATTATTTGAAGTTGAACTCTCATTGACAAAAGTTTTAAAATTTTCCGTAATTGCTTTAACAAGAAAATCTTTAGAACACTTTATGTATGTACTTGTTTGTTTCGCGTCTGATTATTGTTTGTAATTAGGTCACCAAGTAGACCCTGTTGTATTAATTTACAGTTTTTAATTAAAAACCACCGAATCCGTTGTCCTAAGCTACGGAAAACGTTTAACACTGCACGGACCTACCAATCCTTCAAGTAGATCCGGCTCGAAGCACCAAAAAATGTATATACTTATACACTTTTAATGAGCACGCTCGTTGCAGGATTCAATTGTACTAACTTGCTCAGTCTGAGCGAGGTACCTTTTATTCAGAATTTCTCATCCTTTATTTCTAATCTTATCTTAAGGATGTGAGTGTAGTCACATCCGTGTATGTAAATATAGAAATGCATTCGTGGAAGGACTACACATTGCCTTCCACGAGTTCCAGTTTGTGTTAAGTGCACCGGATGCCCTTTTCAAGTGGTTTGTCTGCTCGTCACTGCGGCTATTAATATTACATAAGGTGACATGTTAATGACACACATGGCGACATAGGCTACATATTTAAATATGAGATTAACACTTCGTGTGGGCCGAGTTGAATATCATGTTCAAGTTTGAACATTCTCGGGGGGCCTAAAATGCGACAGTCACTCATCCAATTTGTGTCTTACTCTTCCGTAAGAACCATAGACTCTAATCGACGTAAGCACCAACCAGAACCCTGAGTGTTCATTTGAAATATATAAAATTATGATGTTTTGATAGTGGTTGCTAAGCTGGCGCTCCAGTTCCTTTGTTTTGTCCATCGCGGATCCATTTGGTGTTGGTTTAAGCGATCTGACTTTGCCTGCCTCTTTGCTCGTGCGGATAGAGTTCCTTACCTGCAAAATAGGAAAGAAGTTTGGGAAATAAATGGCCCCAATGGGTTTCGACTGCATTCCAGTCATGCGGTGTCCGTTTGTTTTGACATTGTCCACTGTACAGAGCCGCCCGTAGTCAAATTGTGCTTCATCCCTCTTCACGGTGAGTTGCTCGATGCTCGAGATCGTAATCCAGGCTTTCTATCTTGTACCCTCCAGCGTGATATTAGGCAGTTCATTTTTGTCGTCAGCCAGGATATTGTTGTCTATAGCATATTGTTGGGAGTCCAATTGCGAATCTCCCGCCTTACCACTCGACTCCAAATTAGCAAGCAAATCCAGTTTAAGAGGACTGCTTGCTTGCTTCGAATGTTTCTTCTTGGGTTTGGATGGGTTGGGTTTCTTTGTAGTCGCTTTGGGTATTATTTCATTTTTACCATGTTGAGCTCCCACTTCTCTTTGGCTGCTGTCTTCGACCTTATCGGCGTGCTCCACCTGTGGCCCAAAATTTACCGCCAGCTCTTCACGGGCCTGAAATCCAACACTTTACAATTTTGTTGATTTTATTTAGAAGGCTATTAGTTCCAAAATTCGTTGATTACTGTCATGAAAACTGTTCCATCTGGTGCTGCTACTGTTGTCAACTTCATCTGCTTCTACTACGGATCTGCTAACAGCATTCCAAGTTGCCGTTGCTTTCAGAATATTTGGTATTAACTTAGTTCAAAGCGTTTGATGCGCATCTAAAGTGCCTTGGGAAAATGATTTCAGCATCAGCTCAACTATCCCGCTCTATTACCTTTAAATCTGACAAGTCTAAAATCTCAGGCTTCACGTGTTTTCTTCGAAACTGTACACTTTAAATGCTTTTCAGAAGTTGGATACATTTTCTATAACTGTTTAAGATTTGGATATCTCTAAGTCGGTATTTGCTATGAACTTCAGCTAATATAGTAGCAACTATTTCATGTGTGTGGGGAAAATCGCACACGCTTATATGCGAGCACGAGAGAATGACGATTTAGTGGCCGGTTACACCAAAGTAACTTTTGCTATTGCAACTCCAGATATTAGTACATATAAAATGAGAATTTTGAAAAATACCGGCGATATTTTTCTTATACAGCCGTTATCCAATTTTCACTTGTGTAATGTAAGATTTTGGGAAAATTTGTCTAAAAATCGAAAAATGTTTACGAAAGTCAAAATGTGAGCTCGGCTTATAGTCCGACTTCCTCTTATCTAGCATGGATCGTATAGTTTTTGAACAGGGAATGTTTACCGGACGTCCAGTCAAAGCCACAAACATGGGCCTGATACTTTTCTTTTCAATATGGCAGAGCGCGGCAATATCTCGGCTATAATGTAATCGGAGCGAAAAAATCACGTACGAAAAGTACCTAATACCTTACCTATTGACAAGGTAAATGAAAATTAAGACCTAGGTAAGGTAAAAGGTACTCGAATTTGAAAATAACGAAGTAAGGTAAAAGGTACAGAAAATACACACCTGATCATATTAATAGGTACACACATCAACTCTGACTTTAAGGTAACAGAAAACAGTTTTATTCATTGTTTCAAACTTAAAATTTGTTCTCATTGGTTCTTAAACTATTTGTTTTTAATAAAATAAACTTAATTGTAACATAGAATAATAATATAACATAAAAGAGATCGTTTTGTGTTTCAGATACGTTTTCAGTGTGATCATAATAATACGTACACTTCATGTGTTGGTAAGAAAAAAAATTGTAATTTCCATTTTGTGTCCTTTTTTTAGGTAAATTAGTATTTCCTAACTTAGTATCCAGTGTATCCATCTCTATTTTTGGCCACTACTGCTATTCTTTTTGGCATACTTTTAATAAGAGCCTGGCAGGTCTCTACTGGTGTCTCACCACCACAGTTTTTGGACACCCCATAATTTTTGTTTATTTGAAAATGAATGCTTTGCCGATTACTTTTTTAAGTCTCCCCACAAGTTTTCAATGGGGTTAAGGTCGGGGGATTGGCTTGGCCACTTCAGAACGTCAACTTTTTGGTCCTCGAAAAATTAAGATAACAGCCTTGACATTATCTTGCTGAAATACCCAACGTAATGGCATATTTTCCTCAGCATACGGTACCATAACTGTTTCCAATATGGATTTGTACTCTTCAGCATTCATTTTGTTCGTAGTCTGATAAATTGGACCTACGCCGTACCAGGAGAAGCAACCCCATACCTCCATGTTTGACTGTTTTTTTTTGGAAACCGTGGATGGAATTCCTTTCCATTAGGGCGTCGAACATTCCTTTCACAGTCATTCCCAAACAAATTAATCTTGGTTTCATCGCTCCATAATATGTTTCTCCATTTTTTCTCCCCGGTGCATCCTACCCAGTCTTTGTGGTCCCTTGCAAAAGTTTGCCTCATGGTGATATTTTTTTTGCGCATAAGTGGGACTTTTCTGGCAATTCTTCCTGGTAGGTTGGCATCTTGTAGTCGTCTTCGGATAGTTGGAGCACTAACTAAATTCCCAATTTCGGCTGCAATAGCCTTCGATGACTTAAATGGGTCCTTTTTGCTCAAAGTTACTATGTAGTGGTCAAGGGTTTCTGTTGTTTTTTGTGGCCTACCACGGGTTTCCTGTCTTGGTTTTCTTTCTAAAGCATTTTGAACAAAATTATGAGGCCTGTTCATTAATTTGGCGATGGCTCGTAAAGATTTGCCTTTTTTTCTCAGACTAAGAACCAATCGAGCTTCTTCTTTAGTACAATGAGAATTTCGACCCATTTTTTCTAAAAAAAATAATTATTTAATTCTCTGTATTGACAGGAGCTATACTTAATTTACCTTTAGTTACCAAAGGATCACTGATTACAAAATTATTCACTTGATACTTGTGAGAAATGGAGACTGTACCTATTATTATGATCAGGCGAAATGTGTGGTGGACTCGCAATTTATAGAAAAGCTTTGATATACGGGACAGCCCCTCTTTCAACTCTTTGTCACAGTTGCCAGACATTCACAACAACAAAAAACCAAAAATTAAAAAGTTGTCAACACTAAAAGTACAAAAAAACCATCTATAATTAAAAAATTCCGATGTGTACCTATTAATATGATCAGGTATGTATGTATCTAGGTATGTATGTATCTAGGTACTTCCAAAGACTGTATATGAATTACAACGAAATATAAACAAGGTACTGCTATTTCTTTGTAAGCATATAATTCACACAAAATGGCCTTGGAGTCAATCCAACCAAAATTGAACTCTCTTCTCTATACATCTTCGACAAGTGGCGGTACCGCCAATGTTTGACTACATAGAGAGAAAAAATATGCAAAAGCTGCACGAAAATGTGGGATTTCTACACGTTTTGACCGAGACTTTCATCCCATAACGTTTGCGTAGCTTATCTGCACGCCGCGTTTAGATATTGAAATGCTACACGTTATGTGTAGGTTTTCTGCACGAAATGTGTAGCTTTCTCATTTCAACACGTGGCGTGTAGCTTTTCTACACGTCGCGTTAAGCTTTCTTAGTTCTAAATGCAGCGTGCAGAAAAGCTACACAAACGTTATGGGTTAAAAATTCCGGTCAAAACGTGTAGAAGTCCTACATTTTCACTTGCTGCTGCTGCTATCTTGAAAGCTTGTCAGGGCAGAAGAGGACCACCTACCCATTCAGCATTTGTAATTCTAAGCGTTTGTGCAGAAAAAAGCTACACACCACGTGTTGAAATGAGAAAGCTACACGTTTCGTGCAGAAAACCTACACGTCGCCTGTGGAGATCAGCTTTCTAAACGAAAAACGAAAGAGTTCAGTACTGATTTAGAGCTACATTTTTCATTTAGAATTTACACACGGATTTCAACATCCACACGCCGCGTTTAGAAAACCTACACGTTCGTGTGGTATTCAGATTGCTGCAAGAAAAATGTAGAAGTTAATTGGAAATAAGCTGATTTTCTAATTACGTGTAGATTTTGCATTTGCCCACGTAGCATTTAGCTTTTCTACACGAGGCGTTTAGATATTGAAA
The DNA here is from genome assembly GCA_037044535.1 of Lordiphosa magnipectinata. NCBI lineage: Eukaryota > Metazoa > Arthropoda > Insecta > Diptera > Drosophilidae > Lordiphosa > Lordiphosa magnipectinata. The sequence continues at coordinate 527,662 of JBAMBO010002939.1, forward strand.
TCCTACACGTTACGTGTAGCTTTTCTGCACGTGGCGTGTAGCTTTTTGAACTCTACATTTTGCGTGTGCAATTTAGCAGGGCGCAATACGTTTCGTTTAGCTTTGTTTTCTCTGTGTAAAAATATAAAGATGATAAAGTCACCATACCAAGTCGTCTGGACTAGAACTCAATGCCTCACAGCAAATCGAATGCCATAAATTTCTACACTGATGACTCTTAAGTGGATGCACAGGTAGGAGAAGGAGTCTTCAGTCCACAGCTCGGTATCAAAACTTCGTTTCAACTTCCCGATCACTGTAGTGTTTACCAAGCAGAGGTTGTGGCCATCTCAGGAGGCTACCAACCTTCTGGAAGCTCTTGTAACCAGAGGAAGCGAAGTCTATCCGGCCGCCAGATCTCTTAATGAGATGGCCGCAGCATCTCTTAATAAGATGGCTCAGCCGTTTGGGTGCACTATCCATGGCACTACCTCTCAGCTCCTACCGAATAAGAGCAACTTAGGGGGAAACCACTTGTCGAATAACCATAAATCGATGGCAAACGATTCACACGTGTGAAGCATTTAGGCTTACATGGCCTACTCTCAATATTAACAGATCTAGGGTGTTACTCTGTCAACAAAGAGAAAATATTTCCCTATTAGTAGGGACCCTTACTGGACACTGCCTAATCGGAAGACACGCCACGAGGCTTGGCATCAGACATAAAGACTTTTGTAGAAGCTGGAATTCAGTGGATGAAGAGCAGAGTGTACAGCACCTTTTCTGTCACTATTCAGCTCTCAGCAGAAGGCGACTCGCAGTTTAACGGGACAGACGCTCCCTCTACGATCACAGCGTAGAAAGGGTTATATGGTACCACAACGTTCCTTCGATGGCCTAAGTGACAAAATCCCAGATCTTCCCATTTCATCGCCTATCGTTCACTTTGGGCTGTCATCAATTTGAAGAAGCATTCCGTACTAGCCTTTTCCACCTCGACAAAAGCTTGATGATATACATCTCTGGTCCGTCGTTAAACTTCTTTAAGTGTTGAAACATTCAATGCCCAAAAACCACTCGATTCAGTTTCTTCACAATAAGTATGAAAAGTAAAGCAGTTTTCCAAAATATGAACAAAACTGCTGACTTGAAGATAATTTAAAAAAAAAGGTATACCGTAGCTGGCCATGCCTAGGATTCAAATACTATTTTCAATCAAAGCAGGCTATATGTAATTTTTGAATTTACTTAGCGTTGTTCTTGGTTGAATTTTTCAGTTGCATGCGGCGACTTCTACCGTCAACAACTTTCTTATTTGTTTTTAATATGGCTTAGATCTACGATTGTTCTTATTTATTTTTGTATTGTGCCTTGGTTCTTAGTACCAGGAATAGGATTAGGGAATGGAGCGTTTAATTTCTTACTTCTTTTATCTTCATTTTGAAAGCCACGCGAAGACACTTGCTGGGAGTGGGAAATAACCTGCTGTGTTAGTTTTATTATTTTATGTTTCATACTTTTTTTTCTGTATTTCGTATTTCATTTTTGTGACCATTGCGATAATAAATAGTGTTAAATATACATAATAAATCATAAATACATCAGCTGGAATAACCAGCTGTGTAAGTTTTATTAGTATTATATTTTTTTTTTTGTACTTTATATTTCATACTTTTTTTTTATATTTCGTATTTCAATATCTCTGTAATATCGCTGTTTTTGTGACCACAATGCACTAACTTATAGTACTTGTTTTCCTGTAGCATTGGGATAATACTGGAATTATACATCATAAATTATAAATACATCATCTCGCGCTGATGACTTGACCGCTGAATTGTTCTAGGCTGAAGCCGAGGAGTTGGTAAGGTGCATGCACCAACTCCCCTGCATAATATAGTCCAACGAAAGCATGCCTGAAGATTGGAGTCTAAGTCTAATTTGACCCATCGTTAAAAAAAAAGACCCTGAAGTTTGCGCCAACTACCGTAAGATCAGTCTCCTCCCCCATTGCATATAAGATTCTGTCGTGCATTATTTGTGAACGTCTTAAGCCGCTTATCACGCTGATTGAACCTCATTACGACAAATCCTGGAGAATACCTATGAGAAAGGTATCAAAACCTACCATCTTTTTGTTGCTTATAAATTCGCCTTCGACACACCGATAAGGTCAAGGTTCTCTAAGGCCATGTCTACCTTTGGTATACCAGCAAAATACGTTCGACTTTGCATGATGACGTTGAGAAGCACTCAAAGCTCCTTCAAAATATAGGTTGGAAAGAACATTTCCCAAGCATATGATACCAAAAGAGGTTTTAGGCAGGCTAGTGCCTGTTCGTGCGACTTCTTTAATCTGCTGATGGAGTATATATACTGTGCCAGTGCCCAAATGCCAACAAATCGGGTACATTTCTTTATAAAGAGGTAATGATACTCGCATATGGCGATGATATTGACATTATCGGCAAAAACGAACGGGCGGTAAGCAGGGTGTTTTCAGAGATAAAGATGGGCTTAGGCTGAAATGACACATTCAAGTTTTACGAACAATTATTGTCACAATTTTTTGATAATGGGGAAACGTCGTTGGTGTGAGCGATACAAAGTATTATTGAATTCGGCTCACACTATTGTTAATGAGTGACAGAGGCATTGCTGCTGCCGGCAGCGCAGTAGGCAGAATTGATTCTACTAAATTCAATATTTGTAACAACTCGGTTGACATTTAATGGATTTGGTAAATATGGGAGATTTCCATATTGTCATTAAATATTATAATTATTTCATTGCTCAAAATGATATCGCGAAAGAAGAAAAAAAGAAGTTTTCTTCAAAGAGAAGCAGACGGTATATTTGACTTAAATATACAAGGCATATTGCATTTTGGTGATAGAAAAATTATCCGGAAGAATTCAGCCACAAACATCCTAAAGAATGAGTCCGGATCACGCGTACGCTATTTATCCAGAGGTATGGATGACTGTCTCACTCATATTAGGTGAGTCTCAATATAGTTTGCAGTTGCATGTTAGGGTCTAGCAGTCAAAGATCTCTAGCATTATATAATGCCCAAGACTGGGAGAGCATAGCAAGCGATTTTTTCGCTTTGTCTGAAAAAAAAAAAATTAATATTATGTTCACAAATAGTTTTAGGCAAATATTTCAAAATTCGGACAATGAAGAATGCAGAATCCACATATTCAGAATTGATTTTGTCTGCAGCGGATGCCCAGAAAAGATATATTTGTTCATTATTCTTATAATCAATTGATGACGAGTCCCAGAAAAAGCAACCATTTCTGACAGTGTCAAAAAGGCAATTAAAACTAGCTGATACGTACATTGAGTGTGACCCTTGCATTTCAAAATACCAAAAAAATTACCCAAAATACTAGATTTGTAAAATTTTTTTTCGCGTTTTGGGGATTTTCTTTGATAACTTTTTAAAGTATGCGGCAAATTGGTCGGTTTTGCTCAACAATAAGTTGTGTCTAGAAATTGAATGTATCATCCCAGCCTTAGCGATAGATGAGGACAATGTAGCATGTAGCCTGCAACTCAAAGTAGCAACCTTCTTGCTTTTGCAAACTGATGTAGTTTTATCTGTCTAAGCGGAGCACGCTCTGGTTCCGGCTATTGTTATCGGTGGTTTGGGGTGGCTTCCGAATATGGTTGCTTAGTGATAGTCAATCAAATCTTATTTATTTATCACGTGCTATTAACTTCCAAAAGGTTCGATCGGTATTGGAAAGAGTTACATAAAAGAAGCGTTCCTAACATCGATGCATTCCATTAGGTTGCGAGCTCAGAGCGGCTACCTACCTTGCCACAGCGTTTGCCCACCCTACCATGATCCCCTGGGTGCCGAAGGTCATGCTTGACCGGTAATCCCTATTACAAATACGAACTTAGTCCGTCATCTTCTCTCCAAAACGTCCCATGGCTCCAAAGAAAATCCTCTAGTAATTAATTTTAACTCTTCATTTATTAACATAATTCATTTTTCAAAGTAATTCTCGTGGCAAAAATTAATTTAAATATTATATGAACTCTAATCAAGTTTCGGTTACTGTGTTGTTGAAAAATAATTTTATAATATATATACAAGTATAATATGGGAATAATATAAGTACAAAGAAAAAAAAGATCACGATATTTAGTATCAGTCTGGTATTTTGTAGTATCAAATCGGCCTTCATCTGAAAAATACCCAGATGAAATGTTCGAATATATCACTTTGACATTTCGAACACATCAAAGTAATATTTTTTCAGATCAACAATTTGAAATTGGTTAATATCAATGATATATTATTATAGTATCAAAGCTATATTTTCAAAATACCTGTAGGACATGGTTTTAGGATCAAAGAAATATTTTTCAAATATCAAAAGAGTATTATTGTAGTACCAATGCTTTATTTTTATAATATCAAAGCTATATTTTTATAATAAATATTACAATTATTATGACAATTATCTCTTTGGAAAAATCTGCTCTTTGTCGCTGGAAGAAATGTAATTAAGGCGGTCAAAGTTAAATCCACAATCTAGAAAAATTGTAAAATTAATATATTGAGATGAATAATTATTTCAAATCAAAACTTACCAATTAACTTTTCGTACACGAATTTTTGTAGTCGGGCGTGGCGTACCAGTCGTACGTGTGGCGGCTGGTGCGGGAGATTGTGGGTTCGATCCCGCCTCGGACCATCTAATAGAAAAAGTTTTTTTCTTTCTTTAGAAAAAAGCTTTTACACACCCGATCACCTTCACCAGCTACTGGCGCCAGCTGTGTGAAGTAACTAGCCATGAAAAAGCAAATTCTCTAACTATTGCCGTTCGGATTCGGCGTTAAACTGTAGGTCCCTTTCTCTTGTGCGAAAAATTATAAGCACACACGCCAAGAGATTGAGAGAAGCTTGGCCCTGGCCCTCCTGGAGGTGCTGTTTGAGCCAATTTTACTTTTACTTACACGAATTTTTCAATGTTTAGTTTTTGTATTAACTCATAGAGTTGGATTTCTTCCATTTTAATCTGAAAATTATAAAAAATATATATATTTGAACTCGCTTAAGTTTTTTTGTGCATGTGTGCGAAATCTGTCGAAAGCAAAGGCTGAGCATGCGCTTTTTTGTTCTTCCCTTGGACGTCAAACAGCACACATATATGCATGTAGATTTGTATGTACGCATGTTTGCATTTGCATGTATGTGTGCTGATTGACGTTCAAGGGCAGAACAAAAAAAAACGCATCGCGATCACAAAATATGTGTACATACATATGTACATATTTAAACAAGCACTTCTACTGCGTAGAGAGCTCAAAGTGAAAAACCACGCACAATATGTATGTATGAGTGTGTGTATTATAATCGTACATACTATTAGCGACTGAATAATGGCAATAGCCTTTTTACAATTTATTAATTTGCAAGTACAACAACAGTACAACAAAACACACACATGCAATTCACATTTTATTCACTTTTACCGTTTACATTTTTTTGTAAGGTACCGCCCTTTTGTTTAATTACCTCTCACACGCGCCAGCACAGATCGAATGACGAAATTCGTAAGAAGAAGCTAGAAGTTCGCTGCAGACCCGACGGCAACTTCGAAACGTTCACGAAGAAAAAACGACCGGCACTCGTTTTCGCGCTTGCGGCAGCCGAGCAATGAGCATTGTTTTTGCTTTTTTCGAGATTGACTATTGCTGTCCCTTTTTGATTTGAGAAGCTCTGTGTGTCTCTTTCTACTTTCAGAATTTCGGTGTCTGAAATCATATCACTAGGGCATTTTTCATATCACTTTGATCATTTCACATTTCAATATAATAATTTTAGTATCAATGTGGTCTTACAGGTTCATATTGATATTAAATAGTTTCACTTTGATATGCAAATATTGATATTACTGATATGATAATGAAATACCTGATCTTATTTTTTTCTGTGTAGTTACCAAGTTTACAGCTGATAGGGTTTCCAAGCAACCGGTTTGAAACAGAGGTTCTCTGTAGTGTACTTTTAGGTCTACCATAAAAATTCCTAATGCCATTTCAGCTTAATACACAAAAACATAGTGTAATTTTTGGCGGAGTATTATAGATTTACTTTTACTCAAATGTAGCTTAATTTCTACCATCACTTCTCTCCAAGCGCCACTACAACAAGACGAAGTACCTATGTATGTAGTATCCACGGACAATAAGTCTACGCGTCTTGGACAATGTGTTACAATGGGAGAGTACAGCTTTGAGGTTGTAGAGGATTTTGTCTACCTCCGAACGATGATCCGAATACGAAGCAGCAAGCCGATAGGGAATTCAAGAGCAGAGCCTTCTTTCAAGGAACGAAAATAGCGCTATACAAGTCGCTTATCATCTCAGTTCTTCATAACGGCGAAGAAGCATGGACATTAACAGCGGCGGATGAGGCGGCGCACAGTGGCCGGTTTCGATGATTTAGCATTGCAAAAATCGTAACTTTTGAACGGAAACTGATATTTGAAAAATTCCAAAGGGAAGGTGATAGAGAATTTCAGTAGCTTTAAAACAATGGTGACCTGAAGCATTGTTTTGCAACAGGGTAACCCAGGATCGGCTACCAAAGTGCAAAATTTAATACTCCGAAAAAATTGCAAGAAATAGACAAAACATTTTCAACTTTTTAAAAACGATTTATTAAAAATGAAGTCTTAAAACTACTTATATTTAACCAAATTTAATAAAAAGTTTATTTTTAATTACTAAACATTTTTATTTTTAATTAATAATTTTTATGAAAATAAATATTTTTACTAATTAAAAACTAACTTTTATTAAATTTTCTTAATTTTACAACTATATATTTAATAAATCGTTTTCAAAAATGTTTAAATGTTTTGGCTATTTCTTACAACCGTTTTAGTGTATTTATCTCTGCACTTTGGCAACCGATCCTCAGTCGCCCTGTTGACCTACAATGATGAACTTAAGCACATTTTAAAGCTACAACAATTCTCTATCACCTTCTCTTTGGAATTTTTCAATTATCTCTTTCCGTTGAAAAGTTACGATATTGCAACGCGAAACCAGCCCGACTCTCGTGCACAAGGAAACTTGCTTTCATTTCATATCAATACATAGATTAATCAGGCATATTGTTATATTCAAGTCGCTCATGCTCGCAATGCGCAAAGTTGCGCGATCCCATATTTTTCTATTCTATATAGAAATATGTATTTTACAAACATTTTTACTCTAGAAGTGTGAACTAGCGTGGATGCACTTTTTACAGTCCATCAAAGTTGGAAAATATGGTACAAAATTAGTACTTCAGTAAAACGTCCATAACTCAACTAATTTTCAAAAGAAAATTAAATTTTGTAATTCATTTTTCTTTAGAATTGATGCATCTTTAAAAAACAAAAATCCAGACTCCAATCGGAATATCCGTTTGGTTTTTACACGTTCCCAAACGTGACATTTGAAACCAAAAAAAAGACAAAATTTATGAGTTTGAAAAATTTTTCAACTTTAAACCACAAAATTATTGACCAAATTTAATAATCCAAAGTTCTTTGGGCTAGTTGGAGCTCTCTTTATTAAATTAAATTTATTCGGTCAAAAAAATCGACCATACATTTTTGATTTTTGCAACGCTAAATCGGCCAAACCGGCCACTGTGCGGCGTTTGGCGTTTTCGAGCGAAAGAACCTTCGGAGGATTTATGGAACTTTAAAAGTTGCCGATGGATTCCGCATTCGAATGAATCGCGAACTGTATGAGCTCTATGATCAGCGGCTGCGCTGGATAGGACATGTTACCCGAATTGAGAAAGAAGCTCTAGTAAAAAAGGCGTACAAATTGAAGCCGGATGACTATGGAGAAAAAGGCAAGAGGGCATGCCCACCCCTAAGATGGGATGATTAGGTGCGGAAAGACATTTCCAACCTAGGTGTGCCAGCTCCCACGAAACAGAAGCGACCGGAGGGCATTTATAGTAGAGGCCGAAATCGTCTAGCGGTTGTGATGCAAATATCGGGCCAAATAAGAAGAAGAAGTTAACAGTGCCATATTCAGCTTTTTCTTTCTAAAACATGTTCTACGAAATTCACGATGTTGTCTAAATGACTTAAATTATTCAAAAGTGGTAGATCTTAGTTGACAAGGAAAAAATGTTCCATTTCATTATCGTTGAAACTGACGAGGTGCTCCAGAGTTGACAGTAAGTCTATTAACAGTTGTTTGTACTTTTTCAAATTTGTTTTCAACCATCACAACTATTTCCCCATTTTTGTACCTTTCGAGAGCCAAAAAGCCATTCATCTTAGTTGACGTCGCGCCTGGCCATTGACAGTTTTCGCGCAATGCGCTGCTTCTCAACATAATTTTATCAAGCGGAAAACAGAAAAGAAAGATTTCAATGTCAAATTAGTTGGCAAGATACAAAAAAAAAAAAGGCAGCGAACTTTTGCTTGGGCAAATATTTTTGCAGTTTTCGTCAGCTGCGCGTCAATTTGCATAATAAATGAAAATGCATTGAAAAGTGGCAGCAGTGTCAGCTGCGCCAACAACAATTGAGAAAAAATTACTTCCGCAAAACAGAAGGATAAAAAACTTAGCATACTTATGAGGGCCGGGCACTAGAAGCAGTTGAAGGCCTTTTCAAATGTTGTTGTTCATTTTCATTAAATTTGTGCAAAGCAGCCTGGAAAAATTATGCAAGGAATTTCACACACACACACACACACAAACACAGACACACAAAAGGCTGGCGAAAACAAAGGGCGTAGAACAGAGACAGAGGCAACGGCAACTGCATTTTTGCGGCGTCAATGGCATCGAACTGCCAGTTGACATACATATTTGCCATACCTTTCAACGGAGGACAACTCCCTACAAGTCAACGACACGACTGGGAGTTGCTCGTCCCCCTCATCCCTCCCCACCCAAGGGAACCGACAGGCGTCAACGTGTCATTTCAGCGTTTTGTGCCGGAAATGTTGTGCATCGATACATAAGTGAGTAATCGTGATTGCTAGGCGTGTGGGCGTGGCTTGGGCCAAATGATTTAATCATTTTGATAGCACTGCAAAAATGTTTGCAAAAGGATTTCACTTAATTTGAAGAGTTTGAGGGAAATTAATCTAAGAAAGTGCTTGAGATGAAGCAAATTTCTTAAGAATGTGAAAGGCTCTTAGACTGTGTGTGTGTGTGTGTGTGTAAGTAGTTTTGCATTTGCATTCAATTGAGTGTACGTAAGCATGTGAAGAAGAGCTGCAGGAGCATCTTATGTGTAATTAAATTTTGTAAAAGAAAAATAATAACAAAATGTCATTTCAATTTAGAAATATTTCCATATGTTTTGCAATTACCCAAACAATCGCAGAGTATTGCTTATTCTTACCCACAGTTTATGAAGGACAAAAACAATGTTGTTAATGCGTCCCCAACTCCCGCACAATTTGCATATTCAACTTCATTAAGCTGACGCTTTTTGCCTTCTTTTTTTTTTATATTTTTTTTTGGCTCAGCCAGTTCATCCTGTTGGAGTTTTTATCTCTGTGTGTGTGTGTGTGGTGGGGTTTGGTCAGCAATTTATCACACCCTGGAAGCACGAAACCCTCAAACCCAAAGTATACCCCAAAATGGGACCGCAAACAGCAGTAGCAGCAGCTACCCGGAAACTTGAGGCAACCCTCCGCTTTCTAATCTGCGTCTTGTTGGCAACAGATTGAAATTTATTACGCATAAATCTAGGCATTCATTTGCACCTGCTTCGTGACCTGCTGCTGCTGCTGCTGCTGCGTGTTGCCTGCGTACGCCCGGCTATGCAAACTATTTGAGGAAGCAACAGCTGCCGAAGCGAGCCGCACGCAGGTGACAATCGCAGACGGAACGTGCTGGAATGCGCTACAGATTCCTGCGTTTTTCTTTTCCTGGACGCGCATCTCATTGGTACAGAAAATAGATTTTCATTACATTTCAAGGCGAGCCTTTGAAATTCGAGAGTGCTTGGACGTGCGGCAACTGCCAAAACATTCAGTTCAATTCAAAGCAAATGAGCAACATGAGCAGCGTCTTTTGATAAACACCATGCAAGATGGGCAACCCTTAGAGAGAGAGAGAGAGCGTAAGAACCCCAAATGGCACCCCAAAGACTGAAGCAGCAGTTGGAAAACAGCTTCAGAAATCATATAAACACTTCGATTTGTGTGTGCAAACTTGAAACCAGTTTCAAACAGTCAGTGCTAAAAGTTTAAACTGGGATGAAAGCCAAGTGAAAACTTAAGGAAGCGACAATGAAAAGAAAAAGGGGTACTTGAATTAAGTACAAATCATTCTTATAACCAAAAACCATAGTTAATATTATTGAAATATGAACAAACATTTTTTGTCACGAAGTTGATTGAAATTTTGTAAAATATATTTTATATTTTTTATATTTATATAGTTTGTATACTATTGAAGCTGATCAATAGTTAAGAAACGGGAAGAATGCCTACTGACTGCATATGAGTCTGTCTGTCTGTAGGAGTAGGTCGATATTAGGGACTAAAAGAGTTGGAGCCATCATGTGGTACCATACGCAGATCAACTTTGATTAGCATTTGATAAACTGAAACGGAAAATCGAACTGAGATCGGAAAAAAAATTTAAAAATGTGAAAATTTGCATTTCATGGTCTTTCAGAATTCCAATTTTATCCGTTGAGTGAGGAAACTGATAAATCCCTAGTACTGAGCATGTCCACCGAGTACAGATTTGCGTAGTTGCGTCGAGGGTAATCTCGGCTGATACCGTTGCTTTCGAGTGGGCGTCGTTAAGCAAGTTCGCCCAAGCGGAGTTGAGATTGTAGAGTCAATAGTACTGGGTAATGTACCCCGAGTAGACTCTTTCGTTTGCCACTTGTTGTGGACTTTGTTTTGCCACTCTTTATGGACTTTGTTTGAGGTAGAGAACTTGTAGATAGACTCAGGCTGGCATCAATTTCAAAACAAAGAGAGTCTCAAACTGTATGGATCGATTTGCATCAACATCGGCGATAATGTTGCTTCGAGTGGGCGTCGATAAACAAGTTCGCCCCAGCAGGGTTGAGGTTGCAGAGTCAATAGTCCTGGGAAGTGTACCCCGAGTAGAGACTTTCGTTTGCCACTTGTTATGGACTTTGTGTGCCACTCTTTATGGACTTTGTTTGAAGTAGAGAACTTGTTGATAGACTCAGGCTGGCATCAATTTCCAAACAAAGTGCGTCTCAAACTGCAGGGATCGATTTGCATCAACATCGGCGATAATGTTGCTTCGAGTGGGCGTCGATAAGCAAGTTCGCCCAAGCAGAGTTGGGGTTGCAGAGTCAATTGTACTGGGTAGTGTACCCCGAGTAGAGACTTTTGTTTGCCACTCGCTGTGGACTTCGTGTGTCACACGTTGTGGACTTGTATGTAGACTCAGGCTGGCATCAATTGCCAAACATAGAGTGTCTCAAACTGTAGCAGGTTGCTTGTGGTCGATCAGTTATGGAGATCGTTTTGCATGAACATCGGCGATGATGAAAGATGCGATGAAGATCCAAATTCAGCTGCGCGACGTACCTTCATAAGTAGGAACGGCAGTCTGGCAGGCTTAAAAATTGGTCGAAAGCTTGACCAACGTGAGATCGGTTACATGTACATGCAGAGTCGGCTGCGTGCAGTGTGAAATCGGCGGGATTGGTATTCATTATTGTTGCGATTGTGGACAGGCAGGTGCTGGACCATCTGGGTGTGGGCAGAAAGTGTAGGCAGGTGGTCGGTGGACAACATAGAATGCAGACAGCTGGACGTATAAGGGGCGACAGTCGTGTCAGGTCGGCGTTTGATAGCGGGCACACAGTCTGCGTTAGTTGCACAAAAAACATCAACAAACAACGTCAGCGTCACTTGACGCTGAAATCAAATTTCACTCCTTCTTAAATCTTCCGCACCGAAATTAAAGATGTTTCACATCAAAAAAACACCTTTTGCCGTTTGTATTCATGTGTGTGTGCACCGGCCTTGCTGGCAGAGCTTGAATGTATGTGTGTGTGTGCGAATTTAATCAGTTTGTGAACGTGTGTGTGTTTGGCGTTGCTGTTTCACAATTTGTAAAAGAAATTCCATTGGAAAAATTATACCTTGGCTGCGGTTACCGGCTGCGAATGAGCTTGTTCTGGTTGGAGCGACTCTTCCTCGATGATCGCAAGCTGTGTTTGGGAAGCTGTTTCCAGTGTCTGTCTCTCCATGAGCGGCGAATCGCGACGAGTGCGCCAAAATGCGTTTAAGTGTATGTTGTGGATGTTGTCCGCTTGTGTGAGTGTCTGTGCGGCACACTTGCTCAAAAAACCGCGAAATGTTTCTGTTGAGGATCTGGCTGGCTGGATCCATGGTCAGTGATTCAGTTGGAGTCGAGTAAACTGCCTGCGCGGTCAATCACTATGGGTTACCAGTTCTGTCGCCATGTTGAAAAATTTCGCAGCGTTGTTAAATAACTGGATGGTAAGTGTATGTGTAAACCAGGAGCTCTCCTCACTGTGAACAATCAGTTTCATTTTCGGGGCGACAGCAGAGTCGGCAGTTGTCCGCAAATCGAAAATCAGCACATTTGTTTTCGTGAATAAAAATATGGCTGCTGCTGGGCTTGTGCGTGTGTGTGTGAGTCTGTGGCAGTAATGTTTTTCGCCTCAGAGAATTGTTGCAGAAGTTTGCGTGTTTATTGTTTTTCAGATCACGTCGGGGTCACCAATTTAGCTACTTGGTTTAATAGGTGTAACTAACTAATACTTATATTGAAATATGGAAATACTAGGAAGAATCTTTTCTATAATAGCCGTTTTTTGTTATAGTTTTCAAGAAAAGATTAATTCACTTCCTCAGTTTGAATATTTTGTTGTTTTAACGCTGTCACAGCGTATCACGCGCGATAGTTTATCGTTCAGCCAAACAAAATTCTCAAATCAAATGTTTCGAAACAAATGTTTGGCGTGTCAAGTAACTTTTCCTGCTCACTGTTTGTGTTCTCTAACTTGTCTCGTCGCAGCTAACTCGGCAATTTGCTGCCGCTGCCAGGCGAAGAGTTTTCAATATTTTTTTGCTGTCCCTTCTAGCTAACCCCCCCCCCCCAAGTTGGATGCTGCCGCTATTTTTGTGTGTAGTTTTTGCCCAGTTTGTTGGACTATTTGCTCAGCCTTTCTGCTAGTTTTTACGTCTGTCGTCTGGCACTTTTCTCGTATTCTTTTTTTTTTTTGTTTGTGCTCAACTTTTTCCTTTGCATATTGTTTGTTGTTGTATTTGCTTTGAGTTGAAAGTTCACGAGAATGTCAGAAATGTGAGAACTTAAAATGACACTAATACTAAAACATGTACAGGGCAAAGGAGCTGTCAGGACGCGTCGCTTGTCGCTCTTTGTTTCTGCCTTTTTTCTGCTCTAATGGTGCTCGAGTGTGTGTGTGTGTGTGTGTGTGACCTTCGTTACGTGTTTGGCAAGTTCATTTTTAGCAAACGCCAAAGTTAACTTTGCAGCAGCAGAAACTCTCGCCAAATAAACACAGTGTGTTGTGTGTTGGCTCAAGTAGTTGCAAGTGACGCTGAGTGTTTGTGACCCTGCCCCAGTGCCTCCCCTCTCCGTTCGGCTGAAGTGTGGATGCGTGTCTGTGGCACACGCGTCCCATTATATGCTTTATAATATGGCGTTCGCGCGTTCGACAGAAGCAGCAAACTGAAGAAAAGCAAACACAAACATGTGTAAGACCCGCTCTGTGTGTGTGTGTGCAAAAAACTTATTGTTCACAACACAGCTTACACACACACTCTCTCTCACTCTCTCTCACTGTGTGTGTGTGCGTGTGTTTGGCTGTGTGGTGCTACAACCTAATTTGGCAATGTCTCGCGCATTGCTTCATTTTTCATGCATGCTAATGTGTTATATTTTGACAGCCATTGCCACGCCCCCCCCCCCTCCATCCAGCCCCATGCCCCCTCTAACTTGCCACCAGCCTAGTCAGCTTATGAAGAAACATCTCTTTTGTATTTTATATGCATATGTTTATATATATGCAAATTGTTGTCTAATATCTAAGCAAGATTTATGGGTCAATCAAAATTTCGAACTGTTCATAAAATGCCTTTGGTCAAAACTTTTGAGATTTTTGGATTTGTACAGAATCGGAATCTACGAAAAATTCTAAGAAAATTTCACCATTAAACTATGTGTCTAAAATCAATTCCTAGCTCCCGCTGAGAAGCATTAAGATTTCAGGTTAAGGCAATTTGAGGTATTTAAGAGGTATTTAAAATTCTCAATATTTTTCTGAACTATGCTGCACATCCAAAACTATAAACCCAACCGTACCTTGAGACATTTAAACAGATTTTACTTACCAAACACGTAAACGTAAGCTTTTACGCCCTTTTGTAGCTTTAATGGGAATTCAGAAATGAACGAGGTTTTTAATTGAGAATTTGATATGAACCGTTTTTGTCTTATTTTTGCTCAATGCGTCCGTTGGTACTGTGAAGATACATGCTCATGTCATTAATTTTGTCCAATGTTCGTTAGAGATCCGAAATTTCTAAGGCAGTTGCTTCTTGGAAGAACACAACCGGCTGCAGAATCTCAAAAATCATGAGCAAGACAAGAGACAAAAAACTCACGCACTATATGCTACAGCTCCAAAGAAGAGACTGTAGACTGCTTATAGGCATACTAACTGGTCACTGCCTATCAGCTGCTCACGCGAAAAAGCTAGGCATCACGACAGCGGACATCTGCAGGAAATGTAAGGAACCTGGAGTCGTCGAAACTCTGGAACACCTCATCTGCAGCTGCCCAGCGATCGCTAAGACAAGATTAAGACATCTGCACTCCCCAAGTCTCACCTCTCTTGAAGAGGCGGCAAGGAAGTCTCCCAAACAACTATTGGCATTTGCCAAAACGTCAAAGATCCTCTTGGATTTCTAATGGTACCCAGAAAAACCAATAGGCCTCACTAAGGACCGTAAGGTCTATGTGTGGTCCCTACAAAGGGCCAGCCGGAACTACCTACCTACCTGCTTCTTCTGAGATAGCGGCCATGTTGCTTAAAGGCCAGTGGAATGCTAATTGAAGACTCACTAAATGCAAGCTAAGAGTTTCCTGAAAGGCCCATCTTGAATAACGGTAATGATTTCTGGGCATTCAGATACCATTGTCTTCGTTGGATCGGGACCCCATCAAGTCTAATAAGAAAACCATTCGCGCTTTCTAACTTGGCATTGTCAATTCCATTACCGAAGATCCTGGATCGGAACGCTTATTCGGCCATAAAAAGATGTCTGACATCAGAAACCAAATCACCGATAAGTTTAACAATACGGGTCCTTTGAATTTTTTATACTACATTGGTAAACCAGAAGTTTTTGTTTCTAGATTTACGAATACGTTTTTTTATGCTTTGTAGTTCGAATGCTCTATTTTGAAAGATGATGAATTTAAAAAGTAAACACTTCTTTCGGTCCTTAAATTTAAATTCATGAATAAATTTGCAGAACTTCTTATGAAATAAATGAAATAAGAAATAAATATGTTTTGTTCATTTCATAAATATAAATTAAATCTATATTTTTTAAGCGCTGTCAGAATGCAGTTCATATTACGCGTCAAATGACGTCTCAATTATCTCAATAGACCTGTTCATTGTTAAGATCCGGGTTTTTATTGAAAAATATCGATAAAATCGATCAAATCGATATTTTCACACCAAAATATTTCTATCGAAAATTCGAGAATCCTACTAGTAAGCGTTAAATTGTTTTCCATAAAGAACTCCCATAACTGGATTTGTTTAGTAATGGAGTCCTCAGCATCAACTTTTATGTGTCCCAACATGTGTTCTTAAGAATCGCAATATGAGACTCCTTTTGTACTCTCGGATGGTATTTTCCATTAATTTCTTTCCGTGTCACAGCTTCATTTTTTCTGCCAGCCAAAAGAAAAAGCTTGTAAATCTGAATCATTTTGCTGCATACGTTGAACGGACTCCCTGCATACCCTGCCAGCAGTCTTTTGCGTTTTTATGTCGCAAGTTCGGCAAAATTTAAAAATATTGCCTAATTTTATTATGAATATCGATATATTTTCTTTGTGCTTCTCAGCGGGAGAGGGAATTGATTTTAGACACACAGTTCCATAGTGAAATTTTCTAAGAATTCTTCGTAGATTCCGATTCTGGTGGACGCTTACCACGTTTTTTTTTTGAACCGCCCTAGTGTACTGCGCCGATTGTCCATTTTCTCTAATAAGTTTCACATTGTTTCGCACAATCCTTCTCAGAAGTATGTGTCAAACTTTGTTGATCCTGGTCACACTTAAAGGAGCCATGGGGCTTGATACCTGACATTTTTATATTTTTCTAAAATTCTCAATATTTTTCTGAACTATGCTGCACATCCAAAACTATAAACCCAATCGTACCTTGAGACACTTAAACAGATTTTACTTACCTAACATGCAAACGTAAGCTTTTACGATCTTTCGTAGCTTTATTTGGATTTCAGAAATGAACGAGGTTTTTAATTGAGAATTTGATATGAACCGTTTTTGGCTTATTTATGCTCAATGCGTCCGTTGGTACTGTGAAGATACATGCTCATGTCATTGATTTTGGCCAATGTTCGTTAGATATCCGAAATTACTGAGGCAGTTGCTTCTTCTGAGATAGCGGGCATGTTACTTAAAGGATGTGTTGAAACTCTAATGAAATTTTAAGGTGATGAAGTTCTCATTCAGAGATTTCCGTTGGTATCAAGCAATATGCCATTTGAGTTTAAACGAATTCCATTACCGACTCGACATGCATTTGCCATGACGATCAACAAATCACAAAGTCAATCGCTTGTTTTTCTTACTGTCAATTAGAAGTGTTTGCAAACCATTCGCTTTGTTCGTTCAGCTATCTAGAAGAAGAGACTTTGGCTCTAAATGTTGATAAAAAGCCTTAGACATTTCTTCATAAGTTTTAGTAATCTGAAAAAAAGTGGATTCATTAGACGTGTTCAGCAGAACAACTTGCTCCCTGATCAAGTATATATTTGCAATAATCTTCCTACTGAACTCGTATGAAGAGTACAGAAAATAGCCAATTTTAGGTATCATGATACAGAAGCATGTATCAAAGAAATATTACGCTACTTTGAAGTGACAGCAGAAACTATTAGATGAATAATTTTTTTGATACCTGCAATTACTCTGCTGAACACGCCCATTGAAAGTAGTGTGTGCTGATGTGGTAACTTTCTTAAACTATGTCTATTACCCTGTTTATATACAAAACGAGAGCATAAGTTAAAGTCAGCCCTGCCTGACTTCGATATACAGTGGAAGAAAAGTTTAATAGTCTTCCCTTATGCTAATTAACAGAACATTAACATTAATCACATATTAACATTATGTGAGCAGACAGCACATGCTAATCCCAAGTATATGACTAAAACTGTGTTCCTTAAGGAAAAGCCAAAAAGAGTGCCACGGTTTTTTTTATTAACAAACACCGCATGCTGTTCCTAAACTTATGACAAAAGATGATATTCCTCTAAAACCGCTATTTATTATCCAATCATTATAAACATTTTAGAGATTATAGAACCTGCCATAGGTATCCATCGGTCGGAAAATGTGTCTTAGTGAGACAAACTTTTTTGTTTTCAATGTAAGCGTCCCCAAACTCAGCCATTATTATACAGATTTTTATTTTTGATTTAAAAAATTTTTGGTTTATAAACAAAGTTGAAACAATTTGGAAAATACAGATCATCTAATTGGATTCCAAAGTTAAAATGTTAATACGCATTACGTTTTCGTCAATCCATGGGACACAACGCTTACTATTCACTGCCAGCTGTACACTGAACACTGATGGTGCCTCAATAGGTACGGGCGTTTGTACATCGATCTTGCCGGCAATCACATCCTCAAGCACATACAACACTTTTTTGGGGGCCAACACTCTAAACTTGAGCAACAGACGAGTACTAAGTTTGCAAGGCTGCAGCTTAAGGCCATACATATACACATTGCCGCCCACATTCTTCGAGCGACTAGAAATTTCGGAGATAATTAAAGTACAAAGTTAGCCAAGTATTTCAAAAACCTACCAGAGTTTTCGGTTTAGTTTATCATGGAACAATAGTTCCCCAACTATGGCCACAAAATCAACGAGCTGCTTTTGCTCACTCATTTTCCGCTCTTGAAGAACACCGAGGAACCCAAGATAGACTCCCCGGACTTCAACTTCCAGATGCCAAAATATGTGGGACGTTTCCAAGCTTATAACGTAAAAGTTGCTAAATTGCTGGGAAAAGAAAATAATTAAGCAAATGAAAACCAACAAAACAAGGACACTCACTCTTAGCAGATTCAACAAAGTCATCGTATACAGAAGACGCCGATGCTGTAGGAACTTTATGCTTGCCACACCGCCTGATAGAATGTCCAAAGAATGATGCTCCAAGCTGTGATGGAAATCTAGCAAGAATTTATTCAGCAGTAGGTCCTCGGTGTCCCCTTTAGAAGTCTCTATGCCTCTGTGCAGCTGTATTAAGGTGCCCGCAAATTGATCCTCATAGCCAGAGTGGACAAAGTAAGCAGTGGCCTGTTCCAAAACCTGAGGACAAGTAAACTTGACTTTACATTGACACATGTATAACAGCATCAACGGCAATTACCAATACCATAACCCTTATAGCATAAACCTGAGCATTTTCTTCGCCTCCGATTGTTTTATACTTATGGACAAGACACTTGTGCTTATGCAACATATAATGAGTGTGAGTGTTGCGCAGCTGGTTTGAGCACCATCGTATTTGATGTTGTTCCTTAACGCCAGTATATGATATGATCTGTTCCTGTACTTCTTGAGGCAATTTCCATAGTTGTAGACTGTTCGTTGTGTCCTTGAGTTTAAGCCTTTTGCTGATTCGTTTTGTTAATTCATCTTCTTGTGTGCCTGTCTTGCGTTTTGTGGCCATTGTTTAGTAAATAAATATATTTTAATGTTGGTACTTGTGAGTGTTTACTTTGAATGTGTATACTACGTGTGTGTGTATGACTAGCACTAAAATTGCTGCCTACTCGGCAACTTTTAAAATACTTAAAATGTAAGTTTCTATGCGGGATTTTCTAAGCTGACCAATAGATGCGAACCTTATTTTGCTCATAACTTGAGCATCGTTTTTCCGATCTTTATCAAAAAAAATAGAGGTAAGCTAACTTCGACTCGACTGAAGTTTATATACCCTTACAGCTTGTATAATTTATATAAATTATGGTTTTAAGTGCTTTTCATCGAACATTCTTTGCTGAGTGATTGCCCAAACTCAGCAAGAGATGGCTCCACTACTTTGACCATTTGCTTGCAGGTTTGTTATATGGCAGCTATATGATATATTCATCAGATTCTGACCAAACTCTCTATAATTGTGTGGAAACCGATAATATTCATAACTGGAAAGTATAGTGAGAACTAAAACTACACTCAAAAAAAAAATCAATCCATACGGGATCAAATCATTCCCAATCTGTAATGAAAACAACGTAATCCCGAATTTGCTTTACCCGATCCGGAAAAAGATTGAGTTGATCTGCCTTTTTTAATCCTGAAAAGGATTACATATATACCGGAGTAATCTTAAAAAAGATTGAATTAACCAAAAAATTCGAGAACAATTTAATCTTAATAAAAAGAAAACCTCTCTTCTTCCTTTCCTCTGCCATATTCCCCATAGGACATGCCCTTATACACTTCTAGACCCACACCAGTTTTGGTTTTTTTTTAGAACTTCTGAAAAACAAAGATATATAAAAGTTTATTGGGCTTAACAGGGATTCGAACCCACGACCATACGCACTTGATCACGAATGGAATGGCATCTCATCGCTCACGACCATCGCCATTGTTTGTTGCCGCATGTCAAAAATGCTACTTAAACTTTGTCGCTCTCTCTCTTAATTATGAACATGCGATCTCAATGGGGATTGAAGTAAGCACATTTGGAATGATTCAAGTCCGAAAGGCTTGGGCCGTTCCCTGGAAGCTTGAATTGTGTCGACACATTAAAATTAATTGGAAAATGGGGTTTTGATGGCAGTACTGGGCACAGTGAATACAAGCAAAAGTAATAATGAAATTTTTGCACTGTAACTCCACTGGAAGTATTTTTGCGCACCATCGCCATATAAGCCATACTAAGGTGCTATGTGAGCTATAGGATACAGTCTTCCGATGTAGCCAATTTTTTACTATATATTCAAAATATTTTTTTAGATTTTTGGTAAAAATTTCATAACGATATCTCAACGGGAAATATTTATGGCCGCGGCTCCATACAAGCCCAACCACTGTGCGGTGTATTGTTGTTGTCGGTGCCGGCGTCCAATTAAAGAAATCCAAATATTTGCTCCAATCCCGCCGTCCGTGTTCCCAACTCTGTGTCTCCGGCGTGCAGGGATGGTATATTGACTGCTTATTTGGTTTCGATGTGTATAAATGTGAAAAATTTGCAGGCAAATGGGAGCCCGACGCAAAACACAGCCACTTCGTTCTCTCTCTATCTCTTTCGCTCGCAAGGAATATTGAATAGGGTAATCGTACTTTAGTTTATCGATTTGATATATTGTAAACCGCCGACTCTTCGGGTTTTATTTTCTTATTTACTCCTTATTTAAACAATTACTATTTACATATCAATACGGTCTCTGTCCGTCTCGGTCAGCGTCTATCTCCAGCGTCTCCTGAATTTATAAGCGATGTGGAAACAATTTGCAAAATACAGATCATCTAATTTGATTCCAAAGTTAAAATGTTAATATGCGTAGTGTTTTCGTTCATCCATCGGACACAACACTTACAATTCACCACCAGCTGTACCCTGAACGCTGATGGTGCCTCAATAGGTACAGGAGTTTGCAAATCGATCTTGCCGGCAATAACATCTTCAAGCACATTCGAAACACTTTTGGGGGCCAACACTCTAAACTTGATCAACAGACGAGTACTTAGTTCGCTAGGCTGCAGCTGTAGGCTATACATGCACACATTGCCGCCCACATTCTTCGAGCGACTAGAAATTTCGAAGATAATTAAAGTACAAAGTTAGCGAAGTATTTCAAAGACCTACCTGAAATCTCGTTTTAGTTTATCGTGGAACAATAGTTCCCCAATTAAGGCCACTAAATCAACACGCAGTAGCTCACTCTTTTCCCTCTCAACGAGGAATCCAAGATAGACACCCGGGACTTCAACTTCCAGTTGCCAAGACATGTGGGACGTATCCAAGTTTAAAACATAAAAATTGCTAAATTGCTGGGAAAGGAAAATAATTGAGCAAATGAAAACAAACAAAACAAGGACACCCACTCTAAGCAGATTCAACAAAGTCATCGTATAGAGAAGACGCCGATGCTGTAGAAACTTTATGCTAGCCACACCGCCTGATAGAATGTCCAAAGAATGATGCTCCAAGCTGTGATGGAAATCTAGCAAGAATTTGTTCAGCAGTAGGTCCTTGGGGTTCTCTTTAACCGTCTCTATGCCACTATGCAGCTGTATTAAAGTGCCCGCAAATTGATCCTCATAGCCAGAGTGGACAAAGTAAGCAGTGGCCTGTTCCAAAACCTGAGGACAAGTTAACTTGACTTTACATTGACATATGTGAAACAGCATCAACGGCAATTACCAATAACATAACCCTCATAGCATAACCCTGAGCATTTTCTTCTCCTCCAATTGTTTTATACTTATGGACAAGACACTTGTGCTTATGCAACATATATTGAGTGTGAATGTAGCGTAGCTGGTTTGAGGTCCATCTTAGTTGTTGTTGTTCATTAACGCCAGTATATGATATGATCCGTTCCTGTACCTCTTGAGGCATATCCAATAGTTGTAGACTGGTCGTTGTGTCTTTGTTTCGTTTTGTTAATTCATCTTCTTGTGTGCCTGTCTTCCGTTTTGTGGCCATTGTTTAGTAAATAAATATATTTTAATGTTGGTACTTGTGAGTGTTTACTTTGAATGTGTATACTACGAGTGTGTATATGACTAGCACTAAAATTGCTGCCTACTCGGTTGGAAATAAAATAATATTTTTTCAATTTCATCATTTAAAAAACTTAAAAATTTGACATAAAATTTAAGTTAAAAAATAACTTTCTTGTCAGATCATAAATTTATATTATCTGCTTATATATCAGTGAAACGTATTCCCTCAACTCTTCAGGAAACTGGAAAACAAAATGATAAACATAATTCGGGGCCGTGACTCCAGTGTGAAATGGGCGTAGACTATCCCTATATTTTCAAACAAACAAAGGCGTCAAACAGGGATGTCTACTCAGACCTCTGCTTATTACACTTTTTCGTAGCTGACATTGCAGGAGTCTTAGCACTCCGCTCTAAGATTAAAGGCCACACGGTCAGCAATAGCAAGTACATGGAATTCCTTTCTTAAGCGCAAATATGTAGACCCCAACACAAAATACAAAATGTACAAGGCTACAGCAAAAGCAATTACGTGTTATGCCACCCAAGTATGGGGGTGCTATGCATATGAAGACGTTAAGCGGAGCCAGAGGTATTTTATAAAACAGATTTTTGATCTCCCACGAAACACGTCCAACTATGCAATGCATCTGGAAACTGGCCTACCTACACTTTTTGCCTTTTTGCAAGACGATAAATATCACAAAATCATTACAAAGTATTTGCTCGCTACCGAATCGCAATGCTTGGAACTAACATTGGGATTGAAGCCAATGGGAGAAGCAATTCGAAGTATAGAAATTACAATGCGGCATAGGTGAGAGAATGAAGCAAAACAGAGCGTTTGGAGCGTTTGGATAACTTAACTACAATATGGCAGAAAACAATTATTTCCAAGATAGATTTGGATGAAGGAAGACTTCACGTGCACTCTATGCAATTTGCGAGAACGAGAGGAGGTAGAGCATTTTGTGGCCAGATGCCTGGTTTTTAACTAAGTCAGGATAGGCATTCTAGGGAAGCCATGGCTTACTGAGGAAGAATGTTGCGCACTATTGAACGGCTGCAACTGGGCTGGGCTTTTATCTTTTATAAGTCTAACTTTGAGATATACGCAGAATATAATTTTAAAACATTTTTTTAAATTTAATCCATTTAATTTCTTAAATTCAAATGCTTAGACAAACAAATAAATACTATTAAGAAAGAAATTTGTATTTAATATCGAAGCGGCTTTAGGCGGACGGCGTATTGCCAAGCCTACAATGAGCCACAATAAACTTACTATATTCTCTTTATAAACAAGAAAGAAAGTCGGTCAAGCCCGACTATAACATACTCTGTACCCTTACACTCGCATTTGCTCAGGAGTCAAACGGCCAGTTAACACCCCGCGCACAACGCGGTGCGCTCTCTAAGTTTCTCTCTCTCTCTCTCTTTTTCTCTCTCGCTAAGATTGCCTGTGTTGAACGGTTAGGGTATGTTGCTGTGGTTGTTGTTGGGGGAGTGGATGGTGTTAACCTGCCGTTTTTTGCCCATAACTTGAGTATCGTTCATCCGATCTTTATCATTCCTTCAGCAAATCGATAAATAATTTTGTTTACAAGGTATCTCTAGAAGGAACGAACGATCTATCTCCAAAACTGTAGGAGATATGAAGTTTTTTCCAAATTGCGGGGGCGGGAGGGGGCGTGGCAAAAATTGAAAATAAACTTGATCTGCCTGCAAGTATAAGAAATATATGCCCCATACATGTCAAACCTCTATCTCTTACCATCTCTGAGATCTCTTCGTTAATACGGACGGACAGACAGACAGACGGACATGGCTATATCGACTCGGCTGTTGATGCTGATCAAGAATATATATACTTTATAGGGTCGGAAACGATTCCTTCTCCCAGTTACATACTTTTGCACAAACTTAATATACTCTATGTACCTTCGGTACAGAGTATAAAAACACCGCTTACCTTATTCCGAATGCTCAGGGTGGACTATTTAAGCCTTTGTCATCTGCTAACCCTATAACTTTTTGGTTATGTTTACCGATCGGTTTATGAAAGCTCGTATAAACGACGAGGCTCACGTAACTGTTTGGTCCGGAATTTGTGAGGAGGAAAGAATCTTTGAACTGTTCTTCCTCCATCGCCCAACTTAACCTCTTCAACCTTCTACTTGTGGGGTCACTTGAAGTTAAAAGTGTCAAGTGTCCTGATTGTTGGAAATTTGCTAAAATTATACCCATTCCAAAAGACCAATCTCCATTCTTCCTTTTTTGGCAAAAGTATTTCAACGACTAATGGCCAAACAGATTCAGACATTTCTCTTAACCAATTCTTTGTTAAGCCAACTACAATCTGGTTATCAAAAGTTCAGAAGCTGCACGACAGCTGTTTTAAAGATAGTAGAAGATATCCGAAGGCAGACGGACAATAACAATGTTTCACTATTAGCCTTACTGTATTTCAGCAAGGCATTTGATACAGTTGACCACAATATCTTAAGTATCAAGCTTAAAAATCTCTACAATTTTTCCTCAACTGCAACGCGTCTAATTAAGTCCTATTTGTGGGACAGAAACCAAGCAGTGTTCTCGTGGTCTTGTATGTCAGGTTTCTTACGTCTGTCTTTCTTAGTCCTTGGGCCCTTACTCTATTCTGTGTATTCGACCTTCCTGACTGTCTGATAGGCTGTGATGTCCATTTGTATGCATATGATGTACAACTTAATGAAAGTCGACCGTTAAGTAAAATACATGAGTGTGTTCGAATCTGTAATAGGGAAAGCGAATGGATTGGGGCTAAATCCTAAAAAGTCGAAATGTTTGGTAATTTACAAGAAGGCATTTAGTGTTTGTGATCTGCCTAAGCTTACAATAAACAATGTTCCACTGGAATATGCTAAGGATACCCCTAACCTGGGAGTCCAATTTAATAATACCCTAACGTGAAGCGACCACATTACGAAAGTGTCCGGGTTGGTTAGACAGCTGTCGCTTACTCAAAAACTCATTCCTTTTCATCTAAGGCTTTGGTCGCCAAAACATGTCTCATCCCGACTCTATTTTATGGTGTGGAAATATTTGGTATAAGTGACGCAAGCAGTATGCAAATTCTATTTAATCTTGGTCGTAGAGACCATATCTCGCACTTTGCTAAACAACTTCTTGGCCTAGATTTTGAGTCGTGGATCAGACTCCGTACTTTATTACTTGTCCATAAGATTCTAACGACAAAAGAGCCTGACTATTTATTTCAAAATATACAACTTGCTGTGTCAACACGAACGAAAAACATAGTTTGCCAGCGTGTAAACCTGTAAACCTTTTTATACTCTGTACCGAAGGTAAATAGAGTATATTAAGTTTGTGCACTGGTATGTAACAGAGAGAAGGAATCTTTTCCGACCCTATAAAGTATATATATTCTTGATCATCATCAACAGCCGAGTCGATATAACCATGTCCGCCTGTCCATCTGTCCGTCTGTCTGTCTGTCCGTCCGTCCGTATGATCGAAGATATCTTAGAGATGGTAAGAGATAGAGGTTCGACATGTATGGGACATATATTTCTTATACTTGCAGTCAGATCAAGTTTATTTTCAATATTTGCCACGCCCCCTCCCGCCACCGCAATTTGGAAAAAACGTCATATCTCCCACAGTTTTAATAACAGAATGTTCGTTCCTTCTGGAGATATATTGTAATCAAAATTATTTATTTGCTCAAGGAATGATAAAGATCGGATGAACGATACACTAGTTATGAGCAAACAAAGATAACCGATCTCTTGTGATCTCTCTGTTTTTGTGACCGATGGACTAGTTTATAGTACTTATGTACCTAGCATTGTAGCAGTGGGATAATACCGAAAAAAATATTCAAATTAAATTAAGCCACGGACCGTGGAAGCCTTAGAAGCCAACTTTTGATATGAAATGGCCGCTAATCCGATGTTTCGTTGGGTCTTCTAATCGCTAACAAATGTGTCTCTTTATTTAGGGTTTTATATGGTTCCTCCATCACAGACAATTGTATACCCACAACGTCATTCCAGAAACTTTATGATGTCAATATACCTAGTAGACGCGACTGATAACTTGCCCCACAGTAAAGCAAATGCCATCAATATCTCCAAAAATGGATCTAAGCTCGATGACAAAGTAGGAGGGGGAGTTTTCTACGTAAATATGGAAATCTCATTCCAGCTCCCTGATCATTGCAGTGTGTTCCAATCAGAATTGGTGGACATTCAGGAGGCTGCCAAATACCTCAGCACAGTCATGATCGAAGAAGGGAACATATACATTTACTCAGATAGTCAAGCAGCTCTAAGGGCGCGCGTACACATGCGGCTGAAAGATGAACTGACGGCAGAACTTAAGGCGCTCCGTGCATGCTAGAGTGCACAACAAGCGATGGTTTGATATTTAAAATTTAATTGTAATTTCAGCTTTGTGGATGTTTCTTTTTTTCTGCTTGCTGTCGTACTAAAATAACATGGTCAGTCGTCAGTTCATCTTTCAGCCGCATGTGTGCGTGGGCCCTAAGAACTTTTGGCTCGTGCACTAATAACGCCAAGACTTTCTCGTAATGCCGTAGATCCTTAAATGCAATAGCTTAGCATCTTTGTATTCATCTCATCTGGGTACCTGGACACCGTAACATTGAGGGTAACAGGGTACTACCATTCACCTCCTCCCGGAGAAGAGCTTGATAGGATTGCCCTTAGCTAGTCACAAGGACTGAAACCAGGCGCCTGGCTACTGGACGATGGCATAAACGGGTCACGTGGCCCGTTTTTGCGCTAAAGTAGGGAAAACATTTCAACAAAACAAACATTTCGGCAGGCATGCAGCATGCTTGGCCGTCGCTCACAACGCCTTCTGTAGAAGCTGCAAGTGTGAGGAAGAGGAGGAGACATTACTACATCTTCTTTGCCATTGTCCAGCTCTTAATAGAAGGAGACTCAAAACTCTTGGTCAAACTTTCTATTTAACCTCTCGGAAGTGTCAGAGATAGAGATTCCGTCTCTACTGAAATTCTTAACGTTATCACAATGGTTCAGTCGGGAGTTAAATGATATCGCAATGGGCCTATGTTGGCCTAAGTGTAGGGACAGTGTTAATGCCCCTTGCCATCTCAACCTAACCTTACCTATTAAAACTCCGGCACAGACGACCTCTTGTTTTTTTAAGAATTTGTTGGTATTTGAAATTTTTTGGGCATTTTTAGTACTGGCTCGTTGCTATAGGAACCGTAGTTTCTGCTTCTACGGCCAATCTAACGAAAGAGCGCCATAACACATATCAGTTTTTTGGCTTCTTTGTTTTTGCGTTTAATTTCACTTAGCGGATATAACCCAAAAGTAACCCAGTCCTTGCCCCCTTTAATGAGCTGCAAAACTGCCTGATGGCCTTCACTTGGTGTTGCTTTTACTGTACATTTGATTATTTCCATATTACGTTCTCTCCACATGCGAAAGATTATTCTCTACCTCAAAATCGTCTGAAATCGTCATCCCGTGCATGTGACAGCGGAGACTGTCAACAAGTCGCAATTGCAATTGCTGCAGCAGTTGTGCATTTCTCTCCAGACATCGTCACTGTCGCCGCTTGCCGTTTGCCATTTCACTTTGAAAATTGCCATTTCCGTTCAATTTCGCTTGCAAATTAGAATTCCAGTGATACGCTCGATGCGCCTTCATGCATATAGAATGAACTCATATGTGTGTGTATGAGTATGTGTGGGTGCTTTTTGGCATCTGTGCGCATTTGTTTTTATTTTTTTGCCTCTTTAAAAACTGTTGCATTTTTCGCGCTGGATATTTTTGTTTTCTTTTCTCGGCTCCCCAGGCTAAAATTACATTCCCGACATTTCGTTGAGGGGAACGTCGTCTGGGGCGGCGGCTGGTTCTGGTTGCCTGCCACTGAATTTCCATACGTGGCACAAAATATCATCATAAAAAAAAAAAAAATAAAAATACACATGTAATTTGCACAAAGATTTGCATTTAGTGTGCAAGAAGAACACGAAGTCAAGAAAATTAGCCACAAGAAGTGAAATTGTCTAGGGAATTCCCTAATTTTGTAGAGGTTGCGTACCTCAAGTAACTCGGCGGTGTAAACTAAAACTAAAAAATTAAGCAATGTTTGCAGGTTATTATATAAACATTATATAAACTATTAAGAGCTGGACAATGGTAAAGAAGATGTAGTAATGTCTCCTCCTCTTCCTCACACTTGCAGCTTCTACAGAAGTCGTTGTGAACTAAAACTAAAAACTAAAATAAACAAAAAGTTTGAATTTAAAGTAATTTTTTTTTATATTATATATTAGTTTTTTTGTACCTTTTTCTGGCTCGTTAACCTAATTTAACGCTTAATACATTTTGGTCCTGCTTGAGTTATCTTCTATTTAGATATTCGTGTTATTATGTATTACGCTTTGCGATTTAAGCTTACTTACAAATTATTTGCACTGTTTTGCCTTGTTAGTGAGATTCGTTATTTAAGCTTTACATTGCGTGTTTTTTTAAATTTAGATTTCCCTTTTAGAAAGGATCTTTTAAGTCTTCTTTTAATTTTCCGGAATTGCTTCCACCATGGTCGCAGTAGTTTCCTTGCGAGGTGGTTTGGCTAAGCAGTCAGTCTTTCTGTATAGTCTCTGGCCTGCTTGGTAATAACATCGCCCACCCTAGCGACTTTAAGGTTTTCCTCAATTATTCTCGTCCTCATGTACCAATGAGCCCCGGTTATGCGTCTTAGGATCCTTATGCGATCTAGGTGCAACTTTGCTGTTATATCGTACACCTGTAGTCCTTGTACCTCCATGCAGTTGCGAGAATGCTTTTATAAATGAGTACCTTGTTTTTTAGTGACAGTTTGCTCCTGGAGTTCAGCAGCCAGTTCATATTTTGTGCCTTGAGCTGTATTGATTTGATCAGACCGTTTATGTGCGACTTGAAGGACAGGAAAAACTCCTAGGTATCGGTATACTGCAGTGAGATCCAACAGCTCTCCTTGGAGTAAAACTCCTGGGCAATCGTCTTTTCTTAGCGTGTAGGTAACACTGGCACACTTTGAAAGGCTTAGTCCTATATTCCAATCTGAGCACCAATTTTCGATTCTTAGTAGATACTCTTGCATGGTGTCAGTAGCGGAATATATGTAGGGATCCCTTGCCAATAGTGCTGTGTCGTCTGCGAAAACGGCGATCATGAAATCGTTTTCGGTAAGATGGCTTATCGTAAGTGAAAATGGCCTAGGACACTTCCTTGTGGGATACCAGCGCTGATTAGCTTAGTCTTTGGACTACCGCGAAGGTCCTTTTAGTCAGAAAGCTGTGAATTTATTTTGTACAACAGGCCATTATGCCAAACTCTGTCGAATGCCTGTTTCACATCAAGAAACACAGCAACTGTATACTCCTTTGCTTCAAATCCTTCCAGTATGAAGTTTACAACTCCATTCCGGGGTTCCATGACTCCTTCGAAAACCGAACTGGAAGGGTGGAATTGCTTTTTTTATCCTATTGTCCTGCAGAATTCTGTGCAGCATGCACATTTCAAAAATTTTGCACAGTGAGCGGAGCAGGCTTATCGTTCTGTAAGAGTCTGTTCTAATTTGGGACTTTCCAGGCTTGTGGATCATGATGATCTGAGCTTTTTTCCATGGTTCTGGAAAATGACCAATTCTCAGTATGGCTTTATATAGCAGCACCATAAAAAGCAGCGCCTTGGTTGGCAGAATCTTTAAAGTCCTGTTATCAAGCAATTCCTCACCTGGGGCTTTGGAGTTTTTCAGGCTTAAAATTATTTCTTTATTTATTGTATTTTCTAGTCAATTTCAATCTCAAGTAACTCGGCTGATTCTCAGTATATCATTTGTTAACATTCAGATACGTTTTATTATATTAATATGGCTTATTGATGACTAGGAATCACGCTCAAATATTTTTGAGAAACCAGTCAGTAAACTGATTGGCCTGTATGATCCAAGCTGATCTGTGGGTTTTCCTGGTTCTGAGATCATTGTAAACATTTCCATCTCAGAATGCTATAATAGAGCGAGGTATAATATGGCTGATTGCGGTAGTGCCTTGATCGTTCGGTTACCAATTCGGTCCATACCAGGCAATTTCTTGTTCTCAAGCTTCTTGATTTCAGCAAGGATTTGGAGGAAAGCTCATTTCAGCAGTGGATACTGGCATGGAATCTTGGCTTTCGCTTGCTCTTCTGCCCTCCGGCGACGATATTTATATAGGCATTAATCTGCTTTCTAGATTCTTTTCAATTGGAGTTTTACACCACTGCACGCGGGACAGAATGAAAAACAGACCGTCAGCCATTCCAAAAATCGAGATTGTAGTTCTGGCTTTAACAGTGGCCAATAAACCCATGAGTTTGGAAATGTACAGTTTTGAAGGCTCCGTGAACGGTGTTCCGCAGTCAAGGAACCCAAAGTCGAGCATTGTTGCTATACCTGAACGGAGGGTAATTTTTGATTATTTTTAGCAGATGCGTGATATGTAATGGCTATGTTTCTAGTTTCTGGTAACTTTTTATACCCTTGCAAAGGGTATTATATTTTGCCCGGAAGTTTGCAACGCATAGAAATATTCATTTCCGACCCCATAAACTATATATGGGTATTTCCATGATGTCGAACGCGACCGTCGTACACATTAAAGCGAAATAAAAGTCAAACTAAAATATTTAGTTTTTCTTCAGCTACTTTAACTTATAGCACTTTCGAAGCTCTTTAATTAGTGGTAAAGTAGAGAGCACACCTAGTGCCAGTTCCAAGTTATAGCCATTCAAAATGGGATTCGCACGCGACAAAAAATGGAAGTCGTGTTTTTGACCATCAATATAAAAGCAAAACTCAGCGAAATCTCCCAAAATCATTTACTAAATTAAATCATTAATCAACACTGAGTGTATCCAAGCATTCTGTCGGTACATATGTAACAACTGAGCAAATTTGAGCAACTCTTAAATTTCCAGTGAAAAATTTAAACGAAATTAATGTAAATTGATAAATTTTGCATTGCATATGACTATATAAAACTACACTATACAAACAAGACTATAACAAAATTCCGCATGTGATTTAACAAAAGTGCATTTTTAATGATAATAAACCGGGGTCAAATATTATTCGAATTCGGTAAAAATTTAAACCTATAAAACTATACCACATTTGATTTTTTGTTAGA
The DNA here is from genome assembly GCA_037044535.1 of Lordiphosa magnipectinata. NCBI lineage: Eukaryota > Metazoa > Arthropoda > Insecta > Diptera > Drosophilidae > Lordiphosa > Lordiphosa magnipectinata. Next base: position 558,879 of record JBAMBO010002939.1, read on the forward strand.
TTCCCCTCCATAAGTCAGCCCCCTTCCCTCTTGATCCAAAAAATATTGCCTGAAATGATATTGGAGCACCCATAAACCTATGAAACCCATACCCATATTTGATTTTTTTTAATTAATTTTACTCCCCGCCCCCCTCTATAAGTCAGCTATCTGCTCACCGAAAAGACTTGGAAAAATGAAGCAGACTTGCTCACTCTCTCAATGAAACACTTGGTTTTGGTTCTCTCGTGTTTTCTGTTTCATGGTTTTCGATGAGAGAAACAAACGAAGCTCTCTTACGATAACAGCTTGAAGGGGATACTTTCGTTCGGCATTAAGCAACTGAGCCAACTGAAAGCGTAAAGTGTCTTTTTTGTTGTTGATGCATTAGATATTTCATCGCAAAGGAGAGAGGGAGACAAAAATAGCACACTTGCAGTTTACTGAGGCACTTGCGTCAGATTCTGCCCAACCAAGTACCTGATGGAAAAAACACAAGAGAGTAAGTTGAAATTTTTCATCGCGTCCGCGTGTAACTTGTTTCCCAACTGCTCTGTTTCACGCATATTTAACCAATCGAATGTTAATAGCTCGTCTAATTGAACTAATTCCCTTTAGATGAGTGTTTGCTGGAAATATTTATTCATTTACCTAGATCTTCAGGGGGTTCGACCTCACCTAACTAGCCGGTGCCTCAATGCATCGTTTCTAAAATTCCCCATAAGTTGTACCCTGACGAATAGAAGACTTTAAGCCAAGTTTAAATATAATAACATTAAAATAGGAGTTGTAGAGCTTTTGTATGAAAACTTCTTAGCCTGACGCACATTCTTACATTTGGCTCAACAGCAATTTGTCATATACATACTAACTTAGCACATTTTCACATTTCTTCAACATGCTTCGTTTGACAAATTCAGAAATGACTGTAAACAACATCAGTGGGAGTTGCCGCCATTCGATTATCTCAGCCGAATGAATTGTCTTATTCGATTTGTGGAAAAGCCAACGCTAGTTATTTGCATGAGTTGATTGAGGGAGTTTTATTTTTTTGGTAAGAAAAACCCTTGAAACTCTCGCCAAGACATAACGATATTATGTAAATTGGATTTAAAGCATTTACACTGCCAAATGCATTTAGCAATAAAAATTCCTTATGACATTACATTCCAGTCGACTACACATCGAACATTCAATTACAAATATGTATTTCCATTTCTGTCCAAATGCATTTAGTTAATCAAGTCGCTCGTGAAAAATTAATTAAATATGGTTGAGCACAGAAAAAAATGAAATAAAATAATATATAAACAAATTTAATTTTTATTATAATCAACAACATCAAAACTAAAGCGAAGTCAATTATGTGAAAACTTGGCATACGATATTCATGCAAAAAATTGTATCTAAATTAACATTTTAATCAAAAACACATTAAAAAAAATTAAACCAATTGTTGATTGACTGTCCACATTCTCCAAACGTCTGCTACATGTAGTATTGCAGGATCAATAGGATTAAAGCTGGTTTCTTGCTTAGTGTTACTCGAATCGTTTGTTCCTAAGCATAAATTCGACCAATATACTTTAAATTTTTCATTTTTGTGCACTAGCCGGTGCACTTTTTTATTTTGTTCTCTATTTTTTCGACTGCGGCGATATGCTTAAAAATTCGGAATTCAATCAATCCCAACGCTTTGTGTTTTTGGTGTTTCTTTTCGGTTCTGTTTGCTTGCTTTTGGTTGTTGCACTGTTTTGTTATTTTGTAGTTGCTGTTGCTTTTGCCTTTTTTGCAATTGTATCAGCAGAGTTCTTTGTTAAAACAAAAGAAGGCAACAAAACAAAGCGAAAGGTAAACACATTGCTCCAAAAGTCAAGGGCCGCTTAAACCACAGAAAGAAAATTAAAAAATACGAAAATAAAAAAACTACGAGGGCAGTTTCTCATTATAGACTTAGAGGGCAAATCTCGAAAATATGTTGAAAGGGGTAGCATTTCGTCGCTCAATTTATATATTTTTGATTGATTTCACTGTGAAACACTAAAAAGTTGATCGCGTCGAGACCTAATTGTAATTGTAAAATTGGTTTCAACAGCCCACCGAAGGGCCAGGCCAATAATCTTAATATATATAATTTTGGTCCGTGGCGGGATTGAACCCACACCTGCCGCACCAGCAGCCACACACACTACCGGTGCGTTTGAAGTCTGAATTCTATCATTTTTATACGCTGTACCAAAGGTACACAGAGAATATTAAGTTTTTGTAAAAGTACATATGTAAAAGGGAGAAGGAATCATTTCCGACGCTTTAAAGCAAGCATGCCCAATAGCAGCATACGGCAAAGCACTCACTAATACTCACAAAGAAAAGCACCAATACCAATATGAAATTGTTGTTGGTCAGTTTGCTTGCGCTCGCAAACACCAATCAAAGAAGAGAACAAAACCGGTTTTTGTTCTACGCGACACATACACACGAAATCGTTTGCATGTGTGTCGTTTTATATACCTCGCGCCCTGCATGTATACGGTCATTGATTTAATATCTTTGAAGCAATTACAAAAACAAAAGGTACCCAAAGAGCATACGGCTGGGCACCGCTGCTATAAAGCAAATATTTTCTTGATCAGCATTAAGAACCACGTCGATATAGCCATGTCCGCCTGTCCGTTTGTCTGTCTGTCCGTCTGTACGAACGCACAGATCTCAGAGATGGTAAGAGATAGAGGTTTGACATGTATGGTACATATACTTCATATACCAGCAGGCACAACAAGTGCCGCCCCCGAAATTTGGAAAAAGCTTTATATCTCCCACAGTTTTGTAGATAGATGGTTTGTACCTTCTAGAGGTATTTAGTAATCAAATTTATTTGTCGATTTGCCGAAGTAATAATAAAGATCGAATAAACTATACTCAAGTTATGACCAAAACCAACTGATTTTGCCATTCAACTTTTTTATGATACCTTGTATTCGCTTTTTGAGGTTTGTGTTCCACTTGAGCTCCCTCGCACACTTGATACAGACAGCCTTGGTTCACAAAAGAACTAATAAATTTGAAAAACAAGAAGTCAAGGTATTTCAAAAAGAATAAGCAATCGTTATGTTGATGCTGGTTCCAGATTTAGGGCCATTTTCTCATGTTCCTGTTTTTGCTCAAATCAAAATCCACCTAGATTTTGCAATTGGTTGTCTCATGTAGGTTGATTATCAATTTGAGCATTTCTGCCACGGTCACACCGGCAGGGCTGGAAAGGCACTAATAGTAGGTTGGCAGCACCTTAGCACTCGCCTGTTTATTGATTACATATCATTGTTGGGCGCCGATTATAAAAAAAATAACGCAAGCATTTTACAGAGTAGGACAAGGATTTTCTGTCGGAAAAACTTGGTACTATGATGGCACATTAAGCAATAGGTCTGAAGGTAAGTCCATACAGGCAAATAATTTGGACAAATTTTAATGAAAATTTAGCTATATAGGGCAAATTGGGGAACTTTTCGGCCATATTTGATCAAACTATTAGTTTTAAATCCTGTAACATCTTCAAACATGACTATTTTATTCAAAATTTTGCTAAATTATTTGCCTATGTGAACTTAGCTAAAGCAATACACTAGAGGAATTAGCATGCGCATCTGTCTCTTCAGCAAAGCCTGCAGATGTCTTGTATACAAAAGGCACATCCAATATTTCGACTTTTTGGTCTACTTATTAACAATTCAGACTAAACTGTTTTTAGCAGCAGTTGGTTTTAGTTTTCAAATATTTTTCAATGTGACCATATAAACGCAAACATAAAAATACATAATTTGCATTAACGTGTACATTGTTTTCAAATCAATGAGGATGAAGTTGATGGCAATGGAATAGACCTAGATGGTTAAACTTGAAAATGAACAAAGCGAATGCAGTAAGTTCACCTAGATTTGCAAAAACAGCTGCATGAGAAAGGACTTTAATGTGCATAACGCACAATGTTATAAAGACTATTTTAGCCTTTGCAGGCTTCAAATCTCGCACAATCCTAAGCAGTTTTATGCGTTTGTTTACTCTAAACGCAAATATTCCACTTTGCGCTCTTCTGTGCAGTATGGTAATGGGATAGCAAACACCGATCAGGTCATAGCCGATCTCGTCCTCTAGCTTCTTTGTGAATCAACCATACCCTTATCGGTTGAATAAGTCTAATTGTATTTTAAGCCCTGTGATCACTGAAAGATGTCTCCTTTGCAAACTTAACTCTGTTAAATCTTTAACTATAGCTGGCTAACCTGATTACAATTGTAAAAAGTAATTAAAATATACAAAAAGTTTTTCAGTCTAATTTATTTTTCTTGTTTTCAACATGGCTATATAAAAACCGTCCGTTGAAATTAGCATGATGTAGCTGCTGAATGATGCCTGTTATAGGTAGGTACGGCCTAGAACAATTCGGTTATGATGCTGTTGCGGTATTGCAAAGCGTCTTTCATGAAAGCTGCAAGGGCTATCCAATTTACTCCGTTGAGCAGATCGTGAAGCTCGTTTTCCAATAGAGATAGACGCTTAAAGTGCAAAATACGTATCTCCTTTAGGATGGGGCAGATTCCGACAAAGTGAGCCACATCTTCCTTGGCACACATATTGCTGAGGGTACAATCATGCCGAGTCTTACTTCTGTGAGGTTGAAAACTGAGGCTTAGAGTTTCACAACTCGCCCTGAAGATGGCGTTTATCCTCTCCACACCTAGGCTGTTATTGACTTGGCCCTCGCTTAACACGGACTCTTTTAGCATGAACAGCATTTTAACACGCTGAAATACTAGTTCTTACACGATTGCAAAATATCGATATATTCTTTATTGCTGTCAATTGAAGAGTTAGTGCCTTTGTGCTTGTATTATACGCATGGGGTGCTTGTAGAAAAAGGGGAATCCCACATTTGAGCTGTCAGATATAAGAGTGTTCTGGTAGGTGAAAAAATCTTGAGCTTTGCTGACGCGTAAATAAAATATCAAAGATTTTGTGGTAAGTAAAAAGGTGGTACAGCTTGATCAAATCAAAAAGTTAATAAATAAAATATATAAATTTTACCTTTTACAATAGCAGAAAGAAAGAACAGAGCTCCTTTAAAACGAAAAGTCATTTCCATAGAAACAAAAAATACAAATTCTGAACCGCTTAGACAATGGACAAACTGCCACGGAAATTGCAAAAAGCCTTGACTTGAATGAGGCAACAGTTCGCACTATCGAAAAAAAATGAAACTGAAATACGACGTGCAGGAAGGATTGGGTCATCTATATCTACAAAATTTACCATTAGAGCAAGTGCACCTATTTTGGAGAAAATGGAAAGAGCACTAAGCATTTGGATTGAAGATGGCTACGAAAAAAAGATCCTTTTAAGCCAGCGGATGATTCAGGAAAAGGCACACAGGATTTATGAACTGCACAATGGATGTTTCAATGTTCAAGTTTTCGATGCTGATGAAATTGGACTTTGCTGGAAAAAAAAGCCAAATCGAAATTTTTTATCGAAGAATAAAAAAGTACCTCCTTACTTTAAGGCACAAAAATATCCTTTTACACTTTTGCTGTGTAGTAATGCTTCAGGCGACTTTCAAGTAAAGCCAATGCTTGTTTACAAGTCTTTCAATCTCCGGGTGTTTAAAGGGATAGACAAGAGCAAATTACCCGATTACTGGAAAGCCAATTCCAAAGCTTTGGTAACTGCAGAATAATTTAAAGACTGGTTCTTGAATTGTTTTATACCTGAAGTTGCAAAATATTTAAAAAAGAAGATTTTACACCTTAAAACACTTTTGTTGTTGGACAATGCCCCAGGTCGTACGAAAGATTTAAGCCTTCCGAATGTTAAAATAAAATTTCTTTCACTTAATACAATGGATCAGAGTATAATTTACACTTTCACTCTCTCTCTACGTACTCTATTCGCTGGATTTTGGTTACAACTGAAACTGACTCCATCGATGTAACCAGTGCTTGGAAACAATTTTGTATTAAAGATAGCCTTGAGTTGGTAAACTTATCTTTAAAAGAGATTAACGTGTCAACATTAAAAAGATGCTGGAGGAAATTATGGCCAGAGGTTGTTAAAAGCCATGAAATAGAAGTGCCGAAATGTGAATTCCAGGATATATTGGACCTTGCTCATTCAATTGAAGGTGAAGGTTTCGACGACATCGCATTTGATGATGGGCAAGAGTTGTTTGAAGATGAAGGAATTAATGACGAATCATTGCTTGAGATTGCTGTGAATGAAGCAAACAATTCGAAATCAAATGACAGCAGCTCTGAAGAAACCGATCCGATTAGTTTGACGATAGAAAAGCTCCAAGAAGGATTCAAATATGCTAGCAGCTTGGAATCGTGCATTTTAAATTCAGATCCGGTCATCGAACGACGACTTAAGTTTAGGAGAGAGTTGTTTGTTTGTTTACATACATATATATACAAGTATGCATGTATGTATATATGTATGTATATAGAAAAATGTATGTATTGTATGTATGTATTGGAAAAATTACTTTTGCCTTATAAGGAGTGCTATAAAGAAGCTTTAAAAGCCACCAAACAATCGAAAATAACTGATTTTTTTGATAAGAAGCCACCAAAAAAGAAAACATGTTGAAACAAAACGGGTTTAACTATAAATGCTACCAAATGCATTTCAAATTTGATATAAATAGAATCATAAATATATAATAGAATCATCTTCTTACTTTTTAACATTTTTATACACTGTACCAAAGGTACACAGAGTATATTAAGCAAAAGTATGTAACAGGGAGAAGGAATCATTTCCGACCCTATAAAGTATATATATTCTTGATCAGCATCAACAGCCGAGTCGATATAGCCATGTCTGTCTCTCCGTCTGTCCGTCCGTCTGTATGAACGCACAGATCTCAGAGATGGTAAGAGATAGAGGTTTGACCTGTATGGGACAGATACTTCTTATAGTTGCAGACAGATCAAGTTTTATTTTATTTTTTGCCATGCCCCCTCCCGCCCCCGCAATTTGGAAAAAAAGTCATATCTCCCACAGTTTTGTATCTTGTAATCAAAATTATTTATCGATTTGCTGAAGGAATGATAAAGATTGGATGAACGATACTCAAGCTATGAACAAAAAACGGCCAGTTAACACCCCATTTGAACCATAAAAATTTTTTTTGTTGCCAATTTTGAATTTTAGGAAATGAACCCCTTTTATTGTACTGAATCCATGTTTCGCTTAAGACGATTTCGCTTAACACGAGGTTTTCTAGGAACGTAACCTCCGTGTTAAGCGAGGACCAAGTGATCGAGTTTTCGCTCCGAGGTTGTGATTGCGTAATTTGGGAAGTTTGAGGGGAGACTAAATACTTTTTTGATGAAAAAGGTGAGGAGGCGCTCGACATATTCATAGGAGGATCCATGGCACAGGATTAAACGTACAGCCGCTTAGAAGAATGTGTATTTTGTGCTTGGCTTAACGTTTTTCCTACTAAGCAGAGTTTTTCATGACGCGCTTAAGGCCACTTTTGCATCTTTCAGTTTCTCGCAGAGGTGAGCTTTAAATGATATATTGTGAGTCACTAGTACTAATAGGTATTTATAGCTCTTCACCCTTTCAAGGGTAACACCGTCTATCGTCCAGTCTTCTAATCGTGAGTAACGACCGCCGCCCTGTCTTATTATCATGATTTTTGATTTGTCCGTGTTGCTTTGAAGGCACCATTTTCTAGAATATTCGTGTAGCTTATCGTCGGCATACATCAAAACTTTGAATAGTTGTTCAGCAAAGGTAACCCCGTCTGGACTTAGAATGCACCCCTGCTTGACTCCACAGTTAGTGTCCCAAACTGATACTGTGTTATTGTCGTACAGCTGAACTATTGCCTTGAGCACTTTTGTAGATAGACCTATGTTGCTCAGTTTGTAGAACAGGCTTCTTTTGTTCACTGTATCAAACGCTGCCTTTAAGTCTATAAAAAAAAAAAATATAACTTTTTTTTGCACTGGATTAAACCTGTGTATGCACCGGGTCCCTGGTTTTGTGCTGATGCACTTTGTAAGCCTATTCATAAATTGTTTGAATTGTCTCTGGAGTCATCCTCTTTCCCTATTTTATGGAAGGAATCTTTTACCATTCCTCTCCATCAAAATGGTAATAAGTCTGATGTTGAGAATTATAGGGGTATTTCCAAGTTGACTGCAATTCTTGGCTAATAGACTTAAATTGTTTCAAAGTTTGACAGTTTTATATAATCAGATGTAGATGATGTTAGTCGACTTTCTTTAAAATTCACAAGTTTGGCGAAATGACTTAAATTTCTGTTAACAGATGCTCCTTAAACTGCCCTCGTACCTTATATTACAATGTCTAGTCTCTGTGTGCTTAGTGTGGAGTAAAGATCAAGCCATCTCATGCCCTCAATGCTGCAGCTCATCAGTCTCTCACACATTTTTGATTCCTTTACTTTGCCTGTGCAACACGGCGTATGAGCGACACAGCAACGCTTCAGCTGCATTGCAAGACAACGCGCAATTTGCAAGCAATACGCCCAAGCTTTCCATTCCCAGCAAAAAAAAAAAAAATAAAACAAACAAAAAACTGGAGCAAAGGCTAAGCCAGACAAAAGGCAACGTGCAAATCCGCCGGCAACCAAACGCTGGCGGGAAATGCGGTAATAATTCTTGTTACGCACTTGGCGCGCAAGGCGCCCAAAAGCTGCCAGAAGAGGCTTGGATGCCGAAAGTGCTTAGCGGGGAAACAAAAAAAAAAAAAAGAACTCAAAAAGAACACCGGAGCAGAGACCAACGTAAAACCAAAGTACCGACATGCAAAAATCAACAAGAAGGAGAGGAACAACAAGTACAAGGGACTAACGGAAGCGACCGACCGTGCTAAGGATAACATGTTAATCCTTGTGAGGATAATGAGCAACAATATGCTTTGCATAAGCATACGAAGCAACCGGAATAAAAACTGTGGCAAATTTGAGATAAGTAAGTGCAGCCAAAAGCGGAACAACAACCAAAAAAAAAAAAACAGAAAATAACTGAAATATTGAGACAGAGAAAATAAACGAAGAGAAGACAAGCCAGGTACCCCACAAATAAAAAAAAGAAGTAAGAAAGTCAAAGCGTAATACCGCTGCTATTCATATACATTCTTATACATTTGTAAGACGAATTGGTTTTTACTTACACCAATTTTTTTTGGTCGAACGTTCCTTGATCTGGCTGGTTTCTTCAAATGATACAACTAACTGCCTAGCTTTGCACAATGTGAGCTTTTTTTGAAAAATTTCGCAACACACTTAAGACTGGCAAGCTGAGTTGCCAGCTGAGCATAACTTTATAAGTTGTCATGGGGTAATATTTATACATATGTAGGGAACTGGCAAAACTAATGTTCATAGTTAAAAGCTGGTAATACCAAAATAAAGTTTGACTTTTTTTAACATAAGCGGGTCTCACAGCTTCTTGATGTACTAGCGCTATTTGTGTTGTTAACAGTGAGTTGAAAGAAACTAAATTGGTTTTAAAATAGAAATTTTAAGAGAAGGTTTTCGTTGTATTATTTTTCACAACTTTCAATGTGGAAAACACATACGAAGCTTCTATGACATAGCGTTCAGCTACAGTTGGCGGAATTTTTGCTACAAGTCTGACTTGGGATTCCCAAGCGGTTCTGACATCAGGTAGCCTCTGCCAACTCATTGAAGTTGGGCAAAAGATCGCTGATGATTGAACTGTGGTAGTTTGTGAAATAGCTATACGATCAACCAGCCTCCTTTGTGGTGTTGTGCGTGTATGTTTTTAAAACGTTATGATGAAAATCATATCAATATTTGAATAAGATTGTTCCAATTTACTTAAGCTAAGGCAAATAATTTTCCCAAATTTTTACGATAATTTGGCTAAATCGGTCAAACTTGAGAACTTAGAAGCCATATTCGATCAACTTATTTGTTTATGGAACCATAGTTTTAGTTTTATGTCATGCAAAATTTGTAATCATGTCTCATTGGCCATGCTTTTATCAAAATTTGGGCGAATTATTTGCCTGTTAGACCTTAGCCTTACATGTTTCCCAAACAAGCAAAAAAAAAATAAATTTTTACTGAACCGAATCTAACCCGCTCCGTGAACCCGAACTCAAAACGATTGTCGGGGAACCCCGGAGTGAACCCCTACCCATTTAAGAGGGATTTGCAGCCCTTTTACAAAATGTTGGTTCTTATTCGCTATTCCCGAAACATAAATAGTACCCCACTTATCATGGTCTAGAGTGCATGTGATAGAGTCCTCATTTTAACCGCTTTATCTAGCTCTCTTAACTTCATAAAAAACTTTAGTATTAAACGCCTTATTATAAACAGACACTTAACAGTGCTGTGAGCCACTGGTAATCCGGCTGAAAGGACCAATGTTTTGTAAAGGTTCTAAGATTCAAACAATCTGGGTACAAAAGTTGTGGGAAATATGTGATACGACATAGAAACAGATAAACATACAAAAGCGAACATTTTTACACTCTGTACCGAAGGTACATAGAGTATATTAAGTTTGTACAAAAGTATGTAACAGGTAGAAGGAATCATTGCCAACCCTATATAGTATATCAAATCGTTCAAACTCAAGTACCTGATGAACCATGCAATACCTACCTGAGTGCTTTATCTATCAGTGATAATAGCTTTAGTTTTGTATATGTTAGTCCTTGTGATGTTTTAAAAAGTATTCTTAGGGTAAAGTCCAATGCAGCCGGTTTTGACAATATTAGTCCAAAGTTTGTTAAACTACTTCTTCCATTCTTACTAAATCACCTAACGCACATCATTAATACTATAATTGTGAATTCATTTTTTCCTGAAATGTGGAAGCGAGCCAAAATCCTGTCAATTTCAAAAACCAATGGGCAATTCAGACCCATATCGATTCTTCCGTTTCTATTAAAAGTCTTCGAGCAGTTAATGGCAATACGAATTCAGACATATCTCACTTCAAATATGCTATTGTGCGACCAACAGTCTGGCTACAACAGCCTTAATAAACATTGTTGAGGAGATTCGTGGACAGTTAGATAACAGTAAAGTTACATTTTTAACACTTCTCGATCTCAGTAAATCTTTTGATACTGTCAATCACGATATTCTTTGTACCAAGCTGAGATCTTGGCAACGATCAAGAAAGAGTCGACCGACAAACTCCTCGAGGATGCCACCCCCAATGAAGACTCCAAGTATGCCCTTTGGAGGCTTACAAGGAGGTACAAAAGGCAAGTGCAGCCAAAATTTTCAATCAGGAATCCTGACGGATCATGGGCCAAGCATCCACAGGATCGTGCTGAAGCCCTTGCCTGCAATCTGGAGGATAGGTTCCAGCCCTACACCACCGCCTCTGCTAATAGAGTGCAATTGGTACAGGAGACATTGGAGGTCCCGCTGCAAATGGCGCTCCCTTCAGCACCAATCACCTTCGAGGAGGTCAAAGGTGAAATTAGCTCACTGAAAAACAGCAAAGCCCCGGGAGAAGATGATATGGACAATAGGACTATAAAGCTGCTCCCACGTAAGGCAATATTGTTCCTCCTGCTCATCTTCAATGCAGCACTCCGCCTCAGCTACTTTCCTATCGCCTGTAAAAGCGCTAACATCATCATGCTCCACAAGCCAGGGAAGCCACCAAATGATCTCGAATCATACAGGCCAATAAGCCTTCTCCCAGCCTTTGGCAAATTGCTGGAAAGATGCCTTCTGCGGAGAATTCTGGAAACTCCTGCAGTAAAACGTAGGATACCAAAGTTCCAGTTTGGTTTTCGCCTCAGGCATGGAACACCTGAGCAGCTACATAGGGTGGTCAATTTCGTCCTGGAAGGATTCCACGCCAAGGAGTACGTTGTGGCAGCGTACTTGGACATCCAACAGGCTTTCGACCGCGTCTGGCACGATGGCTTGCTCGCCAAAATAAAGGGAACGCTCAATCCTCAAATCTTTCTAATGGTCAAATCATTCCTCTCTGACAGGACGTTCAGAGTGGTCCAGGATGGCCTTGCATCCCAGAAGAAGAGGATTCGAGCAGGAGTACCTCAAGGCAGCGTGCTAGGTCCAACCCTATATAGCCTTTTCACGGCGGACATGCCCGCAGCGCATGACATACCAATTGTAGACCCGCAGGACCTACTAATCGCCACTTTTGCTGACGACACTGCAATCATGGCAAGAGATGAGTGTATCTACGCGGCAACCGATACTCTACAAGAGTACCTCAAAAAGTTTGAGAACTGGGCATGCCGATGGAATATTTCTGTCAACCCAGAAAAGTGCGTCTGCGTCACCCATACGCTAAGAAGGGATATTAGTGCTGGAGTGTACCTTCACGGTGAAGTCCTTCCGCACAATACAGGGCATAAGTACCTAGGAGTGACACTTGACAAGCGGCTGACGTTTAAGCCGCACTCCGCTGAAGTAGCTGCAAAACTGCGAGCCAAGGCAATAAGGATGGGCTGGCTCCTTAGCGCCACCAACAACAAACTGTCGCTCAGAAACAAGGTCCTTATTTATAAGGTTATCCTTGCGCCAATCTGTAGATATGGCATTCAGGTGTACGGCATTGCGCCAAAAACCCACCTGAATAAAATCAGAGTTTTTCAGGCCAAAATCCTGAGGCGAATCACAGGTGCGGAGTGGTATATACGCACACGGGATATAGAGCGCGATTGTTGGGTCCCCATGGTTGGCGACACCATCAACAAACAGGCAGCGCGTTACCTGGACAAGGTCGCATGCCATCCTAACAGACTTGCAAGAGGTCTTCTCAGACGGCGAAGGATCAATGGGATCAGGGCAAGAAGAAGACTCCTAAGAATGCACCCAACCGATCTGGCAAATCGAAGGATATAATTGCACCTCGTCCACAATAAAAACCTATTATCCTGAAATACAATACTTACCTAATTGATTTACAGTCCAGATTCACTACTTAATGTACATAAATACTCTTAAACATACATTCACACATGTAAATACTTACGCTATTCTTTCATACTTACGCTATTATTTCATTCACCTGTTAATACATACATACATAGTTATACTTTTATCGGTACTTGAACAAACCACAAATTACCTCTAATGATTATAGACACATATCCTTACACTTATATTTACTTATAGATCAAAATTACAATTTAAATAATACATAATTATTAAATATTTTCTAGGAAACACATTAAAATCTTAAAGTTGAAATCCTAACTCTTAGATACACACATACAGGAAATCCAACATACAAATAAAATAAAACATATGAAATTATTAATCACTACAATATTAGTTATTATTAGAAGTAACAGTAAGATATAAAAAATTTAGATCTAAGGTAACTAAATTGCAAATAAATAATGTTTTTATAAAAAAAAAAAAACAAAAAAAAAAAAAGTCTATATGTATACCACCAAGCTGCTAAGCTAATCGAACCCAAGCAGTTGTCTCTGGCTCATCTATTTCCCAATTCAAACTTCTAATACGTGGCATTCCCTAAGGATCTGTTTTAGGACCTCTCTTGTTTTCTGTCTATATAAATGACTTGCCAAATGTACTGTCTAAATGTAATGTCCATATGTATGCTGACGATGTACAGATATATGTTAGTCGCCTATTGGTAGAAATTATTGAGTGTATTGTTGATTGTAATGATGAGCTAAACAAAATAGATAAGTGGGCCAAGCAAAATGGACTAAGCTTAAATCTTACCAAATGGAAATGTATTGTGATTTACAAGAAGGCCCTTAGTGAAGGCAACGGGACAAACCTTTGGGCTACTAAGGCAACTTTCTATATGTCATATTCTCTGTTCTATGGTTTAGAAATTTTTGACCATTGCCGTGTTGCTGATATGAGAAAACTCAATGTTGCCTTTAACTCGATCCATATTCAACCAAAGAAGGTCTGATTCAATAACGCAATTTGGCGAATACGATATTTGATCTAAACCTTAACAAGTAGATTGACTATTGAACTGTATTGTTTTTACATAAAATACTCACTTCGAAAGAGGCGGACTATCTTTATAACATACTTAAATTCGCTACCTCAGCCAGAACGTACAACCTAATCTGTCCACGGACAAAGCTGTCTTGCCTTGCAATCAAAACATGGAATAATTTAACAAATGACATAAAAACTATTCGAAACGAAACTCAATTTAATATTAAATTAAAAGAATTTTTAAAATGTCTGGTTTTCCACTTTGTGTGGCTTCTAATTTAAACTGATCATTTACATATATACAAACTTTTGGGGGTACTGAGCATGTTATAGTCGAGAACAGCGAATACATTGAAAAACACCTTAAATTGCTGTTAAAGGGTCAGAGAGATATTCTCGCAAATTCCCCTTAAAATGAAAACTTAATCAATTTAAGCTGCTCATTTAAATTCGCGCCCATTTCGCAAGTATTCCGTGTATTCCATCACAACAATTGCTATAAGAGTCTGTCGTAGATGTCTCTTGTAAGTCTCTTGGCTTAACATTCTCGCCGTATATCTCCTTCATGCGATTTGTCAAGAGTTCGACAAGGCCAACGCCAAACGAAAACTGAAATTCAATTGCAGTGTCAGAAAATGGAAAATGCAATGCGTTTCTCGTGTATGTTTTCATTTTCATTTTGCGAAAGTTGGGTGTGCGTGTGTGTGTGGTGGGGGAGGGGGAGGATGACGGTTTGGGTATGCAACACAACAAAAAGAAAATACAAAAAAAAAGAAAAAACATTAAACCGAGATTATGCAAATCAAAGGCGGCCTTGCTCCCACTCCCTCAATTCCCTGCCACCCCCCCAATGCGCCCTTCACGCTGCAGTGCCACACACGCATCAACATTGACTTGCTCTCATGCATATGCATGCGTGCCTCGCGTATTTGTTTATGCGCCCCGCCATCTTGTTTGATCAAACCCAAACACATCCTCGAATGCAATGTGGCTGTGTTCTGTATATTTATGAGTTCAACCATCCACTCCCACTCTCACCACTCACCACTCCTTACCCACACACTCGAATTAACCGCGTCTGTGCCAATGTAACGCCAGTTCAACTGCCTGACTTCGCCAGCTCGTGCATTTGTGTGACGGTGTGAGTCCTTCGGTGCATAGTTACAACCTCCATTTCGATTTCCATATCAAATATTTATGCACAAGTGCCAAAAGCAATTTTATTGAATTTAATTAGAAACGCTTCAAAGTGCAGCTGGCTGCTTGTACAGCGAAGGTCAGATGGATATAACCATGATTCAAGTGATATGGAAAAAGGAGGAAATCGATATCGAGCTTAATCAGCCTTAAAACGGGAGCAATCACGGCACCCAGCGTGTCAATATCATCTCCAAATACTCCATCAGCAGATTAAATAAGTCACACCCTGCCTAAAACCTTTGTTGGTATCAAATATTTTGGACGGAGCAAGCAATGTCGAACTTTTGCTGGTATACCAAAGGTAGACAGGGCTTTAAAGAACCTGAAGGGCATTGAAAAACACTTCAGTGTGACCAGATCTGAAGAAATCTACATAATTTAAAGTCAAATACAGGCAACATTTAAAGGTCCTTTAATTTTCACTTTTACTTAATTCTCTCTTGGCACTTCAAGTTACTCATTTTTCTGTTTGTTTCACTTTCTTTGCAGACTTTGCAGCAGGTAATTGAATAAACGATCCACAATCATGAGTCAATATGTGCTGTAGGTGAGTAATGTCTCCTCCTCCTTCCCCCACCACCAGACAAAGACACGCCCAAGAAAAGTGCCTTTCGCTTGGCCACAGAAAAAGAAACAAAAGCCAAATGGAAAGTGGACCACAGTGGAGGCAAAATATAAGACAAAAACAAAAAAATGAAGAGTGCGAGAAGGACTTGTGCATATTGAATTACGCGACAAGTGCAAGCAAGTTTGAGGCTTTTTAAACTGTTTATGTTGGTGTGAGTGCAGCTATTAGTAGTGTGTGTGAGGGCCATTATTTTGTTATAACAATGGCAAAGTTTCCAGCCAGACCCCACCCACACCAAACACTTAGCACAATCAATACCCGCTCACACACACACACACACACACACACACACACACACACACACGCAGTGAAAACGAGTGAAAGAAAATGAGTTAATGGAAATTCTTGGCAAGTATTGTGATTTGACAGCTGCGTGTAAGTTGGCGCACAAAAGAAGAAAAATCAGACAGTTTAAAGAAAATTGCAAAAGGAAACTCACTAAAAGCAGCTCCAACTTCTCTCAAAAAATAGTAAAGTTGCGTGCACGTTAAGGGAATTTCTCCCCAGCGCAAATTCCCTAACGTGTCCGTCTCTGGGAGTGTTTGCGTTTGTCTAATAAAAACGCTTCAAATGTGGCGATAACTCCCAATACACAAACGCATCATTATCCATTTCAATGGTGTGAAAGGGAAGGTACCTTTTTGCTTTAAAACTTGGGGAATATTCAGAGGAAAACGAAATTAATGAGAATCAAGTGTGAGTCTGAGTAAGAGAAGCTTCCACTCACCAATGAGTCTGAGATTAAAACTGAGTTCTTAGTCTGAATTATGAATTTACGTATTTACGTACCAAATACCCAACACTAGTGAATGGTACCTAACTGAAGCCTGAATACTGCTTATCGATTTCTGAATAGCAAATATCGAATACTGAGTATTGAGTCGGAGACTGTGACTCACTCGAACTGCGAACCTAAGTCTGATTTGGAATAAAACCCACTCACCACAGAGTCTGAATCTAATATAGACACTTAATCTAAGTGTGAGTAGGCCCCACTTACCCACGAGTCTGAGTCTGAGACAGAGTGAGTCTCTGATGATGACTGAGTTTCAAGTCTGAGAAACTTCCACTTACCTGAGACTGAGTTCTGAGTCTTAACTGAGACTCAGTTACAAGTTTGAGAAACTTCCACTTACCTGAGACTTACAGTCACTCTGAGTCTGAGTAACCCCACTAACGAGTCTGAGTCTTAGACTGAGACTCACTCTGACTCTGACTCTGATTCTGAGTTTTAAGTCTTAACTTGAATGCAAGCCTGAGTCTAAGTCGGAACTGAGAGAGAGTCATGAACTGAGTCTGAGCATGAGTCTGATACTCAGTGTGAGTAAGCCCCACTTACCAACGAGTCTGAGTCTGAGTAAGAGAAGCTTCCACTCACCAATGAGTCTGAGACTAAAACTGAGTTCTGAGTCTGAATTATGAATACGTAATACCAAATACCCAACACTAGTGAATGGTAATTACCAATTTCTGAATACTTATCTGAAGCCTGAATACTGCTTATCGAATTCTGAATAGCGAATATCGAATACTGAGTATTGAGTCTGAGACTGAGACTCACTCGGACTGATTCTGAGTTTTAAGTCTTAGCTTGAGTGCAAGCCTGAGTCTAAGTCGGGACAGAGAGAGTCAAAAACTGAGTCTGAGCATGAGTCTGATACTCAGTGTGAGTAAGCCCCTCTTACCAACGAGTCTGAGTATGAGTTCCAAGTCTGAGAAACCTTCACTTACCTGAGTCTTAACTTGAGTGCGACCCTGAGTCAAATTTTGAAACTAAGAGAGACTCAGAGACTGAGTTTGAGTGTGGATCTGACTTTGAATCTCAGTATGAGTAACTCCACTTACCCATGAGTCTGAGACTTAGACAGAGACTCACAGAGAAAACGAGTCTAAGTCTTTGACTGAAACTCACTCTGACTTCGATTCTGAGTTATGAGTCTTAACTTGAGTGCGAGCCAGAGTCTAAGTCTGAAACTGAGAGAGAGTCAGAGACTGAGTCTGAGCGTGAGTCTGGGTGTGAGTATGGGTCTGATACTGACACTGACACTCAGTCTTAGTGTAAGTAACCCCCACTTACCAACGAGTCTGAGTCTGAGACAGAGACACACTCTGATTCTGAGACTGAGTGCCAAGTCTGGGAAACTTCCACTTACCTGAGACTCACAATCACTCTGAGTCTGAGTAACCCCACTAACGAGTCTTAGTCTTAGACTGAAACTCACTCTAACTCCGATTCTGAGCTCTGAGCCTTAACTTGAGTGCGAGCCTGAGTCTAAGTCTGAACACGAGTGAGTCTGGGGCTGTCAGTGTCAGTAACCCCCACCTACCAATGAGTCTGAGTCGATGACTGAAACTCACTCTGAGTCTGAGTCTTAATCTGAGAACGAGTCTGAGGCTAAGTCTGAGACTAAGCGAGAGAGAGAGTCTGAGCGTGAGTCTGGGTGTAAGTCTAGGCAAAAACATTAGAACTCACAAAGCTGCGTAACGAAGTACAGCTAAATGCCACAAGGTGGAGAACTTTTTTCTCGACGCGTCAAATGCATTTGTATATGTGTGGGCGCGAGAGGATAGAGATTGAGAGAGCTGGTTCATTGCACTCTACCTGCCTTAAAAGTTGACAATATATATAAATTTCATTCACAGATAGCTATTTGCTCATTCTCAAATCAGAAAAGCCGTTACAATGTGACTAGTTCAACGGGAAATTATGAATTTACCTGACTTTGGGTGTTTCAGACAGCTTCAGCACCGGCAAAATTTTGGAAGCATTCAATCTACCGGATATGTAGCAAAAATTGGTCAACTGGAACAATCGAACAACCATGAAACCAGATTAATGTGCATTTCTGTGCCTATTCACGGTATGCAGCTGCATATCCGACAATAAAAAGTATATGTATACATTTATTATTGATCCAAAAATATCCTTTTGCTTCTGAGATAATAACAAAAGTGTATCGAAGCGACTTATGAAACTGTTTTTGGTTGCCTGCGCGTCGCTCATGTGTGCTGAGCGACGGCTGACCTTTTTTTCAGCAGCTGCAGGCAAAATTGCTATAACAAATGCACAAAGAATTCGCTTCTGCCAACGTCGACGTCAAAGGGAATCGAAGTCGGCCCAACAAATATTCACACACAGCATACTTATGTAAAATCGAACGTCCACATCGAAAATCCACGCTAAAAATGTTGGCTGACTTTCACTTGTTTGGCCGTTACGCATCTTTGTGTTCTAGAAACTGAAGGAAAACGAAGTCGGCCCAACAAATATACACACACAGCATACTTATGTAAAATCGAACGTCCACATCGAAAATCCACGCTAAAAATGTTGGCTGACATTCACTTGTTTGGCCTAGGGTCTTTGGTCTGAGTCTGGTACTGAGTCTTACTCCGAGTCTGAGTAACCCCTACTTCCAAACGAGTCTGAGACAGAGACTTTCACTGAGTTTTGAGTTCTGAGCTCGGATTTCTGAGATCTAAGCTCTGAGTTCTGAGCTCGGGGTCCCTAGCCCTGACTACTAAGTTTAGAGTCTAAATTGTGTCACCAAAATGTAACTCCCACTCCTTTCACTAAATGAATCCATTCCTTCAATCCTTCCTTAAAACTGAATCAGCGTAAGTCGTTCCGCTCATCATACTCATGTGCTCAACTTTTATGACTTATCATTTGCAGTGCAGTTTTCTAGGCCTCGCCCATCGCCCACCACTCAATCTTTGTCTCCATAGGCTTTTGGCCTTTGATTAATGATCGATGTGCCGTGTCTTCGTCGTTGTCCCTGTCCTCATGGTGCCATAAAAATTCGCCTAAGAACTAAATTATAGTTTTGTGTAAGGGCCCTCGCCTACACTTTCCCCTTCAATTAGGCGCGTGCGAAATGAATTTATCAAAATTATCGGCATTATCTATGTGGCGCATTATTAAAATCTAACGCCATCTTTCCGGTTTTTGTGCTTTTTTTTTTTGCCTCTCTGCTTTTGTTTGCTTTTTAACGAGAAATTATAGCCGCATTGTTATTGTTATTATTATTGTTGTTGCTGCTGCTGCTGCTGCTGCCTCTGTTATTGGTGCGAGGGGTGGCGGGGGCAGCTGATGTCCTTGTCAGAGCTGGTGGAGGGAAATGCGCGTCTTTTATGACTTCCGTTTTGGCTAAAATGCCGCACGGGGCCAGCAGAGACTGCAGCTTGACTCGACTTCACCATGCTTGAGTGCACCTCCATTGTTGGTACTGCAGCAGGAGCAAGACCAAGAGCAGGAGCAGGAGCTGGAGCAACAGCAGCAGCAGTTGAGTTTTGTTTGGGGAAAATAAAACTAACAAACAAAAATTGTAATGAAAAGCACAATAAACTGTCAGTTTAAATATGAAAGACGCCGCCGCCTTCGCCTCCGCTCCATGCTGGGACACCGACAGCGCCACTTCATTGTCCTGTGCCTTTGGTTGTCTTTAAAGAGGCAGCAGCATCAAGTGCCACAGCTGGGACACACCACTCTGCGTATATGTAATGTCCCACAAAGTTCTCGTTTGTGAGCTTGTCGCTACTTAGCGCAGAGTCCCCAAAGCGAGGAAGCTGCTGCTGCTGCTTTTGCTTACAATGTGTGTGTGCAAATCATTTGGGGTCACTCTTCAAAAATCCTTTGGTTTTGGATTTGTTGAGAGGAGGAGACATGTTTTGTGGAAGTGCAATTGCTTTGAAGTGAATGCATTTGTTGTTGGCTGGGTGAATGCTGTTAAAGTCAATCGTTGAATGAGGGAATGATTTTTGGAAAGTTTGAAATACCGCTTAAGGAAAGGGCACTGTGTTATGACTTGTGCTGACTGACTGAGCAACAACGCACAGCATTAACTTTTAGCAGGTTCCAGGTCGATAATTAATGTTTGTTCCTAACTTTTAAAAACTAGACACACACTCCACAATAGAGTCTGGTCGACTGTACAGCTGTTTCAAAAACCTTCCAGTTCTATCATCAGCAGTCTTTGCCTATCTACTGTAAGTCGGCACAGGCCATTTCAGCTAGAAAGCTGAAATTTAACAATTGAACAGTAGCTTCCTTTTTGGTTTTGAAAAGGAGGGTCAAAGGAGGGTCATATAAGTACTTTTCTTTAAAATCATCACTGTGCAGCGAGAATAACGACCGCTGGAATAAATGGGGAAATAAATTGAGAAATTAATTTAGGAATGACTGAAGGAATGAATTTTTTTGTTTTGTTTTAGCTTTTTAATATTTGTTGAATCTTTTCTTAATGAGAATAACAATAATTTTTTGAAATCTTAATCTTGAAACTATTAAACAATCATCCCCTATTGGAGGTAGTTTATGTTCTGCGGCCCTTTAATTCAGTCGCTGGGTTGGTAGGTCTTTTCTTCGGAGGCGAGAATGCGTTGCTAGCAGGGTGAGAGATTGTGCAAGTTCATTTGGGTGGGCTAGAAGCTTCTAAGAATATTTGCGTTTTAGTTGCAGTAATTCAATTTTGACCAATGGTCGTATTTCAGGTCGTTGTAGATACACTCGCTGCGAATGTACCATCCCACCCAGCATTTGGAAGAACATTTTAACAAGAATCACCTTGGTAAGTCTTTTTCAAGCCCATTTGATGATTAAGAAGAGATTAGTTTGATGAGTGATTGAAGGAAGACTCGAAAATGACTCAAGCATTTGCTCAAAATATGATTCATTAAAAAACGACTTGAAAATCAGTCGAAACTGATAAGAAAAACGGGATATAAGCGACTCTTCATGAAGAGTCGCTGCTAGGGTACCATTTTCACCTTTTATGACTATTTTAATCAGACTGAAGACTCAAAAAAGGATCGAATATGCTTAGAAATTTCACAAAATGCAAGGTGGGATGGCGCTCCAGTGAGTGTTTTGAGAATTCTTGATTGTGATGTTTGAAGGATGTCCACACTGCTCGCACAGGCATTTCCCCATAGCTGCGAGCCATAAGTCCAGACAGGCTTTATAATGCTTTTGTACAGTAAGACTTTATATTCCAGTTTTAGAAGGGAACGGGAGTTAATTAGCCAGTAAAGGCTGTTGGCCTTTAGCCTTATTTGAAGTTTTTTCGAGTCTATGTGTTTGCGCCAAGTGAGCTATCTGTCGAGGTGTATACCAAGGTAAACAACATCGTTTGATTGTGGTATCATAGTTGCGTTTAGGGATATCTGGGGACAGGTGCTTCTGTTGAGTGTTCGTTAGATTTTACACGCCAGTTGGCCAGCCACTCCTCCACGTGAGCTAGGTGGCTTGCCAAAAGTCTTAATGCGATAATTGGACATCTTGATCTGCTTAGAATTGCCGGAACATCCGCAAAAGTGGATATTGTGAGTCGGGGGTCTGTTGTGATGTCGGCAGTGTACAATACGCACAGAAAAGAACCGAGAACACCACAGGGCCCTTGCTTATCAAATGTATTTGAGAAGATCTTATTTCGCTACATTGATACACATGCACAAAATATAATTCCTTCAAATCAATTTGGGTTCCGAGCGACTTGGGTACCTTTAGCAGGCTAATGGGTCTATATCATATATAAGGTTGTCAAAAAAGTCTTGCGGTATTTTTATTGAATTTTCAATTGTTCATAAAATTGGTTATAATAATGCGATTTAAGTCAAATATGCGCCGTTTTGTTCAATGACGAGTTCCCAACGAGATGCCAACTTCATAATGCCCCTCTTATAGAAGCTCGCGTCCCTATTGGCAAAAAACTCGGAGAGCCAATTTTCACAGGACTCTCTTGTGGCCAACTTCCGACTACCAAGCTCGTTCGCCATGGACAGAAATAGGTGGTAATCACTTGGTGCGAGATCCGGACTATACGGTGGATGCAAAAGAACCTCCCATCCGAGCTCCCGGAGCTTCTGGCGCGTCACCAAAGATGTGTGTGGCCTGGCGTTGTCCTAATGGAAGACAATTCGGCCTCTGTTGATCAAAGATGGCCTCTTCTGCATGAGTGCTGCATTCAAGCGGTCCAGTTGTTGGCAGTACAGGTCCGAATTGAGCGTTTGGCCATAGGGGAGCAGCTCATAGTGGATGATTCCCTGCCAATCGCACCAAACACACAGAAGAACCTTCCTGGCCGTCAATCCAGGCTTGGCCACCGTCTGGGCAGCTTCACCGCTTTTCGACCACGACCGTTTGCGCTTCACGTTGTCGTAAGTGACCCACTTTTCATCGCCAGTCACCAACCGCTTCAAAAACGGGTCGATTTTGTTGCGATTCAGAAGCGATTCGCATGCATCCATACGGGCAAAAATGTTTTTTTGCGTCAAGTCGTGTGGCACCCATACATCGAGCTTCTTTTTGAATCCAAGCTTCTTCAAATGGTTTATAACGGTTTGATGACGCAATTTTCGACGACAGGCCTTCCGGACCGTGGCGCATCTTCGATCACCTCTGCACCAGAACGAAAACGTTGAAACCATCGTTGTGCGGTGGAAATGAAAACTGTATCGGGTCCATAAACTGCACAAATTTTATTGGCAGCATGAGATGCATTTTTGCCTTTATCGTAGTAGTACTGTAAAATATGCCGTCTTTTCTCTTTATTTTGCTCCATGTTTGCGACGCTATAACTCACGAACGACTAAAAACAAACAACAATAAATCAAACACGTGTTAGCGCGTGAAAAGAGCTTTCCAAAAAGCTCTAGCGTGAACCGATGCGACGAATACAACTAGAACTACGCGCTTGCAAAGACAAGCTTGCGGAAATACAGCAAGACTTTTTTTATATTTCCGACCCCATAAACTATATTTATTCTTGATCAGGGCGACGAGCTGAGTCGATTGAGCTTCGTCGATCCGTCTGTCTGTCTGTTTCTACGCAAACTAGTCTCTCAGTTTTAAAGCTATCGAGCTGATATTTTGCACAGAGTCTTG
The DNA here is from genome assembly GCA_037044535.1 of Lordiphosa magnipectinata. Lineage (NCBI taxonomy): Eukaryota > Metazoa > Arthropoda > Insecta > Diptera > Drosophilidae > Lordiphosa > Lordiphosa magnipectinata. The sequence continues at coordinate 582,564 of JBAMBO010002939.1, forward strand.
ATTTTTACTGCACGCTGCTTATACGCCGGAGCCGACCGGATCGGATGACTATATCTTATAGGTGCCATTGGAACCATCGGTCGAAAAATAAGTCTTAGTCAGAAAAACTGTTTTGTTTTCAACTAAATCGTTCTGAAGGTCGGTGATTCTTAATATTATACGCTTTCAAACAAATTTAAAAAAGTTGATCGACATCGGGTGACTATATCTTATGGTTGCCATAGGACCGATCGGTCGAAAAATGAGATCTTAGTTAGAAAAACTGTTTTATTTTCAACTGTTGGCGTCCTCAAGCCTCGGCCATTATTCAGTATTTCTATGCTTTAAAACAGAATTCTGCCAAATTTTGGTCAAGATCGGATCAACTATATCTTATAGCTGTCATAGGAACCATCGTGTCGGAAAATAGGTCTTAGTGAGAAAAACTTTTTTGTTTTCACTGATAGCGGTCCTCAAGCTCGGCTATTGATTAATATAATATGCTTTTAAACAGATTTTGCAAATTTTGGTCAAAATCAGGATGACTATATCTTATAGCTGCCATAGGGACAGATCGGTCGGAAAATGGGTCTTAGTAAAAATTTTAGTTTTGTTATTTTATGTTAGCGTCCTTAAACTCAGTTGATGACTAATGCCTATATGCTTTCAAATAGAATTACGCAAAATTGGGTCAAAATCGGATGACTATATCTATATAGGCTGCCATAGGGTCGATCGGTCGGAAATTGAGTCAGTGAGAAAATTTTTTTTGTTTTCAATTTTATTGTTGCTTAACTCGGCGTATTGTTAATTTGATATGTTTTCAAAAAGATTCGCGAAATTTGGTGGAAATCAGATGTTTATCTGTCGGAAAATGGGTTTTGGTTAGAAAAATTTTAGAGTTTTATGTAAGCGTTCTTAAACTGTGACATTTCAAAAACAGCATTTGCAAGGGTATAAAAACTTCGGCACAGACAAAGTTAGCCCTCTCGTTTTATATCAAGTGAATGAACTTTAAGTGGGAATCAATGGCAGTGCTTATGCTTTGGAAAGCATTTTTTAAGTGAAGTGCAAAGTAATTTGACTTTTCTTCGTCGCTGCGGGACCATCTTCCGCTCTGATCCCTCAAAGGCGCGCTACCCTTAAAGGGTGCTTTATGCCTGTGTGTGCTCTTCATAGGGGAAATTTGGTGCTTGTAGGCGATAATTTTCCGATGTAACGGCTATGGGCAAGCTGCTCCTCAGCTTCGAGTGCTTTGTGAAGTGTGCGTACTGCATGTCTCAGGCGACCGATTGCTCTGGCATTCTCTTCCTGCACGCCGCTTTTCAGTGACCAGCTGGTCTATATGGCTGTTCGTTAATTTATAATCTTGCTTAGGTGTATTTTAAATGTCTTCTTCGCTGTTGATGGCTGGACCAGTTCAAGAGTTCCGAGGTTACTCTCTGATCTGAGGACACTCCAGATGGGTAAAAATAATCGGAGAATGGTCTGACGACAAATCTGCGAGTGTTTCTGCAATTACCAAATTTTGTGAAACTTTTCTTGTTATGGCAAAGTCTATAAGATCGGGTATTTTCTTGGGATCTACTGGCATTAAAATGAATGAATGCAGGAATAAATAGAGCTGATTGAACAGAAAAATGAGTAGAGGAATGAATAAAGAAATGTGTTAATACTAATTTCTGTCAAAGAACGCCAATCACATCATTTGACATGCTTTAACATCGCGCAAATTGCTTCAATAAAAACCACTTTCTTCAACATCTTCGATAAGCATTTCTATTTCAAATTCAATTGATTGAAATGCCTAGCAAAAGGGATTTAACAAGTCAAAGCTTAGCGTTGACAACGTCATATTGTCCCTCCCTTTTATCAGTCTTACGACTCCTACACCATCCACGCCCTGCTCCCAGCTGCATACCAGTTTGTAGTCATCAACAGCATCGTCGTCGTCGTCGTCGTCGTCTGACCATAAAAATAAAATGCAATATAATAACAATAACTGTAACAATAACAATAATAACAAGAGCAGGCAGGATGTGCGCTTCGTCGCCTGGCTCTGCGGCTCTGCGGCTCTGCGGTTCTAGCGGGCGGTGGGTCCAAAATAATTAAATAGCATAAACAACAGAAATACTAAACAACTTGAAAAAATGAAAAGTAATGAAGTAAACAACAGAGTCAGCAGCCGGCACAGTGACAACGAATGCATAAATGTGACATAAAAATTTGTTACTTAAAATACTTTCGAAACTGTGCTAACATTTTGCATCTAACTAGATTTCTACTTATTAGTGGGTCACCACGACGTCAAAACTCTCTCATTAATTTGAAGCACTGTGCGGCCCTTCAGTCAGCAGGAAATGTGACACTTTGCAATGTGGACGAATGAATGAACTTTGCCACAGTTTTTTGGGGGAATGTTTTTTCTCCTTTTAAGTGTCTAAATTGAAATGTGTGTGTGTGTGTGTGGGTGTGTGGCAACGACAATGTTGCCATAGTATATTACAAAATACATCTACGACAGACCAAAACTGCTTGTGTGTGCCACAGACCGAAAGAGGGAGTAGATGGAGGAGGGAGATAGTAAGCCATAAATCTCAACGCCTCAGCTCATTTGAAGCAGTAAAATGTTCGAAAAGCGACAGCAATTAAAAAAAAATGGCACATAAAAACTCTTAGTCTTCTAAGACCACTTAACAGTTTCTTAAGGCTGCCACAACATTTTTGGTCTCCAGCAACTCTGTTGCACGGGGGACAGTTGTCGTAAAATGCTCTTAGAAAATGAGAGACAGTATTTTGCTGTGTGAAGCATCTCCACATGAAAAGTGCAACAGGAGGTCATAAATTTCGCTGCAAAACCAAATTGATTATCTTGCTTAGATGTGTAAAGTGAACTCATGCATCAAAGAGAATGAAAAAGAACACATCGCTCACTTAATTCAAATCAAAAATTACTATTTTTGACTTAATGATGCAGAAATATTCGCTGTATCGTGTTCTATATTGTGTTAAATAATTCATATTGATATCTTTTATACTTTCTATGTGAGATGGATTGTGATTTCTCACAATTTCATTTAAAAGGTTCGTTTTTATGTTAATGCAAGAGCGACAAACAAAATTAAAAACGAACAGCGCTTGCAAATCATGGAATTTTATGATCAAAACTAAACTTTTTTATCGAAAAATTGTCCTCAGCGACGAAGTTAATTTTTGCTCAATGGGTACGTCAGCAAACAAAAGTTAACGAAGTTGGTCTACATAGCAGTCAGAGGCAGTTGAAGAGCTTCCAATACACCCTGAAAAATGCATTGTTTGGTGCGGTTTGTGGTCTGGTGGCATCATTGGAATGTACTATTTCAAAAATAGTGATGACGCAACGTTACAGCCAATGGAGCAAAGTATCGTGCTATGATTAGCGGAAGAGTATGACTTGGTTCACAAGTGGTTTTAAAAAGAAGGTGCCACAAGTCCAACGGCATGTGAAACCATGGACTAATTGAGAGACGAATTTGATGACAAGATCACTAGACTGTTTTGTGTGGGGCTACGTGAAGTATCTCATGTACAGGGACAATCCAGTCACAATTACAGCCCTGAATGACAGCACTAGAGCTGCCTTACCGACCAAAATGCTGGAAAAAGCATGCCAAAATTGGAGCTTACTGATGGCCCACTTCAGGAGTAGCCGCGGGCAACATTTACACGAAATAATCGTTATGAAGTAAATGGCAGGCATTGATGTATCGCTCCAAATAAATTGTGCATTCACTATGGCGAATTTTCTGTATTTTTATCAAGGCTGCAAACCGGCCAGGAACCACTTTTTGGAAAAATTAGTTTCGGTTCACAAAATTAAGTAGTTTTTCTAACGGCACATACAGGGAAATATAGAAATTCCTTGTAGTCTGACATCTTGATTATTCAAGAAGTTCTCCAATCCTACGACATTTCTCTTGGTCAGATAGAACTATCACCGTCGATAATGGAACGAAAAGGAATGCAACTATTAAGAATCAAATGTTGATGATGGTTGCTCATGTAAATCAAAAGCATTTCTTGATTGCCTCAATAGATTCCCTGGAGCATTCTATAATTCACAATTTATAAAATCTATTGCATATAGAAAAATTGGAAAAACCCAGTGCTAGACGGTGTGACACTATGGAACTCAATCTACAAAGTGTCCGAAAGTTTACTAACTCTTAAAGATTTTTGTATTCAGAGTTCTTTAGAAGAGCTCCACTTAAAAATATCTAAAGCAGTGGTGTCCAAACTCACACAAACAAACATTGCGCATGTGTGCCTAGCAGCGAAACTCGAAGTAGACGTCACAACAAACAAATGCCACGAAAAAATGCCTCTTGAAGTAAAACAAAAAGCCGAACACGCGCATCGTAAGAGAGCAAGCCGCCGAGCGTGCTATTTATAGGACACACGCATTCTCTCTCTTTATACATGTGTCGGCTGCGACGCTGACAGAATTTGGCTTGCCAACCACGCGTGGCTGCCTTTTAAAATTTTGGACATCGCTGTACTAAAGGAACACGTAGTTAAAAATATATATAATTTGCTGCAGCCAATTTATAAAACTTTTTTCAAGCTGTAGAATTCACAATTACCAAGTTTTTTTTATTACGATATCTTTTCATTTCGAGTAATTGTTCTAAAATCTTTAGCAAAACATTGTTTATTACAATCTAAGTGCCTCGATAAACGTTTTTCTGTTATGAGCTCAGTACCAATATTGGGTGCAGAGTTCTTAGTCCCGAGATTTCCAACTTTGTTAACTTCTGACCAAAAAAAAGTAGCAATGTGCTGCAACATTATAAAGACATACCGGAAATTCAAAACTCAAAAGTTGTATTTAATAATTAAAATTACACTATCGAAATGAAGAATATTATTTTAAGAAATATTTTTCATTAAATCGAAACAATTCTTTTATGTTCAAGCGAACCGATGTTCGAACCAAAACCTTGGGCTCAGGGGTTCCAGGAACCGGTCCGTGAACCAAACCTTAGACTTCACAGCGAGTTCGAACCCCCGAACCGAACCTTCTGCGAAATTTTACAGGTTAGCAGCCTTGATTTTTATACCATTGTGGAGGGTAGATTCAAATTGTCCAGATGTTTGAAACGCACAGAAGGAAGCATCTCCGACCACATAAAGTATATATATTCTACATCAGCACGTCCGTCTGTTCGTCCGTCTGTTCCTATGCTATCTCCTCCGTCAGTCTTAAAGCTATCCTAACCAAACTTTGCACAAAGTCTTTTGGTACAAATACGCTGCACATTTATCGAAACCGGCGTGATCGGATGACTATAGCATATAGCTGCCATAGGAACGATCGGTCGAAAAACTAGTTTTAGTGAGAAAAACTTTTTTGTCTTCGAAGCAAACGTCCCCAATCCTCGTATTTCTAAGTTTTCTATGCTTTTACACAATTCCACCAAGTATGATCAAAATCGGACAATTAGATATAGCTGCCCTACAAAAGATGGGTCAGAACAAAAGTCTTAGAACGACAAACTTTTTTATTTCCAATGCTATCGGTCCTAAACTTGTTACTGATCAATATTACATGTTACCACACAATTCTGCCAAGTTTGATTCAAATCGGATGACTATATCCTATAGCTGCCATAGGAACGATCGGTCGAAAAAGTTGTTTTAGTGAGGAAATCTTTTTTGTTTTCAATGGTAGCGTCTTTACACTTTCCATTTACGAATATTATCGGTTTCCACACAATTTTGGGAAGTTTGGTCAAAATCTGATGAGTGTTTAGTATAGCTGTCATACAAATAATGTGTCTAAAAACAAGCCTTAGTAGGAAAAACTTTGTTGTTTTTAATGCTATCATTCCCAAACTTGTTCCTGATCAATATTATATGCTTTCACACAATTCTGCCAATTTTGATCAAAATTGGAAGACTATAGAATATAGTTGCCATAGGAACGATCGGTCGGAAAAGTACACAGAAAAAAAAACGGCAGGATTTCAATCTTTTTAATCTTAGAGTAAGCCCGGCATGAGCTTGAAAATTCAATCTCGATTTACAGGATTTTCGACACAATTCAAGCTTCCAGGGAACGGCCCAAGCCTTTCGGACTTGAATCATTCCAAATGTGCTTACTTCAATCCCCATTGAGATCGCATGTTCATAATTAAGAGAGAGAGAGCGACAAAATTTAAGTAGCATTTTTGATTTGAGAGCGACAAAGTTTAAGTAGCATTTTTGACATGCGGCAACAAACGATGGCGATGGTCGTGAGCGATGAGATGCCATTCCATTCGTGATCAAGTGCGTATGGTCGTGGGTTCGAATCCCTGTTAAGCCCAATAAACTTTTATATATCTTTGTTTTTCAGAAGTTCTAAAAAAAAACCAAAACTGGTGTGGGTCTAGAAGTGTATAAGGGCATGTCCTATGGGGAATATGGCAGAGGAAAGGAAGAAGAGAGGTTTTCTTTTTATTAAGATTAAATTGTTCTCGAATTTTTTGGTTAATTCAATCTTTTTTAAGATTACTCCGGTATATATGTAATCCTTTTCAGGATTAAAAAAGGCAGATCAACTCAATCTTTTTCCGGATCGGGTAAAGCAAATTCGGGATTACGTTGTTTTCATTACAGATTGGGAATGATTTGATCCCGTATGGATTGATTTTTTTTTTGAGTGTAGTTTTAGTTCTCACTATACTTTCCAGTTATGAATATTATCGGTTTCCACACAATTATAGGGAGTTTGGTCAGAATCTGATGAATATATCATATTGCTGCCATATAACAAACCTGCAAGCAAATGGTCAAAGTAATGGCGCCATCTTTAGCCGAGTTTGGGAAATAACTCAGTAAAGAATGTTCGACGAAAAGCATTTAAAACCATAATTTATATAAATTATACAAGCTGCAAGGGTATATAAACTTCAGTCGAGTCGAAGTTAGCTTACCTCTATTTTTTTTGATAAAGATCGGAAAAACGATGCTCAAGTTATGAGCAAGTTCAGCTTAGAAAATCCCGCATAGAAACTTACATTTTAAGTATTTTAAAAGTTGCCGAGTAGGCAGCAATTTTAGTGCTAGTCATACACACACTCGTAGTATACACATTCAAAGTAAACACTCACAAGTACCAACATTAAAATATATTTATTTACTAAACAATGGCCACAAAACGGAAGACAGGCACACAAGAAGATGAATTAACAAAACGAAACAAAGACACAACGACCAGTCTACAACTATTGGATATGCCTCAAGAGGTACTGGAACAGATCATATCATATACTGGCGTTAATGAACAAAAACAAATAAGATGGACCTCAAACCAGCTACGCTACATTCACACTCAATATATGTTGCATAAGCACAAGTGTCTTGTCCATAAGTATAAAACAATTGGAGGAGTACCAAATACTCAGGGTTATACTATGAGGGTTATATTATTGGTAATTGCCGTTGATGCTGTTTCACATATGTCAATGTAAAGTCAAGTTTACTTGTCCTCAGGTTTTGGAACAGGCCACTGCTTACTTTGTCCACTCTGGCTATGAGGATCAATTTGCGGGCACTTTAATACAGCTGCATAGTGGCATAGAGACGGTTAAAGAGAACCCCAAGGACCTACTGCTGATCAAATTCTTGCTAGATTTCCATCACAGCTTGGAGCATCATTCTTTGGACATTCTATCAGGCGGTGTGGCTAGCATAAAGTTTCTACAGCATCGGCGTCTTCTCTATACGATGACTTTGTTGAATCTGCTTAGAGTGGGTGTCCTTGTTTTGTTTGTTTTCATTTGCTCAATTATTTTCCTTTCCCAGCAATTTAGCAATTTTTATGTTTTAAGCTTGGTAACGTCCAACATGCTTTGGCAACTGGAAGTTGAAGTCCGGGGTGTCTATCTTGGATTCCTCGTTGAGAGGGAAAAGAGTGAGCTACTGCGTGTTGATTTTGTGGCCTTAATTGGGGAACTATTTTTCCATGATAAACTAAAACGAGATTTCAGGTAGGTCTTTGAAATACTTCGCTAACTTTGTACTTTAATTATCTTCGAAATTTCTAGTCGCTCGAAGAAAGTGGGCGGCAATGTGTGCATGTATAGCCTACATCTGCAGCCTAGCAAACTAAATACTCGTCTGTTGCTCAAGTTTAGAGTGTTGGCCCCCAAAAGTGTTTTGAATGTGCTTGAAGATGTGATTGCCGGCAAGATCGATTTGCACACTCCTGTACCTATTGAGGCACCATCAGCGTTCAGTGTACAGCTGGTAGTGAATAGTCAGCGTTATTTTCCATGGATGATCGAAAAGACTACGCATGTTAACATTTTAACTTTGGAATCAAATTAGATGATCTGTATTTTGCAAATTGTTTCCACATCGGTTATAAATTAAGGAGATGGATAAACTAAAGTACGATTACCCTATTCAATACTCCTTGCGAGCGAGAGAGATAGAGAGAGAGAGAGAACGAAGTGGCTGTGTTTTGCGTCGGGCTCCCATTTGCCTGCAAATTTTTCACATTTATACACATCGAAACCAAATAAGCAGTCAATATACCATCCCTGCACGCCGGAGACACAGAGTTGGGAACACGAACGGCGGATTGGAGCAAATATTTGGATTTCTTTAATTGGACGCCGGCACCGACAACAACAATACACCGCACAGTGGTTGGGCTTGTATATGGAGCCGCGGCCATAAATATTTCCCGTTGAGATATCGTTATGAAATTTTTACCAAAAATCTAAAAAAATATTTTGAGTATATAGTAAAAAAATTGGCTACATCGGAAGACTGTATCCTATAGCTCACATAGCACCTTAGTATGGCTTATATGGCGATGGTGCGCAAAAATACTTCCAGTGGAGTTACAGTGCAAAAATTTCATTATTACTTTTGCTTGTATTCACTGTGCCCAGTACTGCCATCAAAACCCCATTTTCCAATTAATTTTAATGTGTCCTCTGTGCCATCAAGACAATTTTCAATTACAGTTTTTTGGAGCTGTAAAATACTTGAAGCTGTGTTGTCTAGTAGACTCTGCAGCTCGACTTCTGCATATGTTTCAGCTATTGTTATGTCTTTTGGATATCTTGAAGTCTTAAATTTGAGAATTTTCTCATAGCTTGGCAATATATTGCATGAAGCTTCACTATTTATGAATTCACGAATAAGCAAGTATTGGTGTTTCGTGATTCCAGTGTCCATTAAAAGCGATAAAACCTTTTCAATATTTGGTTCGGATGACTTTAGGATCGGTGGAAAATCGGATGAGCGCAAAACAGAAGCTGCAGACTCATCATGTTTTGCGACCTCGGCTATTCGTCGACGCTTCGTCCTTTTTGAACACTCCGCAAAATCTTTCTTTGGACGACCACGAGCCAAATTCGAGTTTGTTTGTTGCACATCGCATTGTTTCGCAGAAATGGATTCGATTATAGCCAGCCAATCAGAATGGCTCTTCAAAACGTTTAAACGTGTACGCTTGCACTTGTTCCAAAACTTTGAAAACTTTGTGAAAACGTTATTTATGCATTTGTTCAACTCATCCTGGTCCAGCTGATAACCCAAATGATTGGCATGTTTGAAAATGGCATCCTGTGCATTATCCCTTTTTTCTTTGAGTGAACCTGCTCTTCCACACCATATATCAAAAGCAGCTAATCGAGAAAATTGGCATTCATATGTTGTCCCTATAAAAATAATGAGCTATTAGCATGGAAAAACCGAAAATAATAAGCAAGAACAACAAAACACCACAACAACAACAACAACAACAAAAAAACACTTGTAGTAGTCGGACACTACACTTCGTCTCTTTTCTCTACATTAATAACACACATACATACAAATTAGTCGTTCTCTATCTTTTGTCTTTGTCTAGCACGCTCCTTGCATTTTTTTTGCAAGCCACATGTGCTTTTTTAAAGTTGAGGTTAGGTTACCTTTTTGAATAAAGCAAGAGCCCGGGCACCTATGGGCACTTGAAATTAATACCACATAATCTTAAAATGTTAATAAATAATATACAAACAGAATTATTGAGACGTGAGATGACGGTCATAACTAAAACTCTAACGAAACACAGCAAAGACAAACACAGAACGTCCACAATATCGTACTTAACACAATAACGATTAACACAACACATAGCGGGAAGTACATATATTTTTTATTGTACAAATATTGTTAATACCTTTATTTATAATAATAATCCCTTCCATCGCACAATAACTTTGTTTTTAGAGTACTTGCAAGTTGCTCACGCTGCAATACCAAAATAATTTTATGCTGTCTCTTTTGATGCTATTCTTGAAGAGGACAGTTAGAACAAAACAAAAACAAGTATACAGTTTAATAGCTAGACCAATTATGAAAAAGTGTTGATGCATTTAAAGTCAAAATTTTAACTTTGACTTTTTTACCACTGTGCACCGGTGAGAAATTTCGCACATATTATTGGTTTTTGAGAGACAAGCAAAACAGGTGCAGCTGATCTGCACTTACATTGGGCTGTTAGACGTAAAAATCAGTACACAACAGACGCAACAACTGATAGCGAAGACACGAACCATTTACGATCAAAGCAATTGGCGCGCTGTTTAAATCGCAATATGACTGGAAAAGGATTATTGCGCACTCCACCAATCGTCCCATCGCAAAACTTGGGTACCCCAACTCAGACAACCAAAAGAGGGCGGCTTGAATTCTCGCCAGGTGAACCCACTATGCACGATCTAATGGCGGTGTTGAAAAATGTAGCCACGAAGGATGACGTAGCCGAGATCAAGGATCAGTTTGGCGTATTTTCGGGGCAAATACAAGCGCTGAAGGAGAAGAATGATGTCCTAAGATCTGAAATTGAACAGATCAAACGTACTGCAGCTGCTGATCATAAAGAGCTTATTAGGATCATTGAGCAAAATAAGAGAACAAATCTTATTTTTAGGGGAATAAAAACGGAGGGCCCACCAAAAGAGGAGATAAAACTAATATGCAGAGAGAAGCTTAAGTTGAACCACGTCCAAATTAAAGAGACGCGCGTAATGTATAAGCGAGGAAATCAAATGCGAATTATCGCGGAAATGGATTCAGAAGAGTCTGTTAATGCTGTGCTCAAAAATGCAAATAAATTAATAGGCACAACGATTTATGTGGAACGAGACCTCAGCGATGACAGACAACATCAGAAGCGGGCACTTTTGTGTCTTAAAAGACAACTCATAGCCAGGGATGGCTCACACCGAATTGCCGTAAGAAATGATAGGATCCGCATTGGAACAAAATGGCTAAAGTTTAACGAAAACCTGGAGTTAGGGAGCGGAGATCAAAAGGCAGCAGAAATTCTGGCAGAAATATATGGCGATAAAATTAACGGCATGCCAATTGATTTTAAGTCACTCTTAGAAAGCAGTACCCAAAAAAACTAAATAAGAATATATGCCTCTCTCAAATTGTAAACGTACCAGTTCCGTCCCCTTGTAATTATCCAATTTTAAATGTCCTAGGTTACAATGTCCATGGGTTAGCTAATAAGTTATTACATCGAAGTTTTTTTCGCCTACATCGAGCAAAACGACGTTTTTGCCTTAATGGAGACACATGTGGAGGCAGAGCAAATACAAAAAAACTTACTGACAACCAGCAAGTAGATGCAGCCGTTTCGGAAGAGCTATTGGCGGTATGGTTATTGGTGTAAGCAGAAAGTTGTTAGAGAAAGGTATAAGGCACAGTCATGAAACACTTTGTGGAATTCAGCACATAAAGATCCAGACGTCACACAACACATACTCATTTATACCATTATACCTCAGACCGGCTACATGGGCAGCAAACCTCGACCAGATAAAGGAGTTATTTGAACAAGAAGTGGAAAATGCAATCGTGATTGGTGATATTAATGCGCGTATTGGTGGCGAGCAACAATATTTGGACAAAGTCATGCTAGAAACGTTTATAAATGGTGTGGATGCAAGAAACTCCAAAGATGCGACTGTAAATGCAAATGGAAGGAAATTTCTGGAATTTGCAGATGACAGGGGACTGACAATTTTAAATGGCAGAACAAACAAAATACCTTCATAAACAGAAACGGGAGCTCGGTTATAGATGTATGTGCAGTTGAAGGAGCTATACTAAAACGTGTGATAAGTTTTGAGGTGGAGCGCAAAAATTTGGTCAGACCACATGCCTATACTGCTGAAATTTGCTTTATTGGGTTCGACAACATCTGACCAGAAGTCAAACTTGCTGCCAAAACTGCTCTGGAACGACAAAAAAGCAGAAGCATACAAGAAAAATGTCCAAAAACATGTTAATGTGCTGCAAGCCGAAAAACAAGAACTGTCAATTGAGGACATTGTAACTGCAATTAATAAAGCGGCGCCGAGCAACAAGAGTGGTTACTCAACCAATTTTAATAACAAATAGTACAACGCCAAATGCTATAGGAAGAGGCAGAATGTGTTTGCGGCATTGCACAGTTTTAGAAGAACAAACACTGCAGAAGACAAACGGATTTACACAAAGGCGCAACAGGAATATAAAGTGTTATGCGAAAGAAGCAAAATAAAGTATGAGCAGAACCTTGAAGCGCGCATTATCTCAATAAGAGATAGCAAAGACTGGTGGAGGATAGTCCGATAAATAAGAGGAGTCAGTCCGAAAATAAGTGTGGAAATAGCTGCGTGGGATTTCAGAAATCACTTTAATAATCTCCTTAACCCTCAACAAAACGCCGTGGAGTTTCAATATGCACCAATGTATATCACGGATCCAAAGCCAAATCCAACAAAGCTCCTGGAGAAGACAGAGTTCCGTATGAATTTTTCAGCAACAGTATAATATTTCCAATATATAAACGAGAGCGTAAGTTAAAGTCGGCTCTAACCGACTTCGATATACCCGTTACTCATGGAAACAAATGTTTAATAGCCTTCCTGTATGCCTGAGGTGGGTCAGCCGAAAAGTATGCAACATTTTTTAACTCGGCTATTTATTATCCGCCAGATATTAATAGATATTTGTCAATTACTAAATTCAACATAAATGACTCCAAATTCATCACGATAAACAGATCAGACAACAAAACTTTTGAAAACGTATCACCTTTCCTAATAAAAACAAGAAAAAAAGTCGGTCAAGCCCGACTATTACATACTCTGCACCCTTAATGTCGCAGCTTGAATTTGGTCATGAGTCAAACGGCCAATTAACACACAACGCAGTGCGCTCTCTAAGTCTCTCTCTCTCTTTCTCTCTCTCTCTCTCTCTCACTAAGATTGCTGCTGAACGCAATGCTTAGGTTATGGGTGGGGTGGGTGGTGGGTGTTAACTGATCGTTTTTTGCTCATAACTTGAGTATCGTTCATCCGATCTTTATCATTCCTTCAGCAAATCGATAAATAATTTTGAGTACTAGATATCTCTAGAAAGTACGAACCATCTATCATCAAAACTGTAGGAGATATGTGGTTTTTTCCAAATTGCGGGGGCGTGAGGGGGCGTGGCAAAAATTGAAAATAAACTTGATCTGCGTGCAGACAAAAGGAGTCTACATTTCAAATTTGGTTGCTCTAGCTCTTCTAGTCTCTGAGATCTAGGTGTTCATACAGACAGACGGACAGACGGACATGGCTATATCGACTCGGCTGTTGATGCTGATCAAGAATATATATACTTTATATGGTCGGAAATGATTCCTTCTGCCTGTTACATACATTTGCACGACTTTAGTATACCCTTTTACTCTACGAGTAACGGGTATAAAAAGGAGATATCAACGATCCGATGAACTACAGAGGTATATCCTTTATGAACTGTGTATTTTGTAGATTTTAAGGCTGCGTTTGACCGAGTACCTCGTAAACATCTTATATACAAGCTCCAACGACAAGGTGTATCCACAAAAATAATACAATTTATAGAAAAAGTATACTCGCAAACGTCTTGCGCTGTTTGGACTGGGAGTGAGCTTTCTGAGAAGTTTGAAACCATTAACGGATTAAAGCAAGGATGCCTTATGTCACCGTTGCTGTTTGCGATGTACTTAGATGATCTGCATGAACACTTAGGAGGTGGCCTGTATATCGACAACACAAACATTAGGGTATTAATGTACGCAGATGACATTGTGATGGTAGCGAACCTCGAGACATACTGCATATTGTAGGCCATGGAAGTCAATAAGACAAAATCCGAGATTATGGTGTTTAGAAAAGGCGGTAGACTGGCGGCATCGGAGAACTGGACGTATCGGGAGGAGCAGGTGAAGGTGGTACCGGAGTACAAATACCTTGGGGTTATCCTGACACCTACAATGAGCTTTAAGAAGCATGTGGCAGTCAGGACAAAAGAAGCAAAGGCGAGTATAAACTCTGTGTGGGCGAATTTCATCAACAAGGGGACAGTGAACCTAGCATCTAAATGGAAAATCTTTAACTCAGTCAGCAGAACGGTACAGTGCTATGGAGCTCAAGTCCAAGAGGCAGACCAACTGCAGCGATATTTTTTAAAGAGGATACTCAAACTACCAGATAGCACACCCAACTACATATTGGGAATTGACGCAGGGCTAGAAGATGGACACATCTATAGTCTAACACTTCATCTCAAATATCTATCAAGAATTTTATTTGAGTATGAAGATTCTAGACTCCCGCATATCCTTGCTGAAAAAATGATGCGAAATAATTTGGGGTGGTTTGCGAGGCTTAGAGAAATGTTCGCGCATCATGGCATATCACTCGGAGACAACCAATCGCATGTAAATTGGATTGACCGCAATGTTCGGTTCCTAAGCGCATCAAAAGCAGATAACCACATGCAACACATGAACAAGGCGTCAGTAAGTGCATCAAGAGTGTATAAAAACCTTAATTATGCAATAGGGCCCACATACTGCAACGAGTCTTTCAAGCAAAGCGAGATAACTTGGATAATGAAGGCCAGAGGAGATCTTTTATGGTTAAACAGCTGCCCAAGAAGAGTTGTAAATGGAGGTATATGCTCACTATGCAATATGTCTGAGCAGGAGGACATGCAGCATTTTGTAGGACGATGTCCAATACTGCGGGAATTTCGTTGGCGTTATTTCAAAACTTGTACATTTACCGAGGAAGAGGTGCTGACGGCCCTGAACGGGGGGATGGGATGGAATAATCTGGCGAATTACATAGAGATGGCTACTAATTATAGAAGAAATGTCATAAATGAAAATTTTTAAATAATATGTAGAATATGAAATTTTGTTAATTATATGTTAATAATTGTTTTTTTATGTCATACAACAGAAGGAAGGCTGACGGTTTTAAACCAAGCTTTAAATGTTTGTTTATTATTAGTTAATCAATGTAAAGCTGTAAGCTATGAAAATTATCAAATGAAAATAAACACTTATCTATCTATC